>OV884058.1:175398477-176598477 GCA_930367215.1 Pollenia angustigena
CATGGTGAGATACATAGGCTGGACAAAAGATCCTCTGGATCGTGGTGCTTATGGCCTTCTACATAGATTCAAGAGCGATTCATTAGTATCATCAATAAAAAATTGTATTACACTTCAAGCATAGATAATCTGAAAGATTCCTTAGATGTTGTCTGAGAATAACAGAGCGGTAATAATTGGTGATTTTGATCATATTAAGGCGCTTAATTAAAGTTCTTTATAAAAGGCGAAAAAACAACATTAAAGATTGGAGTGAGTTTCTGCCGTATACGTATAACCCCATGGAGTTCACACTGGCTGTACAAAGTGCGTCCATGGGTTGCCCCATGTGTGAGTTAAGTGATTACAACAACACAAATCGGTCGATATTGGTCATATAAAGGGGGTTTATTAAACCCCCACTAAAAGGCGAAAAAACAATATTTAGGATTTGCAATCGGTTGACAAAATGTGTCCACAGGTGCCCTCTTGTGTAAGTGAAATGATCGCAGTAACACAAACAGGAAGTAATTAAAATGTATGGTCGGGTAGAAGCAGTACACTCTTTTTAAGCTTCGGAGCTGTTGCTATCTGACCACTATTGCTAAAAAAAAGGTAGAGTCGTTGATTAACAACGGCGCATTTTAAAATCCGCAAGCAGGCCGATCTTATACCCAAAATGGATGGAAAATAGGCTGATTTTATACCTTAAATGGGTAGAAAATCTGCCTTTAGATACAACTTGGTAAAATCTTATTTCCAGTGATTTGGGGTTTAAAGCACAGACTCCTTCTTGGACAGACGTGATGAACAAAAGAGCTGCCAGTTTTGCCCCTGCGAGTGGCGTACAATGGTTATACATTTAAACTTTACAGTGATATAATACCAATATTGGAAAATCCCTAAAATGTATTCCTACATACTAGCTGCACCGAGGGGGAGTGGGGGGGGGGAGGTGTGTAAGGTTTACGGGGAAAAATTGCATATTTTCAATTTCGCCAAATTAAGTAGATCTAGCTTATTTGCGTGTGACGTAGTCTCGTGAAAAGGAGGATGATTGTGTAATGCATATTCGAATTGGGGGCACCTTTTTCTTATTTACAAAATCAAACGAAGTTGTCGTCTCAAAATCATTCCGAAAAAATTAAGTCAATTCAAATAATTACAATTTATTTGATGCGGTATTCATTGCCTTTCAATTTGTACTAAATGCATTTATTAAAAACTTTCATAATAATTGGCCCTTGATGTTCCATAGATCGAATACAAGGTCCTCTCATGGGAATCATTCTAATATGACTTAAGCGCTAAAGTAACGAAATTCTGTTCAATTAAGTTAAAGAAGACTCTGGATATCAGACTAATAAATTGTGTGCTGATTGGTCTACGCTTCGTCATAGATCCCATTGACGAATAATACTACTGTAATTAAATTTGGTACGCCAGTCCTATAGGACTTGACGCCACATCAGGCAGAAATTACGACTCTTCTAAATATTATGTACCGCCACAACCCTGTAAATACAAAATTATGACTCTACCAAAAATATGGTACCATCACAACACTGTAGATACAAAATTACAACCTTAGTTTTTTATTTCCGTTTTTAAATAATGTTCAACACCGGTACAACACCCTAAATACAAATACACGACTTTAGTTTTTTAAAGTCGCATTTACCATAAAACTATACCGCTACAACACTGTATATACAAGAATTAAACCTTTATTTCCTTATACCGTGTTTATAATAATTCTATACCGCTACAGCGCTGTATATACAAAAATTTAGTCTTATTAATTTAATAGTGTCGTATTAAAGTAAAAACACAAAAACTATTTTAGGTTAGAAAATATGCAAATTTTTGCTTGTTTATTTAGCGAATTTATAATTGTCACAATATTGAAAATAAGAGTTGAAGACGGTTGTGACTACGTTGTAAACTCATCCAACATTGTAAATTTAAATTTACAGTACTGTGAAAACACTAAAAAAAAGAGTCGGAAGACGCACATTTGGCGTTATCATTTTAATATTGTGACAACATTGTAAATTTGGTAAACAGTACGTTGTATTGATGTTGGTAGTACCCCCTGCAACGCACAGTGGTCCCAATGAAGAATTTAGCGCGAAAAAAGTCATAACTCTTGTTTAAAAGCACTTAGAGGGATAAAATTTCTACGAATTAGTGACTTAGTACGGTGCGAGCTCACGCCAAAAATGGGCGGATTCGATTGAGGGGGCGTGGCACTTTTCATACAAAACAAGTTGACATAATGACTGCGTTAATTTGTATATTTAAATATTTTCACTGAGAGCATAATGATTAATAAAAGTTGTAAAAATAGAAAAAAAGATAGGAATATTGTGTTTTAAAGGTTTTATTAAAAATAAGTTAGGTTATGTTAATTTTTTAATTAGGTTAATTTTTTTGTATAGCTTTCATTTTCATCATTTTTTATACCAATTTTCATAAAAATGTAATATATAACAGCATTAAATTTTTTTTCTTGCACCTTTTCAAAGAACCAAACATTAAACAATTCTCTTTTGGTGATAGACATCGCAACTAAATGATTTGATATGAGGGCTTTCAGGCAGAAATCGGCAGGAAATTTTTTTACCATTTAACTGGCCACATATCATAGATGATAACAATATACAATATTTTGCTAAATCGGGTTAAATTCACAATTAAAACTCTAACACAAGTTATAATGCAATTAAAATTGAACAATTAACGAATACATCTCAGTTTTCACGTATTTTTTTCTGAACGAAATGCAAAATCGTCAGCATATTAGGAATTGTAAAAAAAAATACCCCAATTGTATAAATAAAACCTCCAAATAATAAGAAATATTATATTTTCGTTTTATTTGACAAGATTTTCAAACCGAACTAAAATATTGTCTTCTCTGTTATAAAAAAAAACTTAATCTATTGTTTGTCTTTAAAACAGTACTGCAGTTTTAATATTGCTGATATAATAAAAAAATGTATACCGTTATGTAGGCTGAAGACTTGTCATTACAAAACCAAACAAAAAATTCACATATGTACGATCCGACAAAAAGACTTTTTTTCGGGCTAAACTAGTCATTGGGACCACCGTGCAACGTCGACACAGCGTCGCACAGTGCTTTGTCCCCATATAACGAAGGGACATAAATAGAAGGAGTTGTCAGAAATTTCGTACACTAGCATAAACTAGCTTAATTAAGAAAAATATGAATTTTTGGAGAAATCGGTTCAAGGACACGCCTACCTCCCATGAAAATGAAATGGAAAAATGTAATTTTAGCTTCAATAATGTCCACAAAACTACAAAAAATGGTCAGGCTAATAAACACACAACTAGAAACGTGTGTGCAAATTTTCATTTAAATCTGAACAAGGACTCAAGGTCCTGCCATATATCCTTTTTCTTAAAAATGCTATAACACTTTCAAAAATTATCCAATCGTAATAAAATTTGGTACGGAAATTGATATTTGTTAGATATATATGTGTGCCGAATTTTGGTAGAATCGGATTATTAATGAGAAAAATACAATTACTTCATTTAATGAAAAATGAGTTAAAAACGCTTAAAATGCTCTTGCAAAAATAACAAGTAAGAAAGTATAATCGGTCAAGCCCGACCATGTAATACGCAATAGTATAGTATTTAAAAACAAATTTCCTAGAGTGTAATCTATTTGGGACTCATGGGCAATCAAGGTCCCGCCAGAACAAAATTATGTTATGAGGTTAAGATTCGTTTAAAAGTTCTTTCTCCCGAATATTGTTTAGATATCTTAAGCTCCGTATATGAGTTTTTTGATGAGGTTTTATATGGAACCTATAGTTTATTTTGGACCTATCTGGACAACATTTTGTCATGACTTAGTAGCTATCGTAAAAGTCATTGTCGCCAATTTGTATGTAAATACTAATATTTTTAAGGAAGCTGGCATTAAAAGCTTTATCGGGAGAATGATTTGTATGGGAGCTATGTTCAAAAATAGAAAGATTCCAATACAATTTGATAATCGAATTTTGATTGCAATAAAATTAGTTTGGTTTGGACCAAATTTAATCTTGCCGATGTAATAAGATTTCTTTTGCAAAATTATGGACCGATTCGTTCCATTTTTAATAGGCTTGGTCCTTGTACCAGTCAGAGCCTCTGGGACAAATTTCATCAAATTGTCTCCGAATTAGCGATCTGTATGCACAAGATTGCATGGACCGCCAGCGGGCCGGACGGACATAGTTAGATCGACTCAGAAAGTGATTCTGAGCCGATCTAATGAATTATTTGGAATTATTTCTTATTATATTCCTAATTTATTTTCTTTAAGCTAATTTATTTATTATTTACATATGTATGTTCATATTTTTTAATTACAATAAATCATCTTCAGTACTGAATTCTTCCAAAAAAATATTGCCGCTCAACGAAACATTTGTTTCGTCATCTTTAACTGGTACATTTTCTCTCAGTATATATTTCTCAACTTCTTCAAAAAATAAATTTTTTTTAGTCTTTGGATTCCTTTTTGAAGATAACAACGGATCTGAGGAAAGTATTAAATGAGTCATTAAATCCTTATGAGTGTCGTCGTGACGTTTTTCTCGTATGGGACAGTCTGGTTTTTCTCACGATTTTGTGGTTGGCTTCCAATGCTCCAATGCTCGGACAAGCACCCTGAAATTTATTTTAGTTATTAGTTACGTTTCATTATAATTACATAAGGCCACTTTAATACCTTAATATTTCTTATTATGTTCCTAGTTTATTTTTTTTTTTAACTAATTCAATCTATGAAAATTTGAGCGAAAATCACGAAAATAGCATTTTTTTATATACATTTTTTTTTCAAGTTGTGGTAAAATTTTTTCAATTTTTTTTCTTGTAGTTATTAGAAAACAGTCTAAATATTCGATATCAGAAAAAAACCCATAGGCGGTATTTTTCTTTTTTTTTAATATTCCATCAAAGTTAGGAAATTTTTAGAGCTTAAGTAAATAATAAGCATTTTTCAAACCAATAAAAAATATGTATAGGAGCATAATTCCCCTAAAAAAAAATTTGAATCTCGTAATCCAGAAAATGAATTTTTTACAATTATTTTCTTGAAACAATAAAAAACCAAGGGCATTTGTGATTTCAGTGCCCTCTTATGCCGTAAAATGCAGGCAAACACAAAAAATTTTTTATTCATATTTTGATTTTTGTTGTTTTTTATTGAACGGTATAAGTTTGAATTAATATTTCACAGTATTTGTAGATAATTGTCTTTTAAACTCCTGAAAACTATCAAAATTTGAGCAAAAATCATGAAAATAGCCATTTAAAAAAAATAATAAGCATTTTTCAAACCAATAAAAAAACACTTATGAGAAAATAATTCAATAAAATTTTTTTACAGTTAGTTCTAAATATAGTAAACTACTACAGAAAAAAATTTCAATCTCGTGCTTTAAAAAACAACAGTTTTACAACAGTTTTCCTAAAGCATGAAAACTCAAGTAGTTGTTTAGCGATTTTTACTTTAAATTCTCAAACTTTGGCGCCCTCTAGCGCCGCCACAAAGAGTTAAATCTTCAAAATTTATTTTAATTATTTTGATATGTATCGATCTGCACATTTTTAAGTACAATATAAAATTTTTTTTTTTTGATTTATGTCTATGGGACAAAGCACTGTGCGTCGTGGTGATTGTCTTTTTTTCTGGGACTATACCAAATGTTGTGCAGATCGGACCATATGCCCCATAAAAAGCCCACTTCGGAAATATTCTAACTGTAGCTGGAGGGTATCATTGATTCAACACAACCAAATGTAGCACTCGTACTTGTTTTCCCTTTTTTCTTTGAGAATTTTAATTAAAGTCTGCTGCATTTGTCTTTATGTTTATTAAGTACATAAAAATAAATAGTTTTTTCGAGCTCGAGGCCAATTATTTGTAATTGATAAATTTATATAATATTTATTAAATTATTTGTTCCAATATTTCGATACCCATCGGATATCATTATCAAGGAATGAGTGCCTTAAATAAATATTATATATATTTTTTCCAAATAATCGGCCTCGAGCCCGAAAAAACTATTTATTTTTTTTAATTAAAAAAGGTCGAAGGAATAATATTTAATTTTGTTTATTAAGTATTTTTACAAATAGAGGTAGGAGTTAATTGTTTGGTGCAAATGGTCTTACGGAAGAGTTACTGCAAAATATTGTAGCTCTTTTATTAAATACGACAGTAAAATCCACAGACTTTCCTTGATATAGATCTAAGATATTTTGCATTGGCTCTTTTGCAAGTAAATTTGCATCTAATACTGAGTTTGGCTTATAATAAATTGTGAAAACCACCCTTGAAATGCAACTAAAGTCTGATTCGGAAATGTCTATATATACAAACATACATACATTTATATATAAAATACTTTTTTTAAATAACCAGGTATTTTGTAATATTTGTAGTTATTGCCGTTGTCTGTCATAAATTGTATGTGATGGCAGCATGAATCAAACTATTAAATTTGCTTGCATTTGCAAAAAAAAAAAAATATAAAAATAATAACACAAATATGTCTATTCATACTGAATAACTGTCTGTCTACGAATTGCCAAAATTTATTTCCTCTTCTGGCTAAAAGTGTGTATTTGTTTGGGTGTAAATATGTATGTCGCTGTGTGAGTTGCATTATTATGCTCTCCGGTAGGTGTGGTTTTTGGAGGTTTTATTGGTTGGTGTTCGTGACAAAACTTAATAAATTTTGTTATTTTAGCATAAAAATTAAGTTGGCGAAAAAAAGTGTAGATTGTTCATGTTTGTTTACAGAAGGAATGACAATGAAATTTTTTCAAAATGTTTTTTTTTTCGAAAGAATATTTCTTAAGAATGAATTTTGTTTAGTTAAAATTATTGAAGGACTGTCTAGGTTTAGGAAGCAGGTGGAGCGTGTGTTATTAGTTTTGTCTTCTTTTGTTTTTAGATTGGTTCTAGTTGATATTAATGTCTTTGTTCAGGTTTTCCATGACTTAACATCATAATTTAACCAACAAGGCCTTAACAGGATTGGTAATTGTCTGTTTTTTTTTTTGTTAACATCTTATTTCCTTAAATAGATAAATTGGTTTTTGGAAGGTAATATGTAGTTAAGGTAAATATTTTTTTTTTCTTTTTTTTTATTTTAAAGGAAGGAGTAAGATTTTTTATTAAGTAAAAAAAGCGTATAATTAAGTGCTTAAATCTAAAAAGTATGCATAGAGTGGCCTAAATTAAAAATATTTAAATAAAAGTTAATATGTACATAAAATTATTATTGTTGATTTTGGATTATTTTTTATTTTAAAATTTTTTTTATACAGTTTAGCTTTAAGCGTTAAATTATTCGCTATTTAATAAATGACTAGCTTATCCCGCTGTGCTTCGCTACACTGCTGTAACCACGTTTAAAGACTCTCCCTTTAATAGTTTTTCAGTTGAGAGATATTTATATATGCATCCTATGGGAGGTGTTTCCTCCCCTGCGCCTACCCGGTTTATTTTTATTTTCAAAAGTGTACTATACCATAAGAGTGACTTCTACAAAGTTTGAACATTATCACTATAACTGTTCTTAAGATATGAGATATTAAACATTGGAGTTCAATGGGGGGTACCAGTTCCCCGCTGCTATATTATTTCAATTTTGGGGCTCAAAAGATCCTACTACCAAAAGTTCAAAAAAATGCTTGCAGCGGCTCTTAAGATATGCCATAATTAATATTGGCATCCTATAGGGGGTACCAATTCCCCTGCCCCTATCGAAAAAATAAGTAGCTTATTTTATTTTAAGTGCTCACGTGATGTTACTGTAAAAATAATTTAGTGTGCTATTTTGAATTTAAATCAGAAATATAAAAAAATAAATATTAAACTATAATAAAAATGTCTTTTAGTTCTAATCCATGAATTTATAAATCAAATTAGATCTTACCTGACTATTTTACATTTTTCAAACGCAAATTACAAATAAATTTTAGTTTGTTTGTTTACCAAACATCAGAGTCCTAAGCCGATCTTATTTGATGCCGCAAGTGTTTTGTTGCAAAAATTGCTCGCCGCAGGTTAAATTCGGATGTTGGCCGGATAAAACTATAACATCAACGGTGACGGCTACAGAAACTTATGCGGATCGGCTCAGCCGCTCAGCGCAGGTCTCTTCTGATTAATTACGACATCACAATAAACATATCAAGCAAAGTTCTATTTATTTAAGACACTTTTTGTTTACAAACCAACAACAATATTTTTAAACCATTGTAAAATGTTAGAACATTATGACAATATCACATGATATCACACCTTGTGAATACCCCAATAGTTAATATCTCAAATGAGTAAATTTCTTTTTCAGAATTTAAAATTTTTTCAGTACACTTTGAATATTTTTCTATTCTTATATTTGTTTATTAAAATGTGGAAAATAGAGCGGGGAAGAAGAATTTTATTTTCATCTAATATATTTAAAAAAGCTGAATGCCTTGTTTGCAATCAGAAATTAAAAAAAAAAAAAAATAAGTCTTAGATTTATATAATAAAAAATTTGTTTAATTACTAAAATATTTTTTTTACATATGTAGCTAGAAATTGTTTCAGTGCACCCAATAAACACTCACCACTACATAGAGGGGTCTAATCACCAGATTCGATACGTTCGTATCGAATAAACTTCGTTTTGTTTTGCATACGATAGACACTGACGTATCGAATAAAAACTCGATAAATGTAATGTCGAGTCACTCGATATCGAATGCTAATATTTAAAATTCAATACATTTCATTCGATATCGAGCTTCATGATACCAAAATAAATAATTTCGATAAATTTTGCTCGATATCGTATGCGGTGATTAGACCCCAGATTTTGAACTTTTTTCTTTGTGATCACCGCTGGTTCAATTAATAATGAAAAGAAAAAGAATGTGAGAATTTTAAGCAAGCCAAGCAACTGATTGTAAAGCATTCAACTAAACACCCATAATGTTGTTAATTTTACACATATTATTTTAAATTTAAAATTAAACGTACAATTATTAATAAGTTGTGCTAAATTCCCAATTTTTTATATTTGGTAAATACACTGAAATTTATTGTTGAGGGAAAGCGCGCATTTCACTGGTTGCTGAGGCCAGATAATCAGGAAACCCTTTCCAAAGATTTTAGAAAAGTCTGGGATCACATTATGAAAGTTTTCTTTCAGAAAGTCTGAGTTTATTGGTGAGAGGGGCAGAGAAAATGCTTTAATTCACTCCTCTCTCACCCATAAACTCAGACTTTCTGAAAGAAAACTTTCATAGTGTGAACCAGAGATCAGCAATGAATCGTTTTTTCGCTACTCATACTGACTCATGCAATTGTAAGTATAAGTGCGTAGAAATCATTTAAACTAAACTACTCTGATTCACTCATACTCACAAGAAAAATATTTATGAGTGCGACGTCGACATTATACGCATACTCATAAATGACCTCAGCTTGATTTATAATTTCAAGAAAACACTTACAATACTCACAATGATTCAAATCATTATCTCATCCATTTACCGTTTTAACACAACAGAGAAAACACACAACTTAATAATCAGCGCTGCCAGATAAATTTGCCGAAAAATCGTCTACTTCATACATGTTACTTTAGTAAACTGTAATTGCCAAATCGTCACTTTGCTATTTCTGGGACAAATCTGGCAGCCTCGCATTTTGCTTCGCCTATACACATTGACTTGAGTAGATTCTAAATCAAACACTACAAATGTTGGTAAGTATGAGTACGATGAATAAAATGAAACTTTTGAGTGAATATGAGTTTGAATCACATTGGAATAAGTATGAGTGCGTATAAGTACAAGAATTTATGAGTCATGATTTAGCTCTACTCACTTTTTCACTACTCATTGCTGATCTCTGGTGTGAACCGAGACAAAGCCAAAAATCAAAAAGTAATTTCAATTTTTGGGAATACAAAAATTTTAATTTCAAAAGATTTTGTTATTCGTGCTTAATTCCCAGTTTTTATTATTGATAAAAACACTTGAAATTTATTGTTGATGGGATAAGCTATTCCTATGCATTTCACTGGTTGCTTAGGCCAGATCATCAGGAAACTTCATCCATAAAGGTTTTAGACAAACTAAAGATATTAAACCAAATAAAACTGTTAAACGTATAAGAATTATAGCAACAGTTCTACTTGTAACAATATCAAAGTTTAAACAAAACAACTACAATTAATGTTGAGAGTATTTCAACTAATTGTAGTGGGGAAATGTAAGATGATATGAACCCACTGTTGTTTATTGTTGATGTGTTTTGTTTAAACTTTGATATTGTTACAAGTAGAACTGTTGCTATAATTCTTATACGTTTAACAGTTTTATTTGGTTTAATATCTTTAGTTTGTCTAAAACCTTTATGGATGAAGTTTCCTGATGATCTGGCCTTAGCAACCAGTGAAATGCATAGGAATAGCTTATCCCATCAACAATAAATTTCAAGTGTTTTTATCAATAATAAAAACTGGGAATTAAGCACGAATAACAAAATCTTTTGAAATTAAAATGTTTGTATTCCCAAAAATTTAAATTACTTTTTGATAATAAACAGGCAGTGCACGGCCTAAAAAACACTTAATTGACAACATCTTTTGTAAGTTGTTGTTTTTTTCATTTTGTTTTTCTTAACCTACTTACAACTACAATTAATGTTGAGAGAATTTCAACTAATTGTAGTGGGGAAATGTAAGATGAGATGAACCCACTGTTGTTTATTGTTGATGTGTTTTGTTTAAACTTTGATATTGTTACAAGTAGAACTGTTGCTATAATTCTTATACGTTTAACAGTTTTATTTGGTTTAATATCTTTAGTTTGTCTAAAACCTTTATGGATGAAGTTTCCTGATGATCTGGCCTAAGCAACCAGTGAAATGCATAGGAATAGCTTATCCCATCAACAATAAATTTCAAGTGTTTTTATCAATAATAAAAACTGGGAATTAAGCACGAATAACAAAATCTTTTGAAATTAAAATGTTTGTATTCCCAAAAATTGAAATTACTTTTTGATAATAAACAGGCAGTGCACGGCCTAAAAAACACTTAATTGACAACATCTTTTGTAAGTTGTTGTTTTTTTCATTTTGTTTTTCTTAACCTACTTACAACTACAATTAATGTTGAGAGAATTTCAACTAATTGTAGTGGGGAAATGTAAGATGAGATGAACCCACTGTTGTTTATTGTTGATGTGTTTTGTTTAAACTTTGATATTGTTACAAGTAGAACTGTTGCTATAATTCTTATACGTTTAACAGTTTTATTTGGTTTAATATCTTTAGTTTGTCTAAAACCTTTATGGATGAAGTTTCCTGATGATCTGGCCTAAGCAACCAGTGAAATGCATAGGAATAGCTTATCCCATCAACAATAAATTTCAAGTGTTTTTATCAATAATAAAAACTGGGAATTAAGCACGAATAACAAAATCTTTTGAAAAAAAAAAAAAAAAAAAAAAATAAAATTCTTAAGCGAATAAGAATTTTAAACACTCAAAGTCTTACTTGTAACGATATCAAAGCTTTAACAAAACACCAACAATAAACGGTGAGTTTATGTTTTCTTACATTCTCCTACAATTAGTTGGGTTCTCTCCGACTCGAATTGTAGTTATAATGTTTAAAATATTATAATTTTCGCAGCTAGCTGGTTTTTTCCGAGTTCTATACACATATGGAAGTTAAGAAGGGATTGCTGTTCGGTTTTAACCGAAATCGAAACCGCGGTTTTAAATGCCTAAAACCCGAAACCGAAAACCGACAAAAAACCTTGGTTTTAGCTTTTACCCTAACAATATATTTATGCTTAAAGAAATTGCAAATTTTACATAATACTCGAACTTTATATCCAAAAATTTATACATAACAAAATGCTTAAAATTCAAAATAAGTACTAAGAACAAATTTTACCTTTTTAACTCTTAAGTAGACACCTAATTTGTGTGCACAAACTACCACCTGGGCCTCGCTAGGACCACTAGTATTTTGTATGTGGCTATAGAAAACACTCACACTAACGGAACCCTGGGCAAGGTAGGGACTACTTTTATATGTATGGAGTTGTATGGCTAAACCTTCTCATTTTGTTGGGAAATAGAATAATTCTTCGAAAAAGCAGTAAATATCGAATTCGTATGTGTTGCGTATGCATTTTTAAATTCGTTTTATTAAATATATAACAGGGAAGGGCCCAGGTGGATACAATATGCACAAAATTTTCATTTGGCGAATTGCGACCTCCACGGTGTTTAAATTTACAATTTTTTTCTAATTTTCTTGTAAAAAACACTTTGATCGAGGAATAAATAAAGTTTCGTTCTAATATATATATGAACTTAATAATTATTTAAAAAAAAAACTGGAAAAAAGTCAAAAAATGCCTGGCCAAGCCCAGGTATACACTTAGGAGTTAATAAAAGGGTGGCATGTAATAACGTCCAGTGTCATAGTGTCCATGGATATATTAAATATATAACAGAAACACTTTTGGGACCAAGGATTTCCTCCCTTATGGTGTAAGAAATACCAGCATAGCCGGCCTTCGGCCGGGCGCAAGGATTTTCTACTCTATGGTATAACAAAGACCGGCATCGCTAACTAAAGCTTCTCTGCACAGAGGATAAAATCCTTGTGCCCGGCCGAAGGCCGGCTATGCAGATAAGCTTTAGTTAGCGAAGCCGGTACTTGTTTTATCAAGGAGGAGAAAATCCTTGCGTTGTGGACATTATGACACTATACAAAGTGTCAAAACGTCGGCGGACATGGACACTGTGATAATTTTTGGAGTGTCATAGTGTCCGTGGACGTTATGTCACTTTGTAGAGTGTCATAATGTCCACAATGCAATGGTTTTCTCCTCTTTGATAAAACAAGTACCGAACAAGTGGACACTATATGGACACTATGACACTGGACGTTATGACATGCCACCAATAAAAGTACCTAAATTAAAACAAATAGAAAATTATATTACATACAAACACATATATATGTTTATGTATTAAGTTTAACTTCGATATTTTCAAAACCGCACCGAAACCGACCGGTTTTTATCATTTTAAAACCGAAACCGTGGTTTCACATTTTTACCATTTTAAGCAAACTCTACATTTAAAGAAAATTTTGGACATGCAATCTCGTTTCTCCACGTCTCTCGCCATTAAGTGTTAAATTTAGTAATCGGCAATCCTTTTATCCATACGAAAGAATTTTTATGTTATTTTAATAATGTTGATTAATTTACAAAAGATTACTTAAGTGTTTTAAAAACTGCATGTTAATTCATTGGTATATAAATTGAATTTTATTCTTAAAATTTTACTACACATATAGTCCAAAGACATGTAAATATTGTGTCCTTCCTTTTACTAGAGTTCAAGTATAAATTTTGTTAGTAAAATTTTTTTTACATCAATTAAAAGTTAAATTAGTTTTTTTTTAGATGAACTTTAACTTCCTTATCCTGTTCGCCTATTTTTCCACTGGCTTCTTCTTTCGCCATGACCCTGTTTGCATGATTTATTTAAGAACAATGTAAATTTTAGCTCTTTCTCTCGTTGTTCAGTAAATTTAAATAGTTTGATGACATGCAAAGTCATTATCATAATATTAATATTACATTTTTACATCTAAATAATTTTTAGCTTTAATTAGTCTTGTTTTAAGTTTATTTGTATGTATATGAACGTACGTTACACGTTCTCACTGTTTGCATTACTATAATCTGGTTTGACCTTTAAGGGGAAAAGAAACGTCATACATTTTAGTCGTATTCAAAATGTTCGTATACTTTTAAAAGTATGTGTAAATTATGTCATTAAATATCCGGGAGAGGTAAAAAGGAAGCGAGAGTGGAAAAAAGAGAGTAAGTTGGACGAAGGGACGAAGGGAGTAGCATTTACAAAAGAAAGAAAAAAAAAACGAATTATAACTAGCACGTAATAATCCTTTTCCTATGCATTGTTATTTGACATTATTAGGGTAGTACTCACTGAATAATTCGAAAATGTTTTGTTGTTGTATAATTTTTGGGGTAATTTTGCATTAAAACTTATTGGTGGTGTAAACGGGGTTTCTGGCATAAACAGGTCTGATATTACAAATATTATTTCTACTAATAAAAATCTTAAAAACTTATCATATTTTACAATCGGCCCTTTGTTCCAACTTGGAACCATAGGAATCAATATATATATTTCAGAATAACAAGCCTATTTGGCGTATTTTCGATACAATATATTTACTTTTGTGTGGGTTACTTCAGTTAAGTTCTAGATTGTAGTTCTGCTCTAGGACATTTCTAGGTTCTAGTTTATCCCTTATTTAGTTATACATCAGTTCTAGTTCAACTATAATTAATTTCTACTTTTTTTATGCGAATGTTGAAAAAAAAGCTTACTGAAATAACAAGTATGGGGTATCGAGCTTAGTTCTAGAGTCTAATTCAGCTCTTATGCTGTTTAAGTTCAGTTCTTTTTATATTCTAGTCCAGTATAAGTATTGTTCAAGTTCAAATCTAGTTGACTTCTAGTTCAGTGCTTGTTCAGTTTTAGTCATGTTTCAGTTAAGTTTCACATGCAGAAAAAATATGGTTGAAGGCAACAATATTCTAAAAGAAACATACTGTGGTAAGATTTAATTAAACAATGCTAATGTTCGCCGGTAACCTTTAAATGGGTAAAAATTATCATGACATGCTAAAAAAATTGTAACTTAGCCAGTGTTAAAAGTCATTTGGTCAAAGTTATTTATGACATGGTCGAAGTTGAACCACAACATGATCAAAATAAATACCAGTATGCAAAAATTACCATAATTTGGTTAATATTAACCGCAATATGGTCAAAATAAACCACAATATGATAAAAACAAAATTAATATTAAAAATAACTATAATTTGTTCAAATTTAAACAAAATATAGAAAAATAACCATAAATATTGTCAATATTAACCATATCATAGTTATTTATTTCAGAATTTTTTAAATGCAAACTTTGGCAGGACCAAAATTTCGACAAAAAGTGGGCACGGTTAGAGAAGTGGGTGATGCACTTCCTTTACAAAGACATTATTGATTGAGTCTTGAAACTCACCTACTCATATATGAGATTCAGCATAGCCGAATATAGACTCCTACTTAGTTTTAAAATTAAGCATATCAAAAATGACTTTTTTCATAAATTAATTCTCATTTCACATCTCTAGCTACTTACAAAATTGAAAAAGGCATAGCAAAACTTTTTTTATAAGGGAACCAATTTTTTTTTTTAAATATAACCACCATTTTTACATAAACAGTTTTTTGGCTCACCTGAAAATTTAAGAATTTTGAGTTGTGACCAGGGCTGCCAGATTTGAAGATTTATCGTCATTTTGACGATTTTTTGTTCCGAAATTAGCAAAGTGCCGATTTGCTGATTTTTGTCTAAAAAGTGACGATTTTTTCAGGCTCCAAAGTCTGAATAAAACAATACATTTTCTGACAATTTCGTTTTTAATCTTGGAATGTTTAATAATGATATGCCATACCAAAGCGAGAGCGTCAACGTTGTGTTACGAACAGTAGTGATAGCTTTCTTGTTTAATAAAACCCACAAATTATAAATGAAAATAGAGATAAAAACGCTATATTGACAAAAAAAAATAGCTAAATTGCCATTATTTATTAACAATAGCGGCATACTTCACTGCTAAACGAGCTGTCAAAATCGGGTTTTCCAATTGCAAAGCGCTCAGGCCGCTCTATTCAAAAACTAGAAAACTCGTGCAAGCCTGAAGAAAATCTTTGACTATTTTCAGAGTACAAGAACAACAATGTTACGCCTTGTTTATATTTCGTAAAACCATCATTGAATGAACCTTTTACGGCTCTCTGTATAAATCATATTTCCAACAATTATAGGGCAAGCATTTCAAGGGTTGTAAGAGAATATATACATGAGTCTCATACGATTCTTGACATGAAAGTCTCGCTAAATTACACTACTTGACAGTTTTTTGACCAAATGAATCTGACACCTAATCTCTATGTAAAATTGTCCGCTGAATCAGACTTGTCAAAAGTAGAACAGTTTTTGAGATATTCCAAAATAACCGTTATTTCTGTTTTAAAAAAGATGATGTGACTGAAATGCAAATATCTTCAAAAGTTTATGTATTTCTTTCTTTTTCGTGAAAGGCTATAAAATTTCTAAAATAACCATGGGTCGTTTGTGAAGATGAGTCAATAAATGGCAGAGTTATAGTGGACAAAATTTCAAACTTCATTATAAACTTGATGATTTTTTGCAATTTTGCTCTTTTTTTCATATTCGGATTCAGCGGACAATTTAACATCAAGATAAGGTGTCAGATTCATTTGTTCACGACTTTGCTGGAAATTTGTGACCCAGTGTTATCTTTACCCACCTCTTAAACGATTCCCTCAACGATTAAAGCAGCGTGTTTCTCTGTGCTATGGAAGAATCTCACTCGTGGTACAGTTTTTCCCTTGTGAGAAATCTTCTACGATTAAAAATGCCTTCATCGACGATCAAAGACGCTCATCATGAGACTCCCAGTAGCTCTTACACGATTGAAAATGCTAGCTGGGTATGAATTAGTTATGTTGTTGTTTGAATGTTTTTTTTTTTTATAAAAATCGAACAAAAATTGTTTAAAAACAACTAAATTATAAGTTGTCCCATTTTTTGACGATTTTTCGAAACGATAAAGACAATTTTTTTATTTTTTCTCAGGAAACTGACGATTTTCTTATACATTTATCTGGCAGCCCTGGTTGTGACCCTTAAGTATTTAGCGTGCGATTTAAAATTAAAACATTTTATATTGTTGTTAAATATGTTAAAACTTATATGATGAAACAGAACTGAGTCTTCAACTTCAGGCAAACATTTTAAGGCCCATAATTAAAACGTCGGCAGTAACTTCAAATTCTCTCTCATTTCTTTCGTTTTCTTTTGTTCTTATTTTTCTTTGTTTACAAAATGTATGAAATTGAATGAAAGTATGGTAGCATTGTCAAGAGAATAAGTGTCTTTATGTGAGAGCATTAGAAAAAACGACCTCAAAATAAAATTGATTTTATTTCTCGACCGCATTCTCTGGCATAATTTTATGTCAAACTGTATGAAAAACATCGTTCAGCCCCAGTTCTGTTTCATCATTATGGCTGCAGCTGAATTTAATGTAAAACAGTTTTTTTTTGTTAAATTCAACCATATTTGAAGTTCTAATTGTTTATATTTTATGTTTAGAACAACCAACCTTTTATTAAACGTGACAATAGTTTGCAGGGACCTGCAAATTGGTTTTTTCTGCGTGTAGTTCAGTTCTAGTTCAATTATAATTACGGTGACCATCCGTTCTCTTTAAATCTAAATTATTTTTTAGTGAAAACCCTTTAATTGTTGTGAATTGAATTAAATGTTCTGTATTTGTACTGTATTAATTTAAATATTTAATGGAAATTTATTCCCAATTTAAGAAATTCTTACTGCACATGCACAATTTTTCTTTTTGATTGAAAAAATTTCAAGAACTTTTAAAACAGTGAATAAAATCTTTTTTTATGCCTCATTTCTTCTAAGGAACAAAAACGCTCTTTTCGGCACCACGATAAAAATAAAACAGTACTCATGTTCTGTAGCTTTGTTGAGAACTTCTGGCATCGAAAAGATTTGAAACAAAATAGTCCATTGTTTCTCGAAAACTGAGAGAAAAGTGTGTCTGTAACTCATTTCGAAAACTATCAAATGAAATTACGTCGTAACGTTATAATGTCATATTCCAATCGAAGCCGATGTGCAATTGCAGACGTTGAGGACGCCAATTGACGGCAGGCGCGGATCCAGCTTTATCCGAAGGGGGGGAATTTTGTATGATACAAAAAAGTAAAAAATTTGTTTTTAAAAGTTAATTAAAAACAAGTAAGAAAGTATAGTCGGCCAAGCCCGACCATATGATACCCTACACCACAGTATTTAAAAACACATTATGTTTTTATGTCCATATTAATATGGATTTAACTATGTTTATAAACTTCATTAAAATCGGTTTGAAAGTTTATGAGAAGCAGAAATTGCCCCTTGTGGTCCTATTTTTTTAAAACTACATAGCTTATGTGTCCATAAAAATATGTTTCTATCAATGTTTTAAATTTCATTCAAATCGGCTTCTTCCCTCATGGTCCTACGATTCGGCCCATTTTCAGTAGGCTTGGTCCTTGTGCCAATAAGAACCTTTGTCCCAAATTTTATCAAATTATCTCTAAAACTGCGACCTGTACTTTGCGCACAAGCTTACATGGACAGCCAGCCAGCCAGCCGGACGGACATCGTTAGTTCGACTCAGAAAGTGATTCTAAGACGATCGGTATACTTTAGGGTGGGTCTAGGACCAATATTTTAAGGCGTTACACACATCAGCACAAATGCATAATACCCTCTCCACTATTGTGGTGTGGGTATAACAATATCTGTATATTATATTAACAAAAAAACTCAACAATAAGGTTAAATAAAATATAAGATCAGTTCAATATTAATTCAAATAAATTAATCTGTTTAAATAAGCAATTTATGATAACCTTGTGAGGCAAATTTAGATAGTACAGTCTATCTTCTGTCATTTATTTATTATTTATGTTTTTATTCGACGAAGGGTAGGAAATTACCTCTCGCTCGTAGCATTCCTGACGAGCATTAAAACGAAAATTTGAAATATTTTTCTTAGATTTGGGTAGATATCTTCATCACAGTTTATTAAAGTATCTACAACGTTATCTGATAGATCAGGCTCAAGTTTAGATCTTAGTAGGTGTTTAGCTTGTTGTGGTTTTAACAATTTTGTATCTGTATATGACTTGATTACGCTTTGAGGTAGAAGTTTAGGTATGTTCAATACATTTAGGATATCTATTGGAAAAGGTGTTTTGAGATCTTCTAAAATAAATTCAATAAGAGGAATGTAACCTACAACTCGGTAGTAATCTTCAACATTTTCGATGTGCTTATTTCGTTCAAATCTTGTCTTTTCGATTTGAACGCAAATAACTTTAACTTTATTAAAGTTCGCTTTATATTGTTCTTCGGCTTTATTTCTTTTCTCTTCAAGGCACATGATTTAAGTTTTGATAAGGCTTGATCCTTTTTGAAGATCTATATCGTGCTTTTGTAAAATAATACTTAGTGGCCGTGTTACAATAAATATCACACTGAATATGTATATTCCGCAATTAAATTCAAAAGTACTAAGTGAGTTCCTTAATATAAAGGTAGAGATGCTACCTTTCCACTCAGATATTTTTGCCAAAGCTTCTACTATATGATGTACACTTGTTGCAAAGTGGAAAATTGAGTCGTGACGGTCCACCCAACTTGTCTCGCATAATGTAGAGAGTTTGGCTCCCAAATACTTTGCTCATACTGCTTTTCGCTTGGTAAGATTATATTTAACAAGTTAGAGTGCTATATTCGGCTGTGCCGAATCTTTGATACCCTCCACCGACAGTTCGAATGTTTAAGGAGTACTATCTGTATGATGTTATTATTATCTTAAACTGTGACGATTTGTTATTAATTATGGTTTTAGGCGACTAAACTGTTTTCCGGAAGTAGGGTTTCTATGGGGCCTAGGGTAAATTATGTACCGATCTTCACGAAATTTCACAGTATCATTTATAGTCCTATAAAACTGTGACGAGCCAAAATGTTATTATTGCATTATTTTTTACGGTTTTATGCGTACTAAACAGTTTTCCGGTAGCAGGGTTTATATGGGGCCTAAGGTAAATTATAGACCGATCGTCACGCAATTTCGCAGTGTCATTTCTAGTCCTAAAAAACAGTGACGTACCAAATTTTGTAACGCTAGCGTTATTTTTTACGGGAGTAGTGTTTATATGGGGCTTAGGGTAAATTATGGACGGATCTTCACGAAATTTAACAACGTGATTTCCAGTCAAATAAAACAAATTTTTCCAAAATCTTATCTCATTCTGTGCCTTGTTCCAGCATTTATGTTATTTTTTATAACAAAATTATCAATGTTTTAAGGTGGTGGTTCCACATTTTGATTCATAGCTTTGGTCCTACTGAACCGATTTTGCTGGATTTCAATCCCAAACTGCTTAGGATAACTAGAAGCAATTTGGCACCCAGTTTGTTCATTTCTTATGAGTTGTTCGAAAGTGAGCGTGTTTTCAACAGACGAACAGACGGACAGACAGACGGACATGGCTAAATCGGCTTAGAATTACTCAAGGACCCAGAATATATATACTTTATGGGGTCTGACATGAATAATAAAAAAGTTTCACACGGAATGACAAACTTAATATACCCTCTTCATAACTAATTGTGGTGGAGGGTATAAAAAATGTTGTCGTTTCTTTAACAAATGATACAACTTTATGTATTAATGGCACTTTATTACTTTTAGAAATTGAGTTGTTTGAATAATGGGAATAGCAAGGCGTTTGTTTCGCATTTGTCGCAGTTTCCAGGATTTTTTCACCCATTCATTTTCTGCTGACATCAGAGGACACCCATCTGTTCCATCTCCTACACAATTTTTTAGGTCAAGACCAAAATTTGTCAAAGTTTTAAGAACTATTGATGATAGTGCCTTCGCATCAATTGACAATATCAATATCTTTTGAAGCATCTTCAAATTAGGATTAAGATTCGGATGCTTATCGAAAATTTCGGGAATTTTTGGTATTTCCAACGATTTTGTACATTTAATAAAAAAATATTATTATTGGGAATTCTTGTATTATCGAAATAAACCAAATATATTTTTATAATTAAGGGGGGGGGGGATTTTCTTATCCCCCCCCTGAATCCGCGCCTGGTTGACGGCGACCAAAATTTAAAAATTATCGACGATGGCGGTAAAAATGCAATCGTCGGCTTAACAAAATAATCAAAAGTTCTCAAAGATGTTAAAAAAAATAAAACAATGAAAAAATCAGCCAAGAACAAAAACCAGCTTTTAAAAAACTGCAGTCAGATTAGAAAAACTGCAATTTCTTCCAATTCTTCATTTGTCATTGGCAAAGAAAAAACTATTGCTTTTACTTCTGATTGTCAACAGTTGCTGTCAAACGGTGCGGTGCAATAAAGCCATAGGAAATAAAAATACAAAATACCTGCATCTTTCGGGTTATTTTTCATTGCATTTTTATTATATTTTTTTGTATTGAATTTTTTTTCACTTCGTTTTTAATTGCGAGTAGATTTAACGGTTCAAAGCGGGAACTTTTTCACAAAAATTTTCAACACACACTTTTTCTGTAAAAAGTATTTTCCTTACATGACAGCTGTTACTCGCCAATGGTATTTTTGTTTCTTTTTCACATTTCAATCTATAACAGACCAATTATAAATAAAACTTTCCCGGGAGTTCTTTCCCTCCTCCCATTTTTCCTATGTAAATTCAATTCTAAAAATGGGAAAAGGACAAAAACTCCTGGAGAATTTTGATTCATAATTGGGCTGCAAGTTTATCGACGCGGAAGTTACAGAACATGGGCACAGATTAACAAAATACTCAGTTTCTTAGTTTCCAAGAAAGTTTTAAACAGAATTTCGAAACCACTCCCATTGATCTATTTGCATAACATGAAATTTTTGTGTTTTGTATTTTGTTTTGGAAAATATGTTCACCGTAATTATAGTTCAGTTCGTCAATTTTCCCATTTTATAAAATGCAGACTTGATTTTTCTCTTTCATAATTAAACCGAGCGACGTGTTTGAATATAATCAAACATTATTATAATCTTAAAATATATTTTGCAGTGTTACCCTACTTTAAACTTGTGTGTGATTTTGCTTTTCCCACTTACTTATTACGACTGTAATTAAAGGTACAAGATTTTGAATCTAATTAAAAAAGTTAAGTTTGAGTATAATTTGCTAGTTTATTGCAGGCATTTAAGGTCACTTTAATTTATTAGAAAATTTGGGCTTAATTATGGTATTTAGAAGAGAAAAAGAGTTAAGTAAAAACTTTTAATATTTTTAATTAGGCTTAAGTTCATGAAATTTAATTTTCATTAAATTATTTTTATGAAGAAAGGAATTTTACAACATGAAAATTTATTAAAATTGTTATTGCTAATCTTTCATTCTTGACGTGGCTCGGGCTCGAATCCTGGCCGGCAGGTTACCATGACATGTCAAGAATGAAAGATTATCAATAACAATTTTAATTGATTTTCATGTTGTAAAAATTCCTTTCTTCACAAAAATAATTTAATAAAAATTAAATTTCATGAACTTAAGCCTAATTAAGAATATTAAAAATTTGGATTAAAAACCATAAATAGTTCAACAAAATAACCACAATACTAATTATTGTTAAAGCTAAGGCACGAGCTCTATGTGTACATTTGTCCTTCAAGTTGTGCTGAAAAAGGTCAACAGAAAAGAGACAAACAAAATGAAAAAACAAAAAAATGTACTTGGACTTCAAGAAAAATTCTTGACAAAAGTACGAAAAAACAGAAGTAAGGAAAAAACATGTAAAATCAATTAAAATGGATAATCATTCAGGAAAGCAAATTTCGATCTACCAAATGTTTAAATACAATTTGGTTTAAGGATTGATGTTTGACTATTGACGTCAGCAGTCGTCGATGGCTGCAAGTGTAAGACGGCAAATCCATCTGAGGAGATCGAGTGGTTGCGATCGAAACATGACATGGTAACCTGCCGGCCAGGGTTCGAGCCCGAGCCACGTCAAGAATGAAAGATTATCAATAACAATTTTAATAAATTTTCATGTTGTAAAATTCCTTTCTTCATAAAAATAATTTAATAAAAATTAAATTTCATGAACTTAAGCCTAATTAAAAATATTAAAAATTTGGATTAAAAACCATAAATAGTTCAACAAAATAACCAAAATACTAATTATTGTTAAGTAAAAACTATATGAATTGTAAGTCATTTACCCATGAACTTATTTTATTTAATTAAAACAATTTTAAGTTTTTTCTTTAAAATTACCACAAAATATAAGAGCCTATCTTTATTGCTCTTTTGCCTACACACAGAAAAAAATCAATGTAAAATCGTCGATAACAAGGTTGATTTTACCGTTTCGGTAGTGATTTTGCTTCCTTGTTACTTCATTTTAATTTAACATGATTTTACAATAACTTGCGAACAACAATTTTTTCTTTTAAAATAACTATAATTCATGTTAATTTAACATTGCAGTAAAGCTAGAGCAAAATGTCATTTATATTGAAATAACAATCCGAATCATGTTGAATGAAAGTTATGTCAAGTTGAAACAAAGTGAATTTCATGTAGAATCAAATTGGTTTGAGTGTGATATAACAGTGAGAAGAAGCTTCGGAGATAACATATGCATTTATTTAAGAATAATTCAAAGCACTTACCCCTGTAACACATGTTTCACTAATTTTGTATTCCCCTTTATTAACAGAAGCTTCAGCAGAATGGCCCGAAATGGTTTTCGTCGTCATTCTACTTTGAAAACTTGATGTACTATTTAACTTAAAAATTTTAATTTAAAGAATACGGGAATTGTCTTCTTTTCATAACATATTTTAAACATGAAAATAAAAAAATGTATGTTTTTCTTTTAATGGTGTCGTTTTTTTTCTATACAAAAGCAAACCAGGTTTTTATGGTTTCAATATTGAACAATGTTATTTTAACATTTTTCATTTTAAATTAATGTAAAACAATGGTATTTTTAAATAGAGTCCATATTTTGCAGAAATTTACTATGATTTTTAATCAACATTGCGCAATGTTAACTTAACATTGATATTTTTTCTGTGTGTACATGCTTACACACAAACATACATATGTACCTACATACATACTTAATTATGTATGCATGTTAATTTAACAAGATACACTTTTGTTTTTAATATAAAACTGGCTTTAATAGCTACTATATTGAACAATGTTATTTCTACATATAAATTTTAATGTTATTCATTTGAAATTAATATGAAATAATGATAAATTTAAATAAAGGTTATTTATTTGCAGAAATTTACTATGGTTCTCAATCAACATTTCGCCATGTTAATTTAACATTGATATTTTTCTGTGTGTATATGCCTACCCTCATATTCATAAAAAATATTTCCGTTTTATAAAAGCTTATTAAATTAAATTTTTTTTATGAAAGTTTGTTTTATTTTAACATAGTTTTTTGAATAAGGCCTCTAGATTATGTGCTAACAAATCAACCTGACTTTTGTCTGAATACCCTAAACGTTCTTCTGATAGTTAATTGCAATGTCTGCTTATCTAAATTTAAATTTTGATTAAACTTTTAGCTTATATTCCCAAAAACAAAACAAAAAAAAAAAAAAAACAAAAAAAAAATTGTTTTATAGTTTTATATACTCAAATATTCTAAAACTTTATTTCGGCGTTGTCGTCTATACAGCAGTAACTAAAAATAAATTTTTTAAATTAAATAAACTAAAAATTTCACAACAACTAGTGACACTAAAAATATAACATTTGACTTAAAGCATGACACAATTAGCATGACAAATGAAGTACATTAAAATGGTTCCAAAAAAGTGTACATGAAAAAATTTAGTCTATAGTGTTTGTGAATATTTTATAATTTTAATTTAAAATTTTGTAACTGTTTTTTTTTTTTTTTTGTTTTTTGTTAGGAAAATAAAATGTATACAAAAATATACTGCTAAAAATGTAAACTTTTATTAGTATTAAAAACACCTGTAATTGAACTAGAACTGAACGAAAACTAAACAAGATATTAAAGTTGTTTATTAGAGGTATTAACCATTTTAAAGAATTGACTCTAGGTGTTTAAATCCTCAAATCCCCCTAAAAAACTTCTGTTAGTTACCCTTGTGTGTAGTTTTTCACACACATGCAATGTCTGTCTGTACGCTGTACGCTGATGCCAGTTGCCGCATCGTTCATGACGGCAAGTTGAGCAGGAGTGTTAAAGTAGGAACGGGAGTTCGCCAAGGTTGCGTAATGTCTCCACTCTTATTCAGCATCGTATTGGATATTGTCATGAAACAATCTATGGCAGATAATAGGGGTATTTTTTGGGGGCTTAATAGAAGACTAGAGGACTTAGAATATGCCGATGACATTTGCCTCCTCTCTCATCGATACTCTGATATGCAGTCAAAGTTGCAATATCTTTCAGACATGGCCTCGAATGCTGGCCTTAAAATAAACATTGGCAATACCAAGGTGATGAGAATAGATGCTGAAACCAGTAGCAGATTTACAATTGGTAATAATATTCTGGAGGATGTAGACTCTTTCTGTTATCTCGGATCTATATTAACAACAACTTTTTTTTTTTTTTAATTCCCTATGCTAATCCCCGCGAAGCTTGACGCTTGTCTACAGGAAAGAAACCAGAGTCTCTGGCGGGAATCGAACCCGCAACCCCGGGGTTGATAGACTAGCTCACTACTAGCTAGCCTACATAAGGAAATCTTCCACACTCTCTCGTGGTGTCAAAATTAAACTGTTTAATTCTAATGTTCGTTCTACTTAGTTATACGGCTGCGAAACACGGAATGCGGCCCCTCCAGACATTCAGGCAATGCAAGTATTTAAAAACCGCTGTCTGAGAAGAATACTTCGGGTGTATTGGCCACAAACGTTATCCAATGAGAGTCTGTGGTTCGAAACGCAGCAATCTCCTCTAACCGCTGAAGTACGTAGACGAAAATGGAACTGGATATGTCATACATTAAGCAACACACCCAGACATTGCTAAAACCGCCATAGAGTGGAATCCACAAGGTAGTCGTAGAAGAGGACGTCCGGCCCATACATGGAGAAGGCAAGTCATAGCTGAAGCAACAACTTTTAACACCAGTTGGAACGAAGTGAAAAGAATTGCGATGGATAGATCAAAGTAGAGAGATTTTGTTGGGGCCCTATGCTCCTCATAGGGTCTTCGGGAACATATATATATAATGTCTGTCTACTTTTTACGTAACATTAATCCCGTTGGTGATTAACAACAAACTTTATGTAACATACATTCCATCAAAAATATTCACACTTGCCGACAAAAAAGTTTGCCTCTAGTGCAAATTACATAGAAACTCAATATGTGTGGAAAGCCACACACGAGGCTTACTTACGTAAGTTCTGAAATTTTTCGTTACTAAAAAATATTTTTTAATCAAAAATCAATTAAGTACTGAATTGATATTGATATAACAAAGTCAAGAAGTTTCTTTAGTGTACCTGAACAATTTGTGAACAAATGTGTAAAAATGATTAATTTTATGTTGTTTTCACTCAAGGGTGATTTAAGGGTTATTATGCGTTATCATACCCTACACAACTTATGATGGGGATGGTATTAAGTCCAGATGTGGAAAATATTTGCAAAAGCACCAGTCGTTTGGCCTAATCTCACGGTGTTGCTTAACCTCTGGGTGACAAATCATCCGTTTACCGACCTTACCCAAGTGTTAGAGGCACTATCACATCAAGTTAACAGTTTTGAATTTGTCATTCGCAAAACTATACGCTCGTCCCTTGTTTAGGAGCCAGAGCTTTCTAACCTTTTAAAAGCAGAAGCTTTTGTTGAATAGCAACAGCACCTAGAGATAGTCCTCCATAAGGCTGAACTCTCACACAAGTGGTGGAAAATCAGCCCTTTAGTGGGTTTTTCAGGAATATCCCTTTCCGCGACTTTGGGCTTAAGCCACAACCACAGCGTTATCCCCGAAAGTAGCCCTACGTCAAAAAAGCATCTTCCGTTGAACCCCTAACCGTAACGTACAAAATCTTAAAGTTTGGAAGTACAAATTATCAGAAAGGCAAAGCTTCCGCAAATAGAATTATCCTGAAAGACGGAAATAATTTTTTGCAAGAATCATACTAACGGAGGTCTTAACCAATAGTCCAAATGGAGTCATATCGTCGGGAGCTACTGACTCTTATGGTACCAAATGGGAAACTTCGGTCTCAAGAAATTACGATTAATTCAGGTAGCCTATCAATTTTAAATCTCTACCGAATCACAGGTATGACTGAATCTGATTTGCCCCAGAGAGTTTCACATCAATAAGTGAGATATCCTTTAGATGATCCCTACACCAACGAAGGGTTATTACGTCCAAATATGTCATTATTAGCATAAGCACCTTCTTTGTGGTCTAATGCTTTTAACCAACTCAATCGTTCAATCGCTCAACTGCACATGAACACACTTCCCAAAATCCAAGTCTCACTGGGTCATCCTGGGGACACAGATAAAAAATAAACTACCTTACTTTATACTTACTGACTATAAGGTCTTTTTCTTCCACTTGTCTTTCCTAAGGCGGCACTATCATAGGTGGGCAATAATTTTGACGCTACGCTCTACTAAGACAGAAAACGAGGAATCCTCATCATTATCCATCGGGCGCTCGACTCTTCATTACTCCAAACTCCATGTCTCAACTACCAACGCCCATCCGGTACCCCAAAATGTTCATCCATATTTATATTAAGGCCAGTGAGAGTTACCTTTCAAGTTGAAAAATATCTACTCTCCGCTCTTCGCACTAGGTGAAATAAAAAGCGTCTATTAACGCACCCTGACCTTTCTGACACAGATTTGTGAAGAGTAGAAGTAAATATATTTTTCTAAACATGCATCCCTTCTAAGCTCACGGCAGAGCCTATCTAATACTCCAACTGTTCTTTGGGTTAATCTACGATGGTCCTCGCCAATACAAGGCAATGACGATGGACCCTTGGGCGTCCTGCGTCCCGTATTACTAGATAATACTCTGGTCAAGTACGTAGTTGAAAAAACAGACAAGATACAGACACATATACGACACGACATAAGCACAACCTTAACACAGTCAGTAATATCCAATTACTCGGCATAACTTCTTCCTTAAGTCGAAAGGTGGAAGATATATTGTCCCAAGTTAAAAAAACCCTAGGGAAAAAGGAACTAACACCAAACTTGTCACGTGACAGTTCTAAGGGATTAGCTCTAGTTCTTACACTTTATATGAAGGGGACTTGTCACTTTAACATGGTGCTGATTTTGTTATGGGTTAATTGGTACCTGTTTGACACTTTGTAACAGGCCACTGAAATGACCGAAATGGGCACATTAAATTTTTGGTTTAAATAATACCTGTCGCAGATATTGTCCCGATTGAACCATGTTAATATGATAGATTAATTTTATATAAAGAAATAGAATCAGCCACTACCCGCACAAAATCCAGTTACATGACTTGTTATTTGTCAATTACCTTTGTTCTGGAGTAACTACTCTTTAAACACAATTATCACCAGTTAAGTTATATGTTCTGTTTTCACCTATCACAACTCGTTCCTGTTTATTATAAAGCTGTATTTACTGGCCACGGGCTAAGTGCTTTGAAACTAATTTAGAAAAATTTCTCTTAGGGAATTGGCTCAGCATATTTTTCTGAAACAATTTAATTGTCGATCCGTACATTTCGTAGTTTTCATAATAACTTAACTGTTTTCAACAAAGTCGTGACCTGATCTTAACATTCGAGATAATCCAAAATAACCGTTATTGGCGGTATTTAAAAAGATGATGTCACTTTAATAAAAATATCTTTAAAAATATTCGACGGATTTTTTAATTCCTTTATTTTTATTCTTAGATAATGAAATGATTATGATCGTTCGTAAAAATTGGTCAAGAAATGAAGCACAGCCGCGAATAACGTTGTAAAAGCCACTTTTTGCAAAAACTGTTTTTTTTGCAGATACCTTAAACATTACTCTCGTACACTGTTTAAGCCTCAAATCAACCAAAATTATTCACCTTAAATCCCTTAAAAATGACACACAAAGAGTCAGCTAGTGGAAGAACGTTGTAAGTTACTTAAAAATGATACAAAGTAAATGGGTTTGAAACGTGCGATAACGTTTTAAAAGCCACCAGTCATGATGCTTTGCGTAGTGGGAGAACGTTCTAAATGACATCGTGATTGTGGATATGAAACGTTTTTCCACTAAAAAAAGTTATAAACTGTAAATTTGCATGTAATTTAAATCTTAAATTTGTTGATTTTTTGCATACAAGTTTTTATAATCATTAATTTTAATAATCTAAAAAAAAAAAAATTAAAAAATTAATAATCTTGCCTGTTAAAAACGTTTTTTTGCTCTCCTGAAAATTAATTATTTTGTAACTTAAAACGTTATTCGCGGCTGTGCTTCAAATGACTAAGTAACATTGGACCGAAGTTCAAATTTCACAAAAAGTTCAATGATTTTTTGCAGTTTTGCTCCTTTCAACTTATTTTTTAAAACAACACAATAAATTTTTTTATCATTTTAGTTAGCTTATTTTAAAACGCGCATTTTGTACCCAATAGGATCTAAATCAGTGTTCGAAAATAAACAGTACATTATTTAACGTTCGGCTCACACACCCAGGAACGATATCTATTTTTTTAAGTGATTGTGTAGACATACACAACCCTTAATACCGTTCGTAACTATTTCAAGAACCGAACATTATATAATGTTCAGTTCTTCGTTAAAAAACAGAGCAATTGTAGTGATACTGTAGACAAACATTATATTTTAATGTTCTATTATGTTTTCTTCGTGTGTGTATTTTGTTTTTGTAAAAAATGTTTGGTTTTGTTTTACCAGCCAAAAGGGAGACGAACATTAACGAGCCGAACCGAACACATTGAAGTTTGTGGATTTTCAAAAAAAACCGAACGGAATTAAATGTTCACATCCTTTGTTGAGTTTGATAAAAACAGTAATATTTTTGTGTTCGAAAGAACCGAACATTAAGAAACGACATTTAGTGTTTATTTTCGAACACTGATCTAATTCGTTAAAAAAATTACAAAGTTACTATTTGGAATATCCGACTTATAAATTTCACCAAATCAAAAAAAAAAAAACACTCTAAGTAAATACAGATAGCGAAATGTTTAGTAACAAGAAATATTAAAAAAGCCTAAAACTGTTAAATTACTATGTGGGTTAATTCACTTAATCTTCTTTAGCTTTATCATTTGTGCACCAATTTATGTCTTGTTTGGCGCAAAATATTCGTGCTGAAATAAACAAAAAAACGTTACAAAAGTTTTACTGTTTGGTATAAAAAAGTAACTTGTAAAGAGCAAAATTGCAAAAAAACCATAAAATTTTCAAAGAAGTTTGAATTTTTGTTCCCTGTAACCAGTGTTGCCAAAACATGGTGACTAAAAATGGCCAAATTTACGTAAAAAATGGCTTAAAAATGGAAAAAATTGGCTAAAAAATGGCTAAAAGCTCTTTTAAATAAAAACACATTAAAATTCAATAACGAAACAGAAATAATTCATTTAATACTATGTTCACACTTGAGTTCTTAAACGCGTTTAAGCAGCTCGAGCGTGATTAAACTCTAATCACTTCAAAATCGAGATGATTACCCATACATTGAATTGATTTGTTAATCACTTCAAATTGACATGATTACAACTAAATCACTTCATAAACCACATAGAATCCACTGAACATACCAAATGATGTAGAATCGCCAACAACCGTGTACAACCGGCCAATATTTCTGCTTAATGTTTTTATTTTTTTTTTCTTAAATAATTCATAAATTTTCACAATTACATCATTAAAATTATTAAAATAATCTTCTGATAACTTTTAAAAAGTGTTTTTATCCATTTTTAATACTTTAAAGAAATTTAAATTTGTTCGTTGTTTTTTTGTGTGTTTGTGTGTGGGTTTTTCTTAATCATCTGTCATCTTAATCATCTCAAATGTAATGTGAACGGCTTTGATTAGCTAAATCAACATTTTGCTTAAACGCGTTTAAAAACCCAAGTGTGAACTTAGCATAAAATTGTTTACGATAAAATTGTGAGTTAAGATCATTTTGTTAAACAAGAAAAAACGTAAATTAATATTAAAATAAATTAATATTAAAAAATTAAATCATTGAAAAATTCGATTTCGTTATTGTTCATCTCATAGGAATCACTCATCAGTGTCAAATAATCATAAGATTTAAATAATTTGAAGGTAAATCATAATCACGACAACAGTTACCCAACCTTTTGAGTCCAGATCTACAATAAAAAACAAGTAAGAAAGTAGGCGGCATGAAATAACCCCCCAAAATATAACCCCCCAAAAAAATAATGAAATAACCCCACAAAGCGTGGGGCCTTATTTCATATGCAATAAAGCCCCATTTTTGAAAATGAAATTAGCCCCCAACGAAATGGAATAACGCCCCAAACATAAATGAAATAATTCCCTAATTTTTGGGGGCTTATTTCATATGATATAAAATCCCAATTTCTGAAATGAAATAAAGGCCCAATATATGTAATGCAATAAATTATACAGTTTTGCTTTAAAGAATCACGCAATATATATCATGGTATGATATTCCAAACCCAAGCTCCGCCAACTAAGGCTTTTTTGCATAGCCGGCCTTCGGCCGGTCGCAATGACTTTTTCCTCTATGGTATAACAAACACCGGCTTCGCAGGCTAAAGCTTCTCTGCATAGCGCCAGGATTTTCTCCTCTATAGTATAAAAATACCGACTCGGTCCGGCTACGCAGAGAAGCTTTAGTTAGCGAAGCCGGTATTTGGTATACCATATAGAAGAAAACTATTGCGCCAGGCCGAAGGCCGGCTATGCAGGGCAGCTTTTTTTATCGAAGCTGGTGTTCTGTATACCAAAGTGGATAAATCCTTGCGCCCAAAACGTTTTCATTATAAAGTTGACAATGAAATAATCCCCCAAAAAATATATTGGGGCTTTATTTCATAACGATTTTTTGGGGGATAATTTCATATGAAATAATACCCCAATTAAAAAAATGAAATAACACCCCAAACAAAATGAAATAACCCCCGAAAAATCTTTTTTGTTGTTCTCTGTACAAAATTTTGGGGGGTTATTTCATTATTTTTTTGGGGGGTTATTTCATGCCGCCAAGAAAGTATAGTCGGTTAAACCCGACTTTATGATACTCTACACCACATTAGAACCTTTGTACCAAATTTTATCAAATAATCTTTAAATTGCGACCTGTACTTTGCGCACAAGGTTTGCATGGACAGCCAGCCAGCCGGAAAAACATCGTTAATCGTTAATCGTTAATCTGAGTCAATCGGTATACGTAAAGGTGGGCTAAGGACCAATATTTTAAGGTGTTACAGACATCAGCACAAACGCATAGTACCCTCTCCACTATTGTGGTGGTGGTATAAATATTGTATTGTTATGGTATAAATATTTACCTAATTGATAAAATCGAATTAACGGTTGCTAAATGTAACCTATTTCTCAAATTACTTGGCTAAACACCCTCTCTACTTCAGCATAAGACCATGGAAGTGAGAGCAACTTTATAGGCAATTCTGAAATTTCTAAAATAATTTGAGCGATTTTCAACATTTGTAAAAGTTGTGATTTAAATTAAAGGCGTTTTAATGGTTCAAAAAGTTTATTTTACTTTGATAAATTTTTATAAAAAAATGAAAATGATTCTTTTAAGAGAAAATCGGCATAAAAAATTTTATTGCTAAACAAGTTGAAAAGTGGCTAAAAAAAATGGCTAAAGGCTAAACCCATTTTTAAATGGCTAAACAGGGTGAAAAATGGCTAAATCTAGCCACTAAATGGCTAAATTGGCAACACTGCCTGTAACTCTGTCATTTCTTGACCACTCTTCACTAGCAATCCATTGTTATTTTAGTAATTTTATTATATTTCATTAAAACAAAGAAATACATTATCCATTTAAGTGACATCATGTTTAAAAAAAAAAAAAAAAATAACAGTTATTTTGGAATATCTCGAACTGTTCTACTTTGGATCATTCTGACTTCATATTCGGATTTAGCGGGCAATTTTCGTAAAGGCTAGGTGTCAAATACATTTGGTAAAAAAAACTGTCACATAGTGTAATTTAATGAAATTTGGTAGGTTTATGATTGCCAACGGGTACCAAACATCGTTACCGCTTTGATACTAAAGTATCAATTTGACCGTTTTACAACGCTCTTGATACCTTTTATGATCCTTTTTATTAAATCACACTTTTATATCACTCTCAACTATTTTGTGTCACTTTCTGACCGTTTTTAGAACAGTAGTTTTTCAGCTTAACAAGTGTTTGCTAAATAAGCATTGCTTAAAGGTATACTTTGATTCGTCTTTTCATTTCTTTTTGGCACGGATATGGAAGGAGTTAAGTGAAGATTCAATTACAAAATATATAATGCACATTCCTTAAAAGTAGTTAGTATGTATTAGAGTTGTCAACCGATTAAGAATAATTGGATTAATCGATCAAACAAAACCAAACTCTTGTTCGAATAATTTCAAAACGACGATTTTCGAACAACGAATAAATCGTTTAATTAATGTCGATTAATCGAACAATTTTTTTATTGAAAAATAAATTAAATAAAAGCTTAGAATTTGATTTATTCTCACACGTTTTTAGTGATGTTATACAAAATTTAGGAAAGTTAAAATGTATTGTTGTCATAGCGTGGTTGTAATTAATCTCAATTTTTAGTAAGCAAAAACCGCGTTGAGTACTCATTGTATTTCAAAAATGTATTTTATGTTCTTATTAAACAAATCTTAACAAACAATTGAGTACGTGAGTTACAAAACTAGTTCATTACAAAATTTAAAATACGAGATGACAATTGATTCTAACAGTTCTTTTGGCGCTTTATGAGGAGAACTATATATCATGCATGTCCTCTTCCATGATTTTAGCACGGACATGCATTCATGCAATCAGAATATTTCTTCTTAAAAAGCGCCAAAAGAACTGTAAAAATCATTTGCCATCTCGTATTTTTAATATTGCAACAAATTTATATAAATCATATCTTTAATGTAGAAAATATTGTTATTGTATCATATATTTTTAAATTATTTATGTATATCGTACATTCCCCACTGAGATAAATCCACTGTTTATTGTTGATGTGTTTTGTTTAAACTTTGATTGATTGATTGTTACAAGTAGAACTGTTGCTTATTAGTCTTAAGCCTAGTACTCTGTTCGAACCTGCGAAAAATTTTGAGCAACATTGATTATTTCACATGAAAATTTTGTCATGTATCAATGTTATCTATCCTGCAAGTATTATGCAACATTAGTTTTGAATGTAAGCAAAAACCATAGATGGGGGTAGTACAATAAAGGTTGACTTAAATCAACATTGCACTCTCACTAAATAAAACGGCAATAAATTATTTTTTACCAAATTTGTACCTTGCAATCAAAAAGCTGTACGAAAACATAATATCACTAAAATTTAAAAAAATTTAATTTTGTACTTGCATTTTTGATTTTTCCGATGATATGCCTAATCATAGAAAATTAAACTAAATGAAATTCTGTCAATAACGGAATAATTCTTGGATTGAATCATGCAAACACAAGTTTTGTATTTTAAATTGTGTGCAACATTTTTAGTCAAATAAGTGAAGAAAAAAATTGCAATAAACTGATGATTGCTTGATTTTAAATCAAACTATTTTTTTATCACAAAATGTTTTAACATTATAGTCACTTATGTGTAGTAAGTTTGAAAATTTTTAGTTCATCACTTAACATTAACAAAATTATTACAATAATTTTAAACAAGTGCACTACCCCCATCTATGACAAAACCATGTATTTGAAAAATGTCATTAAAAAAAGTAAAACAATTTTATTTTAATTATTTTCTATAGTAAAAACCAAAAAAATTTCATTTGATTGTTAATTTTTGCACTTTTCTACATTTTTATTTCTGAAACGCTTGTTATAAACTCCACTTTACAAAAACAAAATAAAAAATTACAAAAAATGATTAGTTATTGCTTAAAATTCCGTGCGAAATAAAAGGAGCTGCACTTGTTTTGCACGAAAAATAAAAATGTTGCTAGAAACATTTCGCATGTTTTTCGTATATAAACAGAGTACAACTCTATCAACATTTTTTCGTTTGTATTTCACAGAAATTTTTTTTATATTGAGTTTGAAAACATTTCGCACGAAATACTGAACAGAGTACCAGGCTTTATACGTTTAACAGTTTTATTTGGTTTAATATCTTTAGTTTTTCTTGAATCTTTATGGATGCAGTTTCCTGATGATCTGGCCTAAGCAACCAGTGAAATGCGCATAGGAATAGCTTATCCCATCAACAATAAATTTCAAGTGTTTTTATCAAGAATAAAAACTGGGAATTAAGCACGAATAACAAAATCTTTTGAAATTATTCATGTATATATTTACCATTTGCGTAAGTTTCACAATATTACCATTGAAAACGATGTAGTGGAAGATAATCCAACAACATCTAGAAATGCCGAACTTATACCAATGGAAAAATACACTAAGAGAGACAGCGGCTGTCTATAGAAAAAATTGTAGACAGAAGTTTGGCTGAAGGTGGTAGTCTGCGAACGCCTTTCTAAAATGTCCTTAAGTGATACAACGATGTGGAGTTAAAATGAAAAAGTTTATGCATCAATAAAAGAAGAAGTCATAGCGGATGAAATGGACGATTGTCCATTGTAATTTTTTTGGAAAAGTAATTTTTTATTCGGTATTCTCATCGATTAATCGAATAATTTTTAAGATTTAATCGTTTGATCGAACGAACAAAAACAATTATTTCGATCGAACAAAGTTGAGAGGCGAATAATTGACAACTCTAGTATGTATGCGTAAAAAGTTTTTGTTTAAACAATCTTTAACGATTCGATAGTAAAGTACAAATTTTTAATAAAAGTACAATTTTCCTACTAACGTAACTAATATTCTTTGCTATTTTTTTGTATATATTTCTTATTTTTTGAATAACTTTAATATTTGAATAATAATAAACAAATCAAGCTTAGTTTTTTGAGCACAAGCTGCTTGATATTCATATTTTTTGTTTATTTATAAAATAACTTGATATTATATTTTTCTTAAAAAAGCCCGTTTTTGCGACACCTTTATTGATAAATTCTGCTTGTTATAGCCTGGTCCTTTTTTACTCAAGGGATACTTTTTTTTACCCTTTTTGTGGAAAGTCCCCTTGTGGGATATTTTTAGAAAATTTCCAGCGGCAACGCTGTTCCCAAACACACTCAAAAATTTGTCTGTGAATGCGGTGATGCAGGGTAGCATATGGCGAGGCTTGACGGCCTATACTTTCTTATTTGTTTTTTTTTTTATTATTATTAATAAATTAATTTTCTTCTTTTATTGTTGTTATTCTTTTCTGTCTTTATTATTTAAAATGCTTTGTGACTCTTCTACGGTCTCTGTGTGTTTCGCCTTTTGTGTTTTTATATGCAATGCCAGCGGGAAAAAGAAGTAGTACGGTTGCCTTCTAGAAGGCCTCTGTGCTCCTTATTCTGGGCATACAAAGCCTGCTCGCTCCATTTCATACTATAAACACGCTGTCATTGCTCTCGCTTCTTTAACAGGTACATAAGAATGTTAATGGGATCAAACAAAAAACAATTATTTTGCTTTTGTGCTATTTGTGCAAAAAAAAATCAAAACAAATAAGTAAGCAAGTATAGTCGGTCAAGCCCTACCATGTGATACCCTACACCACAGTATTAAAAAACACATCATGCGTATGTGTCCATATAAATATGGATTTATTAATGTTTATAAACTTCATTAAAATAGGTTTGAAAGTTTGTGAGAGGAAAAAATTGCCCTCTACCTCCCCCTGTGATCCTATTTTTGAAATACTGTATAGCTTATGTGTCCATATAGATATGGTTTTATCTATGTTTTAAATTTCATTAAAATCGGTTTGATAGTTTATGAGAGGAATACATTCCCCCTATCTTCCCTCGTGGTCCTACGATTTGGCCCATTTTTAATAGGCTTTGTCCTGGTTTCAATAAGAACCTATGCCGCAAATGAAATATGAAATTATCTCCAAAATTGCGACCTGTACTTTGCGCACAAGGTTATATGGACAGCCAGCCAGCCGGACGAACATCGTTAGTTCGACTCAGAAAGCGATTCTGAGTCGATCGGTAAACTTTAAGGTGGGTATATGAGGGCGAATGTGGAATGTATATCTTATCTTTTATACGAAAGAGCTGATGCCTTTTATTAGGCATTCTTTAACAATTAGATAAGTAGTGCAATTGAATAAAAAAAAATTTTTAAGCAGGCCTTTCAAAAGGCCGGCAATAAGAAGGTCTTTTGAGTTTTCCCGCTGGGATGATCTGTACGTATGTATTTATGTTTATGTGTGAGTAAAAAACATTAAAAAACACTTTATTATTGTTATCTTTATTATCTTGGCTATGGACAATTACCAATATTTTTTCATTGTCGAGACAGTAAATTTAAACTGCCAACTCGTTTTATAAAAAAGCAATTAAAATTGTCACGAACTTGTTCTTTATTTATTTAAACAAGTAAACTGATTTATTTATTTTTTAAATTTTTCTCACAAATTAATTTTTAATTTTTGTTTAAAAATCGATTTTATTTCTGGCAAAAAATTTAATTAACATTGAAAAAAATCTTAGAACTTATTTTGGAAATTGTATTTGAAGAAAATTGTTTTTTCTTTGGCATAAGTTTGAAATCAAAAATAAATTATTATCATACATATTTTGTTTACTTTTCAACTTAACTCATCACAAGATCTTATCGTTTAATTCCTAAGTTTCACTTCACTTCTTTGTGAGCTGGTGACAAACAAAATTTCATAAATTTTCTATTTGTTTAAACGAAACACAAACAGAAAACCTTGAGTTACTTTCTGCTTTTTCCACATCAAATTTAGTTTCTTTTTTTCAAATGTTCTGACATTTAAGAAAGAGTCTAGAATGTACATTACTTTATAGTTTACTATTTAGATTTTTTTTATCAACCGTACGAAATATGATGATTTCATTAAAAACAAGAAAAAAAAACGAAAAAGTTTTGACACTTAGATTAACCCTGTTTGTGCTTTGTTGTGTTGTCATCAAAAAGTTACTCTGCATATTAATTAAATGACTAGTCATGACAAGAAAATAAGAAATGAGGACATTGGGTTAAAAAAGAAAATACAAAATTTAAGTTGGAGTTAAAAAGAAATAAGTTTTATTTTGTTACTTAAAGAATTTAATCTACTTTTTGCTAATTTGAATCCACTGTTTTTGTTTTTTAGGAATTTTACCAAACAAAAACTACATGAAATTAAGTTTTAAAAACATGTTAAATAATAAACTGCCATATATTTATCAGAATTTCTCAACTCTTTGTTTGCTGTCCAAGGCCAGTATCCGCAATATATCTGTGGCATTTTGACAAAATATTTTAAGTAAATTTTAAAAAGTTGAAAAATAATGATGTTATTCATACGAATTTTCACTCAAAAAACATTTTGGTTTACGTTTTTAAAATTTTGTATTAAAAATTAAAGGCCTGTTCGTCGATAGCGAATGAAGTCTTCGTTCGCTTAAATTACATTTAAAACAAAAACAAATTATAAAACATTGTTTTTGTTTTGCATGTAAGTTAAGCGAACGAAGTCTTCATTCGCTATCGACGAACAGGCCATAAATTTTTCTTTAATTTTGGTTTTTTTTATTATTTGATAAAAATAATTTTTTCCGAGTTTTTTTTAAAACATTTCTGCTATCTTATCTCGACTTAAGATGTTTTGTCAAAATGCCACAGATATACATTTGTGTGTCAAAAAAAAAAAAAAAAAGAAAACAAATTGGTGCTTAAGCATAATTTAAAATTTTATAGGATACGATTTTTTTCAGATTTTTCGGAAAAGGTTTTGAGGTTGCTCAAGTCGAGTTTATGCCAAAAATCGGGTTTGCCGGTCTTTTTTTGAGTTTTCTTCATAACTTTGTCAAAAATTAAGATTTTCTTCACTTTAAAGGAAAACGTAGGTTCCGGTTAAAAATGAAAAATAATGTCGGTCAAGTGAGATCCCTACTGGTTTGGCAGGCTCCCAATCGTTTACCAAAATTCTCAATAAACTGTTGTCAACTGCTCCGTAGTATTGTCAAGCTCTTGAACTGTTGTGGGATTATTGTGTTCACTTTCCATTTTTCCTAATCCAGGTTTTTTTTTAATGTTGAAATCTTTAATGGCGTTTGAAACAGTGTGACAATGAAGCTTCAGATTATTGCTATTTTGTTTTTAAGTCCTTATAAGATTTGTTTGGAAAAGTTATAATTATTTTTAATCCAAAACTTTGATATTTTAATCAGGCTAAAGTTCATTGAATTTAATTTTCATTAAATTATTTTTATGAAGAAAGGAATTTTACAACACGAAATGAATTAAAGTTTCATTGACAATTTCTTGACTGCGCTGGGAACCGAACGGGCAGGTTACCATTACGTTTCGATTGTAACCACTCAATCTCTTCAGAGGGGTTTGCCGTTTAACACTCACCGCCATTGATAAGTAAAAAATTGTTTTGTATTAACTGCCAGTCCCACAATGTCGACAAGAACATTTATTTCGCCTATTTCATATTGAAAGCAATAAAAAAAAAACTAAAATTTGTTTTTGATTTCAATATAAATATACGGAAGAAATGTTCTTGTCAACATCGTGGGCCAGGCAGTAATATTTTATTTTTGAGAAGGGTGATCAGAGACCTGCGCCGTCAAGTTTTGTCGGCGGCGGCTTGCAAAAATATTGGCAGCGGCGGCTCAAAGCCGGCTTAAGCCTACTTAAACTTAGGCCAATTTTTTAGTTTGAATAATAAAATTAATTTGCATATGGGCATTTCCCCAGAAAGGTCGACCAGGATGAAAATATAAAATGTTGATTAGCATCGTCCTTTATTGTTTATTATTATAAAAAAGTCTTTGTTCTTATAAAAGAATGGTTTCATAGCATATCTCAGTTGTTTTACTTGAGGAAATTGGGCTGGAAACTGGAAAATGTTATATTTTTCTGTATTTTCTACTTTTAAAGACATTTTTATATACTTATTTTTCATGCAAGAAATATGTTATGTTTACACTTTTTCTTCATAATCTCTCCATTAAAATCAATTGTAAAAGGAGTATTAAGTATTTTTATTAAGGAAATTTGAAGACATTTATGGGAAAATGCGTGGTGATAATAACAAAAAAACATATGGAAAAATCGTACGTTCGCGATCCGTACGTTCGCGACCGGTAAATAAGCCAAGTAAACAAAAACTAAGAGAGATATTTTATTTTGTAAATACTGGATGGAGACCTCTATTAATACACCTTTGAAATAAATTAATCACTTTTGAATATTCCGTTCCATTGCGCAGATTTTTACATTTCACTATTGTCAGCCAAAGTTGACTTCTATTTTGCGTACGTTCGTGACCACACGTTTATAACTCTTATTATGAAAACCTAAACTCGATGAAATCCATCTTTTGCACTAAACATAGAGCTACCCAACTGCTATCGAATCAAAAAAAAAAAAATGCTAAAGAGACCGAACGTACGTTATATACTTATTTTAATGCTTGTGGACTATTATCTATTCCTAAATAAGATTTTAAATTTTTACCGCAAAGCCTTTGAAAATATACAAGGACTATAACTTACTCATTAATATTTTTATTTATTAAAAAAACCTGTTTTTATTAAAAATAAAAAGAATGGAACAAATTTTTTTCTAGTTTTGGTTATATGGGGTCTTCACCTAAGATAATATCTGATATAATATATGAGAGAACGTCGGCGGAATGAGAGAACAAATTTCTTCATGTTAATCTTAATCTTAAACAAGGGGAACACGTATCTTGTAAGATTTCATATTCGAATGATTCTCGTGCAGTAAACTTGTGTCGTTTTTACTCTTTTCTTAGTTTTTTCTTGTTTTTTTAGTTAAAAAAATGGTTTTTAAACACTTAACACAAGAATTTTACTATTTGCACAAAAAAATTAAACATTTTAATGAATGCGTGTTTTTATTGTTTTATATGTGTGTATGTATGTGTATTTTTGACAGCTCATCTTATAAGATAGTTGTTATAAGATTTCTTATAACAACTGTGTCATAACATTTATTATAATATTAATACTAACACTATTTGAGAGTCCACACGTAAGATAATACCCGATTGAATTTGACGTTTGCTGATATAAAAATCTTATATCTGATCTCAGGTGGAGACCCTGTGTTTTGCATTTCTTGTAGGGAATATTCGATTAAATGACTGTGAACGGCGGCTGTTTCAAGCCGACTTTAGTCGATACATTTTTGGCGGCGGCGGCTGTTAAAAATAATCGGCGGCGCGGCTCAGCCGACTTAAGCCGTCAAGGCGCAGGTCTCTGAGCGTGATTGCCCACGCCAGAATAACAGTTTAGTTACGCTTATGCTTATAAATAAAAGATTTTTTGATTTGGATTTTAGATAAGTGGCAAAAAATTTCATATTTTCATTTATGAAGATAATTTTTACAAAATTTACAAATTAACTTGCGATGTTCTTATTCGTTTAATGCAATTTATTATTCTACTTATTATCAATTCATTAAACTGATATCTAGCCAAATAAATAAAGGGAGTAGTAACATTTCTTTCCCCATATTTTTTATAATATATTTTATTTTATTTTTGCACTGATGCTTGAATATCAGTACTAGGGCTTTCAATCGGGAAATCCCGGGATTTTCGGGATTAGGCGAATCCCAGGATTTCTGATTTCTGATCCCGGGATCCCGATTTAGAATAGATTTGAAATACATATGGACAATTTTAAATTGTATTTGAAAATTTTTATAAATTTGGACAATTTTAAAATATATTTGACAAATTTAAAATATTTGGATAATTGCAAATACATTTAGGCTGAGTTTTTGAGATATCAGTTAAACTAGGTTCAGTTAATCTGAAAACATGTTTGTGCCGCCATAAAAAAGTTTGTATACATAATTTTGACGGAACAGCTTAGTCTTGCTTAAAATGTTGGTCTTTAATACAACTCAACTCTAGTTCTGTTGAAATTTTGCAGTTTTTGTATTATGGTTTACAACTCTGTGTTAGTGCAGTTAACAAAAACATTATTTCATAGATATTCCGCACAAGTTTTTTTCATATGCGTTTTGACAGCATTTCACGTGAAATGTTGAACAGGGTACCAGGGGCCAGATTCTGGCAGTCGTGATCAAGTAGTTTCTCGATTCGAAAGCAGTTTTATTTCTAGTTCTTTCAGTCGATACTGAATAAATCGAAATTTTTTTTCAGTATTGTGAAACTCAAATTAATGCTTTAAAACTAATAAACTAATAAACTTATAAAATAATTCCGGTTCGTGCAGTATTGACTGAAATAATTAGATATGAAATTGCTTTCGAATCGAGAAACTACTCGATCACGACGTCCAGAATCTGGCCCCAGGCTTTATGCAATAAATCGCACAATGGTTTCATTCAATTAATAAAAAGGTGAAGTAACCTATAGGAATAGCATAAACAGCAGTGTACAATGTTGTCAACAGATTTCACTTTTATTGTTGTGCAATAAAAATCAAGAGTCTTTTGATTGTTTCCAATATATTGTGCCACGTTCGAAAAGCATTAATCGGTTAACCGATTAATTACTACCCGAATAACCGACGTAAAAAAAATTTTAATTTTTTGTTGTATTTAACCATATTTTCATACAATATAATTGCTTCTAAAAATACAGTCACATAAATTAAGAAATTCGGATATTAACATTTTTGCAGAATGTTCGGTGCTGAGCATTGCCAGGATGAGTTAGATGATGACCTGACAACAGAAGAAACTTTCGATAGTAACACAACAACAGAATAAACCGAAACAATTAGAAGTTTAAAAATTTTAAAACTTAAAACAGGACTCTAATGGCATAATGGAAGATTTTATATGTTTAGAGAAAATCCAGGAAAAGGACTGAGAATTTAGATATTCTGTATTATGGGTTGTTTTCGATTTCTCCAACATAGTGAAGAAATTTTTTCCAACGCTAGTTTTATCAAAACTAAAGAAAAGCATAGCTTAAATCCTAAACATTTTAACTAGATTATTTTTTTAAAAGATTATTTTATAAGATCTCCTTAAACTATTTAAATTACTAATAAAATTTTTTTTGTTCGTTTTACTTCAAGAATTCTTATGTTATTGTTTTTTTTTTAACTAATAAACTCCAAAGAATAAACAATTTTTCAAGTTTATATATTGAAATTACTTACCCCCATATTCATAAAAAATATTTTTATTTTATTGGAGGTTTATTGAACACATTTTCACAGGAAATTCGTTCAATAAACCTCCAATAAAATAAATATATTTTTTATGAATATGGGGGTTAATTTATAAAAAAAACTTTATTATTCGGTTAACCGATCAATAACAAAATTAACCGATTATTAACCGATTAAACCAGAACCTCGATTAATTAATCGAGCGATTAACCGATTAAAGTAAAAGCCCGATTAAATGAATACCCTAGCAGTTAAAGTATAAAAAATGTGTTGTACAAATACACAAAACATCGGTCAATTGGAAAAGTGCGCGCGGTGCCTCCCAAACCAAGTCAATATGAATTTCTTTATTTTTTGGGAGAGGTAATAGCAAAAGTTTTTAAGTTTTTTACAAAGATCTTGGTAATCAATGCAAAACATCTTGAATTTGAAAAGTGGGCGAGCCACCCACTTAAAAAAGACAATATAAATTTCTGTATATATGGAGAACATTTACAAAGAAAGTTTTTAAAAGTGTAAATTACACAGCCTATAAATCCATTTTGTAATTTTTTTAATGCCAGAGCTCGACTAGCCCAGCGTTACTGCTCTTCAACTCAAGTCGGAATTTGACCTCTTTATGGCGTTCTGTGACTTTTGTGAGACTTTTGAATCTTATAAAATATTGCGAATTTTTTAATATTGTGGTGATGTTTCCCCTTTTTTAACAAAAAATTATCAAAATGAAAAACAACGATATAATCGCCGCACAATACTTTGATGTAGAACAAAATTGTGGAAAAATAGAAGGAGTTGATACAGACTAAGATTATTTTGCATGAAGGTATATATGATAATAATAAACAACATTTCAAGTTTTGAAACAATTCCTTCAAAGGATTCATGTACCTTTTTTTTAAATAAATTTAATTCGCAACACTTTTTATGTTGAATTGTGGAAAATTACCAAATCCATCTAAATATAATGTTAACATTGATGTACTTAATTTTTTATAAATTTTAGCAAGGATACAAAAAAATTAAAATATTTCATAATTAAATTATTTCATACAAAAATATACAAAACAAGTAGAATTTGATGTTCCGTAAAAAGAACAAAAAATGACACTTAAACTCAAAATGTGGGAAATGTTTGTCTTTACATCAATAGTAAGGGCAACGGAGCGTGTATTTTTTAAGAAAACTAAACAAACGGTGCACTCATTTTTTTAAATTTAAAGCAAATTTGGATGATTTTTATATTTTTTGCAAAAACAACCTGCATTTTTTTAAGGCTAATCCCGCGAAGCTTTTCGCTTGTCTGCAGGAAAGAAACCAGAGTCCCTGGCGGGAATAAAAAAAACACAACCCCGGCGCTTATAGACTAGCTCACTACCAGCTAGCCTACCGGGGCACTCAAATAATGCCTAATAACTGTAGAGAATTTCTTGAAGTTAATGTCTTTAGAACGTTTTAATTTTTAAACACAGCACAAAGAAAATAGGATAATTTTATCGTACAGAAAAATATTAATAGCTTTTTATCTAAAGTACTAAATTATAAAAAATAATAAATGCGTTTTGGGCCTCTAAAAAATATCATATCGTCGGCTTAGAGTGTAAACCTGCTAAATCCACTTTTAAAGTAAATTGAGATTTTAATGCCGTATGGTAGAGAAAGATATGCCTCGTCGACCAGCATTTAGTTTTTCTTCAATTTGAGGCCTCAAGTGTGGCAAATCAACAATATTTTTGGTTTTCCTCTCCAGCAGCAATTAGGAAAAATAAAAAGTTTTTTGTCTGTCCTGTAAAGTTTGTTAAAAGGCAGTTAGCAGGTTTACACTCTAAGGCCCGTTTTCACAACTTACCGATAGCTAAAGGTAAGATTTTATCGGCCATATAAAAAGTGTTACATTATTACAACTTTACTTTAACCTACCAGGTAGGATTAACCTTAATCTACATTATCGTTCATTTAAGGTTGAAGTAAAGTTTTAATAATAGAACACTTTTTATAAGGCCATTTAAAGTCTACTTTAAGCTATCGGTAAGTTGTGAAAACGGGCCTAAGCCAGTTAGAACTAAAATTGATTCTAAATAGTGGACACTTGATTTATTAAACGGCAGAGAAAATTGAAAAAAGTATTCACTCAGTTTTTATAGTTGTCTATGAAAAATTTTAATTACATACTTTAAATAAAGTACGGGCTCATATCAAAGAAGAATGTCTTTTTTACCAAATACTAACTTAAAAATTTTTTTCTTAGTACACGGATTATGTTTAATTTTTCTTGTAAAATTTTATTAAAAATAATGAGAAGTTTAGCGACCTCTAGCAGCGGCGAAACGCATTTAACATAAAAAAAGGTTCTTCCTACATGTAATTTTTTAAGTAAATTTTTTTAACCTTGGAACAACATGGTTTCACATTGGTGCATAGAATTGTCACCCTTATTAGATCGGCGTTTGAGAAAAAGCAATACTGCTCAGCACTGTTTATAGACATTTCCCTCAAAACACTCACAAGCTTCTGGAGAGCTATCTAACAGGCAGAACATTCATCGTAAGGTCGCAAGATAAATACTCCCCCCTCAAGAAAATTACTGCTGGTGTCCCCCAAGGCAGCATATTAGGACCGCTTCTATATATAATATACACAGCGGATATGCCAACAAACCTGAGCACGCATACCTCTACATTTGCAGACGACACAGCATTTATTAGCGTTAACCATGACCCAAAAGTCGCATCGCAAAATCTGCAGGCCCACAACAATGAACTAGAGGACTGGCTAGAAAAATGGAGAATAAAGGTTAACCCGGCTTAATGTGCTCACTTAACTTTCACGCTCAGAAGACGAACGTGCCCAGCTGTAAAAATAAATAACATCACTGTTCCGATAGAAAACCATGTTAAGTACTTGGGAATTCATATAGATAGACGCTTGACCTGGTCTCGTCATATCGAAGCGAAAATAACGGCTATGAAACTTAAAGCAGCTCAACTACATTGGCTTCTCGGTGGAAACTCAAACTTGTCTTTAGACATCAAAATTCTTCTATACAAGTTCATCATAAAACCAATATGGACATATGGCATCCAATTATGGGGTACTGCATGCGCATCTAACATCCAAACGCTTCAAAGAAGACAGTCTAGAATATTACGACAAATTGTCTGCGCCCCATGGTATATACGTAATGATATTATCCACAGAGATCTCAACGTCCCCACTATCCAGGAGGAAATTAAAAAATATTCAATAAGTTACATCGATAAACTAATGGTCCACCCTAACTACCTCGCTCGGGGTTAGCTTCAGTTCGAAGGTCACCAGAGGCTAAAAAGAACCGATACTTTGAGCCTAACTAGAAGGCAGTCATAAAATTTGAATACAGCAGTTAGTGGTTACACTGGTAACAACTAATAAACAACAAGTAGAATAAAGATTTGAATACATATTGTAAATTTCGATAAGAAAGATTCAATAATAAAAAATAAAAATAAATTAAAAAAAAAAAAAAAAAAAAAAACATTGGAACAACATTGTTTCACGTTTGACAAAGTGCATAGAGCTCAAATGAGACTACGTTTAAATATTCAACGATTTTTAATTAAAAAATCTGCTTTTTATTTAAAAAGCCATGGACTTATTGATTCGCCCTCGTTAGTTTGTAAAAAAAAGTAAATACTGTTAAAAAAGTGTCCTTAGTGCATTCAGCTTATTCATTAAATATACAAATATTCAAATTTCCACCATGACATACATGAGTATTCAAATGTTTTCAATGACAATTAAATATTGCTTATACACCCAAGTGCTTTTAAATGCGAAAATACTTTTTGTAATGTTTAAATTAATGATGGTTGGTTTTCTGAATTACTGCCGTGAGATGGGTGTAGACTTTGTTTGTAAACTATTTTCTATAATTAATAAATCAAATTTCTGTCAAACATTGCTATTCCTAGAAAAACGTTATATATTTTTTAAATCCATTTTTCATGCATAAAAAAAATTAATTGCTAAATGAAGGGATTTTTTTTTTTTGTTCATAAATACTATTAAATATTTCAAGACATATTTTTTCATAATTTTATTGTTAAGGCTTCTCCGTGTGATGGCTTAATGAAAATTTTCAATCTTAATTTCTCCTCTTCGTTGGCTTCTCTGTTAAATGCGTAACGTGAAATCCGAGCATAATCAAAACCAAATACAAAGACCATTTCATTTTATTTAATTTATAAGAAAGAAATCAATTAAATGAAGCAAAATACAAGAGATATTTTTTTAACAGATGAAGACCGTTATGTCTTTAGTAAACAGTTTTTAATAAAAAAAAAAAGGTTTAACTTTTGAAATTCTATAAATTTTAAAATTAAGTACAATTCTTGCTGTTTTGGTTTTTGATTTTTTACCACAAAAAGTTTTATTTCTTATTGCCACAAATAATTTAATTTATAAATTTTTTTCAATTGACTCGTACATTTTCTGCAAATAAAATTTAATTTTTAACCAGTTTTCTTTTCCAGAAATTCAAACCTTTTTGTTTAACACAAACACACATAGAAGAATGGTCTTATGTTTATATTTAATGTTTGAATGTTTGAGTATTTCAAACTCGTTTATTCTTTGACTACTCCTCCCCCACACCCATCAACAACATCTGGGGACAACGTAGCCAAATGCTTTTTATTGAATAATTTCTGTTGTCTCCACCATCGCAAAAAATTGTGAAAACTGGTATTCTAAGTTTACAATTTCGTGTGTAACACTAAAAAAATATTCTTCAGGGTCCCTAAGGTTGGGTTTTTGAGATTTTAGTTAAACTAGGTTTAGTTAACCTGAAGACAGCTTTGTGATACCACTACAACGTTTATACACAATTTTGACAGAACAGCTTAGTTATACTTAAAATATGGGTATTTAATGATATAATAAAAAAAATCACATTTCGCCGAGTTTCCAAGTTTCAGGTCTACGTTTAACTAAGTTTAAACTTAATCCACATTTCAAAACCCCTGCCTTAGTATAATTCTATGTCGATTATGTCATAATATTAACATAAAATAAAAATTCTTAAGTAACATTCACACCTATTATGTAAGTCGTTGTCATTGTCGACGTGAATTTTAAGAGCTTGACACCAGTGTTCGAAAATAAACACTAAAATCGCTCCTTAGTGTTCAGTTCGATAGACTTGTGGAAAACCCAAACGCTTATAGTGTTTGTGTAGAAAATCATTTAAAAATAACATTTCTCTGTTTATCATCTTTCGAACACAAAAATAATATTGTTTTTATCAAACTCAACAAAAGATGAGAACATTTAATTCCGTTCTGTTTTTTTTTTAAATCCACAAACTTCATTGTGTTCGGCTCGGCTCATTAATGTTCGTCCCTTTTGGCTGGTGAAAAAACCAAACATTTTTTACAAAAACAAAATACACATACGAAAAAAGAAACAAAAAGCCAGCAAAATAATTTTACACAAACAAAAAATATAATAATATACACACAAGCTATTCGAGCTGCGGTCATTGCTAAAATTTTTTGTTTGTTCATTTCTTTATCAATATAAAAAAATAAACATTATAAAACATTAAGATATAATGTTTGCCTATAATGTATCTCTACAATTATTCTGTTTTAAAACGAAGAACAGAATACTATGTAATGTTCGGCTCTTTCTTGAAATTAGTTACGAACTAAAAAATAGAAATCGTTCCTGAGTGTGCGAGCCGAACGCTAAATAATGTTCTGTTTATTTTCGAAAACTGCTGAAAATTTCAATATTTTCAGTTACTACAGTATTATCGAACAAGTGCAATATACTTACACATGTACCATTTAAATAATTCAATGGGAAGAAAAATGGTGCGATATGTATGTCAATGAATGGAGAAAAATATTTTGTAGAAGAAGTACCAAAAAAAAGGTACGGTTTTCATCTATTAAATTTAAATTTATATTTTTAAATAATTACGAATGAGATATAAATTTTATTTTTATGTTTATTGGTTGGAGAGGTAGATGGTGTGAAAAAATTGTTCAAAATACATTGTTCACCCGTTAACTATCCAAAAGGTCGAAATTTCAAAAAGTACCGGATACTTGCCCGCTTTTTACCTAATGAACAATGATAAGTACTAAATTTATTGAATTTATACGTTTAAACCATTTTTTACCTTAAACATGCGAATTTCCAATCACTGCACTATAGGAAATTTACCCCCTTTTTTGGTCAAAATTAATTACAGCCAAACGGGTGGATCGATGTGAACGATTTCTTGGATTTGACTTTTGGTGAGGTTTTAAGAGAGAGGGAGTGACCGAAATACACTCATACACTCAGAAAAATACATAATACATAAATACATACATACGGGTTATATGTTCGTGCATTAAAGATTTTTTTAGATCTTTGATAGAAAAACTGAGTGCACACTTAAGTTTCGAATATAAAAGTAGAAATAAATAAATTTTACCAATTTAATGAAGTAACAAACAAAGCCATGTTTAAAAAGGATTTTATTTAACAATTTGATTTTCAAGTTCCAAACCGTCAACTAAATGTAATATACATGGGTTCTTAATGCCACCACTCTCTATTTCTTCATCTTCGCTTTCGGGATTTTCTGGTCTGCATTTATATTCACTACATGTAATATCTTTATTTAGAGAATATGCAAATATCGCAATTTTTGATTTCATTTTCATATTGCAATATTGCTCTTTTGAAATGTTGTTCTCTAAAAGAAAGGCTAGTCCTTCGTCAGCAGGAAGCTTAATTTCCGTATTTTCGAAGCTCTAGTTGGAGTGCTGACAGCCTCTTTTAAAACCACTGCTAAATCCAATGGGCCACATTTACGAGAAGACACAGTTGCAGCAAGAATTATGGAACAATCTCTAAAGATCATTATTATGATCTTTAGAGACTTCTGCTGCAACTCGTCAGTTTGTTCTCTTAGATTTTTTGCAAAAAGGTATTTGCGGTCATCCAGGTTTCGATTTAATAGAGACACACTTCGTTTCGCATATCACGTTTCACTGATCGAATTACTGGATGTTTTTCAAAAACTTTCAAATTTCTGGAACTATTATGCCATTTTATATTCATATTTGAACAAAATAGTCGTGAATGCTCTTTTAAATACTGTTTAAAGTTTTTGGAACAACCACTCTTAAAAATGTAAGGCAAGAAATGGGCGTAAATAGCGGCTCTTTTCTCTATTTCGTTGTGTTTCTCTAGCCATATATTGAATAATTTTAATAATAACTTTTTTTTTTAAACTCGCAAAAAATTCGCATATGAAATATTTTAAATTTGGAAGATAATTGATTGTTCTATAGAACTGTTATGATATTATGTCTTACATGTTTTATCATTTTTTTGTAATTCTAGATAAAACTAGCGGGCCCGTTGCCTGCTTCGCACGGCAAAACAAAAAAAGAAAAGAAACACACTTGTTTTTAATAAAGTTTGTTTTCCTGCGGCAAAAACACACTCACTTCACATACGCACCGCACACACATGCGTTATCGGATTTCAACCAAGCTTCATATAAACCATATATGGGCCACTGCCTACGTAGTGTATAAGTTTGGTTGCAATCGCACGTGTTTATGAGTAGTTCGGCAACGTACATATACGGACTTATTTTTATATATATAGACTAATTCATAATTCCATTAGTTCATTTTAAGGTCAGTTTAATTTTTGCAATTTAATCGATTTTATAGATGAGCTTACCAACATTTTGCTATAGAATGTAAAAGTACTTACCTTCGGCATTATTTTCCATTTTTTAAGTTTTGAAAAATATAAATTTTTGTTACGAAAACTTTTATTAGAAGATTTCACAAAATTCACTGAACTTAAAGGTTTTCTGATAACTGACTTAGAAATCGTAATCAAAACCCCCGTTAAAGTAACAGAAATTAAATTTTTTGAAAAATTTAAAAAGCTATGTTTACTTTGCTATATTTTTATTATATTTAAGCAAAAAAAAAAAAAAAACTTTGCAAAAACTCAAATTTTTACTTTTGGCCAAAAAAAATGGGGAAATGTCCTATAGTGCACTGGTCCAAATTTAACCTTTTAAGTCTCAGGCGTTTGCAGTGTGCAATCATGACTCAGCCAGACGGGTAGTCAGTAATAGACATTGAATAAAATTTGTGACTAAAAATCAAAAAAGTTCTGACAGTCAAGAGAAAACGAATATTTTCAATAACGATATAAAAAATACAATTATTAATATTTTTAATTAGGCTTAAGTTCATGAAATTAAATTTTTCATTAAATTATTTTTATGAAGAAAGAAATTTTACAACACGAAAATTAATTGAAATTCTTATTGATAATCTTTCATTCTTGACGTGGCTGGGGCTCGAACCCCGGCCGGCAGGTTACCATGACATGTTTCGATCGCAACCACTCGATCTCCTCAGATGGATTTGCCGTCTTACACGCGCAGCCATCGACGACTGCTGACGTCAATAGTCAAACATCAATCCTTAAATCAAATTGTATTCTAAAATTTGGTAAAAATTTTAATTTCAAAAGATTTTGCTATTCGTGCTTAATTCCCAGTTTTTATTCTTGACAAAAACACTTGAAATTTATTGTTGATGGGATAAGCTATTCCTATGCATTGCACTGGTTGCTTAGGCCAGATCATCAGGAAACTTCATCCATAAAGATTTTAGACAAACTAAAGATATTAAACCAAATAAAACTGTTAAGCGTATAAGAATTATAGCAACAGTTCTACTTGTAACAATATCAAAGCTTGAACAAACAACTACAATTAATGTTGAGAGAATTTCAACTAATTGTAGTGGGGAATGTAAGATGAGATAAACCCACTGTTGTTTATTGTTGATGTGTTTTGTTCAAGCTTTGATATTGTTACAAGTAGAACTGTTGCTATAATTCTTATACGTTTAACAGTTTTATTTGGTTTAATATCTCAAGTTTGTCTAAAATCTTTATGGATGAAGTTTCCTGATGATCTGGCCTAAGCAACCAGTGAAATGCATAGGAATAGCTTATCCCATCAACAATAAATTTCAAGTGTTTTTGTCAAGAATAAAAACTGGGAATTAAGCACGAATAGCAAAATCTTTTGAAATTAAAATTTTGTATTCCCAAAAATTGAAATTACATTTTGATAATTTGGTAAAAATAATTTAATGAAAAATTAAATTTCATGAACTTAAGCCTAATTAAAAATATTAAAAATTTGGATTAAAAACCATAAATAGTTCAAAAAAATAACCACAATACTAATTAAAATACAATTATTGTGCCGTTGCCGTAACTTTTCTTCGACGTTAAGGGTGACAGTAATTAGTTCAGGTAACCATGATTTGTTTAACAATTTTTTGTTAAAAATAGTTTTTTTTTGGAGGTGACCATATAGAAAAACGTCTTGTCTCTGCCTGATGTCAGATTAAATAAAGTTTAGTTCATAATTTAGCTCATATGCCATATTTATATTTGCTATGTAAAGATTTTAGCTGTTAGTAGTGGATATTAATGCCTATTTATGCCTCTTCTTCTAGTTTCTTTTTGTTTTGTTGTTGTTGGAATAGTTGCTCATTTTCTATACTTAAGTACTTATCTACCAGTACAATGAATAAACGGGGTTTTGTAAAAGTGTTTGTCCTTCTTTTGTGAGTATTTGTGTATGAGTGAGCGTGTGTGTGTTTTTGTATGTGAGTGTGAGTGTAGAATCTAACTAATGAACTTTAAGTACGTGATTGTTTTACATAAAATTTTTCTTTATTATGTAGGTATTTGTGTGTTTGTTTTTGGTTTGTTCCTTTTGTTACTTTTTTTATGGCGCTCCTTTTATTTTGTGTGTGTGTGATAGAAAGAGAGAGTCCGTTGGCGAGTTCGGGTTTTGTTTGTATGTGTCTGGGCTGTGTCTAAAGTATGTAAATACTTGTTAAATACAAAACGCACTATGTGACACTCATTTATTTAAATTTTGTATTATTTTCCTATCTTTTGGTTTCATTTGTTTTTTTTATTTTTTTTTTTTTTTTTATTTTATATTTATTTTGGGATAAGCAGAGATGGGAAACTATAAATCCCAATGTTTCTGTTAGCTTTTAAGTTCATAAACGAAAAATCCTTTAGTGAAAATGTCCTTATGTCAAGCATTATAATCTATATGTAAATCAGAGAACATCTTTATGCGATTGAAAAAATAAATCGCATATAATCAACAACAACAAATACACTCGCTTGCGGTCATACAATCAAACTTGCGCAACCGCAAATATTCGCTGCTGGTTTACAGTCATTCAAATATTGCACATCGTGCTTTGTTATTTATACAATCGTTACCTTCGTTTTTTAATAAATATGTTTGAGTGTTCGGTACGACAATGATTTTTTTGGTAAAGAAAAAAAAAAATACAAACAAAAAAGCCTGAAATGAAACAATCATTACTCATGAAGATATTCAGCAGCAACTATGTAGTAAAAAAAAAAAAAAATTGAAATGAAACTAAACACACATGCATATCTAGGTACACACAATTTTCATAGAAACAGACTTTTTTTCATTTTAAAAAGTACAGTAGTAGTAGTAGTAGTAGGTATGTACAATGTATTCTTGTTATTGTTGTTTTTATTGTTGTTAATTTGGAAAAAGCGTCTCATCGAGTGGTTTATTGTTGTTGTTAATGTAAACAAAAGTATAAGAATGTGTTCTTTTGAATTTACACAGTTGTGTTATATTGCGTGAGCAACAAAAATGCAAATAAAGCACTTTCAATAAAAAACAACTAAATGCAAAAAATCAAATGTGTACGAAACGATGTAAAAATTACCAACGTTGAACTTTGTTTTGCAAGCAAAGAGTGAATGTAAATTTTAGCGTATGAATAAATCAAGAAAAATTGTGATTTTGCAGTTCTCTGATGTAAGGCTGTGATCTTTAGTCTTTTTTTTTTATTCCGAAAAGAACTGCAAACATCTTTAGATTTCTGTGAGAGTTAATTGGAAACATGAATTCCTAAAATTTAAAAAAGTTATAGATATTGATTTTTACGAAATTTGGTTAAAAATGTTCTTAAAGTTTTCGAAAGATATTTTTTTTTACCTTCGCTAAAGAAATTTTAAATAACAACTATGCACCCGGCTTTAACTGTATCACATGGTATATTGTGGAAATTTGGGTTTATTCTTAATCAAAAATACGATCGAGAAAGATAATTTCTTATATGTTTCAATAGATTAATCGGCCTATATGCACAAAGATTTATTAAGTGTACTCTTGCCAGTTCAACAAAGTGCTGCATTACCTAAGCTAGTTCAACGATTTAATTAGTAATGGACAATTAGAAACTACAAGCACCTTTTTACTATAGGGAGAATTCGTCTACATGAATTGATAACTGCGGCTTCGGAATTACAAAGTGTTAAGGATATCTTAGGACATTTATGATCAGTACACTCTACTTAATCATTCTGAATAGATTTTTGCTTGAAAAGCACTACAATTTATCCAAATTTACTTTGAAAATCGGATCGGAATTTGCGTAGCTTGTGTGAAAAACCAGACGATATGGGCTGTAGGAAATATCGCCCAAAGAAAAATGGCCCAAAAAAAAAAAAAAAATAAAAAATCGCCCAAATGAAGAATCGCCCAAGCGAACATGAAAAATTACCCAAAAAGGTAAATATGAAATTTTGCCCAAAAAAAACGAAAAAGGGCCCAAAAAGAAAATGAAAAATGACCCAAAAAGCAAAAACGAATTTTTCCCAAAAAAAAAAAAAAAAAATTACTAAATTTGCAAAAAAGTGTTTATTATTCATATAAATTTAGGTGACATGTCATAACGTCCAGTGTCGTAGTGTCCTTGGACACTTTTAAAGTGTCATAATGTCCATCGAAGACGAGGACGAGGACGTTATGACACTTTGCAACGTCCGCAACTTAACTTATAATCAAAAATGTGTAAATTTTTTTTTAAAATACCGTTAAAATTTCAAGTGATTTTTTTAAAGATACTTATTTAACCATAATATGGTTGTCGGTGACAATGATTTGGTTAAATTAAACATAATATGGATAAAATATTTTTATAGCTTTTACTCCGGGTGTATATATTAAATATATATATATCCAAAATAAGGATTTCATCTTCTATGGTATAACAAATACTGGCTTCGCTAACTAAAGCTTCTCTGTATCGCCGGCCTTCGGCCGGGCGCAAGGATTTTCTCCTCTATGGTATAACAAAGACCGGTTTCGCTAAGTAAAGCTTCGAAAAACTGCCTTGTTTCCGAACAAGGCCGACTACGCAGAGAAGCTTTAGTTAGCGAAGCCGGTGTTTGTTATACCATAGAGGAGAAGCTTTAGTTAGCGAAGGCGGTCTTTGTTATACCATAGAGGAGAAAATCCTTGCGCCCGGCCGAAGGCCGGCGATACAGAGAAGCTTTAGTTAGCGAAGCCAGTATTTGTTATACCATAGAAGAGAAAATCCTTATTTTCGATATATATGTATACATATATTTAATATATACACCCAGAGAAAAAGCTACAAAACCATTTTTAAAATATTCTACCGATATTATTTTAATTTAACCAAATCATTGTCGCTGAGAACCATATAATGGTGAAATTAGTTTCTTGAAAAATAGTTTTGTTGTTTGCAACCATAATAAAACATGGTTTTCTCTGCTATGTAAGATTATGGTAGAATTTTAAAAATAGCCCATTTTTTTGGGCCATTTTTCATACAACATTTTTTCATTATGAAAAATCACCCAAATTTAAAAAACGAAAAATCACCCAACAATAACGATAAATAGCCCAAAAATTTTGGGCCATTTTTCATATGAAATCAGGCCCAATTTTACATGCAATTTTTTTGGGCGATTTTTAATTTTTTTTTTTGGGCGATATTTCCTACAGCCGACGATATGATATGATTGGCGAGAAGGGTTCTAAGTTGAGTTTCCCAAGCAAAGCAATAAAAATTGTTTTTGGACAGATTCTATTCGAATCATGTGAACATTATGATCAGGATCCCGGATAATATATCCTTATTCGATGATTGATCTTACCAAAGACGTGTATAACTGCATTGAAGTTTAAGGACCAGTGAACTCCCAACGCTTTATAAAAGCAAGTACTCTACGAGCTTTGTTATTCATTGTCGTTATGTGGTTTATCAAAACTTATTTTGAATCTAGTAAAACACCAAGATCAAAAATGTCTTTAATTAACTCAAGTTGGCTGTCACCAAAGTAAAGTTAACCAAAGCATTCCATTTTCTAGAAAAACGCATATGCTTGCATTTTGCTTAATAAGGATTCATGAGGTTGAAATAGCAGTTATAAACTTTGTCAAAATCATATTTAAGATTGGTCATTTCACAAGATTTTTTGTAGCTTAATAAGATTTTTATATGATCGTCATACATTAATACATCACAATTCCACCTGGCAGATCATTTATAAAAAGTGAAAATAAGATTGAAACAATGTAGCTTCCTTCCCAAAAACAACTTCGATAATATACTTGCATGTGCCCGTGCAAAAAAAACTGAACTGGCAAATTTTTTTTTTTTGTTGTTTTCTTACGAGGAAAATAAAATGAAGTAATTTGTTTTTTTATTTTGCTTTACTCTTAACCCACTTACAACTACAATTAGAGTCGGATAAAGCCAACAAATTGTAGGGGAATGTAAGAAAAGATAAACTCACTGCTTATTGTTGGTGTTTTGTTTAAGCTTTGATATTGTTACGAGTAAGACTTATTCGCTTTTAGGGTTTTATTTGTATAATATTTTTGGCTTTTCTAAAATCTTTGGACAAGGTTTCCTGATGAGCTGGCCCCTCAACAATTAATCTCAGTGTATTTATCAAATATGAAAAATTAGGAACTTAACACGTCATACAGAAATCTTATTAAAAATTGCCTCATATTGGGTGAGACCAATTCATAATACCTCTTACAGACTCTATTACATCCAGAAAAGGCCGGAGCACGCGTCACTGTCAATAGAAATCGTAACTGCGCCATAATTTGTGATTTATATTTGAAAATATAAATTACATTGATCCGGGCTAGATCTGCCATTTGTGGGTCGCAACCATCGACTTCTTGAAATTAATGTTTGGCAATAAGTTGAATTTCGAGAAATGAACTTGCCAACTGGTCTTCCAGGTCGTGCGAGTTAAGATCTTTCCAATTTTTCCTAAAGGGCAACATAGAGTTACTGATGCTGTTAAGCATGCACCAATCGACTCTGTAAAGAAATTTCAAGATAACTATTTAAAATGTTCCAGTTATTCGTGACAAAAGGCAAGCAAAGTTAGAAAAAACATGCCACTTTTTCATCTATTTTTTTGTGTAATTTTTGACCCTTAACAAACACCGGCAAAAGCTAAACCTGACCTATTTCATGCATGGAACTAGTTCCAAAATCAAACTTTAGAACCGGACAGTACCATAAAATTAATTTTAGATCAAATTGGCTCGTCATGTCATGAAATTTTTTCAAATTTGCTTCTTTGAATTTATCAACTGATTCTAGTTAATTTGGGTGCGCTGAATTCAAAACTGTAATCAGTTTGTCTCTATCTTTCATGATATAGCTTATTTATACCCTCCACTTATGACCTCCCATTACCAATTACCCAAATATTTTTTTTACAAAATTTTTTTTATCAACATTCTTTATTTACTGTTATAGTTATTGCAAAAAAAAAAAAAAAAAATTCCCAAATTTTTTTTAAGTATTTTTTTTATAATTTCAAAAGATTTTGTTATTCATGCTTAATTCCCAGTTTTTATTAGTGATAAAAACACTTGAAATTTGTTGTTGATTGGATAAGCTATTCCTATGCGCATTTCACTGGTTGCTTACCCTGCGGCCACACGTTCAAGTTGTTCTTGATAGTCTTTTACATATATTGCTTGTCAAAATTTACATACATTGAAAGCTGTGACGTAGGCTGCACTCAATTTGTAAGCAATTTACTTCCAAGATGTCAAGAACGACAGAGACAAACTTGTACTCAGCTGTTAAATTTAAAGTAAATTGCCAAACAAATGGAAAGGTGAAATTGAAAGCCATCTCGTGGTCAATTTAAAAAGTGTGAGTGTGTTAGTAAAAAACTGAGAGTGTATTGCAAATTGAAAGGAATTGAAAGGCAAAACTTGATCGTGTGGCCACCAAGTTAGGCCAGATCATCAGGAAACTTTATCCATAAAGATTTTAGAAAAACTAAAAATATTAAACCAAATAAAACTGTTAAATGTATAAGACTTATAGCAAGGGTCTATGAAATAACTCCCACTTTTAAAAACGAAATAAGTCCCACCAAAAATTGCTTAAAAAAATGAAATAACTCCCACGAAATAAGTCCCACTTTTGAAAGCGAAATAAGTCCCACCAAAATGAAATGATTTAAAAATTTACTTGAAATGAAATAACTCCCACTCAAAATGAAAAAACTCCCCCTTGAATAATATATTTCTTAAATGAATTAAGTCCCACTTTCATAAACGAAATAAGTCCCACTTTTTCACTGTTTAATGCGATTTCAAATAAGAAGTATTTGGCTCTTCGAAAAAAACACGTCGAATAATATGAATAATCAAAGCAGAGGAATAATAAAGAAAAATCGTATGCAAGCTTGCAGAAGGCTTCTTAATGGAATGGATATTACGAATTTTGATAGAGTTTCAGAATTTATTATTAATTCTTTTTTCGGTCAAGGAACGTATAGAGAACGCCTACTAGTAACAACGTTTGGATTCGTAAATGGATTAAGTACAGATCAATTGTTCTTATTATTAAGATGGAAACCGTTTCGGAAGGACCATCAGATTAAAATTATCGACCTTTATAAATGGCTTGAAGATCCAGTGCATGGTAGACGGTATTATAGTTTTAACGTGGCATTGGGATTAGTTGTATTTTGTAATGGTGATATTAGAAAACATGGAACACGAATTCCAATTTCCTACTAAAAATATAATAAAACACATACATACGTAATTACGTCAAAAATTTTTTTTAATATTGTTTTTCCAGTAGTTAAGTTCGGTACCTATTTGTACACATTTCTTTAAAGTTTTTTTATTATAGTACGTATAAAGTAATTAATAACAAAAAAAGGAGAGCCATGAGAGATAAGGACAAAAAATTATAGTTGTCCCTTTTACGAAATGTCCAATATATAACTTTTTGCATAAGAAAAAAATGAGAAATAAAGCCATAATGGCCTTATATTTCATGGCTCTATCGCACTCCTCCATAAAAAAATCATTTATTTATCAGATAAATATTTGAAGGGTTTCATGAACTTCTGCACGACAGAATGGACATACTAGTTTACTGGTTTGATCAATTTTGTGAGTTTGCATTGTAAGACAGCATTCACTGCAAATTTTCAAGTGCTTACAAGGAAAAAATAAGATATTTGGCTGCTTTATGAAACAAACCACGCACATATTATTATTTAGGGGTATGAAATAACTCCCACTTTACAAAACGAATTTATTCCCACTCAAAACGAAATAAGTCCCACTTAAAATAAAAACGCGTAACGAAATAAGTCCCATCAATTGACGAAATAAGTCCCACTTTTAAAAACGAAATAACTCCCACTTTCAAAACAGCAATTTTTTGTGGGACTTATTTCGTTTTTAAAAGTGGGACTTATTTCGTGGGAGTTATTTCATAGACCCTTATAGCAACAGTTCTACTTGTAACAATATCAAAGCTTAAACAAAACACATCAACAATAAACAACAGAGGGTTTATCTCATCTTACATTCCCCACTACAATCAGTTGAAATTCTCTCAACATTAATTGTAGTTGTAAGTAGGTTAAGAAAAACAAAATAAAAACAACAACAACTTACAAAAGGTGTTGTTAATTAAGTGTTTTTTTAGGCCGTGCACTTTCCTGTTTATTATCAAAAAGTAATTTCAATTTTTTATATTTTTTATTTTAATAAATCTGTATGAAACAGTTTTGCTTCTTTTTATTTTTTTTTTTAAATTCATATGGACAAGTTTTACTTTTTAAATACTAAAAAAAATTTGGGATTTTTTTTTTTTTGCAATAACTGTAACAGTAAATAAAATGTTTTAATAAAAAAAAATTTTTGGAAAAAAAAAACTTTTGGGTAATTGGTAATTGAAGGTCATAAGTAGAGGGTATAAAAAATATATCATGAAAACTAGAGCTGATAGAGACAAACTGATTTCAGTTTTGAATTCAGCGCACCCAAATTAACTAGAATCAGTTGATCAATTCAAAGAAGCAAATTTAGTGTTGGCCTGTGTTATCAATAATAATTTTAATTAATTTTCATGTTGTAAAAAGTCCTTTCTTTATAAAAATAATTTAATGAAAATTAAATTTGATGAACTTAAGCCTAATTAAAAATATTAAAAAATTTGGATTAAAAACCATAAATAGTTCAACGAAATAACCCCAATACTTATTATTATTTCATATGACTAGAAATTGCGAAACAGCACTAGGATTTTTTTCAGTGATAAATTATTGGCAGTTTAAAGCAATTTAATATCTAATTATTTCAGTCACTTCTGAACGAATCGGAATTATTTTTTTTTCAGTGTTGTAAAGCATTAATTTAAGTTTCACAATACTGAAAAAATTATTTCGATTCGTTCAGTATCGACTGTAAGAATAAATAAAATAAAATTGTTTTCGAATCGAGAAAGTACTCGATCACGACTGCCAGAATTAGGCTCCAGATTTAATAATTTATCACTGAAAAAAATTCTAGTGCTGTGCCGTATAGTCAATAATTCTTGCAAAAAACAAGTATACGCCCAATACACCGGAAATGTTCTGGGAATCGAGTTCAAGTGAAATTGAAATCAAACAAATTTTTAAACCGATTCAGTTTTAACATGCAGTCTACAACTGACATGAAATGCTTATCTTTAACACTAATATGATGTTAGGGTTAGGTATAGACTCATCATGTTTGAAGTTTTCTCATGTTATAACACGGTTGTTAATGCAAATGTTTTCACAACGCTTTTATAACTTCAAGTTATAACAGCAAATCATGTCAGTTGTAGACGGGCAGTAAAGGTTCATAAAAACATTCCGTTTATACACTTCATGCTTTGAGTACCACTTCAATTAACGAGAATTAATCTAAAAAATCATAAAAAACTGCGGTCGTTTTTAAAAAAATTTCATTGAAAATTTCATTTGATTTCCATTTTGCTCGATTTCGATTTCCAGAAAACGTTTTAAAGCGTGCCTTAGGTTGGCCATTTGGTAACCTGTAACGTTTTGTACGTTTTTCCCATTATCATTATATCTTGTCAGTTTGGCAACTGGTCAGTAGAGTGTTTTTGTAACACCCAAAAGATATTTTAAATATATTCATTTGAATTTGTTGGCTTAAAGTATTCATTTAGTTTGAGAATATAGCAACACAACAACAACAACTCAATGAAAAAAAACAATTGGTTTTACGAATTTAAATCGTTTGTGTTTTGTTGTCGACTTTCAAGTCGTTAAAGTTGTTCAATATACAAAATATTTGTGAAAACGAGTATCTCTATAAAAAGTGTCTATTTAAAAAGTAAAGCTGGTTATGTCTGCTTGTTGGCTTTTTTTTGAGTATTTTATTTTAATGCCGTCATTTATATTGGAATATTTAGTTCTTTGGACAATTTTAGCATTTCTTCACATGGAAACAATGAAAACGAGCGTAAAATAAAAATACATTAAAATAAAACAGCAATTGAAAGTGTAAAAGTTTGCCAGACGTTTGTGTTATTCTTGTATTTAATGGCCGATTTTCTTTTTGTTCTTGAAAGGTGGTATTAAAAAAAAAAAATTAAAAATCGTGAGCTGAATTTATGACTTCCTTAAGTTTGTACAGAAATGGTTAGTTTTTTAAAAAGCTTTTTTTTCTACAGATATTTATTTAAAATTAAACGACCTTCTTTAATTGAAAATTCGTATTTGAAGTTTGTTTGGTCAACAATTTAAAAATAGAATAGAATTTTCCATTGGCTTTAGCTTTAATTCCGTAAGTTTTAATTTTTTTGAAATTTCTGATAAATATTTTTGTTGGGGGGGTGCTTTAAAACCATGGTACCTTTTTTTCTATACTTAAAATTGGAATCCAGTGGGATTATTTTGTAACCAAAATATCAAAAGATTTTTGAGTACGGGAACGCTTCTTGGGTTTAAAATTTTGAAAACGGCAACGAACCTCATATTGTTTGAAATTAAATAATTTTGTTGGTAATTTTGCCGATCTTGATTGAGATTGTAAATTTTTTAATAAAAATTTAATATGCTAAAATAAAAAAAAAAAAATACAAAAATAAGATACAATTTTCTTACAACATCAATTATATAGTTTTATTTAAAAATGTTTGGAGACATGTTTACATGGACTGTCTAACTTAAGCTGGAAAATAAAGTTTCTTTTTTAAAGAAAAATAATACAGAGTTCTTTACAAGTGTTTGTATGGCAACGGCAACCGGCTGAGAATATAAATCCATGACAAGCTTTTAGTCCTCCCGCCATTAGGCCATAAATTATGCCAAAGACCGGACATTCTCTTTTGAACGTTACATAACGTACCTTTTGTCACTGTTTATCCATCTTGTTCTTCATTAGAATCAGGGTACTCCGCCAAGATAATTTTTATTAGAATAATCTCTAGACAGTATGCATTGCAGATAATTTCAAATAAGGGGTGCCACATCTAGCAAGACGTGGGATAATTCGTTGAAACATTGCGACCCAGCTATATTAAAATCTTGTTCATCTTATCAATAGACATTAAGGTTTCCTGCTACACAAGAGAACTATACGCTTTAAAAGTAAGCAAGTTAACTATGCGTACAGTCCATTTGCTCAGATCCCTGTCAGCGCTAGAACATTTCTGACCTGACCGCAATGACACTTAACCCTCTAACCGGCAAGACCGTCTCAAGACGGTCTTCGATTTTTGGGCGCCATTTTTGTATTATAAATTTTTATGCTTAAAAATAGTGAAAATTGTCTTTAGACAACACTATTTTACATCATGTAAGCTTCCCAACACATTCTGTCAAGTCATTTGCCAGTTGTGATTAATCATGTGCAAAAAGTCAACTAATTTGCATCGAAAATTATTTCGCAAATTTAATTTTTTTAACTATTAAAAAAACAAATTTAGAGTAAAGCGATCGACTTCATAATTTTACGGTAAGTAGATAACATGTTTTCTTTTAGTTTAATAATGTATTTAATGTGAAAAAAATTATAATATTGTGTTTTTAAAACGAAAAAGTGAAGACCGTCTTCAGACGGTCATGCCGGTTTATGTGTACAAAAATGTCCCGCTATTTTTCATTGTTATTTTTATCTTTTGTTTATAAAAACACTATTGTTTGCTTATTGTTTTATGAATTGCACGCTTTTATTAAACTACTGTGTTAAAGATGGTTCTTACTAAGCGGGCATATAAAAAAGATCATTTTGGAGCAAATGTCTGATGAACAATTGCTCAAGTTCATCGATTCTGTAGAAAGTTCTGTAGACAGCACAGATACAAGTTTTGATAGCGAAGACAGCTGGGGTAACTCTGCCTACGTTTTGGACAATATCGAGACCGATACATTGCTAGCGAATGCAGAACAGGCCATAGAAGAATGTGTTAAAAATATGGCAATAGCCGACACCACTTATGCTTTTGTAGAGGCAATTAATTTTTCACTAAATTTGAGCACAATGGCTGATGTAACTGTCGTTGAAGATGTAGCAACGCTCGAAACCATTGCGACACAAGAACCGTCGACATCAAATGCAACCACAGCAAAAGCATCCTCAAAATTCAAAAGAGCCGATCTCCATTGCCAATAACTAAAGCTACTGCAACATCTGTTCAACCGAATCCTGGCGGTTTTGTTGGAGATATGGCGGTATTAAGCTTTTCTTATTAGTATATATATATTTTTATAAACAGGTTTAAATGAAATATCTAAAAACTCAAAAGAGATCTCCAAACTTGTTTGGCGAAAACGCTCGATGTGCTTGCATGTGAACGAGGTGGCCTTTCGAGGAGATATTTCATATTTCTTTCATATTTATCATATTTCTTGTTAATCATGATTTGCTTTTGTATATATAGCAAATCGTATTCCAGGGTGTAAGCAGCCGACAGACGGCTAAGTGAACAAAGAGCAGCGAGGATTTTGCATAGAATACATGACTTCAATTCATGGAGTTGATATGAATACTGTTTTGTGGAAGGATAACAAATGTGTCCGCCTGGCATCGACATATGTCGGTATTGAACGTTTTGAAAGAACTAATCCTGATGAACAAAAACAAAGGATCTTCGGTATGATAGAAAGCAGAAGAAATTTAAAGAAATAAACTGGCCTCAAATCATCCGAGAATACAATGCTCACATGGGTGGAGTAGATCTCATGGATGGTCCCATCGGTCGATACCATATTCGAGCTAAAACTTGAAACATTATGATTAGATTGTTCTTTCATTTTTTGGATATGGCCTCTACAAATGCATTAATTTTTTACAAACGTTTACACACGGAGAATGCCAATGCTTCCAATAATGTCTCCAATGAAGAACCAATCTAACAGCTTCCAGATTTTCGTGAAGAAATAGCTGCTGGCCTCGTTTCCTTCAAAAATAAACGGTCTGTAGGGTGATCATCTGCTCAAAATCTCGATGAGCCTTTTTCACCACATCAAGGGACATCAGGTGTTGGGAAAAGAGCTATTCATCAAGTTGCTGATGTTCGGTTCGAACAGAAAACGCAAAAAAAGGTGCAAACATTGCCAGAAATCGGACACCCAAGTCGTTTGTTCCAAATGCGATCTTCACTTATGCGGTCAGGTTGATAAAAATTGTATTTGGGACTACCACCACCGAAAATAATATGTATTTTAACTTTTTTACTCATTTGTCTTAATAAAACTTTTTCTATAAACCAAATTTTTTTGTGCTATTTTTTACATGCAAACCGCCAATACCGTCTGTAGACGGTCTTTAATTTTTTTCACCTGGCGTCTGTCCAAAATGTTTTTCACACCTGAAAATTAAAACTTACGTTTGTTTTGACTATATATACTTCCAAAAAAAATATGGGCTTCATCGGATAATTTTTACGGTCTTGCCGGTTAGAGGGTTAGATTGTTCCTTGTGTTAGATAGATTCAGTTAAAGGTTTATTCTCTAACCCAAATTTATTTTCAAATACTTCAGCTAAGTCAAATATCTGATCTAATGTTGCTACAATGAAAACATGCTTTTAAGCAGCAGTGGCATTGGCTTGGTCAAAGCCGTCCAACTATACATCTATGCGAGTACTCTTTCATCACTTCATGCACGAACCGCTTACTTTTGCTCTTAGGACTAGCATCTTTTCGCGTCTTTTAGGCCCGCTTTTCGATGAAAATTAAAAAAATATTTTCATAATCGTATGATAAAAAAGAAAACAGGCGCCTAATTACAGCATTCGATATCGACTAAGCGATAGTATCGAGTAAACTATCGTATTTTTCTGCATTCGATAGACACTTACGTATCGAATGCAAACTAGAGAGTTTTTATTTCTTTGGTTACTCGATATCGAATGCTATCATCTCAAATTACGATACATTTCATTCGATATCGAAGGTCATAATACCAAAAAAAAAAAAAAAATTCGATCAATTTTGCTCGATATCGTATGCGGTAATTAGACCCCAGGGAATCAACTCCATATGAGTTGACCAACTAACCACCTTCATCCAAAAGTTGTAGCAGCCTAAAATAACATTTAGTTTCCCGCCGCCGTCATTCGCTCTCTCATAAGATGAGATAATGAAAGCAAACTTTGCTGAGCCTATCGAGAAATGTGAATTTTTTAGTCAACATCCTGATACTTTAAAGGTCGCCGTTGATTATAACTTTCTTGACAGTGCTTTCCTCACAGTTTTTGGTACACCTTCTGCTCATTTGTCGATTTGCTTTCTTCATTCTTTGTTCGATTTTTTTGTCTTTTTGCCCTGAAGACTCATTTGTAAGCTCGCAAACCAATTTTCCTGAAAATTTCACATATATTTTCTGAAGCTCCTCCCATACAAAGACAATTTTTACTCCAGTATATTTCGGGAACGGCTAGAGAAAAAGTTTCCAAATTTGAAATTATCAAAAGAAAACATCTAGCAAAAAGTGGGGTAGTTTAGAGAAGTGGACGTGGCACCTTCCATATAAAGATTATATAAATTTCTGTTTATCTGGATAACGGTAACAGATGTTAATAAAAGATGGAGTATAAATTTCTATATTTCCAGAGATCGGTAACAGCTTGGAACAAATATCTTGCATATCAATACAATAAAATGTCCATAACTGAGCAAAACTTGTAAAGAGGGTGATGCACCTCTCATGAAAGAGCTATATCAATATCTATATATCTGGAGAAGAGTTAAATACTTTTATTTAAATTTTTGTTATTTTCAACATTTTTCATTTTTCGAATTTATTGTATGAGCTAAATTTCAGTTATGTATTTTATAAAGCTTTTTTTGTAACAGTTCTCTTCCTTAAATTATTCAGAAATTCTTTATACACTACCAGACTATTATATTGTATTTTCTTGTTACATTTTACCTTAGCTTTATAAAATACATAACTGAAATTTAGCTCATAGAATAAATTCGAAAAATGAAGAATGGTGAATATAATATAAAGTAACCTTCGCAGGGAAATAATTCCCAATTTCTATTTTTTTAATTTATTTTTTATGAAAAGTGGCGTATGCAGCACAAAATAAAATTTTTCATTTTCAATAAAATACTATTGACTTGTTACTTCATTCATGTAAGTTGACAAAAACTTTTATTTTTATGCAAAACATATGCCGGAAGTAGCAGAAAAAATAATAAAATTCTATCGTATACGTTTGCAGAAATCTTCCGACTTTTTGGCATATGCGCTAAGCCAATAATAAGCTAACGATATTTCTATTTAAAACGTCGGTCGAAGACCAAACATTGCTGTATGCGTACAAATGTCTTGAATTCATAAACTTTGACACCGCTCTAATTTGAAGTTTATTGAGAACGACGAAGCTAAACGAAATCGCACTTCTCTCGCGCTCATCGTTAATTGAAGCACAGCCGCGAATAACGTTGTAAAAGCCACTTTTTGCAAAAACTGTTTTTTTTTGCAGATAACCGTTAACATTTCTCTCGTACACTGTTTAAACCTCAAATCACCCAAAATTATGCACCTCAAAGCCTTTAAAAAGGGCATACAAAAAGTCAGCTAGTGGAAGCACGTTGTAAGTTACTTAAAAGTGATACAAAGTAAATGGTTTTGAAACGTGGAATAACGTTTTAAAAGCCACCAGTCATGATGCTTTGCGTAGTGGAAGAACGTTCTAAATGACATCGTGAGTGTGGATATGAAACGTTTTTCCACTAAAAAGAAGTTATAAACTGTAAATTTGCATGTCATTTAAGTTTTAAATTTGTTGATATTTTGCATAAAATTTTTTTTTTTCATTATTTTTAATAATCTAAAAAAAAAAATCAAAAATTAATAATCCTGCCTGTTAAAAACGTTTTTTGCTCTCCTGAAAAAAAATTATTTTGTAACTTAAAACGTAATTCGCGGCTGTGCTTCAATTATAAAAAAAAACAATTAAATTAAAATAAATAAGTTCGCCGCATAGTATTTTCAACTATCGATATTTATCGATAGTTCAAATTTCACTATCGATATATCGATATTACTATCGACTGAATGTTTGTACTTGTGCAGGAAAACTTTAGTTATTTTTTTATAAGGCTACCGTTTGTCTTTAGCACTTTATTGAATGTATGAGACGTATGTATCAGAGAACAGCTTTATACGATTGAAAAAAAAATCGCATTTAATCAACGACAACAAATACACTCTCTTACGGTCATACAGTCAAACTTGCGCAACCGTAAATATTCGCTGCTGGTTTGCAGTCATTCAAATAACGCACATCGTGCTTTGTTATTTATACAATCGTTACCTTCGTTTTTTAATAAAGATCTTTGTGTGTTCGGTCGACAATGATTGTTTTGGTAAAGAAAAAAAAAAAAAAAAATACAAACAAAAAAGCCTGAAATGAAACAATCATTACTCATGACTATATTCAGCAGCAACTATGTAGTTAAAGAAAAAAAATTTAAATGAAACTAAATACACATACTTATGTAGGAACACACAATTTCCATAGAAACAGACTTTTTTTCATTTTAAAAAGTACAGTAGTAGTAGTAGTAGGTATGTACAATGTATTCTTGTTATTGTTGTTTTTATTGTTGTTAATTTGGAAAAAGCGTCTCATCGACTGGTTTATTGTTGTTGTTAATGTAAACAAAAGTATAAGAATGTGTTCTTTTGAATTTACTCAGTTGTGTTATATTGCGTGAGCAACAAAAATGCAAATAAAGCACTTTCAATAAAAAACGAATAAATGCAAAAATAAAATGTGTACGAAAGGATGTAAAAATTACCAACGTTGAACTTTGTTTTGCAAGCAAAGAATGAATGTAAATTTTAGCGTATGAATAAATCAAGAAAAATAGTGATTTTGAGGTTCTCTGGTATGTATGTACCCAGTAAAAAATTTTAAGGTTTTCGGAAGCAAGAAAAGTACAAGAGCGCTGATATATGCGCTGGCTATTACATACTACTTAGAAGCAACAGGGAAGCGAAAACCATTGAAGTCAATTTTTAATATAAGTAAATGAAAATTATTTAATAGCTTCGCATAATCCCTTATAAGTAAGCAGGTTGTAAGGGAGTAGTTGAAATGATTATTTAAAAGAAAAAATTTACGACCAAAGTACAAAGTGCTTCTGTTAATCCCTTACATGGAAGCACGTTGCATTGCGATTATTCCCGACATGTAATCGAAAACAAGATATGCTTAAAATTACTTCTTTTTATTACGCAATCAGTCAGCAAATTGTTTTTGAGCAGAGAGGACGCAAGCAAATTTTTGTGTGGTCAATTACTAGATTTGTTGTTGTGTTCTTTTTAATTTGCGTACAGTTTCGTTCTATTTTAAAAATTACATATTAACTGTGTTGTGTGTTTGTTTTGCTTTTTGTGCTTTTGCATAAGTTTTTGTGTTGCGCTTCTGGTATACAGTATAGAAGCAATTAATCAAAGGTATGAAAGCTGCGGTTTTGGAAGCAATTCCTTCTCGGAATAATGTAAGCCATGAAAACCGCAGTGATTTTACAAAAAAGTAGTGCTTCCAAGTGGGAATTCGCCATATAAAAATCATGCCTCTTGTAAGCAGGTTTGTAAGGGGGAATTGTGCTTCTCTCCCTTACAAACCTGCTTACCAGTAAGCACCGTTTTTTACTGGGTAAATACGCACGTTATTTTAGATGGCAGTTTTTTATAAATTGATAAGTACCTTTCTGCAGGAACCAAAGTAACAGGGACTATAAGATATTCCATTGCAACTTTAAAAATTTTCTAAATTCTAAACCCAAAAAGGTAATCAATCCAGCGGACTTATCCTCTAATGGGCGTTCATTGTTTTGTCTTATGCTTGCAATTGCAATTGCATTTGGATTTGATTTTTTTTTACAACATTACAAAAATACTTGACATTTCAGTCTCTATATAATCATGTAAAAATTTCGACTTAAAGTCCTTTAATTAGCAGTAAAAAGAACTGCTAAATAATCCATACCACTTGCCATTCTTGTTGTTTGTATTCATTGCTGTAATTCAGCGCGAATTAATAATAGCAAGTAAAAATTTGCGGCAAAAAACTGTGTTTGTATATCTGCTGTAACTTGTCTTCATAGCTGTATTTCATATAATAATATCGATATTGATATTTTTCCTATCGATATTTTCGATATTTTAAAACTATCGATAATATCGATAGTCTATCGATAGTTTCCCAGCACTAATGCGTACAAGAAGGTTAATTGAATTAAAATTTTATTGCTGATAAAAACACTGTAGTTTATTGTTCAGGATATACTAGTTTATATGCGCATTCTATTAATAATTAAAATGTTTGCATTCACAAAAATTACTTTGCTAATAAATTTGCCAGTGCACGGCATAGCAAAACTGATCTGGCAAGTTGATTTATTTTGATTTTCTTGCGAAAACAATAAAGCAATTTGTTTTTATTTTAACTTGTTTTCTTAACCCACTTACAACTACAAATAATATTGAATAATTCCAACTAATTGTAGTGGGGAATGTAAGAAAAGATTAAAGCTTCGTACAGACGATGGTCAGATCTTACAATGTTGTCATTTAAATTGCCTAAAAATGTCTTGCAACTGTCTGAACATTGTAAGCTCATTTTCATTTGGCAGATGTGTAAAATTATTGCAAAATGACAATATTGTAAGATCTGACCATCGTCTGTACGAAGCTTAACTCATTATTTACTGTTGGTATATTGTTTAAGCTTTGATGTCGTTCCAAATAAGACACGAGTATTTGAAATTCCCATTCACTCTGCAGTTTTATAAGCTAATATCTTTTGCTTTTCCAAAAATTTTTCCTGATGATCTGGCCTAAGCAACTAGTAAAATGCGCAAAGAAACTAGCTTATCCGGCAACAATCAATTTCAGTGTTTTTATCAAGAATAAGTGTTGGGAATTCAGCACGACAAACAAAACCTTTTAAATTAAAAATTTTTTAATCCCAAAAGTTACTTTGATTACAACAAATTTTTTTTATAAAACACTCACAACAACAACAAGGGCTTTGCAATAATACACAAACACTAAAAAAAACAGATATGTATTTTTAAGCACTTTAAGCCAGTGTTCGAAAATAAACACTTAATTTCGCTCCTTAGTGTTCGGTTCAGTAGGTTTGTGGAAAACACAAGCGCTAATAGTGCTTGTCTAGTAATTCATTAAAAAAATAACGTTTCCCTGTTTGTCATCTTTCGAACACGTAAATAATACTGTTCTTATCCAAATCAACAAATAGATGAGAGCATTTAATTCCGTTCAACTATATTATCTTTGTTGTTTGGCCAAAGGAGTTGTTCATTAAATTAGATTTTTTTTTAGCTAATACGGCCTGTAGTTTTCCCAACGTTTCGTGAATGTTATGCTCACTTTATTAAGGGCTTCGTAAAAAGAGAAATTAATTTTTTATTGAACAATAATTTGTTGTAGACAAACATAAAAACATTAAACATGAAAAATTAAATTAAACACAAACTTAAAAATTATATCACAGGTAAGATATTGCAACACAGTAACTGGCATTAAGGTTTTCTTTTTACCACAAATTTCATTGTGCTCGGTTCAGCACGTGATTTTCGTTCGTTTCTGTTGTGCTTAGCGCACAAAAAAAAAAAAAAAAAAAAAAAAGTCATCAAAATAATTTTACACAACAAAACATATAGACAAAACACACACACAAGCTGTTCTTGCTGTTTGTCTACAATATCACTACAATTGTTCTGTTTTTTAACGAAGAACAGAACACTATATAATGTTTGGCTCTTTCTTGAAAATAGGTACGAACGGTCTACGTCTACACAAACACTAAAAAAATAGATATGGTTCTTGGATGTGTGAGCCAAACCCTAAATAACGTACTGTTAATTAGAGTATCCACTTGATTAATCGTTTATCGATTAATCGAGGAATTTTTCCGCCATTATTTGATCGAATAATTAAAAAAGCCAATCTCGAATAACGAATAGCTCGAACAATTTATGTCAGTTAATCGATTAAAACTAATTTCTTACATTTAATGAATCAGAAGTAAAAGCAAAAGTTTTTTTGGCCAATGACAAATGAAGAAGCTGACTATAAACTTCAAATTCGCAAAAAAAATTTGAATAGCAGTTATAAATTTGTAAACCAAGTACTGTCAGATATATGTGACATTTGAGATGTCATTACTTTCGTCTTAAAACCCTAAGGCTGCGTTTTTGAGATCTCAGTTAAACTGGGTTTGGTTAATTTGAAAACCTATTTGTGCCGCTATTACCAAGTTTGCATACAAAATTTTGACGGAACAGCTTAGTTTTGCTAAAATGTTGGTCTTTAATGAAATAATGTTGAAAAAAATGTTGGTCTTTAATGAAATAACAATAAAAAAATAACATTTCCCCGGAAAAATCAGCGTTTCAGACTACGTTAAACTAAGTTTAAACTTAATCCACATCCCAAAACCCCAGTCTAATGGCGATTTCTTTTCTAAAAAAATGTTGCATTAATGTTACATGTTCTACATTTTTGTGTTCGTTTCTACAAAAAATACTACTGTGGGAAACATTTTCAAGGTCTTTTGTGAATATGTTGATGAAAAACGTGCAAAACATGTTGCATATCTTACCCTTACTTTTACTTAAGGTGTTCATACTGCCCCGTTCTACAACTTTGGTACTTACTACAGTATTCATCGGATATAAGAAACTTAAAAAATCCAGGAAAAAAGTTTCTTATAAGCGTTTCTTTCTTATATACAACTATTTTATATAAGAAACTTATTTCTTATAAAAGTAGCTATGGCCATAAGACTTTCATATTTTGGTTTTCTGTCTCTTTTTTGTTACATAGGATCTTCACCTGACAATTTTTTGTTATAATAAACGTTAAACTTCATAAAAAAAAAAAAAAAAACGCTGACAAAAACTTTAAAGTTATTTTTATATGGACTTTGACGTTTGGTAGGTATGACAAAAAATTGTCAGGTGAAGACCCCATGTTAACGTTTCTTACTTTTAAATAATTATTGTCTATGTCTTTTGAGTTTTTCACTATTTTAGATAACGTTGAAAGTCCAATATTATATGGAGGGCTCAGAGCTGAAGCGAACCAAGTCAAAAATGAAAATTCGATAATATTTTGAGTTTGAGTAAGTGAATTTCTGGAGCCATTGACATGGGTTTATTACCGTTACCTTTGGAACGAAAAACTCTTTGATTTAGTCCGTTACAGAACTCGATAGAGTTAAACTTTGCGAAGAATTTCACAACCGTGTTGAAATACATACATATATGTATTAATTTTATTTTATGACTTGGTTCGGTTCAGCTTTGAACCCTCCATATTTTTTTGCAATTTCGCTTCTTTTTATCCCGTTTTGTATTTCTTTTAAAATTTTAACTTTTGTTTTTATTGTCAAAAAACACAAAGCTTAATGAGTACCAGTCGCTCATCTAAAACTAAAAGTAAAAAAAAACTTTGTTTTTGTTGTAAAACTGTCAGAAAACAGAGTTGTCCATGCAAACTATATAAATTCTGTGTTGCCGTTGGAAGTTTCTTATATAAATTCTTTGTCTATACATTTTGTGATTTTGGTGTTTAAGAAAAATGTTCTTTTATCAGTTTTTTTCTTATAAGCGTTTTTCTTATATGAAACCTTTTTTGTTAGAAAAATCGCAAAAAAGACATGGTGTTTTTGAAAATTTTTCTTATAAGCGTTTTGTTCTTATATGAGATGTTCTTATATCCGATAAATACTGTACTTTGTTTGTACAACAAATGTTTTATTTTGTTTGTCATAATTCAGACCGCCCATAATTTTCTAAAAAAATGGTTTTAAAACAAAATATAAAAATATTAACACATTAAATCAAAAAAGTCTATTTATATTATAATCGTTTTAATTTTTATAAGCCATTAGTGATGTTAATATTTGTTTCCAACCCGTCATAGCGTGCAGAAACCGCTAAAATAGCTTTAAAAATCGCTCATTAAGTACATTAATAGTTGCATTCGAGAACACAAAAGTTTTTACTATTTTTTACTAAACTTTACTGCATTTTACGAAATTGCGTTCGAGTACACAAAATGCTGTAAATGAGAACATAAATTAAGAGCGAAAAGTGACAGTTCTTGTCTGAGTATTTACAAATTTTTAATGCAGAAATTTTTGCCGTAAAATTTAGTAAATCAAAAAAACATATGTTTCAAAAGGTAAACAAACAAAAGTAACAAATAAAAAGCATATAAATTGTGAAAAAATTGTTAAATAAAAGAAAAGTTAAAATAAAAATTAAACCAAAACAAAAAGCGAATAAATATTAATTAATTAAACTTGTTTGTGAAACATTTATTTGGCTAAATACAAACTTTTGAAATTTTTTTTTGTTATGTTAATTTTTTAGAGTTGTAAATGAGTGAAGTATTTGGGTACTTAAGTAATCAATAGCAAAAAATTATTCATGTTCTTTTAAATAATTTAACACGCTACAAATTAGTTAAATCAAATAAAATAAAAAACAAACAAATATGAAAGATTACAAAAAATAGTTTGTTTGTATTTTCCAAAAATGTTCGTGTTATAAAAAGTATTTAATCGAGTACCGATAAGAAAACGAGTTAAGTAGTCAAAAGTGTCAACATTTTTCAACACTTCAATTATTTGCCATCAGCTGTTGCCTTTATTTTACGAATTTTTACAAATGGACAACATCTTTTTCTGAGAGCAAATTTTTCAGTTTACTCATTTACTGCATTTTACTGTAAAAGTACTTAAACGCACCTAATGATGAAAGTGTAATAGTTGTAAATAAAAGCACTAATTGTGTTCTATTGAAATTGCACAACATGTAACACTTCGAGCGATTATAGGTAACATTAGAAAATGTTACATGTATATACTGTAACATATTTTTCTCAGAAAACAAATCGCCATAAGTGTCCTTGTTTGAAAACTAAGTTTCTGGTTTTTGTCTTTAAAAAAATAAATTAACCAAACTTATAGTTTTAAAATAAAGGAAATTAAAAGGGGATTTAAAAACAAAGATTCTGTTTTAAAAGATTATAAAAAAAATTCCTTTTATATATTAAACATTGAAGCTTTCCGCTTGTCTGCAGGAAAGAAACCAGAGTCTCTGGTGGGAATCGAACCCACAACCCCGGTGCTGATAGACTAGCTTACTACCAGCTGGCCTACCAGAGCACTCAAAACCTTTATTCGATTAATCGAGCAATTTTAAATTTCGAAAAGCGATTAATTCCTTACTCGAACAAAACCAAAAGTCGAATAATTGGATACTCTACTGTTAATTTAGAACACTGTTTTAAACATACGTAATGGTATGAAGTACTAAACACCGAATTTTGTCAACTTTTACTTTTAATAATGTCTTTTTGTTTATACAGTCAAATCCCGATAATTCGTACCCCGATAAATATTCCCGATAATTCGTAATAAACTGTCGGTCCTTTGAAAAAATCTCGTTAATTCGTAAAATTTCCATACATTTTGGTCCCCTCGCTAATTCGTAATTTTTTTCAAATAAAATCTTCTTTATCTCTTATAAATCGTAATTGTTTGCAAACTATCACTTATAATTCGTAATGAAACAACAAAAACATGGAAAGAATGATTTTTTGTTTACCGCTAATTTTTTGCGTGGGTTTTTGCTTTTGCTTGTGTGCGGTTATTTTCTAGAGATCAGTTTAACATGAATAATTTTTATATATTTTATTTTTTTTTATCGTTTTACTAAATAAATTGAAAAACCCCGTTAATTCGTATTTATTTTATTTTAACCCCGTTAAATCGAAACCTCGCTAAATCGAAAACCCCTATAATTCGTAAGAAATGGCCGGTCCCTTGCGATTACGAATTATCGGGATTCTACTGTAACAATAATCCTTGTATCGGGTTATTTTTTAGCAATTATCTTTTTGGCAACACTGGTTTAAACAGCTGACGCACGTTTCATGTTTTGTTTCACTGTCAAAAATCTTCAGTTTGTTTTATAATTTAACCATCAATCGTCTTACAAGCGAACAACGCTTGCAAATTATTGAATTTTATTATCAAAATTCGTACTCTGTTAAGAAAGTTCATCGCGCGCTTCTTCCATTTTATGGTCAGTTTAATCGACCCACTGAATGGGTACGTTAATAGGCAGAATTGTCGATTTTGGAGTGAAGATAAGCCAGAAGCATTGCAAGAGCTACAAATACATCCAGATAAAGTCACAGTTTGGTGCGGTTTATGGGTTGGTGGCATCATTGGACCGTACTTCCTCAAATATGATACGAATCGTAATGTAAATGTGCATGGTGAGCGCTACCGTGAGATGATATCCAACTTTTTTTTGGCCCAAAATGCAAGAGCTTGACTTGCATGGCATGTGGTTTCAGCAAGACGATGCCACATGCCACACAGCACGCTTAACAATGGACTTATTGAGAGGCGAGTTCGGTGAACATTTTATTTTACGTTCGGGGCCGGTCAGTTGACCGCCTAGATAGTGCGATTTAACGCCTTTAGACTATTTTTTGTGGGGCTATGTTACAGCTCATGTCTATACACACATGACAACATTGAAGCATTTATTCATGAGATACCGCCAAAATGTTGGAAAGAGTATGCCAAAATTGGACTAAGCGGATGGGCCATTTGAGGCGCAGTCACGGTCAACGTTTGCATGAAATAATCTTCAAACATTAAATTATATGGACCGTACTATCGATTCAAATAAAGATTTCATGCATTTTTCTGAATTGTATGTGTTTTTTTTTTAGTTTCCTATAGCTCTTAAAAAATCACCCATTATTTATTTATTTTTTATTTTAAAAGTATTTAAATTTTTTTTTTTTTGAAGATTTAATTATTTTATTTCATTCATAATTAATAACTATTATTTGTATTTATTTTTTTAATTATTAATTAGAAAATAAGTAATATAAATAAGTATGTATGTATATATTTTTTTTATTTTATTGAAATTACACTGATCTGCAATGAAATCTTAAATTTTAACTAAAAATAAAAAAATTAAAAAAATATACAGAGATACATACGTATGCTAAACATTTATTTGGCTTTAGTTTATTTTTATAATTGATCGTTTTTAAATGACATTTTAAGTTTCAATCTACAAATAAGAGGCAAATATTTAACAAAAAATTTTTTTATTTCGCTAAACAAAAAAAAAGATTTAAATTTATATTTTCTTTAATACCCAGTAAAAACTTCGCCTACAAAATAATGTGTTGAGAAAAACATGAAGGCACTACTTACAATTCTACTGAAAGAACCAATCTGATTCTGATTAGTCAACACATTATTTTGAAGCCGAAGTTTTTACTGCACAGAGAAAACAGATTCGTGATCACAACCGAATTTGGCGCCAATCGAATTTCGTCGGTTGCATGTTCTATCACACAATTCGGTTCCAATTACTGAAAATTTCGTTGCTTAGCATAATAGGTTTGATAGCAAAATTTGAATTTTAGTACAGTATCAGTCATAACAACAGATATTGTTAGTTGTTAGTATGATTATTAGAAACAAAATTGTGCTTATACCCGAATAAATGATAGGTGCAACTGAATTAACACATAATTGGTGTTCATAACAACAGAATGTAGCCCATAAGGGGCAAGGACTTGTCCAAAGGTAGTCTCAATGAATGGAAAAAAGGGTTATTTTACAGTACCATGTCCTAGGGCAGGACCATATAACCCAGCTTGCATTACAAAGGGGAAGTCTTAAAACTACTCCATGGTATACTCCAGAGGATTAGCTTTGAAATCGTTTCAAAACGAAAACATGTCGTTAAAAAACGAAGACATGTCGTTTCACTGCAAACTCTTTTTAATAATGACATGGTCCATACTTGCACTACATTGGACCAGTCCAGGATCAAAATGGAACAAGAAGTCCAATATAATTTGCAGGATATAAAAAATAATTCATACATTCATACATACATATGTATGTACGTGTATATGTTCATACCTATAAGAAAACGTAAATTACTTACCCCTATTTATTAAGTTTTTCACATTTTCCATTTTTGACCGCAAATATATTTTTTACAGAAAATTAAGTAAGCAATTGGGGCTTTTAACTATTTTTTTGTTGTGAATTCCGAATAATTATATTTTCATTTGTTGTACTCGAATTGAATCTATTCCAACAATCAATAATTAGCTGCAATAAATAAATAATCATTTATATTACAAAATTTATTGACGAAAGCAAATTATTGATTGCAATGACCAATATTCAGTATTGCCCTTTATTAAATTCAGTTGTGATTCTAACTATTTGTACTAATTTACAAATCTAAATTAAATTAGTTATCATAACTAATAAAAGAGTTGAAGGAATCATATTTCAGTTAGAAGAACGTTTTAATAATCAAGATAACTAATAATTATTTAGAACTATACTGCAACCGTTTCCCAACCAATTTGTTTTCTGTGTGTGGGATACTTACATTAGTAACAACTTATTCTTTGCAAAGTGCCCAATAGAACTTTATCTAATATTTGAAAATGTTTTAGAGCATTCAGGCTCTGCGGCTGTTCTTGACGAAGTATATTCCGGACTTCCTAGTTAAAGCCACTTTTTCGAGCATTGCTGGCTGTATGTCATGAATATCACGAACAATGTTGGCCACCAGGCGTCAACTACTGCTCGTTAATCAGCACACACAGAAAAAATTATTGGCAGTTTTTTTTTCAATTAATAGTGATTTTTGAATTTTAAAATAAATTTGATTACGTTCTTTATTGATTGAATTAAAAAAAAAATATTTTTCTTCAATTAAAATTTTATTTGATTTTAAGCTTAACTTTAATTATAAGTTTAATTGAATCAATCAACTCGGTTGTTTGAATTGAACACTTTGTTGCTTTCTCCTTGTTGCTTTCCTCCCTCATCAACAGTTTGCGAAAAATGTTACAAGTGCAACCAACATCTTTATAAATTTATTGTCTTTGCCCTTAAATGTACAACCCAATAAAAAATTTTATCATATTGCGAAGCACTAATGGTACATTTAAAAAAATAAGCGCAGAATTATGCGCTACGCAATAAGACATACAGAAATGCAGTAAAGTAAGTGAAAAAACTCTTAACAACTTTTATAAAAAAAAAATAACATTTCAAGTGCTACGGCATTCCCTTACTAAGAAGCAGGTTTGTAAGGGAGAATACTAAAAAATAACTGTATCAAAACATTCAGTGTGTAAAGCTGATCGTTACATCCAACATTTTCGCCAAATTCAAAATTCAAAATTCAAAATTCAAAAAAAACTATCAACAAGTAAAAAATGATCTGAAATTTGTTATAGACGAATTACAATTATGACCACCAACAATGTCAATAATGAGCCTACATACATATGTATATTATGCGTAAAATAAAAAATCGCTTTGTGGCTGACCACATTGTTGACGGTAGTTATGGTCGCAATCGAAATTTGGTGTTTATTTTCTTTGTTTGCTAATTCTCGAATTATTTTTGGCGTCATTTCATGTTGTGCGTTTAAAGTGGATAGGTGAAAAAAGTACAGCCAAATTACACAACAAAAACAGTTTTTTGTTTTCAATCTTGAATACCCTGAAGAATCAGAGTTATTCTACAATTTTATACAAAGTTGTATGTATGAAATTCCTTTGTCAAAAAAATCTTCCAAAATTTGTACAATTAAGCATGAGCTATTACAATTTAACAAATAAAACAAGTTATTTTTAAACCATATTTAAATAAAACATATATTTTAAATATTATAATTTTGCTTCATTTAACCATCAACTGAATTGATTTAACAAACTTATTCAATTAACAATTTGTTTGATTGAATAATTTGCGTAATTGAATTAAGATTGTATTTCAAATAAACTGTTTAATTTATTCAATTAAAAATTTAATCAATTTAATGCAAAAATTCAATCACTGTTTTAATCAATACAATTATTAAAATAATTAATTTTCTGTATTGTAATCAATTACGGTAGTAATTCATTTAATTAAAATATTGATTTTTTTTTTAATTAATTTGTTAATTCATTCAATTAAAATATTGTTTAATATTAATAATTTTTTCAATTATTTTTGTAATTAAAATGTAAAAACTTTTTAATTGGAAAAAAAATCCTTGTTTTGCAATTTTTCCAAGTTTGAGTAATTGGTATAATCATTTCGGTGATAAGTGCAACATTAAACAATTTTTTGCTTGTTTCAATTATTTTGGTGATCAAAACCGTTTTTTACTTTTTTATGTGCAAGCAAATCACTTCTCATAGCCTCAAAGGAAAAAATCGAGAGTTGTCTAATTGCCGACCTTGGTGGCTTGATGGAACATTAAACAATTTTTTGCTTGTTTCAATTATTTTGGTGATCAAAACCGTTTTTTACTTTTTTCTGTGCAAGCAAATCACTTCTCATAGCCTCAAAGGAAAAAATCGAGAGTTGTCTAATTGCCGACCTTGGAGGCTGGATGGAAAGGGTATTTCCTGAAATCCACTTACAAAATTTTACCAAATATTACAAAAAACGGAAATTTTACCGCAATGGGCAAATTAAAATTACTAGAATAGCGAGAAAACAGTCAAGTTGGCAACAGTGCTGTTGCCACTAGAGTCTAAATATTATGACTTGTGTAGGCCAGTGTCAATTATATGAAAACTAGTTTTTATTAAACGCAAAATGTTACAAATCAACTATTTACACAAAATTATTAACACAATCACATTTTTATTTAATGAACTAAAAGTGTGCGTGTGAAAAATGAAAAAAAAAGTTTCGTCATGCAAACAGAAATTTAATTATTTTAAGCAAAATTAATTATTGATACAAGTATTGACCACAATACAATGCGAAATAGTTTTTAGATTCCTTTTTTTTATTTAAAGTTCTTTTTTTGGAAATTGTTTAAAATAAATTAATATTAATTTCATTTGTGTCAATATCCAATTTGTTTGTATTTATTAATTAAAAAAAGTATGTAAAAATTTTATTAAAAAAAAATATTGGATCTGTTATTAAAAGTTTGTATTTATTAATTAAAAAATATTTGTACAAATTTTATTTAATAAAAAAAAAATTGGAACTGTAATTAAAAGCCAAAAAAAAGTAAAATAATAACATTTTTTTTGTATATTTCCTTTTTTGCAACTGAATTTGTAAAGGATAAAGAGGTTAGGGCTCTATTTTTTATGTTCGTAAATGACGATTTTATACAAACTGATAACTTTAATACATTTTAAAATATACAAAAATTAAAACATCATAAACGTGCCCTGATAAAATTAAATTAATAATATTAAAACAAAACTTGCAAAAAAAGTTGCCAATTAAAAAAGCTTTAAACTTTAAGCACTCCTCAAACGCACTTTTGCTCTTTGCTCAGCTAAATGCCTGGAAATGTGAGTGGAAAATGTTTACAAAACTGTATGCAATTTAATCACAAAATTGTTAAAACAAAAATAAACTCTTATACTGTTATACAAGTTGAGAACAACATAACACAAGTGCACTAGTTGTAGTTGTTGTTCTACTGCGTTACTCATATCAAGTCTTTTCTAAAGTACATGACAAACACTTAAACAAATGCTTTTTACTGCATGTGTCAATGGTTTTGATTTTGTGACGCAGCAGGAGGGGCTGAAAAATGGAAAAACAAACATTTCATTTAAAATGCAAAGAAAAGTGTTTAATTTAGCTGTCACTTTTTATTTTCCATAAAGCAGTTAGTATTTTTGTTCTTTAATAAAAACTTTCACTTTAGAAATAAATATATTTTAAACACTAATTTATATTATAGAATTTTTCGAATGATGTATTTTTTGGCAAAATTGTCAATGAGGTCAATTTGGTTCTAAGTTACGGTTTCGACGGTTGCATAGGACAAAGTGCATTTAAACAAATATTTAAAAGCAATGCCCCGGAAAGTTTACATAACTCGCATTTTGTACCCTCAGTTATACCATTAAAATAGTCACGTCACGTAATGCAACCGTTTGATTCGTTCAATTTTGCCGACCACTTAAAATTGAATTTAGAAAAAGAAACCAAACAAATCTGTGCCCATGTTCTGTAACTCTTGCGTCGAGAAAGTTTTCGATTGAAATGTGTGAAATGAAACAAAAATGCCATAAATTGAAACAAACAGCTGTTTTTCTCACTTAACTGTGTCTGTAAAATTTTGGCGAGTACAAGCTGTCACGTAAGGAAATTACTAGCCAATTTACCGAAAAAGTGTGTCTGTAACATTTTGGTGAGAAAAGTTCCCGCTTTGACCTGTCAAATAAACTCACGAATAAAAATGGGGCGAGAAAAAAGCAAAATGCAAAGAATAATAATAATTATATTTTATTCTTGGCACATTTTTCATTGTTTTATTATTTTGCTTTTAATAATTTTATAAAATATACGAATGTCTTCAAAGCTCGTTTGCAAACAACAAACATTAAAGTCGCTCTTTACACAATTTGGTATAGCCGACGGTTGTGTTTTCGCCGCCGTCGTTGAAGAATTTTTAATATAAGTAAATTTTGGTCGCCGTCAACGATATGTGTTGCTGGCGTTCTGAACGTCTGCAATGCCACATCGGCTTCGAGTGCAATATTATGACATTTATAACGTAACGACGAAATCTATTTTGATAGTTTTCGACATGAGTTACAGACACACATTTTTCTCACTTTTCGAGAAACGATGGAATATTTTGTTTCACATCTTTTCGATGCAAGATGTTCTCACTAAAGTTACAGAACATGGGTACTGGATGTGCAAATATCAAATCTAAAGCCTTTGAAATATTAGATGGTAAACGTCAGAAAAACTACTTCAAAGTACGAGCTTATTATGAGTTTAATTTATGGAAAGGTGTTGAACGTGCTTACGGAAACAAAGAGTACTCAGTCCTGTCCGAGATGTGATAGAAAGCCGAAGTAGCTTATGTCGGTTTAAGATTTAAGCTAATCGGTGCTTCAGCCAAAATCGAATTCGTTAAAATATGTTATTTATAAACCCACAACACTCGTGGATTCGATGTTTTTAATATGTCCTTAATCTTTCATATAGACTTTATATAGAGAAATTACATATTCGGAGTGTTGAGGACAAAAATCGTATGCTACGAAATTCAAGAATAATTTTGGCAACAACTGGGCCTTCATGTCCATGTCCAGCCGAAAAGTAATGAAGCGGCTCCACGAACGACGGCAATACGGCACGAGAAGCATTCTCTAGTCCGGACTATTTTCTTCTATTACCAACATTAAACGGGCATGTGCTAAAGATTGAAATGAAGTGAAATCGAAAGAGATTTTAAGTTCAATTATTTACACAATTTTATTTAAGAGTTGTTCGTGTAAAGCTAATTGGTACTCACAAAATGAAATTAGTCAAATGGAATATTTGTATGAACTTTCAGTAGAGGGTCGTTTTAAAAATTTGCTCCATTTCAAATCCACTTCATTTCAATTTCTAGAACATGCCCGAAAATCAAACTTTTAAAATATTAACATACATAAAATTCTTATCAAAATTAACTCTGAGTTTGAAATAAGTGTCGAGCACTTGAACAAATTTTGCTATTCTTCTCAAATATTGCAAGCGTCAATCGTACCTCTCGATGAAAATGCCTCTGAGGCCAGAACTAAATTAAATAGAAAGGACCGCATTGAGCAGGCACGAAAGGGTTCTGGGGAGCATAAAATAAAGGAAGTTTTTAACAGGACCCTGGATTCTTCTGACCCGATGTTATCAAGTATTTATCTGAAAATTGTCTTTCAAAAAAGAGAAATTTGCAGCTTTCAAGAGAAGTTATTTTTTTTAAAGATTCCTGAGATCCCTAAGTATCAACTGCCAAGTGCAGCTATTAATTAAGATATTTCAGATTTTGAAGAGGACGATGAGTATTCATTTAATTTTGATTTCAAATTAGAAGTTGATGAAATAGAAAATGTTCAACTAAAAATTTCTTACAAAAGGCAATATTTTGTACGTATTAGTTAAATTTTCTCTTTTTAGATTAATTAGATATTGATGATACAATCCAAACACCCAATATGTTGTGAACACTCCCACAGCTGTGCACAGCAAGAAATTTATTATCTTATTCGCTTAATAGTTTTATTTGCATAATATCTATTGTTTTTCTAAAATCTTTAGCTGAAGTTTCCTTATGATCTGGCCTAAGCAACCAGTGAAAGGCGCATAGGAATAGCTTATCCCATCAACAATTAATTTCAGTTTATCAATAGTATGAAATGGGAATTTAGCACATTTAAACGAAACCTTAAAATTTATTAGTTTTTTAGGTATTTTCTTGAAATTTTTAATTTATTAATATGAATTATTTTGTGATTTAAAGTAAGTTGCTAAATAAATGTTATCTCAAACAAAATGATGCAATTATCGATCAATTTTAAAGTTCAATCGCCATGCATACATTTCCTTTCACTAGAGGTGGGTGTGGCAGTAGGCTGATTGATTTTAACCCTCTAACCGGCAAGACCGTTAAAATGATCGGATGAAGCCCATATTTTTTTGGAAGTATATATAGTTAAAACAAACATAAGTTTAAGTTTTCAGGTGTGAAAAACATTTTCGACAGACAACAGGTAAAAAATTAAAGACCGTCTAGAGACGGTATTGCCGGTTTGCATGTAAAAAAATAGCACAAAAAAATTTGGTTTATAGTAAAAGTTTTATTAAGACAAATGAGTAAAAAAGTTAAATATTATTTTCGGTGGTGGTAGTCCCAAAAAAATTTTTTATCAATCTGACGGCATAAGTGAAGATCGCATTTGGAACAAACGACTTGGGTGTCCGATTTCTTGCAATGTTTGCACCTTTTTTTGGCTTTTCTTTTTCCACCCAAATAGGATCGACATCATCGAACCGAACATCAGCAAGTTGATGAATAGCTCTTTTCCCAACACCTGGTGGCCCTGGATGTGTTGATAAAGGCTCATCGAGATTTTGAGCAGATGGCCGCCCTACAGACCGTTTATTTTTGAAGGAAACGAGGCCAGCAGCTATTTCTTCACGAAAATCTGTAAGATTAGTTCTTCATTGGAGACATTACTGGAAGCATTGGCATTCTCCGTGTGTAGACGTTTGTATAAAATAAATGTATTTGTAGAGGCCATAGCCAAAAAATGATAGTACAATCTAAACATAATGTTTCGAGTTTTAGCTCGAATATGGTATCGACCCATGAGACCATCCATGAGATCTACTTGTATTCTCGGATGATTTGAGGGCAGTTTATTTCTATAAATTTCTTCTGCTTTCTATCATACCGAGGAGCCTTTGATTTTAGTTCATCAGGATTGGTTCTTTCAAAACGTTCAATACCAACATATGTCGATGCCAGGCGGACACATTTGTTATCCTTCCATAAAACAGTATTCACATCAACTCCGTGAATTGAAGTCATGTATTCTATGCAAAATCCTCGCTGCTCTTTGTTCACTTAGCTGTCTGTCGGCTGCTTACACCCTGGAATACGATTTGCTATATATACAAAAGCAAATCATGATTAACAAGAAATATGATAAATATGAAAGAAATATGAAATATCGCCTCGAAAGGCCACCTCGTTCACATGCAAGCACATCGAGCGTTTTCGCCAAACAAGTTTGGAGAGCTCTTTGGAGTTTTTAGATATTTCATTTAAACCTGTTTATAAATATATATGTATATATATAAATAAGAAAAGCTTAATACCGCCATACCTCCAACAAAACCGCCAGGATTCGGTTGAACAGATGGTCCAGTAGCTTCAGTTATTGGCAATGGAGATCGGGCTCTTTTGAATTTTGAGGATGCTGATGTCGACGGTTCTTGTGTCGCAATGGTTTCATGCTTTGCTACATCTTCAACGACAGTTACATCAGCCATTGTGCTCAAATTTAGTGAAAAATTAATTGCCTCTACAAAAGCATCAGTGGTGTCGGCTATTGCCATTTTTGAACACATTCTTCTATGGCCTGTTCTGCATTCGCTGGCAATGTATCGGTCTCGATATTGTCCAAAACATAGGCAGCGTTAGCCCGGCTGTCTCTGCTATCAAAACTTGGATCTGTGCTGTCAATAGAACTTTCTACAGAATCGATGAACTCGAGCAATTGTTCATCAGAAAATTGCCCCAAATTGATCTTTTTTTATAAGCACGCTTAGTAAGAACCATCTTTAACACAGTAGTTTAATAAAAGCGTGCAAATAATAACACAATAAGCAAACAATATTGTTTTTATAAACAAAAGATAAAAATAAATAAGTTTTATTAAGACAAATGAGTAAAAAAGTTAAATATTATTTTCGGTGGTGGTAGTCCCAAACTGAAGACGGTCTTCACTTTTTCGTTTTAAAAACATAATATTTTAATTTTTTCACATTAAATACATTATTTAACTAAAATAAAACATGTTATCTACTTACCGTTAACTACGAAGTCGATCGCTTTACTCTAAAAGGGTTTTTTTAATATTTAAAAAAAATTAAATTTGCGAAATAGTTTTCGATGCAAATTAGTTGACTTTTTGCACAGCTGACAAATGACTTGACAGAATGTGTTGGGAAGGTTACATGATGTAAAAAAGTGTTGTCTAAAGACAATTTTCACTATTTTTAAGCTTAAAAATTTATAATACAAAAATGGAGCCCAAAAATCGAAGACCGTCTTCAGACGGTCTTGCCGGTTAGAGGGTTAAGTGTTTACTGAAGTCTTTAGTGAGCATTAATTTTGACCTAATTCAAATTCAGAAACTTATTATTTTCCAGTGATCTCCAACCGCAGTGGCATTTTTATCCACCCACTGGAAATGGGCGTGGCACTGCCCGATTGACTCACATTTTTCTAAACACTTTAAAACTTATTGTTATCATCTGTACGTAATCTGAAAGGTCTAGCTGTGTCCTGTGATTTATTGCCCCAAAAACTGATCATTGACCCCACTGTGCAATATCTTAAAAATATGTTTTGCAAAAAGAAGTTGCTTTTAACGCGCTTTTAACTAACCAATTCTTGTAAGCATCAGTTAATAACTTTAAAGTGCATCTATGTAACGAAATATTAATAAATAACGTTGTTTAAATAACAAGTAACTTCAATAAATTACGTTTGTAAAAAATATTTATTAAAGTTATTAAACTTTAATGTTAAAAATTGTTGTTCAAAATATTTTTTTACAAACAGAATTATTTACAAACTATTTAAACTGAAAAAAAGAAAAGTGTTTATACCTTTATGCTGGAAAGGCAGTTAAAATTATTCAAAACTTGTTCCTGTGTTTGCAGAGTAAAAAATTGAATAAATATCCTAAAGAAGTTTAACCATATAAAAAAATATGTTGCATTTAAAATCAACTGAACGCTGCTAGTGTTTGTTGACTTCATTGTTGAAAATGTTTATGCAACTACTTAAATATAAACAAATATAGGAAGGGGTTTAAATTGCCTATAACCTAGTCATTATGCCTACACCACAAAAGTGGAGAGGGTATTATGCGATTGTGCTGATATTTTGTTTATTTTAAGGAAAAATATAAGTTGAAGGAAAATTAAAAAGGATTAAACTGTTTGTTATCTTTAAGAGCCGCGGCCAAAACGGCCATCTTTTGCTTTTGTGCCGAAACACAAGCTGCGCGCACTAGCAACTCTGTTTCGTCGCATTGAGTGGATCTTAAAAGGTCCTCTGCATCTTTCCTCTGCGACCGTTCGGATTTTTCCCTAAAGTACTTTTTTTTGACGACTCACTGAAAATGTAGTAGAAAACGCGTAAAAATATATCGCTAGCTAAAATGCAAAAAAGCGTAACTACCAAAAATATAATTTTGCTGGAAAGCAAAGAAATACAAGCGTTATTTTTGATCGCAGAAGTGCAAAATGTTACTTTAGAAATCTTATCTACATATTTAACCAACAATATTAACTAAATGAGAAGCAAGAGTTCAAATTTACTTTTTAGCCCTTCGTGGTACATATGGGTCTGGCCAGACTTTTTTCAATGTGTATAGAGGGTTAAACACAACGAAAAGCTTAATCTTTTTTACTTGATTTAAGAATTTTATACTTATTTCAAGAATTTCCGGGATTGATATTCGAAAGTAATCCCATTTAGGATTGTTTAGAGAACGTTTTAGTCTTATTCGTACTTGAATTTTTTAGTACGACTCGTACTTAAAGTAATAAAGAAAAACTGAATTTATTCCGAGTGTTTTTCTTTCTGTGTATGCGTGTTTTATTAATCCTTACTTTTGAAACCGAAAAATGGATAACCCGTAACTATACACATTTACAGATGTACATGAAGATTTGCCTAAGCGTATAGAAGGTTCTAATCATTTGTGTTGAAAGACTAATCTTTCTAGTTAGTTTGTCAGTATTTTCTTACTCGTACACTGGTATGGCTTATGAACACAGTTTGACGTCTATACAAAAATGACTACACACATATTTTTGCTTGTTTATACTCTTGTGAAAGGTTTTGTGCATGTTAAAGTTAAATAGTTTTATTTAAAGTCTATCTTTTTTTAATTTTTTCATTTTATTATTTGAATTTTTTTTTCTAATTTTCAAATGTCTTTGACGAACTTTGTGAGCATATTTTGTTTACAAATCAAATATTTAAAATTGCATATGACACATATATACACACACACATACACACATACACACACACTCATTTCTGTGTAGATTAACAAACATTAAGAAATAAAGTTTTATAAGCAACGTCAAAGGATTGAATGCTTTAACGCCATAGACTTACATTCAAACATAAATGTGACTTTATATATATGGGGGATTTCATGTCAAGTGACCCAATTTTGAAATCGATGTCTTCCGATTTGGATGAAATTTGCACCAAGGTTAGTCCTATTGGATAGTAGTTTAGACACAAATTTTCAACAAGATCGGTCTAAAAGTATCGAAGGTATAAAATAATAATTGGGTTTGTAACATACCGTCGGAAAGGTTTATTTGTCTAGTTTCTTTGCATACGTTTTATTTTTAAGGCTTTAGAAACACTTAAACACAAATAGGAAAAAATTCAAAATAAAATTGAAAACCCTCGTCTAGAGTTAGAAATTATTTTTTTTTATACATAAGCCACTCGCATCCCAAAAAGCGACCAAAACTACCTTAAAGGAAAAGACATAAGCTTTCTTTTGAGCAAAAAAAAAAAAAAAAAAAAAAAAACATTCCCGCTAAAAAAAAAAATAAAAAAAATTTTTAAATTTAAAAAAAAAAATTAAAAAAAAATTTTTTAAAAAAACAAAAAAAATTTTTTTCAAAAGATGGATCAACTAGCTATCGAAGCTACTTGGGACAAATTTTGCTAACACCAGTAGGTAATAAGTAACATGGATAAGAAAGAACACCTGTATGACCAAAATGTCAAATTTTGACCCCCACTAACTCAGAAACTTTTTGACCGATCTTGTTGAAAATTTGTGTCTAAACTACTATCCAATAGGACTAACCTTGGTGCAAATTTCATCCAAATCGGAAGACATCGATTTCAAAATTGGGTCACTTGACATGAAATCCCCCATATGTATGTATATATACTATAGTATATGAATATGATTTTATTTATTTGTGCACACATACATTCGAATATATGTATGTATGTTTGTACAAAGTTAATAAACTTAATGTTTGAGTGTTTGATGTTATAAAGATTTCATAAAATTTTGCTAGAAAAATAACGAAATTATTATTGTAAATACCAGTGTGTAAATATTTCAAAAATATTATGAATTATTGTTTGTGTGCAAACTTAAATTTGATTAGAGCTAAATTGAAAATTTTAGCAAAACTAAATTTTATAAGAAGTTTGGATTTCCTAAAATTTTATTTTTATTTTAATCGGGTAAAAATTGTAGATGTAAAATAAATATTTTGTTGGTATAGAAAATTTTTCGCAAAACTTAAATTTTTTTATTTAAAACTTTGTTAATTGTTTTTTTGTTTGTAATAACACTGTTCTACAAATTAAAAAAAAAAAAAAAAAAAAAAATTGGCTCCAGAAACGAAGCATGTTTTTTAACAAATCTGGGTGCGCTGAATTCGAATCTGGCATACAAATTGGGCTATCACGTCTTGTTTTCTCGCATGCTGATGCTACAATTTCACAATAATTTATTTGACAGAAGCCCTCATTCATTATAAATCTTCACAAAGGAAGCGTTTAAGCATGTCAGGGAGATCGTGTGTTACTGATTCAAGCAATTTTTTCTTTGTGTGTGGTAAATATTCAGTTGGAAAAAAGGATATGCAATTTCAGAATCATTAATTTATGCATTTTTACATTTTTTTTTTTTGGTTTTGCAGACAGAAACTTGGACAAACTGCAGACACCGACAATGTTTTGCATTTTCTTGCTTCGCATTTAGAGTTTTTTCCTTAAAACGTAGGTACAGTGAGCGATAAACCAAGATTTTATACAAATTGAAAGAATTTATCAAGGATTTTGAGACTAAAGCATGCTGGGAGACTATTGCTGGACTCTTATACGTGAAACCGAACCAACAAAATACAAACGACGTTTAAATAACGCCATTCACTTTTGAAAATTCATTGATTTGTTAATACACTAGTGATATTTCATGTCAAAAACGAAAAAAAAACTATTTTTTGTATCTCGAAAACCTGACGTGATAGAGCAAAACTAATTACAGATTCGAATTCAGCCCACCAAAATACCGTAGAAAAGATATTTGGTTGATCCAGTCCAAAGCCTTGTTGGCTAGTGTTATTGTAATTTTGTGTTAAAATCCTGAGACGTAACACAAAGGCGTTGCGTAAATTTGCTAAAAAATAAAAATTAATATATATATTTTTAAAAATGTGCTTTAAAATTTAAATTTCTTGATCTTTTGCATAAAAATTTTCATTAATCATAATTTGCGATAATCTCAAGCAAAAAGTACATCTAGCAGTTTATCTGTATTTTTTTCTATTTATAATTTACAATTTTTACTTTAATTTTGCAGATGTTTAAATGAAACTTCGTTTTTAGTGGTAACAAAGTATTGGGTAAGTTTAACCCCTAAGTGCATAAAAGGGTTAATTTTGATGTTTTTCTTTTGAAATATTATTTACCAATTACAGAATATAGTTAAGTCAACTTTTATCAAAATATGAATGTACCCCCAAAATATTTCGTTATCAATTTCATGATAATTTTAAAAATTAAAAAAATTTGCTTTGACCTTGTCATTTGACCTTTGGCGTGGTTCGATTGCGACCAAATGTTTAGAATATAGAGTAACATCGGGTATTGGGTTATAGGTGGGCAATGTGGAACCCCCCTTTATTTCCCAAGCTAAATGTTATTTAAGGCCGTTACACACTATCCCACAAAGTCTTACGTACCCTAGAGGGAAGCGAACTGACACCAAAGTAGTCCCGTGATAGGTCTTTGGTGGTAGAGACCGGTTCTAGTTTTAACACTTTCTATGAATTAGACCTATCACTTTTACATGGGGTTGTCATTGGAGGGGGTCAATTGACACCATTTTACCAGTCACAAATCTATTCTAAATGGAAGTGTTTATTGACAGTTACTAAAATGTAGTATTATTTTAATACGATGTATTATTATTAAAAAAATGTCCTAGAATTAAATTCAAGAGCCAAATTTTAGAAAGTCCCAAAAAAATGTTTCACACCACCGGTGAAGACTGTACTGTAATTCACTACTTTTTCTATCTTTTTGTTCTTCATAAACCAGTTACATGATTGGTTCTCCTTTCACGGGTCATGAGTTTTTTCTTTTTGTACCTGTTCTATTTTAACAACTCCCAGGACCAGTCTGTTGGACCAATTGACAAAAATTTCCCGCAGGCTATTTTATGAAAATGCTTTCCTGATCTAATTATTGTTTATACATTTTCAAAAACCAATAACAAGTTATCATGACAGGGTTGCATTTTCATAAAATACGTAAGACTTTGTGGGAAAGTGTGTAACGGCCTTTAGAAACACTTCCTGTATGTTAACATAAAGATATTAACATTACGGCTTTGGCTATGCAAATTGTCGCACTGTTAGTGTTTTGTCGGTCTGTAAGTGAAAACAGGTGTTGTCGACTTTTTTTGTGTGCATATTCAAACCGTTATTTTGCTCCAAATACTGATATTTTATTTGTACTGTTTTACAATCTTTATAAATTGATACCGAAACAAAACTTTTAATTGGTAAGCATGGAAATTTAATAAGTTTTGTAATATTTAAAAGATTTGTCTTAAAAATTTGACAATCGGCTTCCACATTAGGCGGTTATTGTGAAACCTATTCCACCAATAGCCATGTAGGCTGAGCAATAATTTTAAATAGAATATTTTTTTTTAACAACAAATTATGCCAAGAAGTTTTCAATGAATTAAAATAAAAAAATTATATTCTAAATTGAATTTGTTTTGTTATTAATATTTTGTTTCTGGTTTTCCATATTACACGACAGGGGGGTTCCACATTACCCTCCAATTTTCAAATCACTGTTTTTGAGGTACCTTAGATTTTTTACTTATAATTTTTTTAGTATTAAGAAAATAAAAATTTTATGAAGAACATACTACATAGTAAGGCAATCGATTTTGACACATATTCCAACCAGTCTGATGAAACTGCCAAAACAATAATAGGGATTCGACAATACCCGCAGTTACTCCAATCCTTGTAGCTTGTTCGTTGCAAAAGAGCAAAATGTTATTGTTGAATTTTTAACATTTAAACATATAATTATAACGGCAAACAGTGTATATGGTTGTGGAAAAACATAATTTGATTGTAAAGGGTGTCCTAACCAAAATGCACGATGTTAATTGTAAGTAAAACAAAAACTTTTTAGAGAATAATTATACATTTTTTATATTGGTAGACGTTTCTATGTTAATTATGTGTAAAACAAAATATCGGCCACACAGCTTTGGTGACATATCGCTATCCGTTGATTCATATTTTCAATGACTCTGAGACATAATTGAGGTGTAATGTCGTTAATTTGTCGAATTATTTCATCCTTTAGCTCTCGAATTATTCTTATTCTTATTATATTTTTTTAAATATCCCTATAGAAGGAAGTCCAACGGTGCCAAATCACGTGGTTGTTGCGGGCAATTTAAATCGCTACGACGCACAGTGTTCGATTCTTGAATCTAGCTGGCCAAAATTAATAACTTTTTTTCTTATGTAAAATGCGATATTATTAAAGCATTTTTGTTGTTGGTATCTTTGGATATAAGAGGCATATAACGCAAGTTTCTGGAATGGGGACTGGATACATATTACTTAAAACTATTGCATTAATATTAATTACTCTGCCGACAGACACACCAATATTTGTGGTGTCTACAAAAAATTATATTAATCACAAATTAATTATTTTACCTGATAGTTTGTTTTAAAGTTATTTAGATAACAAATTTGGAATTATTTCGTTTTGGTCCGAATCCATAGTATTCATTTCATTTTGCTTTGAAATATATGAAAATATTATTCACAATCAACTTAACAAAAGCAAAAGGTTTAACTACACAGAAAAAATTATTTTTTCAATTCAAACAAAAAATTTGTAGAATCAAACAATTTTTTGTCTGAAATCGGTCCTACAAACAAATTCGCATATTCAAACAATTTATTTGCATTTTGTTTATTGAAAAAAAAACGCCGATTTTTTCAAACAAATAATTTTACAGAATCAAACAAAATGTTCACTGAAATTCATATAAATTTTAAACAAATAATTTTGCTGAATCAAACAAAAAAGTTTTGGCACAAGTAATGACGCGCACACAAGCAAGCACTGTTGGTGAAGATGAAGCAGAGCGACCGGCTGGCTTTGAGATACATTTTTTTGTCGGAATAATTTTTGAACGAAGTCTTATTTATACACACAATGTTTTTCTTCGTCACTCACTTTTGCTGCATCCTTTCCTTTGCTAATGAAGAAGAAATGTAACCAAACACGGCGGCAGACCGACTCGATATGTTTTTCGTCATCATTCTATTTTGTATTTGATGTATTTAAACAAACTGTTTGAAAAAATTGAATACGGAATTTTGTTTTTTTTTTTTACCAACTTTGAAACCAACCAAAAATCTATTTTGTTTCTTATAATGTTGTCATTTCTGTTGTTTAAAAAAAATGAAACGTTTTTTTACCTGTTATTGTTTTTGTTGTTTTTTTACTACAAACCTCGTCACGCTATTTTATCATTTTTCTTATTGCTGTACTTTTTTAAAGCGTATAAAAATAGACTGCATGTGTTTTTTGTTGTAGTTCTTATATTTATCATAAAGAAGTGTTGCTTACAATACAAAAAAAAAAAATGCAAATGGACGACAACATTAAAGAGCATTAAATATTGCATACAAAATTATGAAAACTTGAAACCAATAGCGCGTTATTATATTTTTGAAGAGTTGTCCACATTTTTGTTGGTTAAATAAAAATCAAACAAAAATATTGATTGAATCAGTAAAAAAATTTGTAGAAATCAAAAAAAAATTCAAACAAGCGTTAGTTTGAAAATAATTCGGCAATAATTTTTTCTGTGTAAGCAAAAATTCTTTACGTTTTACATTTATCTAAGAGTAATCAATAATTATTGCATTTTGCTCTACACCATTATATTTGATATTTAATTGTAGTGGTGTTATTGAGTTTTGGAATGCTTTAAAATAAAGGTAATATAGATTTCAATGTGTAGAATAGGATTCAATTAGTGCTGGGATACTATCGATATTTTCAACTATCGATATTTATCGATAGTTCAGATTTCACTATCGATATATCGATATTACTATCGAGTGAATGTTTGTACTTGTGCAGGAAACTTTAATTATTTTTTATAAGGCTACAGTTCGTTGTTTTTTTCGCTTTATTGAATGTATAAGACTTATGTTTATACGCACCTTTCTGAAGGAACCAAAGTAACAGGGACTACAAGATATTCCATTGCAACTTTAAAAAATTTTCTTAATTCTAAACCCAAAAAGGTAATCAATCTAGCGGACTTATCCTCTAATGGTCGTTCATTGTTTTGTCTTATGCTTGCTGATGAGTCGTCTAGCCAATAAGGTGATTGAATAAAATAGTTTGCAAAAGGTTCTTCTTGAACTTAACAATTTTATTTGCCTTCTTCATTGGCTGCTTAAAATAGACTGACTTTTGGTTTAAAAATAAAAAGGTTGTTGTACAAAAAGGACAAAAAATAAAAAATAGGATTTTCATAACCGACAATATTCAACTTACGTACTACAAAACTACTTCTCTTAATTAAATTAATGGTTTTTAACAATAAAAAAATTATGAGGTTTAATTTCTCTCAAACAAGGTTGAACACGGTTCAACACTTGCAATTGCATTTGGATTTGCATTTTTTTACAACATTACACAAATATTTGCCATTTCAGTCCCTATATAAACATGTACAAATTTCGACTTAAAGGCCTTTAATTAGCAGTAAAAAGCACTGCTAAGCAATCCATACCACTTGCCATTCTTGTTGTTTGTATTCATTGCTGTAATTCGGCGCGAATTAATAATATCATGTAAAAATTTGCGGCAAAAAACTGTGTGTGTATAGCTGCTGTAACATGTCTTCATAGCTGTATTTTAAATAATAATAATATCGATATTGATATTTTTCCTTTCGATATTTTTGATATTTTAAGACTATCGATAATATCGATAGTCTATCGATAGTTTCCCAGCACTAGATTCAATCAAAAAGTCAAAAAACTTGAAAAATTTAATTATTGCGTTTTGTTATGGACCTCCTCATTTATTAATTGACAGATCTAAATCCAAAATCATAGCAAGGGCCTTACCTGCTGAGAGGCCGATTTCCAGATTTGACCTAATCTTTTTTATATATGTTCCTCTTTGTGGTGAAGCTAGCGTCAATTCCTTTACCAGTCTGGCTGAATCGCGTTTTCCAGACGATCGCACCTGTGTTTCAACTGTCATTATTAATTGATTATCACTTACGACATTAGTCAACTGTTTAATTTTCCTTCTTTTGCTTCTTTGACAACAATTTTCAAAACTTTTTGTTGGTCTGCCTCTAGTAGAGTTTTGTTTCTTAGAATTTTTTGTAAGATGCGAAAGACCTATTGAAATGGCTAGCCAGTCGTTATTATCGTGCAGAAAACGCAACTTTGTTCTACGTGCCTTTTCCCATCTGTCCCGAAATTTATTTCACATAGTAAAACAAAAACTTTTCAGTTTACTAAATTCGATTGTTGTTAATGAACTGCTAACAAAATTTTGTGAAATGAAGTCAACAATACGATCAACTTTGTCTTTTTTGACAGTGGATAACCATATTTGAAAAAGATCTTTGCGAGAAATTGTAGTAGACTCCATGTCATTTTTGAAAAATTTTGTTCGGCATGGACACTTTCGGGCAAAAAATTTAGAGTCCAAATTTTAACTAACAAGTAATAAGATCATGAAAGTATATGGAAGAAAAAAACATTTATCTTGAAAGTTTTATTTTCGTTTTAAAAAATGTTACTTACAGCCTTCCTGATATAATTGCTAATAAAAATTACGTCCTTTATTCTGGTAACTGAAAAATACACCGCGCTTACTCTAATGATAATACCAGTCTCAATAAAATAAGGACTAATTACCTAAATTGCACAGACAACTTGTAATTTACCTCCAAACATAAGCAATTTTTCAAGCGAAATAAACAAAATGTTTTTCTTCATTTTACATGATATTCCTTGTACCGTTATAGTCATACATATTTAAATTACAGCAAAAATTCATAAGAAATATCTTAGTTAGTATGTTGTTATTTAAATATTGTGGTCCAATTTGTTCCTTTTTTAAACTCATTTTTGGGTTTTTGGCCAGCCAGATTAAAGAATCGAAAACCGTGCGACGTGAGATAACACGGCCATTGAATTTCTCGCGCAAAAGATCCGCTGTTTCGTTGGCTGTGTGGCAAGTGACACCATCATGTTGGAACTACATGTCCCACAGGTCCATATCCTAAATTTCAGGCCACAAGCGAACACCATTCACGATAACTGCTGCCGATGAAAACGCCAGCCCATAAACCGCTCCAAACAGTCACTTTCTGTTGATGATCCGCTTTTCAACAATCATTCGTGGATTTTCATTTGCCGAAATGCGGCCATTCTGCTTGTTACTGAGGTTAAAATGTGCCAGGTAATGCATTTTGATTTGAAAGCTCATTTTTGTAAAAGGCTTCTACAATCTTAACGCACTGCTCGATTTTAATTCTATATTCATTCACTATTTAACAAAAACCAGTAATAAAATCGATGAGGCTTAAGTGAACGATCTGTATGTTATTAAAAAAATAACAACTTTCGGCGACTTTTTTGTATTTTTTTCCAGTTTTTGTCGATTTTTTACTGAAATATTATACTAGTTTTTTTTAAAGCAAAATTTTATTTAATAATTTGTTAGAAAAACTGAACAAAATTGACGTTGGCGATTTCTGACATCCGGTTTGGCGATGGAGCTCAAACAAATCTGACAGCCCTGCTCTCCATGACTGAATTTATCAAATATTGAAAGAAGAAAATGTCAAATTAAGTTTGGTTTAAAACTTAACGTTGCAATGTGACTCACAATTAACATCGTGTATTATGGTTGTACCACACTTTGGCCAAAATTTAAGGCTCTGATTCATTCATAATATTGTGGCGGTAACAAGTGTGATAAGCACATCAAAACTTGATCTTTTTCTCTTAAGTTTTTCCATGTTTTAACTAAAATTTGGATACTTTTATGTACATTTTTAAAAACTAAAATTTAAGGCAACAAATCACCTCTAAAATGTTTCATTCAGATTACATGCTATTTATAATTCCAACATTCAGTTTGTTTAAAAATTTTTTTCTCATTTTCTGAATTTTAATCATTTTATATTTTGTAACCAAAAAAAAAGAACAAAAAAAAAAAAAATTTGCTTGAAGTTTTTGAACACAACCTTAAACAGGAAAAGTGTGTTTTGTAAATTTTCCCATTTCTATTTTGTTGTATTGTTCATTTTCTTTTATATTTTTTTTTTCACAAAGTTATAGTCGTCGCATTTGAAAAGTCAAACGTGTGCAGAAAACTAGTTCATGAAATTTATTTAGTTTAACTAAATTTCCTACGACCCTACCCACCCCATCGTAAGAAACGCAAACGAACATTGACATTCTGCCTTAGTTTTGATGTTAAAGAAGACATTTAACTTTTACTTTGTTTTCTGCAAAATTTAATTCAAAGATGAATTTCTGAGCGCACTAGGGTAGAAGAAAAATGTGACACATGATTCAAATTTTCATACAAAATTAAATTTGTTATACCCTTCAACAACACTAGAATATACTAAGTTTGTCATTCCGTGTGAAAATTTTTATACCCAGACCACAATTGTGGAGAGGGTATTATGCATTTGTGCTGATATGTGTAACACCTTAAAATATTGATCCTAGACCCACCTTAAAGTATACCGATCGATGTCTGTCCGGCTGGCAGGCTGGCTGGTTGGCACAACGTACAGGTCGCGATTTTGGCGATAATTTGATAAAATTTGGGACATAGATTCTTATTGGCACAAGGACCAAGCCTTTTGAAAATGGGCTAAATCGTAGGACCACGAGGGAAGATAGGGGGAAATTTCTTTCTCTCAGAAACTATCAAACCGATTTTAATGAAATTTAAAACATAGATAGAACCATATCTATATGGACACAAAAGGTATGAATTTTTAAAAAAATAGGACCACACGGGAAGGTAGGGGGCAATTTCTGCCTCTCACAAACTTTCAAATCAGTTTTAATGAAGTTTATAAACAAAGATAAATCCATATTTATATGGACACCTAAGCAGTATGTGTTTTTAAATACTGTGGTGTATGGTATCATATGGTCGGGCTTGACCGACTATACTTTCTAACTCTTTTATTATTCATCTCGGACCACATAATGTATATATTTTATGGGTTCTTCAGAAATTCTAAGGCCATGGTAACACTTATTAAAAATTTTACCAAATAAGCGTAACCCCTTCTTTTGTTAATAGTAAGTGTAATTTAACATGGTCCTGATATCACAAAATAAACCAATTATACATGTAGAGAAAAAATATAGTTGAGAAATATAGTTACGGTAACTAAACTATGTTTGTTGCAAAAAAATATTAATGTCGTACATAAATAACTGTTATTTTTATTTAATATCAGCAATATTATAGCTATTGTAAACATATCAATGTTTATCCGAAATATAAATTTGAGTATTGTTGACTGAAAAATAGTTATTTTTCTAACAACTAAATAAATAAATAACTTTGAAAACAAAGTATGTTACTCACAACCATATCATGATATTTCGCTCCGTATCAATAGTAACACAGATAGCCATTTCTTCGTATGTGATCAAGACATAGAAGATGTTAAGTCCTTCTGCTACCTGGGTAGCACAATTGATACAACTGGTGGCTCAGCAGCAGATATATCCAGTCGCATAAATAAGGCACGGACTGCATTTGCCCAGTTAAACCCGGTTTGGAAATATTCTAATATTTCGAAACAAACCAAAATCAAATTATTTACCTCCAACATAAAATCCACTCTATTATATGGATGCGAGACCTGGAACATGGCACCATGTGGCATACAAAGCCTTCAGGTATTTCTCAACAAATACCTCCGCAAAATCTTTAGGATTTTCTGGCCTGTAACAATATCCAACAACCAACTCTGGATGAAGGCAAATCAGCAGCCTATAAAAACGGAAATAAGTAAGCGGAAATGGAGTTGGATAGGTCACACCCTCCGTAAACCAGACGATGATATTGCCAAGAAATGCCTAGATTGGAAGCAGACGGGCCGGGAGACCAGCGCATACCTGGAAGCGGCTACTAACAACAGAACTTTCGAGATTGCGCATGAAGTGGAACGAAGTCAAGCATCGAGCCGAAGATCGAGATTATTCGAACAACCTTGTTATGGCCCTATGCTCCCTAGAGGAGCGAAAGGAACATATATATATCATGATATTTAATAGCCATAATATGATAACTTTCTAAACGTGTACTCATAATATGTTTAAGATGCAATCAAAATATCTTTACTCTAATAAAATTTTGTTAGCGCCATTTGTAAAATAATCTTCAATCAGTTGTGTTGTTTGTTTTAAATTTGCCTATCGAATTATTTGTTAGTGAGTGGTTCAACAATTAAAAAAAAGAAAAAATACAAATTAAAAACAATTTAAAAAAATTACAACAAATAAAGAAATTGTATTAACATTAAAAAAAAATTGTAAAGTGCCCCAAAATAAAAAATCACTGCAAAAAAATTTAAATTTTTTTAATTGTTGTGAAAAAACCACTGTATCATAAAATGATAACTTCTTAACTTATTATGATTAACATGATTATAATATAATTATATCTCATCTTATTATGGTTAACATGACAATAATATGCTTACTTCTCAACTTAGTATAATTAACAGGATAATAATATGATTAAGGCAAAAATATTATGATTTAATAATTAGTATTGTGGTTATTTTGTTGAACTATTTATGGTTTTTAATCCAAATTTTTAATATTTTTAATTAGGCTTAAGTTCATCAAATTTAATTTTCATTAAATTATTTTTATGAAGAAAGGAATTTTACAACATGAAAATTAATTAAAATTTACTGATAATTTTTCATTTTTGACTCAATCTGGGCTCGAACCCAGGCGTTTTTACGGACAGGTTACCCTGACATGTTTCGATTGCAACCACTCAATCTCCTCAGAGGGCTTGCCGTTTAATACTCGCAGCCATCGACGACTGCTGACGTCATTAGTCAAACATCAATCCTTAAACCAAATTGTATTCAACCTTTTGGTAGATCGAAATTTGCTTTGAATGATTATCTATTTTAATTTATTTTACATGTTCTTCCTTTACTTCTGTTTTTTCGTACTTTTGTCAAGAATTCTTCTTGAAGTTCAAAGTACATATTTTGTTTTGTCTTTTCATTTTTTTGTCTTTCTTTTTCTTGCTGATTTAATATTACGAATATAGTTGGTCAGAATATGATTCAATAACAACCGTAATATGGTGACTACAATCATGAGTCTTATCATATTATGTGAATTTGTTTACCACAACCATGTTTTTTCTTTGCATGTACTACTAGAAATAACAAAAAAGTGTTTTTTGTAAGATATGGTATTATAATTAAAATAAATATTGAAATTAAAGGAAATGATTATTAAGTTTGCCTGTTGGTCCCGTTTTTCCGTCAAATATTTGATAAGTGTGACCGTAGCTTAAATCGTTTTAGCCATGTGCATCTTTCTGTGCGTCTGTCGAAAACACACTCGAACAACTTAAACTTAAACTTAAAGGAAAGAACAATATTGTTGCCAAATTTCTTTAACCTATTCTAAGCAGTTTGGGTTTAAAATCGATCAGAATCGGCTCAGTAGGATAAGAGTTATGAGTCCAAATGTGGAACCTCGACCTTAAGAAATAGATAATTTGGCTGCATAAGCAAACAAAAATCGTGACGGAAATGCATGGATAAATATGAGAAATTGCAAAGATAATTTTATATCGCTTTATAATTTACCATAAAATGTATAGATTAACAAGGCATGACTTATATTTTATAGAAACCAAATGGAGCCATCCCTGAAATATTCAAACTCTCGGTGGAGGGTGTTAAAGATTCGGCATGGACGTATATAACACTCTTTCTTGTTTCTTGTTGAGAACATCACATAAAAAATGTTTATTAATCTAAATTTTTAATATATTTTTTTCTTAAATGTGGTTGTTTAATATTTAAAAATATACTTTTTTTTAACTTTTTTAAATTTTTTACAAAACTGATAAAAAAAATTAATTAAGCTTTTAATAGTTGATGTTTTGTTATTTTAACTTATTTAATTATTAATATTAAGTTTTAAATGTATTTAATATAATTTTTAATTATGACTCTACGCCTGAGCGCATTTTAAACTATTTTTGTAATTATTAATTTATTAAAAAACAAGTGCTACAGAAAAAAATCTGCAAATTAAAATTTAACACAATTTTTTCATTAAAACTTGATATTGATTCAGGCGAAGCAGAAAAAAAGGTTTCTTTTGCGAATAAATTTTTTTTAATATTTTGTAACTGAATCTGTATTTATTAAAGACTTTTTATTAATAAGGAGCTCTAAAGAGTTATAAAAAAGTACTTTTTTAAGTACATTTTTTCGTTGATGCATCTGAAATGATAAGGGGGCTGATGCCTTTTAGACGACATTAAAATAAAGATTTGGTTTGGACTTTCTAAAGCCTAAAGCGTCTTACAGAAGATATTCTTAAACATATCGTCAGCTCAATATTGGTGTGGCGCATATGCCAAAAAGTCGTAGTGGAGACAAAAGCAAAGAAGATTTCTCAAAATGTGGCTCCGTGCAATAACTGCCAGGTGCAATAAGTCCCAAGAAAAAAATGAAATTAGACCCAAAAATTTCTCATTCAAATGTGGGAGTAATTTTATTATGAAATATCTCCCAGCCCTCTCGGTTTTATTTAATTTTTTTGGAAGTTATTTCATTTTTTGCCTGGGAGTTATTTCCGAATGAAATAAAATCCAAATTAAACCGAAAAAATAAACGTGGGAGTTATTTCATTTTATTTTGGTTTTCGGTGTTTTCGGTGGGATTTATTTCATTTTCAATTATTTGCAATTTCTTAAAATTGCTTAATTAAACGGTATTTTTAACGGGATAGCTTAAACTTTAAACATTTGCTTTTGATACATTTGGAATATTTTGAAAAGGAAAAGGATGTATCTTAAAAACGTAAATAGAGGGAGAGTGAAGAAGAAAATCCTTGCAACCGGCTGAATAATGGATATACAAAGAAGCTGTAGTCAGCGAAGCCGGTATTTGTTATACCATAGAGGAGATAATCCTTGTACAATCGATTGTGCCATATGTATGGGTAGTGAATCAAATATTCTCTTTTTGCCATGCAAGCACATAAAAACTTGCAATAGCTCCGTGCTTAAACTGCAGGCAGCTATCATTACAAGAGCTCAGGATACAATAAAATGCCGCATTTGTTGCCCAAATGTCGAGGACTCAATGTTAGTAACCTGATATGTAAATATTCAAGTATAACGAATATATAATAAATTTCTTTGGGAGTTCTTTCTTTTTTTTGTTGGATTTATTTCTTTTTTCCAGTTTGGGACTTATTTCATTTATTTTGGGATTTATTTCATTGGGAGTTCTTGCACTGGGACTTATTGCGCCTGGGGCTTATTTCACAGCCCAAAATATATACGATAACATTTTTCTATATTTCCTCCGGTGCTTCCGGCATATGTTTTGAAGAAAAGTGTAAATTTTTGTTAGCTTTCATGAATGAAGTTAGAAGTTAATAGTATTTTATTGAAAGTGAAAAATATTATTTTGTGCCGCATACGCCACTTTTCTAAAAATATTTAAAAAAAAGCTTTTTGTGCTGTATATGTATACTTATTGCTACGCATTGAGTAACTTGCTGAAATTAAAGTTTCTTTATTAACAATCTAATAAAAAGTCAACATTAATGATTGTTGTTCTTTTATTTGGTTTTATTTTACAAAAACAGTTCCATTTTTTTGATAAACTTTAGCAATTTTTAATATTTGTTAACACGTGTTTATTATTTCATAAAACAATTTTTTTTTTATTTTGCTTTTGCTTAGGTTCAATCATTATGTCTATGCAGAAATACAACAGTTAAAAAAAGAACACATGAAAGAACATCCCAGCAAAAACTTGGTAATGACTTGCCATTACTGAACAACTTACTTTTCAATGACTACTTCATACCATCTGCATTACATAGAAGTAGTTTAGTAATGGCTAACATATAATCTGATACCTAAGTACTTGTGTATGAGTTGATTAACGAAATTTATAATTTATTCATAATAAAATGCATCTACCGTTTAGTTTTTTTCAAATCTAATACATATGATATCAAAAATAATTGCTAGAAAAAAATTACATGAAAAAAACACAACTCTACAAAAAATCAGCACTCGTTTTACGTAGACCTACTGATTCGACGATGCTTTTGCGTAAACTACTTTTTTTTCTTACGGCAATGTAGCAACCAAGAGAGAAATTTATTTTGTTCGTTTTTATATGAATAATTTAGTGTAATCGGCAAATAGTAGCGTGCAGAGCAAAACAATTCTTAAAAAACTTGAAAATAGTTGATACGGAACAAAATGAATGCTTAATATATCAAAAAACCACAAAAAAAATTCGCGAAACCGGTTTTGGACTTAGAAAGGGGGTATAAAAAAATATATTCCTCATACCTTACACATTTTTTTTTTAACGGGGGATACTTTAAAACCATGTGAGATAAGGCCTTGATGGCTTTATTGCTCAATTGAATGGGAGATAAAGCCGTAATGGCCTTATTGCCCAATTGAGAGGTAAGGTAATATTTCAAATTTTGCGAAATGAAAAATATAGCCATATTTTTTACGCAAATGAGAGATAAAGCCATATCTTTTCAGAATATTGTTATGCATGGTGTTAACATTCTGTAAAAGGGAAAATCCTAAGTTATTATTGAAAACATGTTTTTTTATTGTGACGCACGCAGGAAAACTTTATTCAGCGAAGCCACCTGCCGTGTCCTACTGGAGGAAAAAACCCCTAAGTACGGCCGCAGGCCGCCACACAGAAAAGCTTTAGTATGCGAAGCCAGATTTCAATACTTAACTTTAGTGTCTCTGGAGCTGAAATGAGAGATAAAGCCATTTTCTAATATTGCTAATGTGAGCTAAGTCCATTATGGCCGTATCTCCCATTCAAATGCAAAAAAAAAAAAAAAACTTGGCCTTATCTCACATGGTATTAAAGCACCCCCCCCCCCCTTTTTAACTAATAATAAGCAAACGATAAGGAGAAATAAAAATAGGTGTATGTGGATAGGAGTTCAAAAGTAACTCTTAATGCATATATTCAGTCAGTTTTCAAAGCTGTGTAAATTCTAAGATGCACGTAGAGAAAACACATTTTATGGTTATGGTCCATTTTTAATGAAAATATACAAACATATCGAGCCATAACCGCCAAAAGGGCTGTAGCGACATGATAGACGATTTTCGTTTTATTATTAAAATTAATTATTTATGATCATCTTCATCATCTCACAAAATATCAGGGCTGTAGAATTTACCGTTATGATTTTACAGCAAAAATAATAAAGACTTAAGTACAATTCACTGTTTGTTTACAAATTTTGTTACCACGACTGTCGCTTGCGTCTTTATTCGTTTTTATAAATTAATTCGTATTAGTGGCAAAATAGAAAAATATTACATTTTATATCAGTGCTTTTTTAAAATGGAGTTATGGAAACAAGTGGTAAGTGTTTTATTTTAAAAAATAGATAGAATTTCTATAAATTTTATATAATTTTCTGGTAATGAAAATTTTACTCCAGAGTTCGACCAAAACTGGTATTGTTCCGTATAGTGATACTGATTCTTCTGGACAAAAGCTTTGTTTACAAACACGTTCCAGTTCGGAATTTTCAGAGACATTAACCATAGAAGAGGAGACGTGTGTGGGCAAACGGGGATACAAAAAGCAAAGAAAAATACCAAAGAGAATACAAAATAAGAAACAACGTGATACCAGTGTTCAAGCGAATCCATGTGCAAATAAAAAGTGTGGAAATTTTTGTAGTGATAAGTTCAGCGAGTCAGATCGGTTAGCAATAAATGAGCATTATTGGGGTATTGGCAACAAAATAAGGCAAAGAGCCTGGCTGATTTCATGTATTACGCGTATGTCTATCAAAAGACGAAGATGTGATAGTAATAATAGAAAATTTACTTACAATTATGTTATTTATTATAACGATAATAATATTAAAGTGTGCCAACAGTTTTTATTAAAAACCCTTCATATATCACAAAAAATGCTAAGATTGGCCAGAAGCAATGCAAGTGGTTTCAATACTTTAAGTGAAAACAAAACAATTTCTACGCCCCATAATAAGTCAGACGAGTCCCAGGTTTCACTCTTAAAATCATTTATTGAACAATTGCCAGCTGTTCCCTCGCATTATTGTCGCAATAAAAGTAATAAGTTATATCTTCCTCAACAATTTCGAAATATAAAGGAGTTACACAACTGCTATACTAAACATTTAAAAAATAATAATCAGGATTCATCAGTATTATTCTTAAGTGTCTTTCGAAATATTTTCAATAAGCAATTTCATATCGGTTTTCACATGCCAAAAAAAGACAAATGCGTAATTTGTGAAAAGCATAAAAATCTTGACAGCGAATCACAAATTTCTTTAGCGCAAACAGAAGAATACCAAAATCATGTAAAAGACAAAGAGAAATGTAAAGAAATATTTTTAGAGGATCAAAAACAAAGTAAGTCCAACTCGTCAATGTTATGTGCTAGTTTTGACCTCCAAAAAGTTTTAAATACGCCCCATGGGAAGAGCGTAACGTTGTATTATTCCCGAAAGTATGCATACTACAATGAAAGCGTATACGAAAATGGCACCAGGGGGTCGATTCTGGTTCTGTGAAACTGTGAAATGAAAACTTTTTTCACATTTTCATAGAGTTTCTGATTCTCGTTGAGTGAAAAAATGATAAATAAAATTCAATGTTTGCATATGAAAAGAACAAGTGGAATGAAACAAATTGTTTTCACAATTTCACAGTAATACGATTCTTGTTCTGTGTAAAAATGCAAAGAAGTGTCAAAAACTTTTCATTTAAGACATATTTTTACACATTCATTTTAACGGTGAAAACTCTCAATATATTCGAATAAAATGCCAATTTTTAATGATATACATAACATTACTGACGTAAAGCTATAATAAAGTTTATCTACCCTTGCTTATCGTGAATTTATTGCGAAAAATCAATTAATTTTTTAGTATTTTTCGATTAATGTACATACATACATACATATATGTAATTGAAAAACGCAATATTATCGTGTTTTTAAATTCTTAATATCTCTAATTTTGCGTTAAGAATGTCATTATGTATTATTTATTATTAAGGATTTATATCCATAAATTTAATAAAATAAATAATTAATCCTGACATTTTTTAAATTTATTAATTTTTAGTTGTGTATTTGCATAGTTTGACACTTGATTAGAAGACAAAGTAGATATGTAATAACCATCGGCGGCGAAAAATATAAGTTTAGCGGCGTCTTAAAGTAAACTTACAGCCGCCTACAGTATTCTTGTTTTATAATTAACCAATATTTTAATAAATTAATTTTTATTTGGCCTTTTATTTGTTCATGATTTTACTTTTATTTATGTCAGTATTTTAGTAGTAATTTGTCAGCATCGTAAGGATAGATTCTTGTTCTTAATATTTTGAAAAAAAAAAAATTGTTTTAAAAACGACCAGAAAAACGAATAGTCACATTCTTGTCACAGATGGCATGTTTATTCTAAAATTATTGTGTTACTCAATGTTAACTGCCATTAATTTATTTGGTGAATGGGCGCGGACAGACGATCGCGCAAAAAAATTATTATCGAATAACTTCGTCACTTGCGCGAGCTTAAGCAAAAATTACTTGCAAAAGTTTCTCCTCAAGTACAAACTGGCAGGAATAACTCATTTTCTGATCGCTCTTAATTTTTTTTTTTGCAATATGCCCGTCCGAAAACATATTTAAAGATGGTGAAGGGTATATTAGATTCGGCTGTGCCGCACCCTTACTTGTTTTTTCTAATTTTTCGTTGGGTGGTTTTTACATGATTTATAAGAAATAAAATTTACAAAATTAATATTAAAATTAAATGGTTTGAAAAACAAAATTACAATACGCATTTTTTGAAAATGTTATAAAATTAAAAAAATTATACAAACTTTAAAAATATTTTTCAAAAACGGAGTATATTCTGTACCGTGGATATAAAATGTACCAACGAGTACTCCCCTCTTAATGGACTTGAAATCGTTTAGCAAGTTTTATATTTCTGCTCAACCTTGTTTTAGAGTTTTGTACGTTTTCATTGTTTAAACTTTGTTCTTGTAAATTATCATTTACAAAAATTGCAGGTTTGAGACGATCAATAGATATTGTTTCCCTTTTATTATTTAGCAAAATTTAGTTTTCATACTAGGAAACTTCCATTGTATTTTGGTTAAAGAGGTTTTGCGTAATTATCAAGTCGGGTTCACCAATTATTAATGAAAGAACATTTATACGAAATTAAATTTATTAAACAAAATTAATAAAAAAAAAAAAAATTCAAAGGTTTGATTGATTTAAAAAATCAAATTACATACTCATTCTATGAATATTTTCTACAATTAAAAAAATTGATTAAAAATATTTTTTATAAACAAAGTATATTATGTACAGTGGATATAAAATGTATTTACAATAATATGCCTAAGTATAGTATATGCATTCTTATTGTAAGTAATACTTAATATTTTTAACTAAAAAATCGAATAAAAATGTATAAAACATGGTTAGAAAGCATTCAGCAATAAATATTTAAATACATGCGGCTTAATCAGTCAAAAAAAAAACTGATTTGCGGCTTACCGCCTGTTCAAATTTGCTAAGCTTCGATATCTGCATTTGACTTTTAAATTTTATTAACATAGTTACAAAAGTTTCACGGCTACAATGGAATGAAACACTTTTTCATTAAAAGAACCGGAATCGCAATTTCTGTAATTGTGAAATGATAATATGAAAAGTTCTTATGAAAACGAAAATGAAAAGTTTTTTTTCATTTCACAGTTTCACAGAACCAGAATCGACCCCCAGGAATGGTTATTGCTTTTTGTGGGGAGAAACGGACGGAAAAAGAGGTTCTAATGAAATTTGTACTGTGGTTTTTGAGTATTTAAAACTTGTGGACGAAAGAGGAACACACTCTTTAATAAGTCTATACTGTGACAGTTGTGCCGGTCAAAATCGGAACAAAGCAATGCTGGCTACACTAGTGTATTTTCTTACAATTTCGAATTTTATAAGCGATATCAAAATAACGTATCTATTGCCTGGACATACTATGATGCCTGTGGACTCTATACACAGCACTATTGAGTCATTTACCCGCGACAAAACTATTTGGGCTCCTAGTGAATAATATACCATGATTTCAAATGCAAGGTGCAATCCTGAAAATTATTAATGCATTTTAATGAATAATTCAGATTTTAAAGATTGGAAAACATTTGCCCAAGCTATGTTTCCCACTTCAATGAAAATGACTTTTACAACATTACGTTCTGCCTCTTTAAATAAAAATAGTCCTATAATGAAACTTAAGTATGGATATTGCGATGACTCCGAAATTAAAGAATATGATATCAACTCTATTGCTCGATCAAGACATAACGCTGCTTTGATACAAAATGAACCCATCCGTTTATATGATAACTTTTTAAAAATTTCTTCAAAAAAATTCAAAGATTTAAAAACACTATGTGATAAAAACATAATTCCTGCAAAATTTCACAACGAATTTTTAAATTTGAAATACGATGAAACTATTAAAGATTTGCTACCTGAAACTGATCAGGAAGACATATAATATTTACCTTAAAGTTATTACTGTTAAAACTTTTTTACCTATATACTTTCATTTCGAATTCTGAAGTAATTTTCTATTAATTTAAAAAAAAAAACCATTAAATTTTTTATAACAACCACTGGATTTAAGGTTAATTTAACGTTATGTTTAATTTTATACACAAAAATAATTTAAAAAAATAAAAAAAAATTAAAACTGAGAGCTGTGTTTTAATAAAATCACAAGGGCTTAACCGCCTTAACATTGGTAAAGACCTATCCAGCGTGACAGCAAAAAAGACTTTAGCGCCATAAATAGCTGTTATCTTGGATATATACAAAATCAATCAAATGCAATATATTGCTCAGAAGTAGCAATGTTTACAAAACAAATTTCACCGTAATCCTTAGACATGGTCCAAAGATATTTAAAAAAATGGCTCTCCTGTAAAATTTAGTTTTTGTAACATACGTTAATTTCGCGCAAAGGGGTCGATATAGTTAAGGTAACCATATCGACCTTAACTATATCGACCCCTTTGCGCGAAATTAACGTATGTTACAAAAACTAAATTTTACAGGAGAGCCATTTTTCTACTTTTCTCTGCTATCACTTGCAATATCAAAATTAAAATATACATTAAATTTTTGGAGCAACGAAGTGGAATTCACCTACAATATTTTGTCAGGTGACGTCTCTTTGAATGTAGCACAAGATTGCATCAAAAACTCAATTTCAAAAAATTGGCATATACGTTAATTTCGCGCAAAAGGGTCGATATTAGAGTTGTCAACCGATTAAGAATAATTCGATTAATCGATCAAACAAAACCAAACTCTTGTTCGAATAATTTTAAAACGACGATTTTCGAATAACGAATATATCGATTAATTAATGTCGATTAATCGAACAAATATATTAAATAAAAGCTAAAAATATGATTTATTTTCAAACGTTGTTAGTGATTTTATACAAAATGTAGGAAAGTTAAAAAATATTGTGGCGATAGCCCTGGTTGTAATTTATCTCAATGTTTAGTAAGCAAAAACCGTGTGGAGCACTAATTGTATTTCAAATCTTAACAAACAATTGAGTTGGTGAGTTGCAATACTTGTTCGTTACAAAATTAAAAATACGAAATGACAATTCATTCTAACAGTTCTAACGGTCAAAAATTTTCAAGAAAGAGAATTTTTCAATTTCGGATGAAGTATTTAGAAATAACCAAAAAACTAAAAATAAAGAACTGATTTATATAAATCATATCTTGAAAGTATAAAATGTTGTTTGCGATAAATGCGTTCCAAAAAAATAGCACAAATTGAATTAGCATAAAATTCTGAAAAATCGCATAAATTCAAATTTTCATTAAAAAATCAAAACAAAACCGCATAAAAAAAATCAACAAAAATATATTTGAGGTATTATTTGTGAAGCGGACAACCCAATAAAAAAATTTTCATAATTCCTTTATATCTTGCATAACTATAGTTCTAGAAGATATGAATAAGTGTGCGAAATATTTTTTTCTAAGATGTTTATTTGTCGAGTTACGGGGTGGTAAAGTGTTCAAAGAATTGTTTGCAAAATGATCTTCTCGACCTAAAAACAAATCAAACAAAAAACAAGTAAGAAAGTATAGTCGGTCAAACCCGACCATATGATACCCTACACCACAGTATTTAAAAACACATCATGCTTATGTGTCCATATAAATATGGATTTATCTATGTTTATAAACTTCTTGAAAATCAGTTTGAAAGTTTGTGAGAGGAAGAAATTGCCCCCTGCCTCCCCTTGTGGTCCTTTTTTTTTAAAAACTGTATAGCTAATGTGTACCTATAGATATGGATCTATCTATGCTTTAAATTTCATTAAAATCGGTTTGAGAGGCAGAAATTGCCCCTATCTCCCCTCGTGGTCCGATTTTTTCAAAAATGTATACATTTTGTGTCCATATAGATATGGTTCTAACTATGTTTTAAATTTCACTGAAATCGGTTTGATAGTTTCTGAGAGGAAAAAGGCTTGGTCCTTGTGCCAATAATAACCTATGACCCAAATTTTATCAAATTATCTCTAAAATTGCGACCTCAGTTTGCGCACAAGGTTACGTGGACAGCCAGCCAACCAGCCGTACGGACATCGTTAGTTCGACTCAGAAAGTGATTCTGAGTAGATCGGTATACTTTAAGGTGGGTCTAGGACCACTATTTTAAGGCGTTAAACACATCAGCACAAATGCATAATACCCTCTCCACCATTGTGGTGTGGGTATAAATATTAAGTGATTCTAATATAAAATCGATTGATGTTTAAACTTCGACCTAAGTTTTTGATTTTGTTTTTACCGAAATTAGCCTTCGGCGTACTTATTATATTGTAAAACATTTATTATGTGATCTACATACATAAGTTTGAAAACACTCATACATACGTATCGGCTATGCATAGAAAAAACTCAACATAAAACAAACAATGACGTATGTATATACCAGTGCTGCAAACTTGCTTTAGTTGTAAAACGGTAAAAAGCTTAAAAACATCTAATTTTTCAAAATCTGTTAAAGATGAAAAATTTTATGCGAATGAAATGGAAGATTTTCCATAGTATTTTTTTTTTTTATTAAATAATTTTTTTTATTCGTTGTTCTCATCGATTAATCGAACAATTTTTTAGATTTAATCGTTTGATCGAACGAACAAAAACAATTATTTGAACTATTCGAACAAAGTTGAAAGGCGAATAATTGACAACTCTAGTCGTTATATTGTTACCGGTAACAACATTATGGGTAAATTAATCCTCCATTAAAAAGAAACGGTGGCATGTCATAACGTCCAGTGTCATAGTGTCCATGGACGTTATGACACTCCAAAAAGTGTCATAGTGTCCATGGACATTATGACACTTTCAAAAGTGGCATAACGTCCATGGACACTATGACACTTTGCAAATGGACGTTATGACACTTTCAAAAGTGTCATTAGGTCCATAATTACTAAAGAAGTTAAATACAAAAAAATGATCTGTATACACGCAGAGAAAAACATGTTTCATTATGGTCCCAACCAACAAAAGTATTTTTAAAGAAACTAATTTAACCATAATAGGTTGTCGGTGACAATGGTTTGGTTAAATGAAACATAATATGGTAAAACAAATTTTAAAATTGGTTTTGCTGTTTTTTCTCTGGTTGTATATATTAAATATATAACGAAAACACTTTTGGGCGCAAGGATTTTCCCCTCTATGGTATAAAAAATACCGGCTTTGCTAACTAAAGCTTCTCTGCACAGCCGGCCTTTGGCCGGGCACAAGGATTTTCTTCTCTATGGTATAACAAATTCCGGCTTCGCTAACTAAAGCTTATCTGCACAGGCGGCCTTTGGCCGGCCCCAAGGATTTTCTCCTCTATGGTACAACAAATACCGGCTTCGCTAACTTAAGATTCTCTGCACAGCCAACCTTTGGCCGGGCGCAAGGATTTTCTCCTCTATGGTATAACAAACACCGGCTTCGCTAACTAAAGCTTCTCTGCACAGCCGACCTTCGGCCGGGCGCAAGGATTTTCTCCTCTATGGTATAACAAACAACGGCTTCGCAAACTAAAGCTTCTCCGCATAGTCGGCTTTCGTTCGGAAACAATGCAGATTTTAGAAGCTTTACTTAGCGAAGCCGGTGTTTGTTATACCATAGAGGAGGAAATCCTAGCGCCCGGCCGAAGGCCGGCTGTGCAGAGAAGCTTTAGTTAGCGAAGCCCATATTTGTTATAACATAGAGAAGGCCGAAGGCCGGCCATGATCCCAAATTTGTTTACATTCTTGCTTGTAAGAATTTTTGGCATTGTACTTACTTATTTTAATATTTCAAAAAAAATTTTACACATTTTAATATTTTTCATTATAAGTTAAGTTGTGGACATTATGACACTTTGCAAAGTGTCATAACGTCCGCGGACGCTATGACATTTCTTTGATGGACGTTATGACACTATGACACTGGACGTTATGACATGCCACCAAAGAAACATCATATTACGGTAGCCACCAATATGTTACGGCTGATAATGAAGATCATTTGCTTAACCGTAATTGTTGTATTTCATTAATAAGATTTAGTTGTAATGCACTAAATTCCCAATTCTTACTATTGATAAACTATAATTTATTGTTGGTGGGATTAGCTATTCCTATGCGCATTTCACTGGTATCTTATGCCAGATCCTCAGAAAACTTCGTCCAAAGAATTTTTAAAAGCTAAAGATATTATTCAAATAAAACTGCTAAACGAATAGGAATTATAAACACTCAAAGGTTTTCCCGTTATAATATCAAAGCTTAAAATAAACACCAACAACAAACAGTAGCTTATCTTTTCTTACAATCCCGACAACAATTGGTGGATTTTTTGTTAACTCTAATTGCAATTTTAAGAGCTATAGGAAAGTCAAAAAAAAAAACATAAAATTCAGAAAAATGCATGAAATCTTTATTTGAATCGATAGTACGGTCCATATAATTTAATGTTTGAAGATTATTTCATGCAAATATTGACCGTGACTGCGCCTCAAATGGTCCATCCGCTTAGCCCAATTTTTGGTATAGTCTTTCCAATATTTTGGCCGGTATCTCATTAATAAATACTTCAATGTTGACTTCCAATACGTCAATTGAAGCGGGCATGTGTGTATAGACCAGAGAAAGTCAATGGGTATAAAAAAAATTAAAGTACTCTAGCACATATCGACAATTTTCAAAACGTGTGCGTACTCGTATCTGTTTATTCTCATACTTGTGTATATCCATGCGCATTTGATTTCATTCATGTATGGTATCATACTTAATGTGTTTCATACTCGCACATATTCAGGTTCACCCATAGTTATAGCACTGACTTCAAACAATTTTTTTTTTTGTTAAATTTTTTCATAAATGTTGCCAGAATTTTTCTTTTCCAAATTGCTGAATCACAAATAAATACGTTTTTTCAAAATCGTTTGAGTACAATTCAACAAAATTTTATTGGAAAACGATTGTTGACTTTAAAAAAATTTCTGTAATATAAAGATTTGCGTTCATATTTAAGAAAATCTAAAAAAATTACTTAATGGATGCAAATTAAAATACGTCGTGTTATTTTAATCGTTCTTAATAAAAACAGAAAAAGTTACCGTAACCCAAAAAAAAAATCGAATATTTATATTCGCAATTAAGAAATGAGATATATAGGTAACATTCATACAGATTTCTCTTTAGCTGGAAACATAAAAAAGAAACAGAAAAGATCCCAAAATAGTTGATAGCCTTCTTTTTTAATTATTTTTATAAAAAACCTCTTTCGTAAAATAGATTATAATTTATTATAGCTTTAGAAGCATTATTTTAATTTGATAGCAAATATTTATGTTATATTTATGTTATAACTTTAACATAAATTTTTAGGTCGTGGCAACACTGCTTGCTTTAAAATAACCATACAAAATGTTGAAGGTATTTGTCGATACTTACGATACATGTCTATACTCATACGCATTCAAAGGTTTACCCATAAGCATGCGTGTTTGTTCATACTCATACCGGTCGATATACAAACTTATTCATGCTCATACTTATTGGTAGTCATACCTGCCTGTACTCGTGCTCGGTGGCGTATGAATAGGTTATAAGTATTAAAAATATAACATTTTGGCTTTCTCTGGTATAGACATGAGCTGTAACATAGCCCCACAAAAAATAGTCTAAAGGCGTTAAATCGCATGATCTCGGCGGCCAATTGAAATAAAATGTTCAATGAACGTGAAATAAAATGTTCACCGAACTCGCCTTTCAATACGTCCATTGTTATGCGTGCTGTGTGGCATGTGGCACCGTCTTGTTGAAACCACATGTCATGAAAGTCAAGCTCTCGCATTTTGGGCAAAAAAAAAAAGTTGAATATCATCTCACGGTAGCGCTCACCATTCACAGTTACGTTACTATTCGCATCATCTTTGAAGAAGTACGGTCCAATAATGCCACCAGCCCACAAACCGCACCAAACTGTAACTTTTTCTGGATGCATTGGTAGCTTTTGCAATGCTTCTGGCTGATCTTCACTCCAAAATCGACAATTCTGCTTATTAACGTACCCATTGAGCCAAAAATGAGCTTCGTCGCTGAACACAAGAAGAAACGCGCGATGAACTTTCTTAACAGAATACGCATTTTGATAATAAAATTCAATAATTTGCAAGTGTTGTTCGTTTGTAAGACGATTCATGGTTAAATTATAGACCATACTGAATATGTTTGACAGTGAAACAAAACACGAAACGTGCGTCATCTGTTTAAACCAGTGTTGCCAAAAAGATAAAAGCTAAAAAATCACCCAATATTTATGCGTACTAAACTGTTTTCCGGTAGTAGGGTTTATATGGGGCCTAAGGTAAATTAAAGACCGATCGTCACGAAATTTCACAGTGTCATTTCTAGTCCTAAAAAACTGTGACGTACCAAATTTTGTTACGCTAGCGTTATTTTTTACGGTTTTAGGCGTACTAAACTGTTTTCCGGGAGTAGTGTTTATATGGGGCTTAGGGTAAATTATGGACGGATGTTCACGAAATTTAACAGCGTGATTTTCAGTCAAATAAAACAAATTTTTGCAAAATCTTATCTCATTCCGTACCTTGTTCCAGCATTTATGTTATTTTTTGTAAAAAAATTATAAATTTTTTTAGGTGGTGGTTCCACATTTTGATTCATAGCTCTGGTCCTACTAAACCACTGGATTTCAATCCCAAACTGCTTAGGATAACTACAAGCAATTTGGCATCAAGTTTGTTTATTTCTTTTGAGTTGTTCGAAAGTGAGCGTGTTTTCAACAGACGGAAATGGCTAAATCGACTTAGAATTACTCAAGGACCCAGAATATATATACTTTATGGGGTATGGGGTCTGGGGTCTGAGATGAATAATAAAAAAGTTTCACACGGAATGACAAACTTAATATACCCTCTTCACAACTAATGGTGGTGGAGGGTATAAAAACATTTGATTCCGTACAGAAAGTGCAATCAGTTTCACACTTTGCTTAAGATAATGACAGATTCATAAAACCTAACAAAAAGTTTTCTAAAGTACAATATGATTTGATACATATGACTTACATGTATATTTTACAGTGGCTTAAGCCAACTTAAGCATATTATAGTTGGGTTTTCACACTTGCACAGTCTCCAAAATTATTTTAACATTTCTTCAGATTATACAAGGGGTTATCCCTTATTACATATAGTTATGTAATGCATAGTATGCATGTACTACATATGTACGTACCTTAATTTTTACAGTATCCTTTGAAATACGCTGTTTATATTTTTAAAATAAGCGTTTAGATGAAAAAGCTAAAAATGGTAAAAATATTATTATAAAAAATTAAATAAAGGAAAATATTAAACGGACGATGTCGATGTTTTTTACTTTTGACGCCGATATATTGTCCATCAAAACATCGATGTTTATGAACGATACATCGACGTTGTCTAAACATCGATGCATCGTTTGCATCCCTAATTGTTTCACTCTTTTAATGACAATCAATGAAAACATGGCTTTTGTTTGCCTTTGTAAAAAAAATGTTGCATACTTGTAACTAAAAACCACAAGGTAGAAAATATTGTACATGTCATGATGCATGTCAATATTTTCGTGTGAAATAATCAATGTTGCTCAACATATAATACTATTGTTTTTTTTAAGAATTTTGTGTTGTTTATGAAAATCAAACCATATAATGAATCATATATGTGGAAACTATTTTACGCAAAACACAGGCCACTTATAAGTGACTTTCACGTACAGTGGTTGTCAGCTTAATTGATGCAAGCAAATCTAAAAAACGTAAGTCCGTGAAACTCGTAAAGTAATAAGAATATTCAAGAGAAACAAAAATCACCTTAATTGGCAACATGGACTCTTAAAAAAACTTATTTTGTTTTATAATATTTTCTTTTGCTTAATAAGAAAAATAACAATAACAAAAATTACACTGTTTTTGAATCGCTCAGCTTATTTGATGCAAGAAAGGTTTAGCTGTAATTTTACCGTTATATTTAAAAATAAAATGTAATTATTTATTATTTTGGCATTTTCTATTAAAGTTTGCATAACTTTAGTATTCTTTTTTGAGTCTGAGGCTAATAAGCAGGTTTTATTAAATATGGGTCGGCGGACAACAATAGAACAGCGAAAGTTGGAAATTCATCACTATAAAAGTGGGGAAACTCTGCGCAAAATAGGAGAAATATTAAATTCGTCTTCATCTTCTGTTTAGCACATAAAACAAGAGTAGAATTGCTCCATGTGATGAACGTTGGATCATAAGAAAAATCAAAGAAAACCCAAGGTTATCAGCACAATAAATAGCTGATGAAGTGACCACTGCACAGTGGCCAATTTGGCTTCGCTAGCGGCATTTTATTCATAGCTTCCAAAGTAAAGAAGATATCTTCAAAAAATTTTTTTTTCTCAATTCAGAAAAAAATTAAACAATTTTTGGAAAAAAATTAAATTTTTTTTTTTTTTTTATTTTTAATTTTTTTTTTAATTTAAAATTTTTTATTTTTATTTTTTTTTTTAATTTTAAATTTTTTATTTTTAATTTTTTATTTTGTTTTTAATTCAATAAACATTTACACGATATATTCATATATAAAATAAAAAAAAAAATTGTCAACTCAAAGAGAAACCATATTATAAAAAGGGTGCGTTTTGTCACTGACATTTTGCCTAAAAAGTACAATAAATTGAAGGCTCGCAGGTACTCGCAGTAAATTTTGGACATTTTGGACACACAATGGTTTACACATATAGGAAAATTTACAATTACACTGAATGCAGGTGAATTTTGTAAGTTCTACTCCACGAAAGACAGGTGTACGTTACAGTGGGCGAGTTGCTAATACACTTAAACACGATTACGTTTTATAAATAACATAAGTATACACAGATCACAACCACAGTTTTTTTTATATAATACATACCTTGGCATTAGTATATAACAAAACTTTTAATGAAAATAATAAAATTTGCAAGTTTAACACGAATAGCAAAACGATGATCAAAAAGGCGGAAATATTTTGCACAACACTTGCAGAAACATATGCTGACTTTGACAGCTCACAGCTGTTCATCAGCTGTAAGCTGAGCTTTTAAAAATCGATACAAATCTAGTGAATGTATTTGTTATCGATTGTTAAAAAAAAATTTACGGTTTTTCAAATTTGAAAATTTGAATTAAATGCCGCTAGCGAAGCCAAATTGGCCACTGTGCACTGGTACGATTCGGCGTGTTTGACGTTCACATGACTTTCATGGTCGAGTACCACTAATGAAACCCTTTATTAGCCCAAAAAATAAAAGTTCCCGATTAGCGTTTGCAAAGACCCACATTTCCAAAGGGCCAGAGTTCTGGAATACAGTCAAATTTTCAGATGAATCGAAATTTAATATATTCGGGTCGTATGGAAGGTCCTAAGTCTGGCGGAAGCCAAATACTCAGCTGCAATCAAAAACCCTTCTCGCCACACTGAAGCATGGAGGAGGAAGCGTTATGGTGTGGGCTTGCATGCCCACAGCGGGTGTTGTTAAATTAGTTTTTATTGAAGGAAATATGGACAAAACAATGTATTTGAACATCCCCAGCAAAAACTTGGTAATGACTTGCCATTACTGAACAACTTACTTTTCAATGACTACTTCTTTCCATCTGCATTACATAGAAGTAGTTTAGTAATGGCTGACATATAATCTAATACCTAAGTACTTGTGTATGAGTTGATTAACGAAATTTATAATTCATTCATAATAAAATGCATCTACGGTTTAATTTTTTTTCAAATCTAATACAAATTGGTTTTAAATTTTTATTCGTACAATTTTTTTTTTTTATTACACTGAAAGAAAAATGCTTCATATATTTAATGAATCATTTTCATAAAAAAATTTTCCTTGGGTAAATGAAAATTTTCATTGTCTAAATGGAATTTCATAGTTATAATGAAGTATTTTCGTTAAAATCGCTTCATTGGATTTCGTAATAATTTTCATTGGATATATGAAAACTTAAGTTTGTCCAAGTTAAACAAAAAATTTTAATTGGGAACATAAAAAAAACAATATACAAACATAATTAATACAAAATTATAGTTTCCTTAAAAAAAATGTTTAATTGTTAATCAAAAAATGTAAGATTTAATAATTTCATACATCTAATGTTACATGTATGCCATTAATTTCATGAATTAAAAAAATTTTTTATAAAAGCAACATACTTCAATAATTGCCTTAATAAATTTAAATTTTCATTATGACAATAAAAATGTGATTATAGTAATGAAACAAAAGCTTTCAATCCACTTTCAATCAACGTTTTTTATTGTTATTATGGACAATTTAATCTCATATTTACGCTCTTAATTGAGTAAAAAACATAGTTTTTTATGCAAAAACTGCACTGCCCCAGTAGACAAGCTGGTAGGGAGCTAGTCTATCAGCACCGAGGTTGCGCGATCGAATCCCACCAGAGACAGAAATAAAAAATAAAACAAAGTAAAATAAAATAAGAAAAAATAGAAAAAAAAATAAAATAAGAAAAATAGAAAAAAAAAATAATTTTAAAATATATAATAATAAAAAAAAAAATTTTTTTTAAAGTCATTACATGTTAGTTGTAATTTTGGTGACATCGGAGTAATAAGTTATTTAAGTCCCTATTTGTAAGCGAATGTGGTAATGACTTATTTAAGTCCCTATTTGTAAGCGAGGGTGGTAAGTAGTTGCCTCCAATAATTTAATCTCATATTTACGCTCTTAATTGAATAAAAAACATCGTTTTTTTATACAAAAACTACACTGCCCCGGTAGACTAGCTGGTAGTGAGCTAGTCTATCAGCACCGAGGTTGCGCGATCGAATCCCGCCAGAGACAGAAAAAAAATAAAAAATAAAACAAAGTAAAATAAAATAAGAAAAAAATAGAAAAAAAAGCATAAAGTAAAGTAAAATAAAATAAGAAAAAATAGAAAAAAAATTATTTAAAAAAAATAATAAAGAAAAATATTTTTAAAGTCATGACATGTTAGTTGTAATTTTGGTGACATCGGAGTAATAAGTTATTTAAGTCCCTATTTGTAAGCGAATGTGGTAATGACTTATTTAACTCCCTATTTGTAAGCGAGGGTGGTAAGTACTTGCCTCCAATGACATCACCGTGTTAAAATAATGAGTTAAAATGCCAATGTATAAGTAGTGAAGAGTCGTTATATTAGCTTTTTAACTCATTACTTTGCAATGTAAGTATTTGCTGGGTCCTCAAAGAAAATTTTATTCAAAGTGATGAAAATTTGGGTCTAAGAAGAAATTTTCGTTTTTACCAAGATAACGATCCCAAGCACAATTCCACTGTTGTTCAAACATAGCTAATATGGAACTGTCCCCATTTAATGGAACCACCTGTACAATCTCTGGACTTGAACGTGATCGAAAGTTTATGGGCGTTTTTGGAAAATAATATAAGATATCACCAAATTTCCAGCAAATAAACGTTGAAAAGTGCTTTAATCAATGAGCGGAACAAAATAACGGCCGAAACCACACACAAATTGGTGGACTCGATGCCAAATCGGCTAAAAGCAGTTGTAGACCAAAACGGTTACCATACTAAATACTAATTTAAACATTAAATATAAATATCATTAAAAAATTTGTATTTACAATTTGTTGCATCAAATAAGCTGCTTCATTTAAAAATTAAGTTATTTTTGTTTTTTTTTTTACTTTTCTTTGAGATACCAGCTTATATGAAATAAATTAATTAATAGTTCTGAAGTCGATTGTCCTGTGTTTCGCACAACGCATTAAAGAGAAAATTCGTTTTTCAGTCAAACTATCCGTATGTGGAATAAACTTCCCGGTACTTATAATTTTTTAAGATTAAAGTCAAATGTCCACAAACACTATTCCCTCTTTCCTCCTTCCCAAACCTTATTTTCCCGATCAACACAATGCACTGCATATATAGGGGGCATCCCCTGAGTGTTGGTTTATCGTTAAAACAAAAAAAAAGAAGCATTGTCAATAAAGTGGCGTTTTTAGTTTTCATTAAACAAAAATAATTTTAAAGTTATATGGATTTTAATGAAATCTGTATGTCATGAATATGGCTATTTCCAAAAAAACGTCAACCACAAAAAATGGAAAAAAAAAATTTTTCTTTTCAAGATTTATTTAGAGAATTGCTTATATTTTTTTAATATATGCGTATAAATTAATTGATTCGAAAAAAAAGATAAATGGTAAACGAAGTACTACAACTTTTAGCACATACTTGTGTATATTAGAAAATATGCATTTGGAACAACAATACTCTAATCTAAGGCATATTTATGATCTGAAAACCATTTTTTATTAAGTTTTTTATATAAAGGATTATAAATAGCAACATAAAAAAATTTTAAATCATGGTGGAAAAATTGTCCGGTTTACAATTTTTTTTAACAATTTATTTAAAAAAATGTAATTCATATTTTATTTTGAAATCGAAACCATTTTTAGGGCACATTAGTACACAACATTTAAAAATTAATCCCAATAAAATATTGTGTCAGGTTTCGCAGAAATCACTGTTTAAACGGTTACCCCTTAAAACCCACTTCCGTTTTTTGTCCCGATTTCAATCACTGGTTTTATGCAATTATCTTGGAAACCACGACAGTAAGCGAAAAATTTCATTTGCGGAAATTAAAGAGCTAATTGAGAGTTAAAAGAATCATTAATTTAAAAAATGAAAATCAGGTTGTTTTTTACAGTTTTGTCAATATAAACGTGTGCGAATGTCCCGTTTACAATCTTGGAAGTGCCCATATGTAACACACAGTTTCTATTAAGAAAATTGTTTACAAAACTTATGTCACATATATGTGAAATATATATTTTTTTTTGTTTTTGAGTTGCTATAGAAAACGCAAAAAGTTATTGATGCCTGCTTATATATTTATTTTCTTTTTATTTACATTTGTTACATTTTATTTTCTTAAAAAGTTTTATGATGATATTGAATCGCAATCATTAAATATTCGCTTTAACTATTCGCATACATTTTAGCGAAGCTAATAAGAAAAATAAGCAAATATTTCGCAAATGCGAATGCCAACCCAAAAATTCGTCCCTACCTTAGATTAAATTTTAGGATTTTACATACCTATCAACTGGAATAATAAAATATGAGTCACATAAACTCATAAATACATATTAAATTCACTTTTTTAGTATTTAAATACAACCTAAATTACATACTCCTCCTATAAATTTTATAAATTTAAAAATCATACACCAAAATACTTCGTATAAACTTTCTCCATTAAAGTCGTTGTAAAAGATGGTTACATATAATTTTTGTTAAGCTTGAATAGTTTAAGACCTCTGCCAAATTAACTTTTGAAGTTTTGTTTTCCTTTTTGAAGAACTTTTTTTTTTATACATGTTTTCTGAAAAACTTCAAGAAAAGAAATGATGTGATGTTAAACATCATGCAACAACTCACACATGCACCCCCATTAACACAGCTACACAAACATATACAATAGAAAAAGACACACACACACAGGCACATATTCAACATAGAGTCAAATTTTTTTCTACTAAAATTACTAAATAATGTATAAAGGAGAATGCATGTTTGTAATAATGCTACTTCTACTTAAAGCTATTTTAACTGCTACTGATGTTGCTTTTTGCTGCTGCTACTTGTAATGTTCGTTATAAGTATGTAAAAAAAAAAAAATTATGAAGAGTAAAAAACCAAGAGTAAAAAGAATTTACAAAATATTGCTTGTATTTTATTACACAGTGCCAAAAAGTTTTGGTAATTAACTTTAATTACAGAACCCATTATGCAGCCTTAGGGAACGAGAAACAGAGATACAACCAAAAAAAAACCTAAATTGAAACACACTCAAATGAAAAAATGACAGACATATGATTTTTTTTTATGTTTCAAGTTAAATAGAAACTTTGCTTATAATATTACAAGCTACTGCAGGGTGACGTATAAGTAGCTGATGGATAATTTCCCGCTTTAACAGTTAGTTGTTTTTTTTTTTAATTTAAGATTCTAGTTTAAAAGTATGTTCACATTAGTTTAGAAGGCAACCATTTTTAATTGCTATCTTATGGTTTGCTTAGCTCTGACGTGATCTTTCCAAAACATTTCCCATAACATTTTCTTTATTTCAGATCCCAGCGACCACGGTTCTTTGCGGATGTTGCCCTAAATCTATTCTTGGCTTAGTACCACACAATCTAGCCTTTAGGTAGACTCTAAGAAAAGTCGGAAACCTTTAAATCGGGCAAACGCAATTGCCAGTTAAAATCTGAAACATGGTTTATTATTTAAACGCCAAATATTTCGCCAAAGCTGAATAAGCTGGTTATCCATCCTGTACGAAACACAATTCTAGATTGTTTTTTTTACCTTTGACCTTGAAAACTGTTTAATCATTGCCAGGATTGAAATTTGTTTTCGAAAAAATATGGGTCCAATCAATTGTAGTGGGGAATGTAAGAAGAGATAAACTCACTGTTTATTGTTGATGTTTAAACTTTGATATTGTTACAAGTAGAACTGTTGCTTATACGTTTAACAGTTTTATTTGGTTTAATATCTTTAGTTTTCTAAAATCTTTATGGATGAAGTTTCCTGACGATCTGGCCTAAGCAACTAGTGAAATGCGCATAGGAATGAATAGCTTATCCCATCAACAATAAATTTCATTGTTTCTACCAAGAATAAAAATTGGTAATTAAGCACGACTAACAAAATATTTTAAATTAGAACCTTTCTGATGTTGAACAGCTATTCATGGTTTTTTGGTGTCTCACATTCTGCAACTTTGTTAACTCACGTGACCATTGAGGCTTCATAAATATTTTCTTAACATAATACTTAAAAGTGAACTTGCTTTCCAAGTTTGCAAAGTTATTTCTGGAAAAAATTAAATAAACTGTAACGGTTCCTCTGTGCCACCCTGTATAAAAATAACAATCTAAAACAGACAATATAAAAGAAATTAAAAAAGAAGTTATTCCTTTTTATAGAATATTTGTTTTTTTTTTTTAGTTTTTAGATACTTCAAGTAGTTTGTGATTCATGAAAGAGTAAATTACAAAGAGAAGTTCTAGTTATTACCAGAAATCATTTTTATACTTAATTTTGTGTGATATACCCAGTTTATAAGCAGAGATTCTAAGTATGTTTTCTTCTAAAATCGCAAATTGTTCATCAGTGGAAAACTTTGAAAACTATTAAAAAAACTTTTTAAAGCTTTTGAAGTTCGATAATGAAAAACTGTTGTGGTGATTTTGCAAATTAAAGAGCTTTTTAGTAGAAGTTTCAAGACAAAGAGATAGTTTAAATATAAATTTAAAGATTCCCCAAGCGTTTTTTTGGAGTTTTCAATGTCTTATAAAAAAATATAGAATCGGATTTTTCAACAAGAACTTTGTGTTTTAATTGTAGCAACACCAACAACATGATAGGCTTTTGACGTATTCGTAGTAGATGCATTGGCAATTGTTACAATGAATTCAATTTCGCTTGAAAAACACATTAAAATAATTAAAATCCACTATGAAAATAGTGGTTCTATTAAAGTAACACTTCGTAAAATTCGTGATATTTTCAGACAACATAATCGTTCTTCTGAGACCGCTATTAAGAATTTGGTCGTTATATTTGAGTGGAAAGGCTCGATACAAAATAAGCCAACACCAACAGGACGAAGCCACATGTCACACAACCAATGAAACGATCAATTTATTGCAACTCAAATTTCCCGATCACATAATTTCACAAACATCAACTGTTAAGTGGCCAGCCAGATCATGTGATTTAACACCCCTGGATTATTTTTTGTGGGGCTGCGTTAAGGACAGAGTCTATACGGAGCCAATATAATCTTTTTTTTGCAACCTTAAAACTCAAAATCCGTGATGTGATTAACGAATTAGACCCGACTTTTTCCAAAAAGTGATTAAAAGCTTTGATGAAAGAATCGACATCTGTCAGCGGGTTCGTTAATTTTTCATTCATAATTTTGAGCCAAGATCAAAAAAACAAAATTGCATTATCTGACGACCGAGACGATTTTGATTCTGACGTTTTTAAAATGATTATAATATAATGCATTATTATTTTTCTTGTTGCTTTTCTTTACGTTTCTTTCTTTACGTTTTTATATACATGTGTATTAGGGTATAACTAATTTTTTACAAAAAATTTACCTTTCACTACTAAACAAGTGATAAAAATCGTGTTTGTTGGTCATTTTGGCAGAAAAATCTTCCGCGCCAAATGCAATTTCTAAAAATGTACACATATTTTTATACCCTTCACCGAAGGTAAAAGGGTATATATTTATATGATGTACACTTGTTGCAATGACGCATAATGAAGAGAGTTTGGCTTCCAAATACTTTGATAAAACTGTTTTTCGCTTGGGATGATTATATTTAAAACATTTTGTCGTTTCTTTTACAAATCATACAACTTTTTGTATTAATGGCACTTTATTGCTTTTAGACATTGAGTTGTTTGATTTATGGGAATAGCAAGGCGTTTGTTTCGCATTTGTCGCTTTTCCAGACATTTTGAACAGCTCCATTTTCTGCTGACATCAGAGGACACCCATCTGTTCCATCTCCTACACAATTTTTTAGGTCAAGACCATAATTTGTCAAAGTTTTAAGAACTATTGATGATAGTGCCTTCGCGTCAATTGACACATCAACGTCATCAATATCTTTTGAAGCCTCTTCAAATGCGTTTCCAATAAAGCCAATAAATTCTTCCCTAACAACTTTTTGTTGTATGTTGAAATATCTTAAAGATAGGGAAATCTGGCTTTTCCCCGAAAAATCCGTGCTTTCGTCAAAAATTATCGAATAGAATTTTGATTCATATAACACATTTATACATACATAAATATTGCATATTCAAACTAAGGCTTATTAATAATTCAACCGCACGCATTATCAAGTCAAACGTTTAGTCTTTGGATAAAGATGGCACCTGCTGGGACTGAATGTAGAATAATAAGTAATTGAATACGGTAAACTAGATGTTTCTTTGGAAATATCTAATAAATAACTATTAGGATTAAGATATGGATACTTATTGAAAATCGTTAGAGATGCAATAAAAAATAAAAAAAATAAAAAAATACTTATTGAAAATTTCGTTAGAGATTCCATAAAAAAAAAAACAAAAAAAAAAACCTTGCTGGGATTTCCAAAAATTGTACATTAAAAAAAATATAATTATTGGGAATTCTTGTATCATCGAAATTAACAAAACATATTTTTATAATTTACGGGGGGGGGGATTTCCTTATTCCCCCCCCCTGAATCCGCGCCTGAATATAGGGGAATGTTCCCTACGCAAAGTGAATGTTATATGCACACATTTTTGCTCTTTGAAATTTATCTTTCATTGTTTTAATCATTTTTCCTATTGAAATATATGGACCTGTAAGTATCGATGATTGTTTTCGTGTACGCTTAGAAAAGCAGTATCATCAGTAAAAGTTGAAGTTTAGGTGTGGTTGCTTGTTGACATGTCCAAAGTATATATTAAGTATAATAGAGGGTCCAAGATGCATCCTTGTGAGGCGTTGATTGGCTGAGGAGAGCTTAAAAATTTCCTTCTTTAATGATAAACTTTCGACCGATTAAGTAACTTTCAAAAAGCTTTTGAGTGTTTACGTGTAAATTTAGCTTTTACTTCTAGCATGGAATCTTTAACGATTAAGTTTTAAAAATTATTTTTAAAAGGTGTTTTGAACATGAACAACTTACCGACATCGTCTGTCATTATTTGGACTCAGATATACATATGTATGAAGTAATAAAAAGTTAATTAACCCAACAATTATTATTATTAATTCCAAAAATCAAAATTAATTTTACTGCGGCAAGTCTTTGGCATTATAACGTTGCAAATCTTAATTATCGACAGAGTTTTTACAAAAAATAATTTATTATATTTATATTGCAATAAAATAATAATTTCAACATTTCATTTATGGTCTGTCCATTTACAGGATTATAATTTCGATTGAAAGTGTTAATGTGTTCATTGTCGTATTGATAATATTGCTGTCGTTTATATGATTAACAACATAATTTTTTTTTTTAGACTCAATTGCTTATGCTCAACATTAGGGATGGTGTTTAATGTTAAATATAGTATTGGTTACATTATTATGATACTATTTAGCTTGAATACATACAGAAAATTAATATTCATTCATTTAATTAATATGACAATTTTTTTTATTTCATTACTTTTCTGCTGTTAAATATGAATTGTATTAACCTTTAATTAGGCGCATGGGGTCAGGAGAAATTAAAATTGAAAAATGTATACGTTAAAATGTTCGGAGCGAAATTGTTTTTTCTATAGCTTTATTCATTTAAAAAGAGAACAAAAATAAGTTGCGATTATATCGTTAAAGCGTACACACGTGTCGCTTGACTAATTCTTGTTGACCCCATGCGACTAATAGTGTAACTTTTTTTTTATATGAAGATGAGTCAACTTGTAAAATAGTTGAAAGAAACCAGTACTAAGTTTTATTTATATTTTATGTTTTTAAATGAAAAAAATGCTGTTTTTGTTTTTTTTATACATAACTAGCTGTTTGGTCCCGGTGCTGCTCGGGATTTTCTAAATAATCACGTGAGACCCCATGCGATTAATTGTGTGATTTTCTTAATGCGCCTAATTAAAGGTTAAATATCTGCTTTTGGCAAAACACATAAAGTTTTCCAACTAAAAGCATGATCATGTTATTATTTTAATTAAAAGAAAATGTTTCCAGATATAGAATGTATCAATTTTAATTAAAGAAATAGTAGCATTTAAATGTATACTTAAGTATGGGACATTTCATTTAATACTACGATTTTTGACAAAATTGAAAGTTTAATAATTAAAACAAAATTTTTTTTTAGCAAACCATTGATTATTAAAATGTAAAGAAATAACTGCAATTCTGTTGCTCTAAAGTTGTACTTTTAAATTTCAAAACAAATTTCCAATGGAAACCCCCGTATGGTTATGGGTGGCATTTATTATTTAAAAACAGGTGTATAGTTAAAACAAATAAATGTTTAAAAACCTGCATAACTAAAAGGACAGTAAAATACACAAATACACACACACACTTATATACATTTTCATATGCGTTAGTGGATTTGTGATTGTGCATTAAACAATAATTGCAACGACACAAATATTTGTCTCTACTCACGTTCATTTATTTTGATAATTTAATTAAACAATTTTTTATATTATTTGTTTTTTTTGTGACACCTGTTTTCTGCTTCCTTTAATTTTCGCTAGCGTGCTAATTATATTTTTATCAATTGAAATAATTTATTATTTATTATATTTTATGTAGTTTAACGCTGAAATACATCTGCTTAAAATACAAAGTTTTACATTTATTAAGCGGAAAAGAATTTGACGAATGATTTACTACTTTTTAACATGGCTTTATTTATTGATGAAAATTAAAAAAAAAAAAAAAAAAAAAAAAATAATAAACTAATAATAACAAAAATTGTGTCATTGCAATAAAGAATTAATTTTTATTTAATCAGTGCACAGTGGCTTATAACGATATATGGCTATTTCCAAAAAAAACGTCAACCACAAAAAATGGAAAAAAAATTTTTCTTTTCAAGATTTATTTAGAGAATTGCTTATATTTTTTTAATATATGCGTATAAATTAATTGATTCGAAAAAAAAGATAAATGGTAAACGAAGTACTACAACTTTTAGCACATACTTGTGTATATTAGAAAATATGCATTTGGAACAACAATACTCTAATCTAAGGCATATTTATGATCTGAAAAACATTTTTTATTAAGTTTCTTATATAAAGGATTATAAATAGCAACATAAAAAATTTTAAATCATGGTGGAAAAATTGTCCCGTTTACAATGTCCCGTTTACAACTTTTACAATTTATTTAAAAAAATGTAATTCATATATTATTTTGAAATCGAAACCATTTTTAGGGCACATTAGTACGCAACATTTTAAAATTAGTCCCAATAAAATATTGTGTCAGGTTTCGCAGAAATCACTGTTTAAACGGTTACCCCTTAAAACGCACTTCTGTTTTTTGTCCCGTTTTCAATCACTGGTTTTTGGCAATTATCTCGGAAACCACGACAGTAAGCGAAAAATTTCATTTGCGGAAATTAAAGAGCTAATTGAGAGTTAAAAGAATCATTAATTTAAAAAATGAAAATCAGGTTGTTTTTTACAATTCTGTCAATATAAACGTGTGCGAATGTCCCGTTTACAATCTTGGAAGTACCCATATGTTTCATTAAAATCGGTGGACCGTAAGATACTTAAAAATCCACTTCAAAAAAGTTTTTCCCTTATTTAAAAATAAGATAAGCCAATTTTTTATTCGTAGCCAAATTATAAGTTTTTTTTTTATTTTTTTATTATTTCATACAAAAAAATATTAGCACAAAAAAAATCAATATTTTTTGAGATTTCTCGCTGTTAAATATTAGTTGTTTTTGTTTGGCTGCAGGTCCAAGTAAATAAATAAAATTAAAAACTAAAAACTCGTGATTTTTGTTTTTATGTTTTTATTTTTATTTTTATTCCCAATATTTCGACTTGCATCGCTAGCCATCTTCAGGGGTCTAAATATTTAAATACATAAAATGGTTATTAATATTAAACAAAAAACAAAGCAAAATTTAACAATGATAATTACATGTAAACAATTAAAAAATTATAACAAAACTTCACAAAAACACTTGTTTTCCTTGCTATAAGATTTTCTAAACTAAGTCTGAGTTCATACGGCTCATGTCTTATTGACAAGATTCTTCCTTTTTCTTCTTTGAACATGAATTGGCGTTCAAATGATTCATATCATGTTGACGACATGTGCTTTTTTGATATTGAAAACAATAACAAAATTAAACAACGAATGAAAAAGCAAAACGTAAAGACAGTACATGCATCTGTGTACTCGTCCCTCTCGCCTATAAAGTAGCAATCTTGTCAATAGGACATTGAGCCGTATGAACTCAGACTAAATCTAGTTTTTTGATCGTCTGTTTTTCTTTATTATTTGTCTGTATATGTGAGCACAATTTTCTGTATCTTGTCGGTACTTGAGAAGAAGTTCAGGGTCAGTATTGATGATATGTAGCATCTCTAGTGTAAATTTCCTTCAGTAATACAGATATTATTGTTCTCAATAATATCTGTTAGTGCTGGTTCACACTCTTCAAGTTTAAGCTGTCAAGTCTTGAGTTTTTAGGAGAGAGAGAGGAAAAGAAATTGCATTCTCTTCAGAGTGTGAACCAGCACTACCCTGCAAATAATAGGACCAGTCCAAACACGCGTGTAAAGAGTAGTCCACAAGGGACCAGGACTAGTCCAAAACTAACCCAAACGTATGGAAAAAATCTGGTCTTTTTAACATTACGATGTCCTAGGAAAGGACCATATAACCCACCTTTGGACCACTAAGGAGTAGTTTTAAAACTACTCCATGGTACACTCAAAAGGGTTAGTTTTGAAATCGTTAAAAAACGAAGACATGTCGTCTCACTACAAACAGTTTTTAACAATGACATGGTCCATGCTTGCATTATATCGGACCAGTCCATGGAGTAGTCCATTTTATCAAAATGGACCAGGTGGTCCAATTTTATTTGCAGGGTAACTTTTTAATAAAGTTTTTTTATTTTTTTGTTCTTTCCCAGGGATGATAAATGAGAAAACCAATATCGTACCAACGAACTTTTAAAATCGTACTTTTTCGGCAACAATAGTACTAAATAATTTTTTTATAAATTTTTAAAAACAAAAATTTAATACAACAAAAACAAAAGGTACTTTAAATTCATTTGTACATTAATTACACTATGCGACAGTCAAAATCGGGATGGGATCAAACCAACGGGAAATGTTATATCGGTAAAAAAGAAGTTATACGTGTCCCGGCGTTTCGCTGGGTCACGTCTAGGAATCGAGGTATATCGATTTGAAAAATGGGTTAAAAAACATCAAAATTTTTATAAAAACCTAAATTTTAGGGCTGCCATACGTCCTATGGATATGACTTATATACCAAAATATCGGATTTTTAGTAGAACCTATTTTATAAAACTCGGAAATATACAAAGATACAAAAAAGTTATGACCAAAATTAAATTTTTTTTTTAAATACCCACTTTCGGGAACCATAGATCTCCCTGAGTCCAAGCTTTATAACTCAAGTAAATGGTAAATTTCTTCTTAAACACGCCGGTATAAAAATCTGTCAAATCGGTTAAAAAATGGCTGAGTTATAACCGAAATACTGAATCCCCAAAACTTACTCTTTTTATACCCTTCACCGAAGGTAAAAATGGTGTATATAAGTAATTTTTGGGGATTCAGTATTTCGGTTATAACTCAGCCATTTTTTAACCGATTTGACAGATTTTTATACCGGCGTGTTTAAGAAGAAATTTACCATTTACTTGAGTTATAAAGCTTGGACTCAGGGAGATCTATGGTTCCCGAAAGTGGGTATTTAAAAAAAAAAATTTAATTTTGGTCATAACTTTTTTGTATCTTTGTATATTTCCGAGTTTTATAAAATAGGTTCTACTAAAAATCCGATATTTTGGTATATAAGTCATATCCATAGGACGTATGGCAGCCCTAAAATTTAGGTTTTTATAAAAATTTTGATGTTTTTTAGCCCATTTTTCAAATCGATATATCATGATTCGTAGACGTGACCCAGCGAAACGCCGGGAGAGGTATAACTTCTTTTTTACCGATATAACTTTCCCCGGTAGATTGAACCCTTCCAGATCACTGACCCCTACCATTTTTCGCACAGTGCTATACATAATAATGGGTCAGTTAGTTTTCCATAATATTTAACAATAGAGGCAAACAAATTGAACTTGCGGTTTTTATGGTCGAGAAATCCATTAATTTTTATTTTTGATTGCCGTCAGAGAGCGTTGTCAAATACTTTTTAGAACTTATCGTCTTTTTTGTGGAAAATTTACAAATATTTCTCAAGCGTTCTAAAAATATGTGCACACGAGCATCTTCGGATTGCATTTCCAAATTTATTGTGCTTAATATTTTCAAAATGTACTGTATAAACAGGAAAGGAGAAGAAAAATAATAATGGAGTGGGTTCCCACTGTTCCAAAATTCTGTTGATTGCTTCTTGACCATCTTGTTGACGAATATTGGAAAATATTATGAATTCGTTCCAAAATTTGAATTGAGAGGAAGTCGTCTTTTCTACTATGTAGAACTTTTGCAGAAGTATTTTCTTATATCTTTTAAAAACTTGACAAAACCATCAGAAAATGCACGCTTTTATGCTGCAGCTGATATTAACTTTAGAATGTGGCATAAGCAAACGTTCAATGATCAAGTGCAAAGATCTATTCACAATAGAGGAGTTCAGTGTTTGGTGCAAATGGTCTTGCGAACGAGCAAATGCAAAATATCATTGGACAGTAAATACGATTTGCCATTTTATATCAATTACAAGTATGTAGTTCTAAAAAAATTTAGAAATAGTACCAAATGAGTCACGGGGTATCAGCGTTCTTTTTAGTTTTGAATTGTACCAAAAAAAGTACAATTGTACCAACTTTATTTACCCTGTTCTTTCCATACATTGAAAAGTTTAAAATTTGTATTTATAGGGATTACTAAAAAGGTAATAAGAAAAAAGTCGGCCCAGGGATGTTGTGAAATTTATAGTACTAACTTGTGAGCCTGTGTACTAGCCTGTGATTACGACCTTCAACCTCTCATAAAAACATAAAAAAAATTTGAACGATGGAGTCAAAATAATCAAAAATAATGTGGTTAACTTAAAAGTTTGTCAGTTTGCAAAGGCCAAAGGAATTAAATGTACTTTACAAAAATTATCCTACCTCGATATCGCCTTTAAAACTAAAATGAAATATGCTAATTTTTTTTTAGCAAAAAAAAAACCAATATTTTTTAGCAAAATTTCGAAATTTTTGTTTTATTAAAAATCATAAATTATATATTTTTTTTTTTTTTAATAAAAAGACAATTCGAATAAGAACAAAACAATTCACAAAGGTATGGAACCAATAAGATATGTACATATCGTTGGCTCAATATGCAAACTTGCTAACTCCCTTTCAACAAATTTTACAGTAGAGACAAACGACTTTTTGTTTTTCCTATTTCTGCTTGAGTGGAAAAGACAATATTTGAAACAATATTTTTTTTTGGGTAAAAAAAATTATTTTTATATTAAAATTTCGAAATTTTTGGTTTTTGTAAAAATTCATGAAAAAATGTTTCAAAAACGACTGCGAATATTTGAAAAAAAAAATACTTTTCTTAAAGGATTTTTTAGTGTTTTCAATAAGCTAAACCGCTTTTGAGTTTTGTGATCATATGTTGTGCAACTCCGCCATTTTTGTAATTTTTGTATGGGGACGACCCTAATGATTAAAGATGGAGACCAGGTATGTTCTGAAAAAATGCTCGCGTATCAAAAATATTGGAGGTCCGTTATATATTTGACTCCTCTAGGGCCACTCTGGGGTTAGTTACGGCGGTGGCGTTTAATTTTATAAAAAACAATATTTAGTATGGGAACCCCCTTTAGGAGCTCTGATAGGGGGTTAGTATGTTAATAAAAAATGTATGGGAGGAAATATTAGTGGGAGTTAATCTTACATTTAACCCCTCTAGGAGCGACTCAGGGAAAGTTGTGAAGCTTTTTTTTGGCTTTTGTATCGTTTTCCCTTTACTTTGAAAAAATTACGATGAGGAGCCATTTACCCCCATCCCACCCCCCTAATTTTTTGGCTCATGCGTTTTTTTTACAAACTTCACTAGCTTCAAACTTCTAGCGTATCGAAATAAAAAAGTCGTGCACTAATCCATACCTAATGAACATGTATTTTGTATGAAACATTTCTCCATTCGTCGACCACAATATAAAACCTACACCCAGTATATAAGAACAAAAATGCATAGCTAATGTGGCTTTATCTTTTATCATTGTTTTAAATTTCATTAAAATCAGCTTGATATTTTTTAAGAGCAAAAATGCCCCCCAAACTCCCTCGTTAAAAAAAATCATAGCTTATCTGTACATATAAATATGGATCTATCTATTTTTTTAAATGTCATTCAAATTGGTTTGATAGTAAGCACAAATACACTATTCCGGAAAGCAGCTTTTATGAGGGCTTTATGAAATTATAGACCGAACCGCCCCATTTTCAATTGGCTTGCTGTGCTTATTAGAGCATATTTACCAAATTTCACCGCATTATCTTCAAAATTGGGACCTGCACTTTACGCGCAAAGTTACATCAGTTTTGCCAATTTAGCTATTTAGTGGCTAGATTTAGCCATTTCTCACCCTGTTTAGCCATTAAAAAATGAGTTTAGCCATTAGCCATTTTTTTTTAGCCATTTTTCATCTTGTTTAGCCATAAAATTTTTTGCCGTTTTTCTTTTAAAGGAATAATTTTTATTTTATTATAAAAATTTATAAAAGTAAAATAAACTTTTTGAACAGTAAAATACACACATCAGCACTAATGCATGATATTCTCTCCACTATTGTGGTATGTGTATAAATAAATAAGCAAAAGTAAGGAAATCGCATATAAATTGCACATTATAACAATAACTGGTTTATTAAACCAAAAAAATCGGCTCATGTGATATTTGAAAAATGGACATTTAAAAAAAATCGGTTTGGGCAAAACTTAAATAGCCGGTTAAAACTGGTCGAATAATAACCGTCCGATCTCCCTATCACCCGGGGCTGTGAAGTCGGAGCCGGAGTTGAGGTTTTTGTACCGGAGTCGAAGTACCCACAAAAATAAAAAAATTTGAAGAGGGTCTGCTTTAAAAAATTTTGAAGTCAAAAAAAAGGACCAGTCTACATTACATACACAGAAAAAATTATTTTTCCAATTCAAACAAAAAATTTGTAGAATCAAACAATTTTTTGTCTGAAATCGGTCCTATAAACAAATTCGCATATTCAAACAATTTATTTGCATTTCGTTTATTGAAAAAAACACTGATTTTTTCAAACAAATAATTTAACTGAATCAAACAAAAAGTTTACTGAAATTCATATACTAAATTTCAAAATAAAAAAAAAAAAAGGTTTTTGCACAAGCAATGATGCGCACACATGATGATGGCAGAGAGAGCAGAGCGGCCGGCTGGCTTTGAGACACATTTTTTTGTTGGGATAATTTTTGAACGAAGTCTTTTTTTATACACACAATGTTTTTCGTCATCACTCACAGTTGCTGTATCCTTTCCTATGCTAATGAAGAAGAAATGTAACCCAAAAACGGCGACAGACCGACTTGATATGTTTTTCGTCATTATATTTTTGTATTTGATGTATTTAAGCAAACAGTTTGAAAAAATTGAATACGGGATTTTGGTTTTTTTAACCAACTTTGAAACCAACCAAAAATTTATTTTGTTTCTTTATAATGTTGTTGTTGTTTTTGTTGTTTAAAAAGAGTGAAACGTTTTTTTACCTGCTATTTTTTTGTTTTTTTTTTTTTACTCCAAACCTCTTCATCTTTCTTACTGTTGTACTTTTGTAAAGTGTCCAAAAATAGACTGTATGCGTTTTTTGTTGTAGTTCTTATGTTTCACATTAGGAAGTGTTGCTTACGATCAAATAAAAAAATGCAAAAGACGACAACATTAAAAAGCGTTAAATATTTCATACAAAATTATGAAAACTTGAAACTAATAACGCGTGTATTATATTTTTGAATGGTTGTCAACATTTTTGTTGGTTAAATAAAAATCAAACAAAAATTTTAACTGAATCAGTAAAAAAATTTGTAGAAATTAAAAAAATTTTCAAACAAGCGTTTGTTTGAAAATAATTCGGCAATAATTTTTTCTGTGTATGAGTAGGTGAATTGCAAAACGCGTTCTTTTCAAAAATTGAGATAATAATTGATTATATATATAGATTGTATCCAATCATGTCCTTTTATATGTTTTTATATGACCTAAAATTGCAGTTGCTAACAAAACTTGTTCTTACCACTCGCCAGACATTTTCAAAACTATCTCTTTGTATTTTCTGTAATTAAACTGTAATTAAAAACTTTACCTTTCTGATTGAATTTCGCCAAGATATCGTTGATGAAGTTAAGCCGAATAAGGGAATTAAAAAAATTCAAATTTTGACATATTTGATTTTTATAAATCGTATATTGAAAATATTTTTGTAGCGATGTTCATACATTTGTATATATGACTGGAAATCTGGTGTAGCTCCTGTAGTGAAGGCACTAAGTGAACTTTTAAAGAGAATAACAGAACAAAAGGAAAAGGAACTCGAAACAATAGATAACATTGTTCCAGATATAATTCCCATCAATGGGCAGGGTTGTCAGATAAATTTTGACCTTTTTCGCCAAATTCAGTATCAAAATAAAATAAAATATAGATGATTTAAATTATTAAAAATATTTTTTATAAATCTTAAAAAATAAATTTGTTCCAAGTCGCTAAAATCCGCCAAAATTTTAAAAAAGTCGCCATAATATATATTCTGTTTAGTTTTTATTTAGAACCAAGTAAAAATGATTAGTGAAGACAAAAAAGGAATAGTTAATAGTAGAGGAGTTCTATTATATATCTAAAACGCTATACACTTCAACGCCAAAACTCCCTTTTTTGTTCTTTTTTGAAATACATTGTAAGTGAATTAAATTTTTTCAACGAAGGTACAAAAGTGCATCATGTAGTATTAACATTCATATAGTAATTTATAACTCGTAACACCGCGTCAAGAACTGCATTCTATTTAGAAGGAGAGTTTTAGTGAAGTTCGTTATTGAAAATACATTTTCAACACAGTCATTACTAGTTGGATTTAGCCATATATAATGAACAGCCAACGCAAGAACTTTGGTACGTACATGACGTGTCCTAATAGCTATATACTTTTGGCCAAAACTGATTTAAATAAGATGGAATATCACCAATTGCAAACGGTCATATTGTCCATTGTGTTTCATAAACATCCAAAAGTACCTTACGATTCATTAATATCTTTAATAACAACGAATTTTGCTTGTGATAATAATTTGTCACATTTTATAATGGAGAAATGTTCGTTAACTTGAAATAGGTACAGTGATGGACTTAAGTATAAACACAACAGTCATGTAGCATTAAAATATTGTATTAAAAAGAATGAACATTTTTTAATATTCAAATTAAGTTACTCTTAATTTATTGCAGGCTTCTGTATATTTTAAGATTATAGCAGTTTTTTTCGTGTAGAAAGATGAGTTAGTCCCTTGGCAGATGAAAAGTACAAAAAGTTCTAAAATACAATGGACAAAAGTATAGGCACACTATTTTAGGCGTCTATTTCTTTATTTAAATTTTAATAATTTGCCAAAAATTTTACATTTGACACACGCTATTACATTCCGTTATTAATCTAATTTTGTTTGTTCATTTTTAAAAAAGTGTCTTAAACGACTGAATTTCAGCGGTTAATAATTTTACATTTGCATAACTAAGGCAGATCGTTTGCTGAGATCAGAGAATTAATGGATCGTAGCCATTTTACCATACGGACCATTAAATAGGTTCAAAGGCGAAACAAACTTTGAAAATGCAAGTCGCTGTGGTCGTCATCACAAATTAACTGAGAGAGAACGTGCAAAAATCGTACGAAAAGTAAGAGGTGATGTTATCTTCTCAGGTTGCCGCAGAGATAAAAGAAGATTTTGGCAAAGATGAAAACCCAAAAACTGTTCGGAGAACGTAACATGAAGCTGGGTTTTACTCACGTGTGGCTGGACACAAACCATGGATATCTACTATTAGTCAAACGAAGACAGTGGACTAAGCCAAACAGTACATCAAAAACTTTTTAATGTTATTAAAATTCATATTGTTAGTCTTTAATGTGTGTGAAGATAAATACGGATTTAACTAGTGGAGACTTCCACCACAATTTCTTAACAGCAACTATTTTCAGTTAACACTGTACTTAACAGTGCTACTGTAATAGAAAAAAGTGTATTTAAGACGATTTTAAGGTCAATGGAACAGGTTGCACATAAGAATATAGATCTTTATAGGATTCAGGTAGTGGAATATCTGAAATAATTTTGGAATTTCAGATTTGAAAAATCTCGTTTTTTACGGAAATTTCTGGAGAAGATTAGTGATGATTTTGGAAAAATAGGGAATGTTACTAGCAACACACTATATGGAAATGTTGCTTCAAGGGGTCCTCTTTAGGACCGTAGTAGTGGTATATCTGGAATAATTATGGAAATTCAGAAAATTGAATTTTAAAAAAGTGCTATTTTGAAAAATGTTAAAAGTGGACTTTATGGACATTGGACAATTTGGAGAAATGGTGATCAATTACGTATTTATCTTTACACACATTAGTCTTTATTGTTTATGTGTTACATTTTTAACATAATAATTTTCTTGTTAAATTTAACCATTTCAAATGTACCGCATCAAAAACAAGTTAGAGTGCTATATTCGGCTGTGCCGAATCTTTGATACCCTCCACCGACAGTTCGAATGTTTTAGGGGTAATATCTGTCTATTGTATTATTATAATCTTTATAAAAACAGACATCTGCATTAAATTTGGTTGCGATTTAAACCTATATTAAATTATTGACCGACAATCAGAAAGTTTTATGCTGTTTTTTTTTAGCAATTTTAGCTAGCTTGAGTAAAATATCATGATTCGTTACAGTTTAAGCCGAACCTAAATGATTTTCAGGAGTGCAATTTATATTGAAGCCATGGTAAGTTATGAACCAATCATCCCAAAATTCTGCAGAGTGATTTCTGGTATTATAAAAACATAAATTTCAATACAGCGGTGCAATTGGTTTTAGCGTTTGCAGTGAATTTCAGAAGGCTGCTAAAATGGGATCTAAGGTTAAGGACCGTATATCACAAAATTGCATAACATTTTTTCTGGCCATATGAAGCTAAGTCGGAAGAAAATATATCGCAATATCTATATCTGATACGATTTTAGGCGTTTTTAATTATTTTACTAGAGTGGGCTTTCTATGGGGATTAGGGTAAATTATGGACCGATCATCATGAAATTTTGCAGTGTAATTTTAAGTGCTATAAAACTGTGACGTGCCAATTTATATTATGATAGCATTGTTAATTACGGTTTTAGGCGTACTAAACTGTTTTCCGGTAGTAGTGCTTATATGGGGCCTATGGTAAATTATGGACCGTTCTTCAAAAAATTTTATAGTCTTAATTCTTGTTTAATAAAACTGTGACGTACCAAATTTTGTTATGATAGCATTATTTTTTTATGGTTTTAGGCGTACTAAACTGTTTTCCGGAAGTAGGGTTTATATGGGGCGCAGGGTAAATTATGGACCGATCTTCACGAAATTTCACAGTGTCCTTTCTATTTGCATAGAACTGTGATGTATCAAATTTTGTTAGTATAGCATTGTTAATTAGGGTCTTAGGCGTACTATACCGTTTTCCGGGAGTGGGGCTTATATGGGGCCTATGGTAAAGTATGGACGCACGGATCTTCACGAAATTTTACAGCGTGATTTCCAGTCAAATAAAACGACCTTTTGCAAAATCCTTTATCATTCTGTGTATTATTTCACTATTTTTGTTAGTTTTTGCAACAAAATTATCAATTTTTTTTAAGGTGATGGTTCCATATTTTGATTCATAGCTCTGATCCTACTAAACCAATTTTGTAAGATTTCAATCCCAAACTGCTTAAAAGAACTACAAGTAATTTCACACCAAGTTTGTTTATTTCTTTTCAGTTTTTCGAAAGTGAGCGTGTTTTCAACAGACGGACAGACAGACGGACATGGCTAAATCGACTTAGAATTAATCAAGGACCAAGAATATATATACATTATGGGGTCTGAGATGAATAATAAAAACGTTTCACACAGAATGACAAACTTAGTATACCCTTTTCACCACTAATTGTGGTGGAGGACCAGTCTCATACACATTATGCATCAAGGTAGGATTCGGAGTTGGAGTCGTACTTAAAAAATTTCAGCGCATGGAGTCAAAGTCGGAGTTAGAACAATTTATTGACGACCCCATAGCCCAGCTGTCACTTAGTCAGTCACGCTTATCTAATACAAAAAGACGAATTCACTAAAAATGCTCTGGTTATTAGGGCGGCACGTGGTAGCAGCTGAAATTTATGATCCTTACTATGGCTTGAACCATCTAATATCTTGTGAGAATGTTTCCTGATGATCTGTCCTAAGCAACCAGTGTAATGGGCGAAATAGGCATATAAACTAGCTTTTCCTCCAACAATTAAATTCAAGTTTTTATCAACAATAAAAATTGGGAATTAGGCACGACAAACATTAAATTTATTAAATTTTTTTTTAGAATTTAAGAAAATCTTCAACTTCGCTTTATATTCATTCAACTCTTAAAAACATTTTACAATGCAATCCTTGCCAAAAATATTTTGATTTCCTTTATTAAGAATGAGCTAAATGTTGATTTTTATTAATTGAGCTTTTAAGCTGATCATTTTTATTTTTCCAAAAATATTTACATTATTATTATTAATGATTTCTACATATTGTGAGGGATTTTGTCATTAACAGTTTGATTTAATCTTGTCTTAATGGCAAAAAAAAAAACCATTTTTTGTCTGCCTTTTACATGTAATATATGGTTAAAAATTACACCATTTACAAAGAAACTGGAAATTTGTCTTCAAGTTTATTGATGTTACTTGCTATTTATATGAAGTGGCCTTCTATTTTTAGATTGTCGCACAGTGTGCCGCGTAGAACATGCTAGGTTGACAAAATTCATGTTATCATTTTTAGGATTTTTTTTTGCAAAACGTAAACAACACCCCCAAACTACGAATTCCGACAAAAGGGTGTTTGTCAAATTCGCAAGTGGTGAGTCATAAGGGTCAGAAGTAAGGTAATGAGTTTAATACAATTCTTTCAATCAATCAGTTGAAATTTAGCGACCCTTTCGTGCACATCTCATAGTGACATATTGTAATATTGTGAAAGTTTTTATGATTGATATTAATTCTGAGGGTAAGTACTATTTGTTAATGTATTTTTTTTAAATCAGAATCTGTTAATTTGAATTTTTAGTATTTTTTTATATCCTATACATTTTAGCGTGTTTTTTTATAAAAAAAAAAACTTTTAAAGCTCGGAATATACGGACATTCGCCTCTATCCGGGCTAGTTTTTAGATATAACGCAGAAATAATTTTTTTCTTGGTAAAGATGAACATATTGTTTAGCACACTTCATGTTTGTTTCTTTTTTATAGAACACGTTAACTCTATTTCAAGGGAAGCCTTTTTTGAGGAGTGGTTGAAATACGCGAAGAATGAAAAAACTCGAGTGTAAAAATGGGGCGTACTTTTGGGGCGTGGCATAAAAGACAGCAAATAAAAACCTGACATACAAAGTATTAGAAGGGCCTTCTTGCCATGTGCAAAAAGTTAGACATTAGGGGGAAGGATCCAAGTTATTGTAAGTGGCGTCCGGAATTCGATGTGGAATTAAAAGTCACCCACCACAAAATTGAAGCCATATTGTGGCCATTAATAATGATATGCGATACAATAAAATTGGACTTTAAGCGTCGGCGCTATATATAAATAACAAAAAGTTCAATCTAATATACATATATAAGTAAAGAGAAGTGGGCCTAATTTTGGGGCGGGGCATAAAAGTGAGTACATTAAAAGCTAGAAGTACAACGTTTTGGAAGGGCTTTCTTGCCACGTGCAATAAATTGGACATTAGGGTACGTTCCGAAATGGCAAAAGTGGCGCCCAGCATTTGATGTCGGACTAAAATGTCACCAAAGGCAACAATGAAGCCATAGACGAGCCATGAATAACGATATGCAATATGTTATGATCGGACTTTAAAGGGTATCCAGAGGTGTGGCAATAAAAAAAATTCTTTTTTTTTAATTCTTTTCAACTTATCTTTAATCCTTGGGGGTGACTAGCTCAGCTTTTTTTTGTATGGGGACCGAACCACTCTAATGTACATATGTATATGTATTTGAGTATTTTATAGTATTTAATATATATTTTTCTAATTGAAAAAAATCGTTTTTTTTGCAAAATAAAACAAAAAACTGTTAATAATATCTAAATATGACTACCTGTATGTAAAAGCATCTTTATGGAGCATAAAATAATTTTGTCCACCTAGCATGTTCTACGCGGCTCACTGTGTTTCGTGAAGAAAACTTGGGCAAGTAAAAACGAAAAGGTACGCTATAAAACAACGAACTACAAACTTTGAACTGCAGACAAGTAAAGATTTTATGCACAATCAATTCACTTAATTGGCCTTGTTAATAAACAAAATTGTGAAATATGGACAACGAAAAATTCTATCGTAATTTATCACTGGCATCTTTAACAATGTAAAGTCTGGTGTCAGATATCATGCAAAAAGATTGCTAATCCATTTTCTTCAAGTTTGTAATGCAGTTTCTATTGATGCTGCTCAATTCCGCAGCTGGATGAAAAAATTGTTCAGGCCGTTTGTAAAGAACCACTCACACAAGTGATTTTAACAAAGCAAACAGTAGAGCTTATAAAGGATTATTAAGTGTTTTAATTTAATTCGTTTTTAGTAAGTCAGTTTTGCTAAGTTGTTTATGATTTTATGCTTAGCCAGAGCACTTTTTACTTCTTCTGACCAATGATGAAGGTACCCGGCTTGAAGGTTGAGCACAAGTTTGACTTTCAGAAGTATTCTGATTTTTATTTCGAGATCTTACAACTATTCATACTTAATTTAGATTTACAGTTCTTAATTCTATTTATATTCTATTCTCTCTAACTTACGATGAGGTTTATTGAGTCAAAACACTTGATTTTTATTGGTCAGTGTTTAACACAATTTTCACTCAATCTTTTACTTTCATTTTCATTCAATCTTTTTTTACTTTACTAATTTTAATGTTTACTTGAAATATTACTCAACGTATTATTAAAAGTGCATTGCCTTTTTCCTAATTGCTTGCATTTTCTCTTTGCTTGCGAGTATTTCAAAGAGACATCCTATGGCTGAGATCAAAATTTACAGGTCTCTTGAGTTCGCGACTGACAAGAGAACTACCGGGAGTATGTGGGAAGATATGCTTTGGCTATTTAACCTTTAGATGTAACACTCTCCGGGGGAAATCCGGTGCAGTCAATACCTGGAATTGGGCAGAGATTAAAATTGACAGACCTCTTTAGATCGTAGCTGACAAGAAACCACCCAAGAGTATGTAGGAAGGTATGCTTTGGCTATTTCGCCTTTAGATGTAACACTCTCCGGGGAAATCCGGTGCAGTCAATACCTGGAATTCGACAGAGATTAAAATTGACAGACCTCTTGAGATCGTAGCTGACAAGAGACCACTCAAGAGTATGTAGGAAGGTATGCTTTGGCTATTTAACCATAAGATGTTACACTCTCCGGGGGAAATCCGGTGCAGTCAATACCTGGAATTCGGCAGATATTAAAATTGACAGACCTCTTGAGATCGTAGCTGACAAGAGACTACCCAAGAGTATGTAGGATGGTATGCTTTGGCTATTTAACCTTTAGATGTAACGCTTTTCGGGGGAAATCCCATGCAGTCAATACCTGGAATTCGGCATAAATTAAAATTGATAGACCTCTTGAGATCGTAGCTGACAAGAGACCACTCAAGAGTATGTAGGAAGGTATGCTTTGGGTATTTAACCATAAGATGTTACACTCTCCGGGGGAAATCCGGTGCAGTCAATACCTGGAATTCGGCAGATATTAAAATTGACAGACCTCTTGAGATCGTAGCTGACAAGAGACCACTCAAGTGTATGTAGGAAGGTATGCTTTGGCTATTAAACCATAAGATGTTACACTCTCCGGGGGAAATCAGGTGCAGTCAGTACCTGGAATTTGGCAAAGTTCAAAGTTTGCAGATCTCTTAAAATCGCAACTAATTATATATACCATCTGGTACCACAGAAATGAAAAGCCCCTAGAACTTTGGCTCCAGACTGACTATTGGTAAGAACCCTTCGGGGATCACGCTGTAGCTTAAGTCGCGAGGAAGCAGATTTAATAAAGAGCTGATTTTCCATCTTGACATAAATTAAGGCTGCTGTTACTATTTTAACAGATCCTGCTTTCTTAAAAACCTAAGAGGAGGTTAGTAGCTCCAAAACCATGCGCCGAGTTATACACTCAAATTGCTATCTGTGTGCGTTGGTTGCTTTTACACAAAAAGTTGGTAAAAGCATTGTTTGTCACCCGGTGCTTATACCATATTAATCCTTCGCATGGATGTACCTTAAAGAGCATCTATGCAAAGATGCTCTGAAAAATAAATTCGAGCGATAGCTATGGAAACAACTATGACTTTTTTACTTTGTATTATTTTTTTGCCTTCAAAATTATTGGTCATAAGCCTTGTCTACGCTTTTTAAACCGCAGGATCTAAACTGATTTTTTTTTACTTTTTATTAACACTTTCTTTAACTATTTTAAATTATTGCTGTGCTAAAAAAAATAAACTTATAATTTCCTTAATTTTAACTGCCATTCATTTCACTCTAAGCAGTTGAAACAAAAAAGTTAAAAACTTTTTTCTGGCAAAATTTTCCACCAAAAAAAGACAATGGGAAATGATGTAGTTGAAGATTATAATCGCCAGTTCATTGTCATACAATGAATTCGAAATAACAACAACTAAAACTACAACAATGGTTCCACTGATTTGATAAATCAAACGAAAAGTTGTTGCACAAAATCAGAGAGACTATTGGACAGACGGAACGAAAAAACAAATTAAAAGCGAGCAAATGTTTTTCACTTTTATTAAAACTTTATTACTTTGTTCATTGACTTTAGCAAATGAGACGTTAAATCGGATACGGCTTATTGCTTCTGTTCATATACAGACGAGTGTGTAGATACGTCGATTCTATCGATTCTTTTTGAGTTTGTTATTGTTGATGTTATTATTGGAAATATTATTCACAATATTTGTTCAGCTTAAAGCTTTCTGACAGTTTGTCTATCTGTCTGTTAGTGTGTTTTTGTTTTCCTTTTAATACCTGTTAGCTGAGTTGGTATAATGTGTATTTTTGTAACGAGTTTCTCAGTAGGTACGACGCATTTTGTTTTTGCTTTCACAGTTTAAATTGTCAGTCCATGCCTTTTAATGATGAAGAGATAGACATACGGCTTAAACATGTTTGCTTATTTTTATATTTTGTTAAATCAACGTTCGCGCTTCATTGTGATTACGTTGCGGTCGCACGCAAAAGAAAATCCTCTTTTTAACCCTGGACGGGGACTATTTGTCGAATCGGCGAATCTTATTTAAACTTTTTTATGCTAATTTTGCATGTGTATTCGAATTGCGCCTACACAAACACTAAACAAATAGATATCGTTCCTGCGTGTGTGAGCCGAACGCTAAATAATGTACTGTTTATTTTCAAACACTGCGACGAACACAACCCTTTATACTGTTTGTAATTATTTTCAAGAAATAGCCGAACATTATATACTGTTCAGTTCTTCGTTATAAAAGAAAACAATTGTACTGGTACTGTAGACAAACATTATCAGGCATGTTCTGCAAATCACATGATTTCAAATCACTTGTGATTTTGAAATCACAATTGTGATTGAAGGGTGTTTTGAAAACCGCAAAAGTTTTAACTTAGCTAAAAATGGTGGAAACAAATAAGCAAGTAATTTTAAATCGGCGGCCACTTAGCTGACTGGTTTAAAATCACAATTATAAAAAAAAGCTTTTTTTCCAGAACACCTTTTTTGTGATTTCAAATCACTTTCATAAAAAGTGATTTTCAAAACATGCCTGTATATTTTAATGTTCTATGATGTTACATTTTTCAAATTGATGAATAAATGAACTAACAAAAAGTTTAGGGAACGACAACAGCACGAATACCTTGTGTGTGAATTGTTTATATGTTTTGTTTGTGTTAAATTATTTTGCTGCCTTTTTGTTTTTTTTTCGTATGTGAATTTTGTTTTTGTAAACAAACCAAATTAATGAGTTGAACCGAACACAATGAAGTTTGTTTTCTTATTTTTTTTTTTAGCCGAACGGAATTAAATGTTCTCATCTTTTTGCTGAGTTGGATAAGAACACTATTATTTTTGTGTTTGAAAGATGACAAACAGGGCAACGTTATTTTTTTAATGACTTACTACACAAACACCATCAGCGTTTGTGTTGTTCAGAAATCTACCGAACCGAACACTAAGAAGCCATATTTAGAGTTTATTTTCGAATACTGGCTAAAATGCCGGCGAGGCAACAAATGTAATTGGCAAAAAATTTTATGTATTTTTGGGAATATTGAAATCTTTTACACGAGTATGTACTGTTATTTTTAATAAAAATATTTGTTTTTACTACCCCACAAGTCTTTTAAAAGAAAAAAAACGATATTCGCCATTCTTATTGAAAGACCCTTTATGTATTGTATTTTTTGTATTTGTAATACCATTTTAATGTTTTAATTTCTTAATACTTTGATAAACATTAACAGGTCTGCATTTTGTACAACAAAATACTTTTTAAAATTTCAAATTCATATTCAATAATGATTTAAATTGTTGCTGGCTGGGATGTTTCCATTAAAAAATTATCTGTAAAATCACTAACTGTTTTTTTTTTTTGTTGAAAAATTTCAAAAGGTCTAAAATTATTAAGTTAAGTATTCAAATTTGTATGGATTAAAACGTTGTCTAGACAAAGGTAAAACAAAACTTATAAATTTAGAAAGGTTTTGCAAAGTATAATTAGCCTTACACTGGGCTCTATTAGATACTTTATAAAATAAAAATATGAATTTTGTATTAGCCTTGATAAATTGGATAGAACACTTTGTTTTAATACACAGTAACAACACGATAGGATATATTAACTTTTTTATTTCGCTTAAAGCACTTCAAGTTAATAACTAAAGAACCAATCAAACAAATATATTTAGGATTTATGTACTTGTTAGAAACGCAATAGAAGACCTAAAGGGGGGAAAAAACTATTGAAAATATTTTATTACATTAACCAATAACACTATGTGTAATTGTTTAAGTCATGGAAAAATACCATATACAAACACCACTACGTGATAAAAGACCCGTGTCTCCCAGTTTTGCCCAAAGTCATGCACTTTTTTATGGGCCCCCAAAGATTTAGGGCCTCGGTGTAATTTTTGCAAAAAGTGATCATTTTCTCAGGCTACTATCTTGCAGTCCGTTTGGAATTTTGATTTACCCTCTGAGACAAAGTTGTAGCTCTTGTCATAAAAAGCAAAAATTGTCAATATATAAAATCAGAAAAACTTCATTTTCAAGATCAAAATTGCAAAAAACTTTAAAAAATTCTAAATTTTTTACCTTTTTCCCCTGCTCAGGTCTATAGGTAGCAAACCGTTCAAAATTCAAGGAAACAATCAACCACAAAAATGTACCTTAAATCTCAATAAACAACTTTTTAGTACACTTAAACTTCCTAGGAATGATTCTTAATACCATTTAGGTAGCGCTTAGGTAGCCGTATAAGTGAAAAATTTCCCGAAATTTTTTTAATTTTATTTGTTTTTTCTTTACTTCAACATTGAGATACTATGCTATCTATAACCATATACGGACACCAATACGTGATAAAAGACCAACAAGTAAAAGTCCAGTGCCTCCCAGTTTTGCCCAAAGTCATGAATTTTTTTTACGGGCCCCCAAATATTTGGGGCCTCGATGAAATTTTTTTCAAAAAAGTGATTATTTTCTCAGGCTCATATCTTGCAAACCGCTCGGAATCATTCCTAGGAAGTTCATTTGCTCCAGAAAATTGTTAAGTGAGATCTTAGGTATATTTTTGTTATTGATTGTTTCCTTAAATTTTGAACGGTTTGCTACTTATAGACCTGAACAGGGGAAAAAGAAAAAAAAAACCAATTTTTTTAAGTTTTTTGTGATTTTTATCTTGACGATGAAGTTTTTTTAATTCCATATGTTCACAATTTGTTTTCTTTATGGTAAATCAAAATTCCGAACGGTTTGCAAGATATGAGCCTGAGAAAATGATCACTTTTTTGCAAAAATGCCACCGAGGCCCCAAATCTTTGGGGGCCCATAAAAAAAAGCTTTGGGCAAAACTGGGAGACAGGGGTCTTTTTTTGGTCTTTTATCACGAAGTGGTGTCCGTATATGGTTATTTTTTTTCGTGTTGCACTGTGTAATCATAGCAGGCCGGAAATTACAGTACATTCTGCTAGTGTCTGAAATTGTTAAATTGTCTGTACATAAAAAATCAAAGGATAGCTAAAGTTAAATTCATGTAAAATGAAGAAACAAAATATTCTGCTAGTTTATAGAGTCATTGCTAAGTATTAGTACATATCTATAGCTTCAATGTTATCCAAAGGTTGGCTTAAGCAAAAATTATGTGAAATATTGAGGGAACAAGACTATGGTAAATATCTTTATTAATCGAAATTTGACTGATAGAAGCACATTCGGATAAATGTTTAATATATATAATTAAAAATAATTTATGAAAAAGAGATAAACATAATATCTTATTACTTTATATTTATTTTGTAGCAAAAATAGGAATTATGGGTCATTATAGAAATGGTAAATCAGGAAGAAAATTTCCGCATTAACTTAAAAGACAATAGTTTTATTTTTGGTTTAAGCCAGAATGTATGCTTTCTTGTCCTGTGACAAATTTGGTTACCTTTGTTAGAAATAAGTGATTAAGATGGAAAATAAAGTGGGGATGGGCATTAGACTGGTCGCATCTTGTATGGGATTTTTTTTTTTTTAAATTTAATTGTTTGCGCTGCTTAAAATATGAGGTTTGGTGTAAGAAATCATGATCAAATTTTTCAGGTCAATCCGACGGTGCCTAGCCGTGCCGGGTGGGGCCCAAAGTTCCTAATATTATAAAAAAAAAGTATTTTCTATCAGATCTTTATAGTTTTACTAGTTGAAAAGCCGAAAATTTTCACAACTCCCAGGACCAGTCTGTGGGACCAATTGACACAAGTTTCCCGCAGGGTAACTATACAATATATAATTTCTTAGTATGTTAGGATGTTTGCATGTATGTCCTATTCTTTCCGCAACTTTCTGAAGCCATCTGATGACATACGAAGCTGAAATTTGGCACACTTGAAGTACTTTCTCTGCGGAAGATCGTAACGAAGCCTTATTTTTGATTTTCGGCTTTTCAACTAGTATAACTATAAAGATCTGATAGAAAATATGTTTTTTTTTATAATATGGGGAACTTTAGAAAAAAAAAATTGCGACCCGCCTAATGGGCATACATTTGACCCATCTAGGGGCATCGTAGGCGCTGCAGGGGCCAAATTTAAGAATTGTATAAAACCTTCATATGTGTATGGTTGAAATTCTTAAATTTGGCACCTGCAGCGCCTACGATGACCCTAGATGGGTAAAATGTGTGACCATCCTCACTTTTTTTTTTTAGTATTTTCAATAAACTTAACCGTTTTTGAGTAACGCGAATATATGTTGTGCAACCTCCTCCATTTCCGAAATAACGGTATATCTCGAAAAGAAGAGCTAACCTAAAAAAACGGTGGGTACCATTGGATTCAGCGTACCCGAATTATGCTAAAACACCATGTGCCGGCTTGTCTAATTTTGCAACTAGCACAGTGTTACCTTTAAAACAAATTCTGTATGCCGATTCGGATTCAGTGCAACACACACCTTTAGAAAAATATACTATCGCCCATGGGTTAACATTTTGTATCAAAATCTTAAGTTTACGCCCTGCCAATGCCGGACAAAAATTCTTCTTATCAGGGTTCCAGCTCACATATATAGGTGTTTAGCGCTCTTCAGATCGGATAAGTGGTGCAGTTTATCTGTGTGGCCTCCATCGAAATAGATTTAAGTCTAATTTAGTTTTCCACGAATGCGGCACTTAAACTCTTTCGGGAATTCATTAAACTGTTGCAAATTCGATATTTGAATTTTAAGTCATATAAAACTAATGTGATCCAAGTTTTATAAGAGTGTTCGTATAAATTTAAGGCGTATTTAAGTGTTATTTTTATGGGATTCATTCGAAAGGTCCACTTTCGGGTCCCTTACACTTTTTCTACAACGGTGATTCTACTAAATTCCAATCCCAAAATGCTTAAAAGAAATAGAAATAATTTCATTTTTAAGTGATTCTTCTAGAAAATCGTATGGAAGTAAGCGTGGTTTCAGTATAAGGTCATACAGATGGACATAAATGTAAACTAGAATTGCTTAAGAACGATTGAACATTTTTAAGCCAGATATAACTTATGAAATCCCCGGGGAATATGCTGCGCTTCTAATGGAGCGTAGTTAAAGCATCTTGTGGAGTCAGACGTTTTGGTGCTACATCTACTAGAGTAATCTGGGTTGGTTAAAGCATAAATGTACTTGTATTTTCGGAATCTCATAAATTTAAAAAACAGGTGAATGCAACCTAGAATGTACGAAACATTCAAATGTCAGAGCTTCTTGGGGTCCAATGGATTTAATTGGATTCAAAGATGTAGCTCAGTGGTTAACTGAGGTGACATGGGGTTCAGTAGCCCCCTCTGAGTGCAAGGACCGTTCTGACTATTGGTACGATCTCCGTAAGCATTCTTCTTGCGAGAAATTTTTCCTGTCTTTCAGGATGATTGTCCTTGCGGAAACCTTGCTTTTCTGGAGGTTGGTTTTCAGTAAGTAGTTGAAAGTCCGATGGGAGAAGTGCTTTTTCAAGGCATGAACTCACAAAAGGTTTTAACAAAGAACAGCTTCTTTGACAAAGAGATGCTATCGCGTAGCACGTGGGAGCTGTGGTATAAGCCCAAAGTCGTGGGTAGGGTGTAGGTTGACGTCCAGTGGGAAAACTGATCTTTACCCTGCGGTAAAGTTCGGTTCGTGAAGGGATCCTTAGGTGCTGTTCCTATCCAACAGAAGCTGCTGGGATCAATGAAAAGCAGGGGAGGTAAGATAGCTCCGGCTCTTCACCAAGGGTTGGGTTTATAATTTTTGACGGATTATACACTTAAATTGCTACCTGTGTATGTGTGCAAATTACTTCACTTAAAATCACAGAAGGTACGAAAGGGTAAACTGTCAAATGTCTCTTTTTGACTTTTTTGATCTGTTTACTTAGGCAAATCATCCTGAATAGATTCACGTTTAATTTTGTCATCGATGTTTTATCGTAAAATTTAGTTCAGCGATGAGTATTATGTGTGGCCTAACGGTTCAGGCGCTCCATAGCACAATTTTGCTGAGAGATTTCACACGTATTCTTAGCCTCTTTAATTTAGTTTTCGATGAGACAGCGTCGAATGCACATGAAGCGGATGCTTACATATTTTCTTATATTTTTTTAAGAGAATTTACCCACACGTGTTTCATATCAAATAAATTATGTTATGCCTTTAATGTTATCAAAGCTTTAAGGAAAAAAAGGGAGTATGTCATTAAAAGGCATTATGATGGTTTTCATAGCTATTTGAAAAAGTTTATTGGGAAGGAAAGGGACGAACTTTTCAATAAATATAAAGACATTTATTTAGGAAAAATAAAAGAATGGTTGCTACCATTTAACCATACCAAAGAAGAGTTGTAAACCAAAAAGAAATAAAATTGGAAATATCAAACTTAATAAGTTTGGATATTGTTAGGCAGAGAAGACCTGATAGGATATTTATTAAAAATATATTTGCCTCTTGTTCGATACTGTCAGTAATAAGTTTTTCTTATATTTCAAACTCTTGGTTTTGTGTTTGGTGGGTGATTCTGCCATCTCACTAATACTAATAAGCATCAATACAAGCACAGTTTTAGTTGTGCCCACTTCTGCTATAAACACAATTTCAGCATATGGAGGATGACCAATCCAAAACAGGCTACAGGCTCCATCACATTCAAAAATGCACCGTCGTTTGGTGCCGTTTACACGCTGGTGGCATTTTCAAACGTATCTCTTCAAAAATGAAGCTGTACCATGCGTTGCGGTCAATTAAATTTGTTACAGCACCATGATAAATGATCTTTTGTTTGAAAATACATTGACCGCAACCATTGTTGCTTTTAAAACGTTGACCGCAGCTGTCGCCGTATTGAAATCCAAATTTGGCGAAAAGTTGTTTTGCGATTTGACACTGCTCGGCTTTATTAGTAACTTGACGTAGCCTAAAGGCAGAATTAGTCTTTACTTTCTGTTCTGTTACGAATCAGCTGATTTGTTTTTGTTGTTAAAAACCTGTGAAATTGATTAGTTTTTCTGTTCTGTTACGGTCCAATCTGTAATATCAAAAACTTGTTAAGTAATTGTAAGTGACAGCAACAGGCACAGAAAGTAAAGACTAATTCTGCCTTTAAAGTGAAATCACTGATTTATGCTGATAAATCAGCAACCATTGAAGGCCAAAATTGTTCGTGTTATTTGTGAGATACGGCCAGCAGTGCTCGAAAAAGTGGCCCGAAAGTGGATTGCTTGAATGCTTTCGTCAAGAACAGCTGCAATGTCCATCTAATAAAACATTGTTTTTATTATTTTTAGTTTTTACAATTTCATATTCTACCATTTTATTATATCTTAGATGGATACTTCTTCATTGAACACATGTGGCTGTGGAAAGTATATAAATGAACCAAATCAAATTTTTATTTTCAAATTAGCGCTAATACAATTGAAATTGTTTCCATCCCATGGCTATTGTTTCAATAGCCATAATAATAGCTCTTAGTTTTGCATTCATAAGGAGAAATGTTTATGGTCAATATGTCAAACTTGATATTGGAATTGATAGATCTTCTAAAGTGCGCGAAAGGTATAGAAAGGACTTCATATCCTTCGATAGAGTGAGGTCTGCTGACAATTGTTTCCTTAAGGGTGCTATCATAGAAAAGAATCTGATAGGTAACTTAAGCTCCTTAAGAAGAGATACATTGAAATAATTTGCAGCAATTTTGTACTGAACTTGTTAATATTTTCCTACGCGGACGACTGTTTTCACTCAGTATTAAGTTTACCATGAAATTAGGTTATTCTATGCAGGAGCACACGTTTAAACTATGCACATTTTTGCACAACAGCTCTCACAGTGATAAAATAATAATGACTTAAATATAAATATTTTGTATTTAAAAAGGTGGTGGGTTTATAAATTTTTCTTTAGCCTTATCTTTTTATCTTTATTTATTTTTGCCCAATATATTAACTTGTATTTATCTCACAGAAAAAATAATAATAAACCAATTTCTTTTTTTTTATTCCAGACTTTCCACACCAATTGAACATCAAGGTAAACTCATGTTTTTTTTTATGTCATTCCAACTTTTTTTTCAAAATTTTTCCAAGCCAATTGCCTTAGTAACACAAATGAATTTTCGATTAAAGCCTCCGAAAAAATAAAAAAAAAAATACAACAGAATATTAAAACAAATAAACTGAACAATTAAATTGAAATTAGCTGTTGATTAAAGTTTAATCGTGATGAAACTCAAGACGAAGTAAAGAATAGGAAAAAGAGCAAAAATCACTTTTCAACAAAAATACAATCTGCAAAAAACACTTACAATTTCCGTTTCCACTTTTGTCTTTTAACTTAAACACACTTAAACTTAACACTTATCACGATTAAACTTTACCAAAAAAATTTCTTGCCTTTTTTTTTGTTGCCGATTATCTTTATCTCATTTTCAATTTGAGGCAATTCTTGTTAATTGTTGAGGCAACAAGAAAAAATATACACAAATAAATAAATTGATGAAGGAAACTTACAAAAAAGAACAAAAATCAAATGGAATTAGTTAAGAAAACAAATCTTTAATAAGATTTTGTGTATTTCGTCTTTTTTTTTTTGTTTTAGTTTCTGTTTTGTTGTTTGATTGTTGTAACTGGCTAAAAATAACTAATAAATACAAAGAGAAAATCGGAGTTTTCTTAATGTTTTTGTTGTTAATATTTTTTTTTTTTTTGTTTAAATGCGAATGTGGTTCAAATACAAAAAATTGTTTTGAATGAAATGACCTACAAAGTTTTTGCTTATTTAATATTTGTTTTCTTTTTTTTTTTTGTTTTAAATACCCTACACAAGGTGTTGAAAAAATATGAATGGGTCTTTAATTGTGAAACAAGTAAGAAAGTATTTCGGAATTGATTTTGTAATTTTGATCCCGCTGTACGAAAATAATTTTTTGGCGTTACCAACGTGAGTACAAATACATTTTGCCCTGCCCACCCGTGGCTGTGTTGACGTTAGGTAACAGCTTTGGAGTATAAGCCGGCAGAATAGTACACTCGCCCCTTTTTAAGTCAAATCTACACTGCTTTAGGAACAGCCAACAGCGTCTGTTGAATAGCAGCACCACCTAAAGAGATCCACCAGGTCTCTAAGATATGGCCTACTTAAGGTTCTGGGTATTAATCACAGTATCCACGTAGACCCATGAAACAATCCCTGCTGAAAATAATAATTTTTTGCAAAGAGATCTCCAATAGCGAACTATTTACGTTTCCAAAAAGCATCTCTCTCCTAAAAAAGTTGGTTCCTTGCAAAAGAAATCTTTTCGCGGCGAGGGCTTCTGACTCCCGTGGTCGCAGATAGGAAATCTAATCAGCCGATCTTAATGGTTAATATCTTAAATTTTTAATATGGTTGCCAGAAACAAAAATTAAAATATGAAAAACGCAAAAAATTCAACTCGATTTTGAAAAAATAACAAAATAATTAAAAACTGCAAAATTTAATTAAAACTTTTTTTTAGAAATAACTGCCTGTCCTTCGATTTCGGACAAAAACTTCGTTCGCTAAACTTAACGGGGGCTTATAAATTAAAGTAGAGTAAATGTACTTTCAACGAAAACTCGATAAAACAGCCGATGGGCTAAAAGTACAAGAGTGTTAGTTTATTACGGATTACACACAGAAAAAAATCAATGAAAAATCCTCGAAAACAAGGTTGATTTTAGATTTTTCGGTAGTGATTTTGCTTCATAGTTACTGCATGTTAACTTAACATGATTTTACAATAACTTGCAAACAACATTATTTTCTTTTAAATAAACTAAACAAACTTCGTTGTGTTCGGTTCAGCACATTAATGTTCGTTCTTTTCATTCGGCTTAGCACACTTTTGGCTCGAAAGAAAACCAAAATTTTTTTACAAAAACAAAATACATATCCATACAAAAAAAAAAAGGTCAGCAAAAAAAGTTTTACACAAAAAACCACGAAAACAATATACACCCAAGCTATTTGTGCTATGGTCTTTGCTTAAATTCTTTGTTTGCTCATTTATTTATCAATGTAAAAAGGAACACTATAGAACATTACAATTTGTCTAAAGAACCACTACAATTGTTCTGTTTTATAACGAACAACTAATGTTCATTACTTTCTTGAAAATAGTAACGATCAATACTAAGGGTAGTGTTCTAATGCACAAACACTAAAAAAATAAAAATTGTTTCTGGGTGTGTGAGCCTAAATAATGTTCTGTTTATTTTAAACGCTGGTAAATTTACTGTAACATTAACTTAACTAACGAGGGAAAGACATTTAAATTCAGACATTAAAATCCAAAAGGCCATAAGGAACCAAAAAAAGCCAATATCAACTTTTTTACTTATTATGACGTATTTTGGTTAATTGCATCATGATCAATCAAAAACTAAGTTCTTTTGGATTTAAGGTAACGATATATATTAGTTAATTTATATCACTTAATTTTTTCTTTCTATTAAGAATAATAAAAAAATTATTTTTTAGAATAAAGAATATTCTTTTTAAACTAAACAAATTGTACTTTAACTCGTAACTAGAAAGATCCAAAAAAATGTGACGATTCAGGCCAGTTTTACAACTCTTAATCTAATTATGCCAAAAAGCGCATAATCGAGCGCTTCAATAAAAGAGCTTTTATAAAGCAGTAAATGATATAGAATAAAATATACAAAAAAGCTGCTATTTTAGTGCTGACAACGAAGAAGGTTGCAAACCGAAAAAAATAAAAATATACGAAAATGATTGGTAAAAAGGCATTTTAACAAGTTAAAGCAAAACATTAATGAATATCATAATATAAAGGGTGTTTTTTTTACAGGTTTGTTTTTCGAATAGAGATAAAACTGGCATTTTGTGGTCAAATCTGGCAACTCTAATGTCATTTATGTTCAGTTTGGTTTGCCATTTCATCATGAACAGGTTGACAAAAGAACAACGCTTGCAAATCGTGCAAATTTATTTCGAAAATAACGGTTCAGTTCGCGAAGTTTACCGCAAGCTCCGTCCATTTTATGGTCGACATAATCGTCCATCAGAGCAATTAATTCGGTTAACCATGGATCGTTTTCGCACTACGTTTACTCTATGTGATAATACGCATCCGCAGAGACGTCGAACAGTGCGCACCGAAGAAACAATTGCCGCTGTAGAGCAAAGTGTTGAAGAGGACCCGAATGAATCGATTCGCCACCGTGCACAGCAATTGGAGCTTTGTCCATCAACTTTATGGAAGATTTTGCGCAAAGATCTTGGCTTGCGACCTTACAAGATCCAGCTTGTGCAAGAATTAAAGCCGCGAGACTATGCAATGCGTCGTGATTTTGGTGTATGGGCCGAAAATGAGATTGATCTCGATGCTGATTTTCATCGCAAAATTTTGTTCAGTGATGAGGCTCATTTTTGGTTGAATGGCTACGTCAACAAGCAAAATTGCCGCATTTGGAGTGAAGAGAATCCACATGAGACCCTTGAGACGCCATTACATCCACAAAAACTGACTGTTTGGTGTGCTCTATGGGCTGGTGGAGTCATTGGGCCATACTTCTACCGCAATGATGCTGGAGAGGCAGTTACCGTTAATGGAGACCGGTATAGAGCCATGATAACCGACTATTTTGTTCCCGAATTGGATGGCATGAATGTGGATGAGTGTGGTTCCAACAAGACGGCGCTACATGCCACACAGCGCACGCCACAATCGATTTATTGAAGGAAACATTCGATGAGCGCATAATTTCGCGGAATGGACCTGTCAATTGGCCACCAAGATCGTGTGATTTGATACCATTGGATTATTTTCTTTGGGGATATGTGAAGTCGCTCGTCTACGCCAACAAACCAGAAACGTTAGGGGAATTGGAAGCCAACATTCGTGGCGTTATTGCCGACATACGGCCCCATATGCTCGAAAAAGTGGTTGAAAATTGGACCTGTAGAATTGGCTTTATTCGAGCCAGCCGCATGCCACATGCCTGAAATCATATTTAAACATTAATGGCATAAAATTATCCTTCCAATAAAGACAAATTGATGGTCATTAAAGCGATTTTCTTGTGTTTTATTTCAATTCGAAGTTCTATACCACTGAAAAAAACACCCGATAGTTAGCCCCTAAAATACACTTTAGGAGTGCTTTGTTTGCATGTTAAAAGAAGCGCTTATTGTCAGCAGAAAATAGTCCTCCAAACCGGGAACACCCCATACAAAAATCAGGCATCCCATCAGCAGGTTTGAAGCGATTTGAGGTATGAATTCATACACAAAACCTGCTCCTTTTGGAGCACATTTTTTACTGGGTATTGGCTGCACCTGATTTCTCGCCAAAAGGAGAAACAGTAAAATTTCTCAAATTAAGTACAAATTGCTTGAAAATTTGTGCAGAACATCTGGAAAAATGGGCCCGAAACGAAATAGCTTTCATTATATCTGTACCCATGTTCTGTTACTATAGTGAGAACTTTTCGCACCGAAAAGATGTGAAACAAAATATTCCATCGTTTCTCGAAAAGTGAGAAAAAAGTGTGTCTGTAACTCATGTCGAAAACTAAATATAAAGAGATTAATTTGTTACGTTATAAATGTCATAACATTGCACTCGAAGCCGATGTGACATTGCAGACGTTGAGAACGCCAGTAACACTATCGACCCCTAACCGCGAAAATAATGTAAGCGCTAAAAATTTAATTTTACAGGAGAGAGCTTTTTTATTTTATTTCATATAAATTTTGTATGAAATTTGTCGCTTACAATAAAATTGTTCTTGCTATAAAATCGTAACGGTACCTTATGTGACCATGACATTTTAGGAGATGATGCAAGTGTTGCCAATAAAGTCATTTATTAAAAAAAACGAAAATTGCAAACCATGTCGCTTACGTTATTTTCGCGGTTAGGGCTCGATATTATCGTTGGCGGCGACCAAAATTTTCAACGACGGCGGCGAAAATACAACCGTCGGCTATACCAAATAATGTAAAGTCCGACTTTAATAATGTTTGTTGTTTGCAAACGAGCTTTGCAAAAATTCGTATCTACATATGAGTCGTTCAGTCTATAAAGGGAATGAGTCCATTTTTGGCGTTTTTGAGATTTAGCGTGGATACACTTCCTTTTATGACTAACAATGTATGGTAAAAATTTTGTTGTCAAATTTCAACGGTAACCCCCTTTTAAAGACAAAACATTTTTTTGTACGAAACACAAAATTTTTATTTTCAGTGGAAAAAGGGAATGAGTCCACGCTTTGCTTTCCATGAGTTTCAAAACAATGCTTGCAAGCCTCTTGTTTGGTCAAATACATAAAAATGTTTGCTGATACGCACGAGCGGATTGTTTTGTGTTCAACATGCAAAATAAAAGAACAGTTTCGAGTGGTTAAAATGACCAGTTTTGCTTTTTTCTCTACAAAATCTTTGGAAAATAACGTTTGCAATCGCAAAACCAACACCGCGGTAACACCGGTAAACCGGCTCCAAATGAGGTGGATCAAACTAGATAGATCGAAACCATGGGTAATACAATATAAAAATAATATCGATAAAAAATTTGGATTTGAAAATATAAACATAAGAAATAAAGGTAAAGTAATGTTATTGAATAGCGTAAGTCAAAGTCTATTGTATCCTGAAACTAGAGCTATATTAAAAGAAAAGGAAAGGATATAATTGATTTATTAAAATATATCCCTCCCGTGTACCATACTTTCTATAAAAACTTGAAAACAGTATAAAGTCAGGAAGCTTATTCTGTAGAAGACATTATTTTGTTAAATTAAAAAAGAAGAAATTTTTTAGTTAATTTTTGTTTTAAAAAGAAGAAATGTTTTATGTTTTTTTTAAACTTCATTTAAAATAAAACTGATCGAATGCACTGAACTAAAAAATTAGCTGCAGCCTTTTTTTTGCCAAATTATAAAAAATGTACTCTTTCCAAAATATACTAATTCAATTTAAACACTACACAAGGTAAGCCAATATTAACATGGATATTTTTTTTTTATTTCCGAAAGAATGCTCAAAGTCAAAACATAATAAATTTGAATTTTTACGCTTTCGATTTTAACCACAAAAAATTTGGTGGACTTATTCCCTTTTTCCACTGAAACTCTTATCAATAAAAATGTATTTGTATCATATTAACAGGTTTTTTGAACACATACACTTACATACAAACATTATATATTTACAAATTGTAAAAGAAGCCCTAATAATTAATTTTGCAATTTTAGTTTTGAGTTTTGTTGTAACAACTAGATTTAAGGTCAACGTCAACTGTCCTGTCGTTTTTCTCCATTTAAAATTTTTGGACTCATTCCCTTTATCCACTGAACGACTCATATATAAAACAGGATGTGTGTATGTATGTATGTAACGTATAGACTCCAAAACGGCTGGGCCTATTTTGATGAAATTTTCAGGGAATCTCAGAATATTCAGGCGGGTGACACTGTGAAGTCTGATTTTTGATTTTCGGTCTGCGGGCGGAGGGTCGTGGCAAAATCCAATTTTCATATTGCACCACCAATGACATCTATATAATTGTGGCGATTTTTTCTTTAAAATGATCGCCATGGTTCTACTTAGATTTATGCGCAAAGAAAGTTTTTCCCCGCCCACTTTTACGCCCACTTTTTTCGAATTACCTAAAATCAGAAAACGGCTCCATCGATTTAGCAAATTTTTCTTTCAAATGTTTGTATTGATCCATTTTAAGTTTTCATCGAAAGAAAAATTTACCACGCCTACTTTTACGCCCACTTTTTCTATTAAGCGAATAACTTGAGAACATCTTGACCGATGTGGACAATTTTTTCTTTAAAATGATTGGCATGGTCCAACTTAGGTTTTTACGGAAAGAAAATTGTGCCCCGCCCCCTTTTTCGATTTACCTAAAATCAAAATACGGCTCCATCGATTTGACTAATTTTTCTTTTAAATGTTCGTATTAATCCAGTTTAAGTTTTCATCGAAAGAAAATTTTACCACGCCTACTTTTGCGCCCACTTTTTCTTTTAAGCGCTTAACTTGAGAACGGCTTGACCGATTTGGACGATTTTTTCTTTAAAACCATTGCCATGATCCAACTTAGGTTTTTACGGAAAGAAAATTTTGCCCCGCCCACTTAACGCCCACTTTTTTCGATTTACCTAAAATCAGAAAACGGCTCTATCGATTTGACTAATTTTTCTTCCAAATGTTCGTATCCTTTTAACGGATTTTAAAAATCGAACGCAAACATTTTTCTAATGTGGACAGGACAACGTCTGTCGGGTCAGCTAGTATTTTATAAAAATGTTCAAAGCAAAATAATTAAACAATAAAAAAATGTGCCAAAATCAAAATATTATTATTTTTATTCTGGGTATTTTGCAGTTTTAATTGTTTTAAGTGTTAAAATTTTTTCTCGTCCCATTTTGATTCATGAGTTTATTTGGCAGTTTAAAGCGGGAACTTTTCGCACGAAAATGTTACAGACAGACTTCTTCTGTAAACTGGCGAGTAGTTTCTTTACGTTACAGCTAGTACTCGCCAAAAAAGGTAGAGACACCGTTTAGTGAGAAAAACCGCTGTTTGTTTCAATATCTGGCATTTTTGTTTCATTTCACACATTTCAAACGAAAAGTTTTTCGACGCGAGCGACGGGCACTGGTAACGAAAACAGCTAAAGTTTAAAATTTCTTAACCATTAGCTTGGTTGCCAATACACAACATTTGGCAAAAGTGGGTGAGAATGGAGAAGTGGACATGGCACCAAAAATATTCTTTATATATTAAGAATGGTAAGAATAAAATTGTCCGAATTAAGTACAAAATGCTTGGTCATTATTACACAAAATATTTTATAAAAAAGTAGGCGAGATCGTAGAAGTGGGCGTGACACCTTATAAGAAGACGTTATAGATTTTGCAGATAACATTTCGGTTGTCAGGGATTTGTTGCTTATGAAAAAAAAATCTCATTTTTGTTGAGGAATTGATTGCTTAATTTTCAAAATATGCACCTAAATTTTTTTTTAAAAAGGTAAGACTGATCGTTAAGTCCACTATTCTCATAGATCTAAAATTATTACTTAATGTGATCACAAAATCATCCCAAAATGAGAAGTATAATAAATAGAGTAAGTGCCTTCCAAGTCCTCTTGAACAACCAAAAATTTAATTCTATTTGTATTTCCAAAATAAAAACAAAGCGATAAGAATCTACAAACAAAAAAAAAAAAAAATGTATAACTCTTAAGGATAATTGGCCTTGTTTCCTTTAGCATTTAACCTTTCTCAAAAAAGAAAAGAAAATATATATTAAATTTACAATTTGTTAACATTATTTTGTAAAATATTTTTTTTTTTTTTGTATTATTGTTGCTGTTTTGTTTTTTAGGTTAAGAATCTAATAACCTTTAACAAAACTTCAAACTACACATAAAAAAAATGTTTTCCCTTAACAAATACCCAGAACAAGACTGGAGATGAGGAATGAATATTGTTCTTGTTTTAAATTTTTTCTATATTGGATTTTATCTTCTACTTTTAAAATAGACTAAACAAATAATTAAACTTTTTTTTCCCTTTTTTGAATTTCACACAAGTTTTGTTTTTTTTTTTTTCTTTTGTTTTATCGAAAAAGGTTTGTGTTTTGTTTAAGTAAAAAAAGTTTTAGACGAATTTTTGACTTTGTTATTTCTGTTTTATTGTTCTAAGTAACGAAAAACAAAAAAAATTAAATGTAGAAAAAAATAAGAAAAGTTTAAAAATCCAATTAGTGTACAATTTCTAGCGTCTCTTTTTGTTGAAAAAAAAACTTTTTTAAATTAAATGCAGTCCGGAGATAAAGAGAATATTGAAATTGTTTTAGTTTTTAGTCGTTTTTTTTCGTTGTTTTTATTAAGAGGCTCAAATTAACTTGAATGGAATTTAAGAAATTTTTAGTTTTTTTTTGCGTTTTTTTGTGTTTGTTTTAAAACGAATTTATAACTTGTTTCCTTCCGTCAAAAGTTAAAAAAAGAAACTTAAAGAGTTTCTATTAAATTAAAACATTAAATAACTCACTAGACAAGTTGTTAAACAGTTTTGTTAATAATGCTGAACTGGATAAAAACAATTTTAAACTAATGGCGAAAATTTATGATTGAATTTTGATTTTTTTTAGTTACAGGGTATCCCAAAAAATGGAGGAAAGTAAATAGTATAATTTTTTTTTAATCTAAAATGACAGACAATTCTGTTCAAATTTACACTTGCTCAGTCAAGAGTCACAAATGAGGAAACGTATTTATTGTCGATCAGATGATTCGGTTTCCCCCACAAGCTTAAGTATAAAAAGACGTTGCAGATGAACCTGATAACATTTTTTTCCATTTTAATGTACAGCTGTTTAAAAATTGTATGTTTGTTTATGTTTAGCAATAAGCGAATTTTCTATCGACGTACATGATGTTTTTTTAAATTTTTAAGGGGGACCACCACCCCATAATGCACGACGCTAATTGTGAGGCACATCTTAACGTGAAGTTGTTTTGCACAACTTAATTTGGCATTTCTTTGTTTCAGTGTTTGACATATTCAACCCTGGAGAGGTACACAATTGAGCAGCACGTTAAGATTGTTAAAGCTTTTCACGAAAATGGGCGTTCAAATCAAAATATATTTAGTGCACTTCGTGATTTTTTTGGTCAGCGTAATCAACCACAATTGTCTACAAGCTGGAGAATTGTGTGCAAATTTAAGCAGCGTCTGAACGAAAGATGAAACCACCTGTACATGCACGCCCAGGGATGGCGGCGTCATCCGGCCGTAGTTTTTCGAAAATGAGGACGGCCAAGCCAACTAGGAATGGTGTTTGCTATCGCGAGATGATAACAGACTTCTTGGGGCCAGAAATTTAGGATATGGACCTGGAGGATATGTGGTTTCAACAGGATAGTGCCACTTGCCACACAGCTAACGAAACAATGGCTTGTTGTCTTATATCGTGGCGATATTAATTGACACCGACTAGGCCGGAAGAAAGGCCTGAATTCGCCAGCTTAACGATCCACATTGATCAAAAATATAATTTTAAAGTTTTGTAAAAAAAAAAATTAAAAACAATTAAAGCAAAATGCCAAGAAATGCTCAAATGGAGATAAAAGAAATTGAATATTATTTGCAGAATAAAAAACTAGTCCTTTATATATTTTTTTTAATCCCTGAACTCCCAACAGGCAAGGCAGTTGATAGTTTGCTGCCTGGCCTGCCCTTCCGCTACCTTGGCAAAAACCTTGGCTAATATATGATATTGTTCATTAAAGAATTTAACCGCTAGAAGCTTAGATTTGGCTTACGTACCTGTTATGTTCTTACTTTATATCAATTTCATCTCTCCACACCTGTGGACATTTTCAGATACACGCAGTTCCCCTTAAAGAAAGTCCGAATAAAAAAACTCTCCCAATTGTCCGTTCAAACTAGCCTCTAGTAAAAAAAAACTAATTATGTATAGCTATCCTCTGCCCCTAGAGTACAACTAGCACCAAAGAAAAAACCTAGTCCGAACTTGGTCTGGTGTCCTGTACCCATGTTCGGTAACTTTAGTGAGAACATATCGCGTCGAAAAGACGTGAAACAAAATATTCCATCGTTTCTCGAAAAGTGAGAAAAAACTGTGTCTGTAACTCATGTCGAAAACTATCAAAAGAGGTTACGTCGCACACTGGGGATTTCGCGGAAAAAAGTCAAATTGTCAACATAGTCTTCAAGCAATATGCAGTGATATGTTGCAATTTTAGACTAAATGGTACAATCAAATCAAACAGATTTACTCCGATCTGACTGCCAGTTTTTTTTTATATCCGTCTCAAACTCAGAACTTGTGTGTTTTACCGAACCAACTTAATTTAAACCTAAGAATTTAAATACGAATATTATTTTACTATGTGAGCTAACGTTTTTCTTTTTTTTTCTATTTAAAGTAGTATATTTCAGTATACTAAAATTGAAAAAAAAAATCTGCAGGGACTTAAGTTTTTTTTTTTTTTTGTATTTTTATGGACATATAACAAAAATCCCATTTTTCTCCAAACATTTGGACCTGGAATTTTTTCTTTACTTTTCCTCAGTTTGAAATCACACCGAATACATTGTCTTATATCTGTTTTAACATTATTAATCAATTTCAAGTGCCACCAGGTGCCACCTCTCAAGTTTTTGCATTACACAGGACAACATTTTTCAGCTGATTGATTCGGGACTCAATTCTGATAAGGCTCTTTTGTTTATCATAACTCGAGAACCACTAGTCGGATTTTGCTGAAAAAAATTTAGAAAAATCAAGAATTACAATTACTTTCATCTGTTTATATAACATTTTGCTACATAAGCAACAGTTTCGCAGTTATAAATAAATGTATGAAGAAAAAAAATATTTTTTGCCCAAAAAAATTAAATTTTTTATTTTTAATTCATAAAAAATCCAAAACAGTAAAAAAAAGTTTCAAGTTTTATTACTTTCACGTAAAGTCGCATCACCTATGAAAAAAATGAGACATAAATCATGAAAATCGATGAACGCGTTTCGCTTTTATTCACAATTAAGTGAAGGTATGCATTTCAAAAATTTGCTCGAGATATGCACAAAATTCTTTGCAAAAACATTTATGACTTTTTTTATGATTCTCAGAATTAAAAAAAAAAGCAATAAACAAAAGGTTATTTGATTTTTATGATTGCGGTAGCAAAGTAATAAGCGGTAATAAATGTGCGTGGAAAATTGAAAGAAAAAAAGGTAAGTGCACTTTTTAAATTATTTGGGTTTTTTTCGTTGGCTACCTGCATGATTTTTTTACACAAATTGCACCCACATTTATGAGTGGTCATGTTTTAGAACGTTTTGAAAAATTTTAAACGCACACGAAACAGGTATATAGACTCCCTTAAAAGATGCGCGAATTCATAAGTAAAAATTTGTACATTAAAAACTTTGGGGATGTTTACAAAGCTTGAACTTACATTGCATTGGTTACAAAATGAAGGATATAACATACTCGTACCATACAAACAACTCACGAAAGAAAAAACTAACAGTTATCCTCTAGAAATTTCTATCACTGAAAGTTCAGGCAGTGTACCTCTGCAAAATCTGTTGGATCATACTGCTAAAAGAGTCCTAGAGACCAAATCAGTAAAGGAAATAAATAATATTGAAAGCGGAAATCTAACAATGTACTATAAATGGGGATGTGATGGGGCATCTGGTCAAAGCGAATACCAACAGAGGTTTTCAGATGATCAAATTTCTGACTCTTATTTATATATGACATCAGTTGTACCACTAAAATTATCATTGAGTGATGACATAAATAAATTAGTATGGAACAACAATAAACCTTCTTCCACACAATATGTAGAACACTACAGTTTGCGTACGTTAAAGAGACACCTCAAGTTATACGAGAAGAAAAGAGAAGAGTCGATGAGGAGATATCTCAACTAAAAGAATTTGAGTTAACAGTAAATAATCGTAACTTTAAAGTTAAACATGAATTATATTTTACAATGATTGACGGCAAGACAGCACAATCAGTAACAGAGACACCAGCAGCATCTTCTTGTTTTATTTGTGGAGCAACAACATCCAAGATGAATAAAATCGAAGAAGTTCAAGCTATGCCCGTAAATGAACAAGCACTGCAATTTGGTATGTCACCACTTCATGCGCGTATTAAGCTGATGGAGTGTCTTTTGCATGTAGCTTACAATCTTGAATTTAAACGTGGAAGAGTCGACTCAAATACTCGTCCGATAAGAGAAGCCCGAAAATGTTTGATAAAGCGTGAAATTAAAGAGAAAATTGGAATACAGGTTGATACTGTTAAACAAGGCTCTGGTACGACAAATTCAGGAAATACGTCACGAAGATTCTTTGCTAATCCTGCTTTAATTTCCGAAATCACGGGTCTAGATGAAGACATAATCAAGAGGTTTTCAACAATTCTCGAAGCTATAACCATTACCGAGGCACTAGATCCGAAAAAATTTGGTGATTTTTGTCTGGAGACGGCAAAAAAGTTTGTTGCACTGTACGAGTGGTACAATATGCCACCAACACTCCACAAAATTCTGATTCATGGAAAATATATAATTGAAAAGTGTATTTTTCCTGTAGGCTTATTATCCGAAGAGGCTCAGGAAAGTCGTAACAAAGACTATAAAAAATATCGCCTTAGGCACTCCAGAAAATGCAGTCGAATTGCCACGAACGAAGATATTATGCACCGAATGATGGTAACATCAGATCCCATGATCTCACACTTGACTCCTTCATTTAGCCAGAAAAAGCATAGTGATATAAGCGACGAAGTTAAGGCTCTTTTAGAATAATAAATTAAAAAGTAGATTTAAAATAAATAATAAATTAAAAATTAAAAAAATCATTTAAATGTTTTGTTAGTTAGGGCTTTTTACATTGTAGGTAACGATATACATTTGTCTAGCTTTCTTTATTTTGATTACTTTTGTATATAACTATATAAATAAAACTAAGTTTGTGATGAAATTAAAAATAGATTTAAAATAAATAATGAATTAAAAAAATCATTTACATTTTTTTTGTTAGTTAGGGCTTTTTACATTGTAGGTAACGATATATATTTCTCTAACTTTCTTTATTTTGATTACTTTTGTGTATTACTATATAAATAAAACTAAATTTGTAATGAAATCATTATATTTTTTGAAAAATATACTTTTTTCCTCACCTCCATACAAAAATCCCCAGTGTGCGTCGTTACGTTATAAATGCCATAACATTGCACTCGAAGCCGATGTGAAATTGCAGATGTTGAGAACGCCAGTAACTCATATCGCTGACGGCGACCAAAAATTACTGAAATTGAACATTTTTCAACGACGGCGGCGAAAATACGACCGTCGGCTATACTAAATAATGTAAAGTGCGACTTTAATGTGTGTTGCTTCCAAAAGCGCTTTGAAAACATTTATATATTTTATAAAAATGTTAAAAGCAAAATAATTTAACAATGAAAAAATGTCCCAAAAACAAGATATTATTAGTATTATTTGCATTTTTAATTGTTTTTTGGTGTTAAAATTTTTTCTCGCTCCATTTATATTCGTGAGTTTATTTGACAGTTCAAAGCGGGAACTTTTCTCACCAAAATGTTACAGACACACTTTTTCTGTAAATTGGCGAGTAATTTCCTTACGTGGCAGTTTGTACTCGCCAACAAAAGTTACAGACACAGTTTAGTGAGAAAAACAGCTGTTTGTTTCAATATACTGCATTTTTGTTTCATTTCACACATTTCAATCGAAAAGTCTCTCGACGCGAGAGTTACAGAACATGGGCACTGGATTTACAGGTAGGATTACCAATAATGTTCCTTTTCCCAGTCGATTTAAAATAAGTCCCGTCTATCAGTGGTACGACAATTGTATGTAACAGACTTCTTGGGGTGTGAGTGAGTTGAATGTGCGTCTGCCAATGGCTATTGAGGCCGCAAATGCTGGACCATGTATCAAAATGATGGTGCTGGGATTTATTTTTTTATTTATTTTGATATTTATTATTGTTTTACCCATACAACAAGATATACAAAATCTTTTAGATTATAGTAGGGATAACAGGTAGGTATACAAAAAAATGTTTATAACATGGAACTTATTATTTTATATAAAAAAGTAAAAAAAGTGTTGGGGAAAAAAAAAAAAAAAATAATAATAATAATAAAAAAAAATAAAAAAAAATTAATAATAATAAATGAATTACAATAACATTTATGAATAATTTAGAAACATGCAAAAACGAAAATTTTAAAACATAGAATGATTGAAAAATTATTAAGATTGAGAAAACAGTTTAATAATTTCATTTTTGAAAATGTTCGCATTGCTGATTGTTTGAATTCTGTTTGGAAGTCTGTTCCACAAACGGATAGCATTAATGAAAAACTGCCGCTCTGAAACCTGACACTTGTATCTAATACTTGTTAGTTTACAGCCGCGGTTCGATCTTACAAATTGCAACCTGTTGTACAAGTATGATGGTGTTTTAAGATATATGATTTTGTGCAGTAGTATTAAAGTTCAGCTGTCAATTAGATTTGAGAAAGTCATGCCATACAATTGTTTCGCAAAAGAAGTTATATGATCACGTCTGCGAAGACCAAAAACGTATCTGGTTATATTGTTAAATGCTACCTTTAACTTTCGTGTACTATCTGAGTCACAATGTCCAAATATTTCACTTCCGTAAAGTAAGCTGGGCATTACGTACGTTTTAGCAATAAGCATTCTTATGTTAACCGGTGTGCAAGAAATGGTTGACCATAGAGAACGTATCATGGATTGAGTTTTACAAACAATAGAGTTAACATGATTCGACCAACTTAATGTTTGATTGAATACAAGCCCCAGGTTTTTTGATGAGGTGACTATATCAATTTTTTGTCCATTTATCATTACGTTAATATTGGGAATCAGTAAATTGGATTTTCTGTGAATTATTATACATTTTGATTTTAAGGGATTCAAACAAAGGCCGTTCTCAGATGCCCATGAAGAGACTTTATTCAGATCTATATTTAGAGCATTAACACTTTGTTGTAGTGACTTAATGGGTGAACTTAGGTAGAGCTGTACATCATCCGCATACATGTGAAATTTGCAGTATGAAATACAGGTAGGTAAGTCATTAGCATACATCGAAAATAACAATGGTCCTAAGATTGAGCCTTGTGGTACTCCTTTAGTAACTGGTAGAACAGCAGAGTTATTATTTCTTAGGAAGACAGTTTGAAAGCGGTTTGTGGCGTATGATTTTATTAGTGAAACCGCAGTACTGGAAAAATTAAACTGTTGTCTTAGTTTCTTACAAAGAACAAAATGATCAACTGTGTCAAACGCCTTTGAGTGATCTAGAAGAACCAACATTGTTACCATTCCATTATCTATATCACTGCGAATATCTTCGGAGACATCAATGAGTGCAGATACACAACTGTGTTTTTGACGAAATCCAGATTGCTTTACATTAAGAAGTTGATTTCTTTCCAGGTATTTGCTAATTTGTTTATGGGCAATCTTTTCAAAAATTTTGGAGAGATAGGAAAGTATAGCAATAGGTCTGAACTCAGAGCTTGTCTTAGGCACTGGTATAATTTTTATATATTTCCAACGTGAAGGAAAAACTGATGTTGAGATAATTGTGTTTATTAAATGAGTTAAGTAAGGTAGGGTTTGTGGCAGTAGTATCTTAATGAATTTCGGATTTATGTCGTCACACCCAATAGCAGTTGACTTAATTGCTTTCATGCTATATAAAACATCAATTTCATCAATGCAGTGAAATTTAAATAAATCATAGTTTTGTAAGCCAAGGCCATTGCGCTGATATACATTATGTGTGTTTAAGTTTATTGGAGGTGTAGGCAAAGATACAAAAGCTTGATTAATATCATCTGGATTAAGATTTAGTTCCTGGTTATGATTCTTAATATTACATATTCCTATTTCACGGATTGTTTTCCACGTGCTTTTTCCATCTATTGCTCTGGTAAAACGTTCGGAAAAGTATTTATATTTTGCTTTTTTAATCAGGCAATTGACTTTATTACGCTCTGCTCGAAAAACTTCCAATAGATATAAAGTCTTAAATCGTTTCCACCGTTTGTAGGCTTTGATGATGTTGTGTTAACGACTGAATGATGGGTATCTCCTCATGATGTTCTGTTTATGGTGTGTATATATGTATTTGCGAATGGTGTATATAAAGGGTAGTTTTCTTTTTTTAACAAACTATCTTCAATGGCTGATACCTGCTCGATAATGTCGTTAAGCTCTAGAACTATTGTGATATTGTTGCTGTACACATTCGATTTAAAAACCCCCAAGAAATAGTCGAAAGGTTTAAAATCACACAATCTTTGATCTTTTAGCATTAAATAACTTTTATTTTTATCACAAAATTACTGCACTGTAGGTATTCTCATTTTGCAGTCTTAGTTAGCACCCCTTTGTGTCTTTGTTAATGAAATTATAATCCTCTGTTTCAAACAATTGTGGTCACTCTAATATTAATTATTTCCATTTCTTTTTTTTAACTTTATTATAAATTTTAATTTAAGCTTAGAAAAAATAATTGATTAGATTTCTTGATTATTTTTGATTAGATTTGATTAGATCAACTATTTTTAACTATTTTTGTTAAGAAATGCACGGATTTTTTTCTTTTATTTATCTAATCACAATTAGTGACGATTAGCATTTCTAATCAATTCTAATCAAAAATAATCAATAAATCTAATCAATTATTTTTTAGATTAGTTTTGATTAGATTGGATTAGAAATGCTAATCGTCACAAATTGTGATTATATTTTTGATTATTTCTAATCAAATCAATTAGTAATCTGAAATTTTTATCAAAATTCAATTCTAATCCAAATTCCCCAGCTATGTTTTGGTGTTTAAGAAAAATGTTCTTTTATCAGTTTTTTTCTTATTAGCGTTTTTCGTATATGAAACCTTTTTTGTTAGAATAATCGCAAAAAAGACATGGTGTTTTTAAAAATGTTTTTTATAAGCGTTTTGTTCTTATATGAGATGTTCTTATATCCGAATAATACTGTACCGCAAAAATCGTCATCGCAGAAAATTAAATGTGAAAACTAGTTTTTTCTGTGTGTGTTCGTATCAGGATGAGTATATTGAAAAATTTTTTTCTTTACGTGTATTCCCGGTAATTACAAAAATTATTTCTTCCCGGGAGTTCCAAATAAAATTTTCCCTCATATAAACGCTTTTCTTTTATAAACCTTGTGTTTGTCGAAATTTTGACAACGTTTAGCTATTATTTAATAAAATTATGATAAGAAAAATTTATTATGCTGTTCATAAATTGTAAAGCTGAGATTTTGTTTGTTAATGTAATTTTTTTTTCGTGTGTGCGAATGCTTATATCCTATTTATAAGGGGTTTACCGCCACAAAATACCTGTAACATTCTAAAATATATAAAATTTTAACAACCCCAAGAAAAAAATACGACAAAATACAAGTCAGTAACGCACGTGACATTGTACTTGACAGTGCTCTTAAGAAGGTAGAAAGCAATTCATATCACCTTTAAAAATTATGGGATTTATGATTTGTTTTCTTGTAAAAATATTTTCTGTGACTTTTTGTACGACAACGAAGGTTCTCGCTACTCTACACAATAACATGTTTAAAGGGGGACTTGAGAATGATATGACAGTTTTTGGTTTTGTTTTCTCTGCGTGCTTTTATTCTATTTTTTTTTTTTTTTGTTTAGTTAATTGTTTTTATTGTTTTATTTTAATTTTCTTCAAGACATCTGTAACAACAAAAGTGGCAGCCCAAACAAATCCGACGAGTCATGCAATACGCAGGGAAAGTTTTTATTTACACATTTCAAAAATGCCAACGAGCAGCTTTTAGTAAACACTAGGATTTCCTAAAAAACTCTACATTGGAATGGGTGGTATTGAAGATTTCGTAGAAGACTATGTGAGCGAATGATATAGGATAAAATTAAAATAGGTCAATATAGAGGTCTAGCAAAGCATTTCTGGTCGGAAAAGCATGCCAGTAAGAAACGTGAAAAATAATACCAAAATATGCATGTGGCAGTGTAAATAAAACTGAACTGGCAAAATAAAATAAAGAAATTTGTTTTATTTGGTTTTTTCTTTACCCACTTACAACTACATTTAGAGTTGACAAAAAATCAACCAATTGTGGTGGGGATTGTAAGAAAAGATAAACTCACTGCTTATTGTTGCTGTTTTTGTTTGAGCTTGATATTGTTACAAGCAAAACTGGGGCTTATAATTCTTATTCGCTTAACAGTTTTATTTGTATAATATCTTTGGTGTTTCTAAAATCTTTGGATGGGGCTTCCTGACGATCTGGCCTAAGCAACCAATGAAATGGGAATTTAGCACATTATAACGTAACCTTGTTATTTAATTTTTGAATGACAAGAAAAACTTTGAAAATTATTCTTGTTGATACCACATTATTTAGTATACTGCTTTCTCTCCTTTAGAATTTTACAATAACGAAATTGAGAGTACAAAAATAATCAAAATTCGAGTATTTCTTTCACAATATATGTATATTGTTGATGCATTCAGTATCCATGAAATTATTAGTCGATCGCGATTGCCAGAATTAGCCCCCAGGCCTTAATGTGCGTTTTAAGGAGCACCTTTTGGAGTTTAACTATCAAGGCATGTATGCGCATTCAATACGTGCTTAAAGTCGCCAGAACTTGTATTGATCTCGGCTTGACAGAGTCCTACCTGGTATATATATGTAGAACCTAAAAGCCCCCAGGAAAATGTGCACTAGACCCTTTGAGGATTATGTAATGACAGTTAATATTCTCCTTATGGATGCCCCCATATATTAATTAAAGCTGATTTTGCTGTTGGTGTTAGATACCTCTAGTTTTAAGCAAAGACCGAGTTTATGATCCATACACAGAAAAAAATATCTCAAGAAAATTTTTAACAGCACAGTTTTTTTAAAAATAAAACTTTAAGTCAGAAAACTTTTTATTTGATTCAATGAAAAAATTTATTTTTAAAAATAAAACTTTAGGTCAGAAAACCTTTTATTTGATTCAATGAAAAAATTTATCAAATTACACTTTGCAATTTGTTATAATCGTTATTTAAAAAAAATCAAATTTAATTTAAAACGTGATCCCAAGTCGTTCTATAAATTTATAAACTCAAAGAAAACAACCGTTGGTTATCCTAAATCAATGACTTATCGACAAATTGAATCAAGTACTGGTACAGTTATAAGTACACGTTTGCTGATTTTTTCTCAAATACCAACTCGAATTCAACATCTGATAGCCCTGGTGCCAAGCGATGCCAAATAATCTTAAAAAACTGAAGTTCTCTAACAGTTGTGGCCCGGATAAAATTCCTAGCTGTGTGTTAATAAAGTGTGCAGACTCCTTAGCAATCCCTCTGACAGTTTTATTCAACGCATCTTTTAAATGTGCTTATCTGCCTAAATTGTTGAAAGAGTCGTATATTGTTCCTTAGTTTAAGTCGGGTAATAAGTCTCTTATTGAAAATTACAGGGGAACTACAAAACTGAGTGCTAAACCAAAGCTTTTCGAAAAAATTATATCAGAACATTTGAGTTATTAAGTCGCAAATATAATATCTCCTTATCAGCATGGATTTCGTAAAGGAAGTAAAGATGACAAATCTCTTACAATTTATTATCGCTGTTAACCGCGGATTTCTTCAAAACAAATCAGACCGATGTCATTTACACTGATTTTAGCAAAGCATTCGATAAAGTAAATCATTTGCTTCTTGTTAAGAAACTACAATTAATTGGTTTTACGAAGCATTGCATAAAATGGATATATTCATATTTATCAGATAGGATGCAAACCGTTCGCTTTAACAGCAGTTATTCTAAAAATATTAATGTTCTTTCTGGAGTGCCTCAAGAAAGCCACCTTGGACCGTTGCTTTTCTCCTTGTTTATTAATGACTTGCCTAATGTTGTAAAATTCTCGAATATTTTAATGTATGCTGATAATGTCAAAGTTTATCTAACCTATAACTTTTAGACTACCATCGACTTCAAAAGGACTTAAACTCATTTTATGAATGGTGCAACATCAACTTTATGGAGCTGAATTTGAAGAAATTTAAATCAATGCGCTTTGTAAGAAATAACCCGATTGCTGCTGATTTCTTTTTGGGTGAATATAAAGTGGAATAAGTTGACAGCTTCCAAGATCTTGGTATATTATTTGATCCTAAATTAAGTTTTACTCTGCATATAACAACCATAATAAATAGAGCAAGGGGTAGGTACACTGGGTTATATAAAACGTTGGGCTAAAGAGTTTAATGATCCGTATATTTGTAAAACTTTATTCATGGCACTAGTTCGACCTTTTCTTGAATATGGATCGATAATATGGGACCCTATTTACCAAATCCATTCCAATGCCATTGAGTCAGTCCAACAAAAATTCTTGTTGTTTTGTCTTCGTGGATTACGTTTTAACGCCTTGACCTTGCCTTCATATGCTGCCCGACTTGCTCATATTATACTTCCTACATTCAAAAGTCGTAGAACTATGCTTAATGGTGACATCTGCTGTGGACTTTTGATTAATGATATTTCTCTCAACATTCCTCAACGTCCTTCCCGTAATTACATATCTTTATCAGTAACATTTGTTAGAGCTTATTATGCTAATGCTGACCCTCTCAGGAGAATGAGCAATGCATTTAACAACTTATATAAATTTATCGACTTTTCATCAAATCCTGATTATAAAGGGCAATAATCACATATCTTAATACTAAGTAATTTTATTGTTAATTCTGTATTATATTTTCGTGTGTAACATTTTGTAATCAATTATTTTTTAAATTGTCTGTAGGGAATAAAATTCCATACACCCAGAGAAAAAACATGTTTAAATATTGTCACCTCCAACCAAACAATGTTTTAAGAAAATTTTAAACATATTATGTTTATTATAACCATATTATTGTCAGCGAGAACAATATTATGGTTAAATTAGGCCTCCATCAAGAAGCCCTAATCATATTATTGTTGCTTCCAAAAATTTTATGATTTATAATAACTAAAATTTGTTAATCACTTATAATAGATTAAAACCATAGTATGTTGCTTTTGGAAAAGAAGAAAATACTATTGTAAATTTAAAAACAAATTATTGTCATATTTAATCATAACGTTTTTAGAGGCAACCATAATATGTTTGTGGGTTCTTGATGGAGGAATAATTGAACCACAATATAGGTGTCGCTGACAATTATATGGTTATATTTACCATAATGTGTTTAAAATTTTCTTTAAAAATAGTTTGTTTGGAGGTGACCATATTTAAACATATTTTTTCTCTACGTGTAGACATATTATAATAATAATAATAAATAAATAAATAAATAAACATTTTGTTTGATTTATTCAAAATTTCCCACAATTTACTTTAACAATGCACGTAAACATTTTGCTGAAAAAAATAATTTGGGCAAACATTTTTTTTAGTTAACTTTTTTTTATTGAAACTTAGTTGTGGACTTAAAATTTAATAACTCTTTTATCAATACCGCAAAAACCGTCATCACAGAAAATTCAAAAATGTCTGTAATTAAATATGCGATTTTCGTATTCAAAAATATACATTGTTTTTTCTGTGTATTATCATTTCAAATTTCCACCTTTGTTTTGCCTTTCAATCGGGCTTAGGTGGACAGTGAAATACGGCCATACTGGCTGTCACGTTTATTTTGAAGAAATCTATGAGCCCTTCCATGTCCAAACTCTTTTTTTCGGGCGAAAAAGAAATAATGATCAGAAGTAGCGCATTTTCAATTATGACAAAAATAATCTCTATATTGAAAAATCGTTATTTAGGTTATCCCTATCGGTCGGATCTTTTCAAAACTTTTACTGTTGGGTATATGTGAATAAAAGAAATCGATGCGGCTAAGTTTCAAAACGAAATGAAAGCTTTAGCTAGATATTATAGATTTAAAGCCAGATATGGGCCTACGCCATAAAATTTCGTCTTAATATTTTGTTTAAACAAAGATATTCCAATTAAGTGATTTGAGAAGTCGGCTTAACGCGGCTTAATTTTCGTACGTAGCAAATTCTACAAAACTTTTTAAACTCTTTTTAAAATTATCATGTCACAATGTCGAAGCTTTTTAAAAATGGTGTTCATATTTTTACGTAGTAAAAAATCTTCTTTCTGGAATAGTTCAAAAATATTTCATCTTCTCAAGAAATTATATTTGACCACAGCTCCCATACAAACAACACTCCTGCAGCCATATTCTGCAATTCGCTTGGCTAAAGCTAAATTTCGATCGCTAAAATGTCTTAGAGAATACAAAATTTAAAAATGTTTGCGATGATAATAAAGGCTAAAATTGCGACGAATTTAATTTTTAATGGCATTGCCAAATTTAGCAATGCACGTTACAAAACTGCATTCGTAGACAAATATCGCTAAATCAACTTTATTGATTTTTAGCGATAGAGATTTAGCTTAAGCAAATTACAGAGTACGGCTGCGGAAAAATACCTTTAATGCCAAAAATGTCCTTAAAAATGTTAGCATTGCTATAAAATTTAGCGATTTCCTTACAACTCATCAATAGTTTTCATTCAGGTCATATATGTGTAGCTGCTCAACAGCAAACCTCCCCGATTCGGCTCTATCCAACTTAATCTACAATTTTACTTTAAATTATAAAAACATAAACAGCCGATAAACAAAGTAACTACAGATTTTTTTTTTTTTTTGCTTAAACTCTCGACTTACCTTTGTCAAAAAAACATGACACATTATTATGTTGTTGGTATAAAAGCTGTTGTTACTGTTGTTGTTTGCTAGTGGTACCAGAAAGTGAACAACTTTATGGATTTATGATTTTATAATGTTTTTTGCATGTTAATAAACCATTTTATTTCAAATTAAATGGAATTGTTTAAAAGTGAAAATGTAGAAAGAGAAATGTAGACAAAAACAAATTTGAAAACAAAAAAAAAGTTAAACAAAATTAATAAATTAAAAGGTTTTATATGCTTTTGCCATATTTGTTTTAAATAAAACTTTTAGTAAAAACTTATTTTTGAAAAAAAAGAAGAAAAAATCAACTGAAAATAAAATGCAATAGTTACCTTTAATAATGCAAAGTAAAGTTTATTGTACATGGTGAACAGAGGGACACAGAAGATAAAAATAACTAATAAATATTTTTTTAAATTAATCATTTGTGAATTAATCATCTAAAAAGATATCTTTGCTTTAATGAATGCATTTTTATTTCTATAAGAGATTTTTTAAATTAGGCTTTAACAGAAATTTTTGAGCCAAATTTATCTCGGGTTTTATAAGATTTAAAGCAGTGAAATGTATTTATACAGATAGGGCTTAAATGCCAGCTGCGTTACATTACGGACTTTCTATTACACAATATTTCGTGTATTTTTTTTTGGAGTTTTTTGCATTCTTACGGTTTTGCAATTAAAGTGAAATAAAAAGTGACCACAATTCCAAGTTATAAAAATTTTTTCCAAATTGAATCCCAATTATTGTTTGGTAATATTTCTGATTAACTAATATTGAATGCTTTAGTAAGCAAAGCCGGTGTTTGTTAACCCATAGAGGAGAAAATCCTTGCGCCCAGCCAAACGCCCAATAATGCTATCTTTAGCGCTATTTTTTAAACCAAAACCGCATAATTATTAAGAGCCGCTTCACGCATTTTGTTAAACTTTTGGTAGTAAAATCTTCTGAGCCCCAAAATTATAAAGTAGCAGCGGGTAAGTGGTTTCCCCCATAGGACGCCAATGTTTAATATCGCATATCTTAAGAACTGTTATAGTGAGAATGTTCAAACTTTGCAAAAGTCACTCTTATGATACACTACACTATTGTAAATAAAAATAAAGCGGGTAGGCGCAGGGGGGAAATACCTCTCATAGGATGAATATATTAAATATCGCTCAACTGAAGAACTATTAAAGGGAGAGCCTTCAAACGTGGTTAAAGCACTATTATAACAAACTTTAATTTTCAAAATAGTAATGGGCGGGGTGGACAGAGGAGGAGCAGTTCCCCTCATAGATAGAAATATTAATAAGAGCCGCTGCACGCATTTTGTTGATCTTTTGGTAGTAGGATCTTCTGAGCCCCAAAATTGAAATAAAATAGCAGCGGGGGAAGTGTTACCCACCATAGGACGCCAATGTTAAATATCTCATATCTTAAGAACTGTTATAGTGAGAATGTTCGAAATTTGCAGAAGTCAATCTTATAATATACTACACTTTTGAAAATAGAAATTAAGCGGGTAGGCTCAAGAGGGGAAATACCTCCCATAGGATCCATTTATTAAATATCGCTCAACTGAAGAACTATTTAAGGGATAGTCTTCAAACGTGGTTAAAGCTACTTTTATGGTAAACTATAAGTTTCAATATAGAAATGGGCGGGGTAGCCAGAGGAGGAGCAGTACCCCTCATAGATAGAAATATTAATAAGAGCCGCTGCAAGCAGTTTGTTGTACTTTTGGTAGCAGGATCTTCTGAGGCCCAAAATTGAAACAAAACAGCAGCGGGGCAAGTGTTACCCCCCATAGGACGCCAATGTTTAATATCGCATATCATAAGAAATGTTATAGTAAGAATGTTCAAACTAAGTAGTAGTCACTCCTATGGTATACTACACTTTTGAAAATAAAAATAAAGCGGGAAGGCGCAGGCAGAAAAACCCTTACATAGGATGCATATATTAAATATCTCTCAACTGAAAAGTGGCTAAAGCAGTATAGCGAAGCGCACCGGGTTAAGCTAGTATTTTACAAACATTTTAAAAAGCAAAATAATTGAACACTTAAAAAATTTGCCAAGAACAAAATATTATTATTATTATTCTATGCATTTTGCATTTTTAATAGTTTTTAGTGTTAAAATCGTTTCTCGCCCCTTTTTTTCGTGAGTTTTTTTGACAGTTCAAAGCGGGAACTTTTCTTCCAAAAATGTTACAGACACACTTTTTCGGTAAATTGGCGAGTAATTTCTTTACGTGACAGCTAGTACTCACCAAAAAAGTTACAGACACAGTTTAGTGAGAAAAACAGCTGTTTGTTTCATATGGCATTTTATTTTCATTTCACACATTTCAATCCAAAAGTTTCTCGACGCGAGAGTAACAGAACATGGGCACAGGATTTAATTTTGGGATTTTAGTTTTCGGGCATATGACACCAAAATTTTTTAGGGTAAATATTAAAATATTTAAGGTGATTTTTCATAAAAAAGAATTATCCTAAATTTAGGGGCATATTTCATTCCATTTTTTTAAGGGCTATTTTTCATTATTTTGAGGTGACATTGCATTAAAAATATTGGGTTGCATTGCAAAATTAAAAATAGCCCTAGTTTTGGATTAAATTTTCATTAGCTTTTAGGGCCCATTATTCCAGGGACCACATTTTGTTGCCACTGTATTTTTAAGACTTATGCCAGGGCACACTAAATTTGGTATTAAACGGTTTCTAAATTATTGATAAAACAAGAGTTAAGAACACTGAGCTGTCCACATATTATTTACTATTTACAGCCAAAATAAAATACCTTTGCAGATGAGGCGGCTTATTAAAAATAATTCGTTTTAAAATAATGCAACCAGCAAAAATCTCCCTAAACTTCCGCCAATTTTACAATGATATATGGGCATTGAGTCCATATAGTTGAAAGAACAATTATGTCTAGTTTTCCTGTTGTAGTTTGAGGTCGGTCATACGACTCTTGGGAATTTATGGGAATTTTTCTTCAATAGATTTTTAGTCTGCATTAAACAATTTGTATGGGAGCCCCCTTTAGGAATGGAGATAGCGGGCAGGTATGTTAAAACAAATGTTTGAGATGAAAAATAAAGTGGGGTTGGTCATACAATTGACCCATCTAGGGGAAAACTAGGGGCTGCAGGGGCCAAATTTAAGAACTTTATTAACTTTATTAAACCGCCATATCTGTATGGTTGAAATTCTTAAACTCAGCCGGTACAGCGCGTATGATGCTCCTAGATGGGTCAAATATCGGGTGATTTTTTTGCTATTATGTTTTTGGCAGCACTGGTTTAAGCAGCTGACGCACGTTTCGTGTTTTGTTTCACTGTCAAACATCTTCAGTTTGGTATATAATTTAACCATGAATCGTCTGACAAACGAACAACGCTTGAAAATTATTGAATTTTATTATCAAAATGCGTGCTCTATTAAGAAAGTTCATCCAATTTTTTATCGAAAAAATGGTGTTCAGCGCCGAAGCTCATTTTTGGCTCAATGGGTACGTCAATAAGCAGAATTGTCGATTTTGGAGTGAAGATCAGCCAGAAGCATTGCAAGAGCTACCAATGCATCCAGGAAAAGTCAAAGTTTGCTGCTGTTTTATGGGCTGGTGGCATCATTGGACCGTACTTCTTCAAAGATGATGCGAATCGTTATGTAGCTGTGAATGGTGAGCGCTACCGTGAGATGATATCCAACTTTTTTTGCCCAAAATGCAAGAGCTTGACTTGCATGACATGTGGTTTCAACAAGACGGTGCCACATGTCACACAGCACGCTTAACAATGGGCTTATTGAGAGGCGAGTTCGTTGAACATTTTATTTCACGTTCGGAACCGGTCAATTGGCCGCCTAGATCGTGCCATTTATCGCCTTTAGACTATTTTTTGTGGGGCTATATTAAAGCTCATGTCTATACACACATGGCCGGTTCAATTGACGCATTAAAAGACAACATTGAAGCATTTATTCATGAGATACCGGCCGAAATGTTGGAAAGAGTATGCCAAAATTGGACTAAGCGGATGGACCATTTGAGGCGCAGTCACGGTCAACATTTGCATGAATTAATCTTCCAACATTAAATTATATGGACCGTACTTTTGATTCAAATAACGATTTCATGCATTTTTCTGAATTGTATGTGTTTTTTTTTAACTGTCCTATAGCTCTTAAAAAATCACCCATTATATGACCAACCCTACTTTATTTTTCATCTCAATCATTTGTTTTAACACACCTGCCCGCTATCTCCATTCCTTAAGGGGGCTCCCATACAAAATGTTCAATGCAGACTAGAAATATATTGAAGTAAAACTTCGATAACTGCCCAGGAGTCGACCCTAGTGGGATATAATGTTTGACTGACCTCAATTAATTTTTTTTCCTTAACATTTTCTCGAGACATACTTGCCCCTTGTTCCCGCTTCTTAGGGGGCTCCTATACAAATAATTCGTTCTATGAAATTCATAAATTAATTAAAATTTTTCGACTTTTGTGAATAAAAAAAAGCTAACGGATTTTAATAATTTATGGCTTGTTTTGTTTGGAGCTTCGTTTTTTATATGTCTGCAAAATTAAGAAGCCTTGCTGCATTTTCAAATTTTTTATGAATATTTAAAAAACGAAAATTACGAAATTTTGATAAAAAAAAATATTTTTTTTCCAAAAAAAATAATGTTTCTAAAATTTTATTATTGCAGAATTTCGGCTTTTTTAGTTTTTTCAATAAGCTAAGGGTGTTTGAGTTACGCAAATATTTTTTTGCAATCCAATTTTTACACAGTTCCACTGTAACGTGTTACATTAATATACACACATATTTATTCATACAATTTAGTTATAAACTTTTTCTTAAATTGTTCTTTTTTATTTTTTTTTTTATTTCGAGGGCAACTCTGTATTCATGTATTCTCTATAATTTTTTTTTTTTTTTGGTTTCCTTGTTTTCATATGGTTTTTATTTTTTATTTTATTCTCATTCTATTTTAATAGTCATATATTTTAAAATGCATTTTTGTTGTAATTACAAAATGCTTTTTAGTAAAGTGCATGAGTTTGCATGATATTGCCTTTATTTTGATCAGCCTTTAAATAAACTACATACATACATACATACAACTATAACAGCAGCAGCAGCAACAATAGCAGTTACAACAACAGCAACACAACGATAACAAACAAAAAAAAAAAAGAGTTATAAACTTTTCATTTGCCGCCAACTATAATAATAGTAGTTGTTGCTGCAGTCCACAGAGGGAGTAAAACTAATCGTTTAGAGACGCCAACAGTTGCCAGCTTTTTTATGCTGAAAATAAATTTTCATTCAAATTTACACATTTATTCTGCATACCAAAGAAAGAAGTAATGGCATTGCTTAAATAAAGTATACTTTCATTTAAATAAAAAAAAAATAACACACGAATATTACAGGGATGAGAAATTTAGTTGGGTGCCATTAGTAAGACTGAACAACGAACAAATAATTGATTTCGAAGTAAAAAAAATGTCTCTACCACTACGAACTCTTCCCCGAATCAAAAGATCAACTCAACTCAAGATTGATTAGGCTGTTGGCTTTGAAAACGACTAATCATCAAAGTATTTGGTAGAATGTTTTTAAGTTTCCTAACAAAATGTCACTAATTCGTGATATTGTTACGAAATTAGATTTATCTTAGAATTATTTAAAGTTTTATTTATTTATTTATTTGCTCCATTTTTTATAACGTAAATTATAACAAAGTTTTAATAATCTGTTTGGTACAAAAATTAAAAGTTAATATACAATTATTGAATAAGTTTAAACATTATTTTCTAACACAAGTTTTGCTAGTATAAAACAATATATAAATAATTTCAATATGAAACATAAAAAAATTAATGAAAATCAAAAATAAAATAAAAAAAAAAACATTCAATTTGTAGCATACAATTTAAAAATTTCGTTTTTAAATTGCCGAGCGTTGCTTATAAATTTAATACTTGTGGGTAGCGAATTTATGTTGTGCAACCTCCTTAATTTTCGAAATAACGGTATATCTCGAAAACCAAAGCTAACATAAAGAAAAAAGTTTGAACTTTCTTAAAGTAAATTTTATTGCGGAATTTCGTTTTTTTTTTAGTTTTTCAATAAGTTAAAGCGTTTTTGAGTTACGCGAACATATGTTGTGCAACATCCTTAATTTTCGAAATAACGGTATATCTCGAAAACCAAAGCTTACCTAAACGGCTAGCAAATACTTTAATCTATCTATACAATATATCGATACCTTCCCATAAGAATGTATTAAGCGACACTTTTTTCGAAAACAACTTTTTGATGTGGAACAATACTAGAAGTTAAGCGCCACATTTTGGCCTGGGTTTCGCTGCCCTATCATGGATGCAAAGGAAACTAGAGATAAAATAAAATTGTATCAACCGTCAAGTTTTCTCACAGAAATAATGTTGCACCCTGTTATTTTTATTATCCGCCAAAGAAATTATGCTAAGCCACATTTTTAAATATGTTTTGTATTCTGAAAATAGCTTTCCAAATATGTTCCTTTCAATAAAATACACAAATAAATAACTAAATGAGACGTTTTTTTTTCGTTTCCTTCACAATTTTAGAAATGTCGCTTAATACATTCTTATGGGAAGGTATCGATATAATTTCTTAGTATGTCAGGATGTTTGAATGTATGTCCTATCCTTTCCGCAACTTTCTGAAGCCATCTGATGACATAGGAAGCTGAAATTTGACACACTTGAAGTACCTTCTCTGCGGAAGATCGTAACGATGCCATATTTTTGATTTTCGGCTTTTCAACTAGTATAACTATAAAGATCTGATAGAAAAGATGTTTTTTTTATAATATGGGGAAATTTGGGCCCCACCCGGCACGGCTAGGCACCGTCGGATTGACCTGAAAAATTAGATCACGATTTCTTATACCAAACCTCATAGTTTAAGCAGCGCAAACAATTAAATTAAAAAAAAAAAAAAATTGCGACCAGTCGAATGGTCATATTTCCCTAGACTAAATACATATCTCAATATTGAGTTAAAGGTAGATGTAAGCTTTCTACGACTTGCAGAATCACAGTTTGCGTATATCTCGCATCCATATAGCAAAGTTGGCATGAGGCATGTTTTCGCTAGAAGAATTCGAATTTTGAGTGAGGTAAAATACTGGGTATTCCATAACGCTCGTAACATTGAGTATGTTTTCCCTGTTGCGACCATGTAAGAAAACGATTAAATGTAATTCCAAGATTTTTTGCCGTTGATACTATCTCGATTTTCTTATTATTAAGCAATATTGCCGGCTCTTGCCCATTCATATATTCGGCCACGATCCATATTTAAGTTCCCAATGCATCGACTCATATCATCAAGGCTACTACTAATATATAGTTGTGCATCATCAGCATACATATGACTACTACAATACTTTAGATGTTGGGGAAGGTCATTGGTATATAAAGTAAAGAGTAATGGACCTAGTATTGATCCCTGTGTCACTGCTTTCAGAACTGGTAGAGATTTTGAAGTATTGTTGTTGGCAAAGAGGGACTGACGGCGTCCTGTTTAATACGATAACATTAATGTTGTCGATGACGTAGAGAAATTGAACATTTTTAGCAACTCAAAACGAACTATATCATGATCTAACGTATCAAAGGCTTTAGAATGATCGAGAAGTACAAGGAAAGAAACATCACCAACATCAATACGCTGTCGCAGTTCTTCAGAAACATCTATTAAGGCCGTTATACAACTATATTTCAGTCGAAACCCAGATTGCTTTCTTGTTAATAAACCCAATTCATTTACGTATTTGCTTATTTGGTGATGTAGTAAACGTTCAAATACTTTTGATAAATATGGTAAAATGGCAATAGGGCGATATTCATTTTTAGATTTTAGTATTATTTTTGCAAATTTCCAGTTTTCCGGGTAAACACTTTTTGTAATTATAGTGTTATATATGTGTGTGATATAAGGCAGCATACGCAAAATGATTATTTTTAAAAACTTTAGATAAATCTAATTAAACCCTAAAGCATTTGATATAATTGCAAGGCAACAAGATAGTACATCTGATTCGAATACGCAATCAAAGTAGGATGGATTATCCATAATATGTGAAGTTTGTTCATAAAAACCAAGATTTGATTGAACAACAGGGAGATTTGTAAAAGACTTATTAGTTTCATCAACATCTATATCAATAACATCAGCAGAGGGTCTACCAACGCCTATCTCACGAATCGCTTTCCAAGTTTTCTTAGATCCCAATGCAGATGTAAAACGATTCGAATAAAACTGTGATTTTGCGGCTTTTATCCATCTATTTACAACTTTCCGTGCATCGCGATATTCTGTTTGTAGATCGACAGTCTTGAAGAGCTTCCAACGTTTGTCTCTTCGGATAATTGCCGATTTAATTTCAGGAGTAAACCATGGTTTCTTCTTAAAATTTTGCTTGACTGTTTTTAGTGGAACAGATTTTCTAAAAATATTTTAAAGGGTTTTTTTTCCAGAAAGTTAAGTTAAGTTAAGAAAGTTACCGAAGGCATATAATAAATCCTAATTGATATTTTTATAATCAAAAAAAGTAATGTCCTCAGTTATGTGTTGTAATTGAAAATCATAGGTTAAAAAAAATAAATCGTGTTTGGAAAACATGGTGCCGATAACTGACTATATAGCAGGACTTTTTTCATGTTACTGACAAAAAATATATCCAATAATATACTATTCGTAGCAGTAAAATGAGTTGGAGTTGTTGGATTATATCCAACAAACACTACAACTCCAACTCATTTTACTGCTACGAATAGTATATTATTGGATATATTTTTTGTCAGTAACATGAGAAAAGTCCTGCTATATAGTCAGTTATCGGCACCATGTTTTTCCAAACACAATTTATTATTTTTAACCTATGATTTTCAATTACAACACATAACTGAGGACATTCCTTTCATTGGTTAAATGACTTTCTATGAGAATATTTGAATTAAACTCACCACATAATATTACATCATCGTATTTGCAAGAGATAGTGTTCAGTGTTTCTAGGAAGTAGTTTGTGTCTACTCTGCAGTGAGGCCTGTAAACAGAACCTACGAGTAGCTTTTTACCAGATGCTACAATCTCGACGAACAGGTACTTTTAGTTACAAGTTATCTTGTAAATTATACAGCCATGTCACAGAGTACAATTCCGTTCGAAATGATTCCGTTCGGAATTGAAGAAAACATATTTGTTTATTGAGAGAATGTGTATTTTGATAGTTTTTTGGCCTTTCAGATACAGAAAAATCCCATTCCGTGCATGAAAACAAAAATGGTTTTATTCCAAAATTTTTTTTCATCATTTTCTGAAGCACCAAAATACGGAATGAATTCCGTTTCCGAACGGAATTGTACTCTGTGACATGGCTGATAGTTTATGCCGTATAAGTTAAAACTGTTATTTGCTCCTCTGTAATTGTATAAATTCGATTTAAATTGTAGAATTAAAATAATTTAAACAGAATGTTCTAGAATCGGCTAGAAGGTTCTTTAATCTACTATTCTGCTACTTCTCTGATGCTACTTCTGGTTGCAAACTATAAATACAGGCTCATAAGAGTTAAGTTTAATTTGATTGGAGACATTAAACGGTTCAGTTCATAAATTCAGCGGATAAATTTTGTAAACATTATAATAATAAACCGAAACGCGTTTATTAAAAGAAAAACGTAACAATATGTTCGTAGTTATAAAGAATTTCGAAACAACAAAATGCGTTAGAATCCCAAATTAGTCCTTTAAATTTTATTGTCTCGTAAGTTTTAAGCGTTGTTTAGATAATTGTAGACGTTTTACATTAACAACAATAACATAAATAAACGTTTCTCATAGAAAACTGACTTCTTTATGACGATTTGTAATAAATCTAATACAAATTAAGACAGTTTTTTATTACATTTGTAATGCAATATGTTGTTCGTCCCAGTAAAGTATTGAATATTCGTTTTAGAAACGGAGGACTTTAAATTGGCAGCATTGTCTTCTCTGGAGGGCGGATTTTACTGTTCTTTGTTTTTTTTTTTGTGGTAAGTTTTATTTGAGATTTCATTCTAAATAAATGTAGGGCCTCGTTACTCTTACGTAAACGTATGAATCGGTACTCTTACGTAAACGTGACAATGCGTTGCGGATGAAAGTGATAAAATTAAAGTTTTTCTCTCTTTTAGCGCATCAACAAAAAAAAAGTGTAACGTTTGTTGTTAAAGCGGACGTTTTATCGATATTAACGACGTTTTTTTATACAAAACTTAAAAAATAACAAAAGCTAATATTTATAACTGTTAACAAAGTACAGTTAATGGCCAGATTTAGCACCTTTCAACACGTTTGAGAAAATTTATAAACTAACAACCTTTTAGGTCCATTGGAACGCTAACGTCTCCATTTACGTGTGTGTAACAAATTCATTTGAAAATTTTGTTCAGTGACTGAGCACACTCTTGGTTGAATGCTCGATTAACAGAATTGCCAAATCTAAAGCGATGATAGTTCTTAAGCTGTTGCCAACACATCATTACATCAGAGAAACTCATTATTAGGTACGCTTTTTGAGTCGGTGGATCCATACGTTTTTACCATAAACGATGGTCAGAACCTGACAGTTAACGATGAGCTGTGTAGAGACATGCTTGCTAACTTTTTTGTGTCTCAATTGGAAAGTATTAGAATTGCATACATGAGTTTCAGTAGAATAGTGCCACATGCAACATATTGTTTGATACAATCAATTTACTGAAAGAAACGTTTGGCGAACTTATGTGATTTAAAGCTAATTCGATTATCCTCTCTGGGAACATGTCAAGCCCAAGGTCTATGAAGATAAACTTGAAACGGTCAAGGACGATCAAATATTCAAAGCGTTATTGACGAGCTACAGCCTAATTTACTGAGAAGAGGGTGAGGAATTAAACCACAATTGGCCCCAAGGCCGAAGTAGTATTAAAATCACAATGCCATACAATTATTTAATTCCTAAGATTTTGTTTGTAGTGCTTAATTCGCAATTTTTATTCTTGATAAAAACACTGAAATTTATTGTTGAGAGAAAACTTTTTCACGGTTGCATATGCAAGATCATCAGAAAACATTCTCCCAAAAAATCTTAGAAAATCCAAAGATATAAAACTGCAAAGTGAATGAGAATTGCAAACACTCAAATAGTCTTATTTGCAACGATAGCAAAGCTTAACTAAAACATGAACAATAAACAATGTTTTTATCTTTTCTTACATTCCTCACTTCATTTGGTTGGAATTCTCTCAAAATTATTTGTAGTTGTAAGAGGGTTAAAAAAAAACAAATTGCTTTATTATTTTCTCCTACTTACTTAAGGTTTCCCACTGCAGACTCATTGAAATTCTGGCCATTTCAAAGTATCTCTATTTCCAAAACTCGTTACTTGTAAAGGGTAATTTAAAAAACACATACATACATATGCCAGAATTTTTTACATGTACATACATGTATGTGTTTCATGTGTTTTTCTATAGATCCTGTGTGCCAGAATTATGAAATTCATATTAAAAGTTAAAATATCATGATTCACTAACATCATCAACAACAACACCAGCAGCAACTACAACAAATGCAAATTCTATTAATTTTATAAGCTTTTGTTAAAAAGTTTTATACTTTGTTTTTAGTTCAGTTGTTATTAAAATAATTACATTAGAGAGTTAAATAGTGTTTATAAAATAATAATAAACAATAGAGAAGAGAAAGAGAGAGAGAGAGAGAAATGAGACTTTTTGCAAAAAAAATTTTAATATCAGGCAGGACCAGGGCTGCCACATTTGACGATTTATCGCCGTTTTGACGATTTTTGTTCCGAACTGAGCAAAGTGCCGATTTACTGATTTTTTTCTAACAAGTGACGATTTTCTCCAGTCTGAATTAAACATAAAATTTTTGACATGTTCGTTTTTGATCTCGGATTGTTTAGCAGCCGTACCATAACAAGAGCGAAAGGCAGAATGTTTTCTTTCGCTAAGATTTTACGCTGATATGCCATACCTTAGCAAAAGCGTTAACGTTGTTTCACGAATAGTAGTGTAAACTTTCTTGTTTAATAAATGCCACAAATTATAAATAAAAATAAAGATAAAACGCTAGATTGCTAAAAAAATAGCTAAATTTCCATTATTAATTAACAATATAGTCAAACTTCACTATTAAACGAGCTGTGAAAATCGGGTTTACCAATTGAAAAGCGTCGAGGCCGCTCCATTCAAAAACTAGAAATCGCGTGCAGCTTTTGTTTTGGTACGTCTGTAATATGCAAGTCTTAAGAAAACCTTTAAATGATTATTTTCAGAGTACAAAAACAAAAATGTTACACTTTGTTTATCTTTTGTCAAACCATTATCGAATGAAACATTTACGACTCTCTGTATAAATCATTTTTTTACAATTATACGGCGTACATTTCACGAGTTGTAAGATAATATCTACTTATCTATATGAGTCTCATACGATTCTTAACATGAATGACTCGTTACATAATCTTTACCCACGTCTGAAACGATTCCCACAACTATTGAAAAAGCGCCTTTCACTGTGCTATGGAAGAATCTCAGTCGTTTTACTGTTTTTCTCTTCCATTATTAAATGCGGTCATCGACGATCAAAGACTCCCAGTATCTCTTACACGATTGAAAACGCTAGCTGCCCAGCAAAAACTTTACTTACCTGGTAAGCTAGCAAGTAATGTTGGAGAAATTAACACTACTTATTTTTCCGTTGAATAGCTACTTATTTTTGTTCGAGGTGTCCACAGAATTCAGTACTTACAATACACTTACTAGAAGTCAAAAAATATCTTGTTATTCTTTAACTACGAGTAAGTTTAATTGTAAGTACTTACAATATACTTACTAGAAGCCAGAAAATCACTAGTTAATAGACCTAATAAGTAGTTATTGAGTACGTTACCAGTAAGCAAATATTCAGTAGTGAAAATAATAGAAGTAATAAGTAGTTGCTGAGGACATTACAAGTAAGTACTTATTGCAGTTTTCAGAATAATTACAATTGTAATGACAACTACTTACCAGGAAACGTATGAAATAGCTACCACCTATTACTTAAAATCAAAAAGTAATTATGTTTTTGTTTAATGTTTTCTGTTTTATCAAAATCAAACAACAATTGTAAAACAAAAAAAACAAAATTTTAAGGTGCCCGATTTTTTTGACGGATTTTCGAAACGTAAAAGACGATGTTTTTATTATTTCTCAGGAAATTGACGACTTCCTCACAAATTTATCTGACAGACCTGGGCAGGACTTAAACTTGTCGAAATAAGACAGGTTGGTTATAATTAAAACGAAAATTAGAAAACAACACAATATTTTAGAAATGAACCACGAATATCACCATATCCGAAGGACGGATATTCAGAGGAGTCTTGGTTAGCTATTCGGGTTTATAAAAATTCGGGATTTTGGAGTTTGGAATTTTAACTTTCGGCCGGTATCTCATGAATGAATGCTTCAATGTTGTCTTCCAATGCGCCAATTGAAGCGGGAATGTGTGTATAGACATGAGCTTTAACATAGCCCCACAAAAAATAGTCTAAAAGCATTAAAACGCACGATCTAGGCGTCCAATTGACTGGTCCCGAACGTGAAATAAAATGTTCACCGATCTCGCCTCTCAATAAGTCCATTGTTAAGCGTTCTGTGTGGCATGTGGCATGTGGCACCGTCTTGTTGAAACCACATGTCACGCAAGTCAAGCTCTTACGTTTTGGGCAAAAAAAAAGCTGGATATCATCTAATGGTAGCGCTCACCATTCACAGTTACGTTAAGATTCGCATCATCTTTAAAGAAGTACGGTCCAATGATGCCACCAGCCCATAAAACGCACCAAACGGTGACTTTTTCTGGATGCATTGGTAGCTCTTGCAATGCTTCTGGCTGATCTTCACTCCAAAATCGACAATTCTGCTTATTAACGTACCCATTGAGCCAAAAATGAGCTGAACATAAAATGGAAGAAGCGCGCGATATACTTTCTAAGCAGAGCACGCATTTTGATAATAAAATTCAATAATTTGCAAGCGTTGTTCGCTTGTAAGACGATTCATGGTTAAATTATATACCAAACTGAAGATGTTTGACAGTGAAACAAAACACGAAACGTGCGTCAGCTATTTAAACCAGTGTTGCCAAAAAGATAATAGCTAAAAAATCACCCGATATAAAACCCTTTTAACAAATTTGACATCTTCATTTAAATTTTTTACATTTTGTGGTACATATATCACGACACGTCAAAATGGAAAAATATTAAATATTATATGCAATTGGAATTATATATGAAATAAGTCCCTAAAGATGTGAATAAGGCTATACGTAAGTGACAAAATTTAGGGACTTACTTATAAAGCAATCACCCATCACAAAATAAAAATTATTTAAAAAAAATTAAAAAAGTCTTTGAATGAAAAATTGTGGAATAAATTAAGTTTTGCTTCTGGGACTTAGGTAATTGCGGACTTAGTTCGTATGGCCAAACTTTATATTGTCAAACAGCAAGAGTTTTTCTATACAAACAATATAAAATTCATCAATTAATCGCGAATCTTCCTGCAAAAGTATACCAAATTATCCTACAGTAACATCAGGGTGGTTTTACTTAGTCATCCTTCTGCACTCATACAACCGCAGTGGCATTAAATAATATTACAAAACCTTAAACAAATATCTTCCTAATACCCTGCTTAGACAGAAGCAGTGGCCACGCACTATTTTTGTAAACAAAACACAGTTTTTATTGTCCTCTAAATTACGGCACGAGCTTCGACAGACAAAAAGCATGCTCAGACATTATTTGTTAAGGTATTTGAAGGATTTAATTATTGGGGTGGTGGCAGACTAACAAATTTATTTGTTTGTACATTTCAACTGTGTCGTATTGTTGAATGTACAAATGAACGCTTCAAAAGTGAGCTAGTGAGTATGTGTCTACAATTATGCAATTGTGTTTAATCTTTCCATTAATTATATCTGGTCGAAAGATTTGGCAGCTTACTGTTGAATTTAAAACAAAAACCTAAAAGGTTTCCAGTTACTGGTGAGGTGTACTAATATTATTTGGTTTTGTTTTGTTAATACTTGAAAGGGATCAAATTAAACGGAAATGGAAATGGCGAAAGAGCATTTATGGTAGTGAAAAAAGTATTTATTCGGTGTGACTAAGTGCGTGAAATCTTTCCTATAAAATAGTGAATTTCCAATCAAATAGTATTTTTTCCTATAAATAAATAAGATCAAATATTTAGATAAAAAATGGAAATTTGATCCCATAAAATAATTAATTTAAAAAAATTTTCGCATAAAGTGGTAAATTTGAATGAAAATATGTAGTCAATATTGAGGACAAAAGTAAATTCAAAATTTAGAGGCACACAAGTGAAATTAATTTTTATGAAAACTTTCTTACAAAAATTTTCATTTGTCGTGCTTAATTCTCAAATTTTATTCTTGATAAAAACACTGAAATTTATTGTTGAAGGGATATGCTATTCCTATGGGCATTTTACTGGTTGCTTTGGCCAGATCGTCAGGAAACTTCATCCAAAGATTTTAGAAAAACTAAAGATATTTAACCAAATAAAACTGTTAAGCGAATAAGAATTATAAGCAACAGTTCTACTTGAAACAATATCAAAGTTTAAACAAAAACACCAACAATAAACAGTGAGTTTATCTTTTCTTACAGTCCCGACTACGATTGGTTGATTTTTTGTCAGCTCTAAATGTAGTTGTAGTGGGTAAATAAAAAACAAAAATAAAACAAATTTCCTTATTTTATTTTGCCAGTTCAGTTCTATTTACACTGCCACATGCATATTAGTTATCAAAGTTTTATTTGGGATTCAAAAAACTAATTTACAATCATTTTCAGTTTATCAATAGTATGAAATGGGAATTTTGCACATTTAAACGAAACCTTGTAAATTAAATTTTGAATCCCAAGAAAAACTTTGATTACATTTTATCTTCTTCATTCTTTAAGTATCTATTATTTTTGCAAGAACAACACTTAAAACCACGAAAAACTAAGGTAATTTTGTAAATAATTGAATTTAAATTATCGTTCGATTTCAATTTCACTTCATTTCGATTTGTAGAACACACCCGATAAATTAATATAAATCTTTGAGCTAACATACCTTTGTCGTTTTTATACCCACACCACAATAGTGGACAGGCGCGGATCCAGCTTGAGCCTTAGGGGGGGGAAATTTTGTGTGGTACAAAAAAGTAAAAAAATTTGGTTTTAAAAGTTTATTAAAAACAATATGTGTATTAGGGTAAGTACTTTTTGCAATTTTTGCGAATATCAAATTCTTCATCGCATAGCCGTAGACCGTGAAAAAATATTAAGAAATTATGTATTACTTTTTCGCGATCGTGAAGAAAGTTTTGAATTTCAATTTTTCTCCTTACTATACAAAATTAACATTTAATTACAAAATTTTAAGTATTTTCTAATAACTTCATGAATATAAGATCTTACCATTTGTACGGAAGAACTAAATTTGAATGGCAAATGATAAATGTTGTGATAGATGAGTTGTTTGGCAGATATATGAAACAGTGATAATTTTCAGCAGCTTAGTAATATATGCGCGGAATGAGCTATTTAAATTTGAGTAGATATCTTCATCACAGTTTATTAATGCATCTACAACGTTATCTGATAGATCAGGCTCACGTTTAGATGTTAGTAGGTGTTTATCTCTTTTCTCATATAATCAGCTCATCACCTAGTTTTGGTTTTAACAGTTTTGTATCTGTATATGATTTGATTATACTTTGGGGTAGCAGTTTAGGTATGTTCAATACATTTTGGATATCTATTGGGAAAGTTGTTATGAGATCTTCTAAAATAAATTCAATAAGAGGAATGTAACCTACAACTCGGTAGTAATCTTCAACATTTTGGATGTGATTATTTCGTTCAAATCTTGTCTTTTAACTTTAACTTTTTCAAAAATCGCTTTAAATTGTTCTTCGGCTTTATTTCTTTTTTCTTCAAGGCACATGATTAAAATTTTGATAAGGCTTGATCCTTTTTGAAGATCTATATCGTGCTTTTGTAAAATGATACTAAGCGGCTGTGTTACAATAAGTATCACACTTAATATGTATATTTCGGAAATAAATTCAAAAGTACCATGTGAGTTCCTTAATATAAAGGTAGAGATACAACCTTTCCACTCAGATTTTTTTTCCAAAGATTCTACTATATGATGTACACTTGTTGCAAAGTGTTAAATTGAGTCGTGACGGTCCACCCATCTTGTCTCGGATATTGTAGAGAGTTTAGCTCCCAAATTCTGTGCTAAAACTGTGTTTCACTTGGGTTGAATTTATTTAACAAATGTTGTCGTTGTCGTTTCTTTAACAAATGATACAACTTTTTGTATTCATGGCACTTTATTGCTTTTATAAATTGAGTTGTTCGATTTATGGGAATAGCAAGGCGTTTGTTTCGCATTTGTCGCTTTTCCAGAAATTTTGAACAGCTCCATTTTCTGCTGACATCAGAGGACACCCATCTGTTCCATCTCCTACATAGTTTTTTAGGTCATGACCAAAATTTGTCAAAGCTTTGGGAACTATTGATGATAGTGCCTTCGTATCAATTGACACATCAACGTCATCAATATATTTTGAAGCCTCTTCAAATGCGTTTACAACAAAGCCAATAAATTCTTCCCTAAAAATTTTTTGTTGTATGTTGAAATATCTTAAAGATAAGGAATCTGGATTTTCCCCGACAAATCCGTGCTTTCGTCAAAAATTATCGAATAGAATTCTGATTCATATTACACATACATACATAAATATTGCAAATACTAAGGCTTTTTAATAATTCAACCGCATGCATTTTCAAGTCAAACGTTTAGTCTTTGGATATAGATGGCACCTGCTGGGATTTAATGTAGAATAACAAGTATTTGAATACGGTAAACTAGATGTTTCTTTGGAAATATCTAATAAATAACTATTAGGATTAAGATTTGGATACTCTTTGAAAATTTCGTTAGAGATTCCATAAAAAAAACAAAAAAACCCTTGCTGGGATTTCCAAAAATTTTGTACATTAAAAAAAATATTATTATTGGGAATTCTTGTATTATCGAAATTAACGAAACATATTTTTATAATTTACGGGGGGGAAATTTCCTTATTTCCCCCCCCCCCCCCCCCCCCCCTGAATCCGCGCCTGATAGTGGAGAGGGTATTATGCATTTGTGCTGATGTGTGTAACGCCTTAAAATATTGGTCCTAGACCCACCTTAAAGTATACCGATCGAATCACTTTCTGAGTCGAACTAACGATGTCCGTCCGGCGGGCAGGCTGGCTGTCCATGTAACCTTGTGCGCAAAATACAGGTCGCAATTTTGGAGATAATTATAAAATTTCTGACATAGGTTCTTATTGGCACAAGGACCAAGCCTATTGAAAATGGGTAGGACCACGAGGGAAGATAGGGGAAATTTCATCTTTTCAGAAACTATCAAACCGATTTTAATGAAATTTAAAAAATAGATAGAACCATATCTTTATGGACACAAAGATGATGAATTTTTTAAAAAATAGGACCACGAGGGGGGATAGGGGCAATTTTTGCCTCTCACAAACTTTCAAACCGATTTTAATGAAGTTTATAAACATAGATAAATCCATATTTATATGGACATATAAGCATGATGTGTTTTTTAATACTGTGGTGTAGGTTATCATATGGTCGGACTTGACCGACTATACTTTCTTATTTGTTTCTGTTGTGAAATGAATTATTAAATTGTATTGAAAAAATGTAACAAAAATGTAAGCTTAATTATTCACTTAACACGACTGTTTATATGTTTATTCGACTTAAAAATTTACAAAAATTATACATTAAATAGAAATACTATACACGGAAAGAAAACACTCGGAATAAGTCAAGTTTTTTACGATTACTTTAAGTACGAGTCGTACTCAAACATTCAAGTACGAATATCAATAAAACGTACTCAAAACAATCCTAAATTGGATTACTTTCGAAAATCAATCCCGGAATTTCTTGAAATAAGTATAAAATTCTTAAATCAAGTAAAAAACGATTAAATTTTTGGTTGTGTTTAACGCTCCGGCTTACGTATGTTTTCCTTTTTTTTACGCAGTGAAATGAATGAATGTGTACCATGATGTGTTAAAAAGTAAATTTGAACTCTTGCTTCTCATTTAGTTTATATTTTTGGTTAAATATGTACATAAGATTTCTAAAGTAAAAACCATATCGGGAATGATATTGGTGTTTTATCATTCTGTAAGGTTGTAATACGAGTAAGTAAATCAATCATAATAATTGTTTCTTTCTAATTAATTTTTTTGATTTTTTCAAGCACGAATCCGGGATCAAATCAACTTTAAAGGCCCAACCACAATGTTCTTAAGTTGGCTTAAGCGAATTAGCGAATTCATGTAAATTATATGAGACAAACCATATTGAACTTAAGGAAACTTTTTGCTAAGTTTAATGAAAGTGTCATTTGCTTTAGCAAGGTGCGCATCTAATCGCACATTCCGTACGGAATCAAATGTTTTTTTTACCTTGTTTTTTGTTTCTTAAATACATTTGAGAGACTTTTTGTTAATTTTTGACAGTTGATTAAGCAAGACTATGCATAGTATGGTTGAAACTTAAAACACTTGAATCAAGCGCACTTTAAGATTGATTCAATCTTAGTTTTTCTTAAATCAATCTCATTTTCGGATTATTTAAAGTCCAAAAACGCGACTGAATATGGATAATTTAATTTGTTTGCGGTTATAAAGCCGTACTTGAATCAATCTTTCTGTACTTGATTCTGTACTCACCGTACTTTCAATACCGCTTCGGAATTATTTGAGTACGGATGGATTGATTTTTTTGTTGAGTGTATATTATTATCATTCGATTACTCGATATAAATTCTTCGATTAATCCTTTAATCTAAATAAGCAATTTTAATTTTTTCGAACAATTAATCGTCTAAAATTGTTCTATTAATCGAACGAGAATTAATCGACTGTACACCCTAATTAATTCCTAAAAAAATAAAAAAAATCTTGTTAACTAAAAAATTTAAAGTTTTTGCAGAAATTCCTATAAACCATTTGATTCGGATTGCGCCATTCGAAAGAAAGCTTTGCATATTTTAAGAGCATATTTGCAATTTTTAGTGCATGAAAATCTTAACCCTAGTTAAAACTGATAGTTAATTATAACTTAACTTGGTGAAGTTTTCCGATAGTCCTATGAAAGACATGTTCAGGGTGGTATTTTATATTTAAAATTATAGATCCTTGATCACATAATTCAAAAAAAAGTCATTAAAAGTATTAAAAAATCCTAAATTAGACCAAATTTCAATACATTAATACAATTTTTTTTACATTTTATGTGTATAAAAGTACTTTTCGTAAGTCCTCTTTTGCAATAGTAAATTAAGGACCAATCTTCACAAAATTTTGTGTATGATTTTCAGCTATAAGAACGAATCTTTGGTGACATAATCGTTGTATTATGTCACAAATTTATGTTAGTTTTTGTTACAAATATACTTTTTTTGTAAAATTTCTTATAAAAAAAAACCCGTAAAAATTACTACATAGTAAACTGACATTTTGTTTTAAATTCCTATTAAATGGATTTTTTTAATTTCCTATAAAAATTTTCTTTAAATAGCTTATAAAATATTACCAATAGTTTGAATAAAGTCAAAAGCATTCGGATTGCGGCATTTGATATCGTTCGATTGGAAAATTCTTTAAAAATTTCAATCCAAATTTTCAATATTTTTAATCAGGCTTTAGTTCATCAAATTTAATTTTCACTAAATTATTTTTATGAAGAAAGGAATTTTATCACATGAAAATTAATTAAAATTGTTATTGATAATCATTCATTCTTGACTGACTTGAGATTCGAACCCAGGCGGCTGGTTACCCTGACATGTTTCGATCGCTACCACTCGATCTCCTCAGAGGGTTTTGCCGTCTTTAACTCGCAGCCATCGACGACTGCTGACGTCAATAGTCAAACATCAATCCTTAAACCAAATTGTATTTTAACCTTTGGTAGATCGAAATTTGCTTTTTTTAATGATTATCCATTTTTAATTGATTTTACATAAATAGTTCAACAAAATTACCACAATACTAATTATTCTTTAAAAATGTTATAGATTTTATCTGTATAGTACAGTTAAAACAGAAGTATGATTATTTTAAAATGTAAGCCGAGAAAAAATAATAAAATTAAGGTACATTTATTAAAAAACTTACTTATGGGCAGGGAAACTGTGCTGCCAATAAAGGCAGAAACTCTATATTTAGCTGTTTAAGGGCTTTTGATGAATTTTGGCATCGATTCTAGTCTACAACTAGTAGAGTTGTCAACCGATTAAGAATAAATCGATAAATCGAGCAAACAAAAACAAACTCTTGTTCGAATAATTTTAAAAGGGCGATTTTCGAATAAAGAATAAATCGATTAAATTATGTCGATTAATCGAACAATATTTTTTATTAAAAAATAAATTAATAAAAGACTAACAAGAAATAAAAGCTTAGAATTTGTAATTAATCTCAATGCTTAGTAAGCAAAACCCATGTTAAGTATTTATTGTATTTCAAAAATGAGTTTTATGTTCGTATTAAACAAAACTTTGACAAACAATGGTAACAGCTGTTTTCTTTTTAAATCAAACCCCAATAAAAAATTTTATCATTTTGCGAAGCACTAATGGTACATTTAAAAAAATAAGCGCACACTTATGCGCTACGCAATAAGACATACAAAAATGCAGTAAAGTAAGTGAAAGAACTCTCAACAACTTTTATAAAAAAAATAACATTTCAAGTGCTACGGCATTCCCTTACTACGAAGCAGGTTTGTAAGGGAGAATATTAAAAAATAACTGTATCACAACATACAGTGTGTAAGGCTGATCGTTACATCCAACAATTTTTATATGCGCTGAATAATGCGCTCTATGTATCAAAAATGTATTGCTTCAAAGTGGGAACTCGCCATATAAAATTCATGTCTTCCGTAAGCGGTATGGTATGTTTCTCCCTTACAAACCTGCTTCGTTGGAAGCTTAATTTTTTATTGGGACGTTTAACAATTTTCATGAAATTTTGATTAATTTAATCAGAGCCGTTCACATTACAATTGAGATGATTAAGAAGACAGATGATAAACAAAAAAAAAAAAGAAACAAAAAACGCAAGAAACAAATTTATATTTCTTTAAAGTAATAAAAATGGATACAAATACTTTAATAAAGTTATCAGAAGATCATTTTACGTTCATGGTGACCGATTCTATATTAAACTCAGTTTGAGGTATGTTCAGAGGATTCGATGTGATTAATGAAGTGATTTAGTTGTAATCATGTCAATTTGAAGTGATTAACAAATAACTTCAATATATGGTTAATCATCTCGATTTTGATTTGATTAGAGCTTAATCACGCACGAGTTACTTAAAGTTGTTTAAAGTGTGAACATAGTATAAGTGTTACAATATTACAATTGAAAACGATGTAGTAGAAGATAATCCAACGACATCAAAAAATAAGCCGAACTTATTCTAATGGAAAAATACATAAAGAGACAGCAGTTGTTTTATAGAAGAAATTGTACGTAGAAGTTTGGCTGAAGAGGGAAGGTCTGGAAACGCCTTTCGAAAATCCAAAGTTGTATCGGATTATTGAAGAATTATGGGTTTTACGATTCCTTTTAGTAATACAATGATACGAAGCAAAGATGAAAAATTGTACGCATCAAAAAAAGAAGTCATAGTGGATTTGAGAAAAAATAAAGAAGAAAATGGAAGATTTTCCATAGTTGTAAATTAACGGAAGGATGTATCTTATTTAAAATATGTATTTTTTTTAATAATTTTTTTATTCGTTATTCTCATCGAATAATTTTTCAAATTTAATCGTTTGATCGAGCAAACAAAAACAATTATTCGAATTACTCGAACAAAGCTGAAAGGCGAATAATTGACAACTCTAACAACTAGTAATAAACCATGTTATTGCTTCCCAATCAAGCCCGACTATCTCAATCTTCAGAGCCAATCCTTATCCCGAAGTTACGGATCTAATTTGCCGACTTCCCTTGCCTACATTATTCTATCGACTAGAGACTCTTCACCTTGGAGACCAGCTGCGGATATTGGTACGGCCTGTTGAGAAGTTTGCGTGACCCCACCATCAATTTTCTAGGTCCGAGGAGAAAATATCGACACAACAGTAAATGTCATGCTCTTCTAGTCCATCTACCATATCTCTCTTCGAAAGACTTGCATGGTAGAACGACTATAAAACAGAAAAGAAAAGCCTTCCGATACCTCTCGATAGCTTCTTTATGGTCGTTCCTGTTGCCAGGATGTGATTTAAATAACAAAATTTTCCTATAAATAGAAATTTTTTTTTAATAACAGCAAATTTAAAATAAATATTTTTAAACCACCCTAACCAAAAATAACAAAAACAGCAAAACCAATTGTCCATAAAAATATAATGTTTGCATAATATCAATAATATTTAAATATATTTTATATAAAAAAAAAAAAAAATAATCAATACAATATGTTGCACGAAATTGCATTTTAGCAATACATATTTTTATGACACTTTCTCTCCATAACTATTTGTGTAATAAAATCCGATTTAAGAGGGAAAATTCAAACAAAACTTTTGCACAATAACAAAAAGTACAAGCATACACATTAAACCAATAACAACAACATAAACACTATTGTAAATATATTTGCGTGTGTGTATGGATGCCTTGCTTAGTAATAGGGTGTGTGTGGTGTGTGCACTAAGGATTATTATCTTAATATAATATGATCTGTTTACTCTTTTGGTTAAAGTATCAACCCTCTGAAAAAAAATTACTTCGTACAAGCAGAACATTAAGTCGAGAAGGGTCTATTATTAAGGAACTATTTCTCCGTCTGCTATAAAACAAGCTGTTAGGTTGGTCTGGGTAAGTGCATGGTGTTTGTGTGTGCGTGCGGTCTATTGACTTGTTTTCATTGTTTCTCGATTGTTTATGTTGCTGTCAGAGATTCATCCTTGACCTCTTCATTGTATTGTGGGATTTTTTGTTGTTTTTATTTTTATTTATTTCTTTTTTGTGTCCTGACAGTTTTGTCAATAACAATATTTATTCAATAATTGTTTTTATTGGTTCCCCTTTGTTTTGTATTTTTGGTATTTCGAATTTTTGGTGTGTTTTGTATTTAAAAGGTTTTAAATCCTGCAATTAGTCAATATGTGAATATTTTTGCAGTGTGTTGATAAGAGATTGTCTAATTGGAAAAAAGTAAATAAGAAAGTAAAGTTGTTAAAACCCGGCATTTGTAGACAAAATGAAATACTCCTATAATTTTGTTTTGGACTTATTTAAGATTTTGAAAAAGCTTGCACGACATTTTGGAAAGATCTTAGCGTATAAAAGGAATTTTTGGGAATGGGATCTTTATAAGGGATTTATAGTTTTAATATGTTTAGTTATTTTCTTTAAAAAACCTTATGTGCCAAATTACATTACCCTTAAATCTTTCAACTGTACTTTGGACAGCTTAGCAGGAAGGGCTACCGCTGCATAGATTAAAATGTGTAAAAACGTCAATTACGTTCCTCTCAAAATATAGACTGTATTAAGGGTGGATCTGGTACTGCAAGCACTTCGGGTTCGTTCCAAAAATACCACCGAAATCTTGGAAAAGAATATGAATAAAAAAGTGATTTGTTGCCCAATATAAAAAAAATGTTTCTTCCAAATGAAAACACTTTCCTGTTTAGATTTCACGTTATAAAACTTAGATCAAGAAATCTTACTTTGCACTATGGCGGTTATACAATGAATAATCAAAAATTTTTCTAAAAAAAAACTTATTTTTCTCAAAATAAATATAAAAACAATTTAACGAAAATACATAAAAAATTGAAATACAGTGCTAGCTCGCTAGTCCGAAGGTGTGTAATCCGAATTATCCAGTAATCCGAACTGAATTTACGACGTATTACATACTCTATAGTCCGCATTGATTGCAAGCTCGATAAACCGAATTTTTAATTTTCTGCTTTTTTATTATTTTAAGAAGCGAATTTCTCTGCAAACTTTGAAAATATGCGGCGAATACTTATTTGTTACACCTGATCTTGTACCCGATTTTCAAAATAAGCTCTATAATGTTATAGAGACTGAAAATCTGATTTAGGGCCAAATTTACAATACTGATGAATCTGGACTTTTTTGAAAAATGTTTCCAGACAAAACTTGTGTACATTGTAAAGGAAAGTCTGCTGCGGCTACCAAAATGAGCAAAGTGAGAATCACCTTCTTGTGCAGTGCTAATAAATCTAGAACTCTCAAGCTTAACATTGCTGTAGTTGGGAAGTGAAAAAACACAAATATTTTTATCGAATGGTTTTTTAAATCGTAAAAGACTATCAAATTGAAAATAATTATCCCAAAAAAGCTTTATTGTTATTGGATAATACATAATGTCATTGAGAGCCGCTGGTATCTAAATGTGGACAATATAAAGCTTTTCCTTTACCCCCAAATTGTAGTGTAAGCTATTTTACAAAAAAGATCTCTTATGTGAATTGGTTAACTCTGTAGCGGACAATTCAGAAATTTTTGAAACAATTCAATTTAAAGGACGCTTGTTAGTTGCTTAAACGATATTATGTCAGGGTGCCCAATTCTTCTATAATGTCTTGTTGGAAGCATATTCATTCTCACAGGTGGGCTTCAGATGATAACATCCCACTGTCATTATTAAAACAAGAATTGCCTGACAATGTTTGTGTTGAAGAAACAGAAGAATTTCGCACAACAAGCAACTTATTTCACCGCAATAATGACGTGCGAATTTCTGAAGATGAAACTCTTAGCTGTATTATTAACTCTGACAATACTTTGTGTAGTAGTTCATAGACAGACACAAAAAATTTGGTATCAGAGCCTGTAATTATGAAACACGTTAAAAATCCTGAAGCTGTGCAGGCCTTTAATTCTTCAATAGATTGACCGAAGGAACGATGTATGCAAACAGATTACATACTGAATCTTAATGAATTGCGGAACAAGGCTTTGGAAGCATGTGCACGGAAAGATAACGCATGTTAAAAAAAAAAATAATCAGCCTTATTCCGGTTCTCGTAATCGATCAAGTCGTTTTTTGGAACACACAACCAGTGTTCTGTAATCTCTTTCAAAAAACGACTTGATCGATTACGACAACGACAACCGGAATAAAGCTGAAAATTTAAAAATACGTTTGAAATCGAAATTATTTTTTATGAATACTAAACTTAATTTTTTCATTCTTGATTAATAAAACTCCAATAAGTTTGTTTTGAAATCCTGGCTTATGTTTTATTTGCGGATATATTGAATTATAATACATAATAACAGCACATTCAGTAATCCGAATTTCTCGTTAATCCGAATCAGGGTCTGCAATCATTAATACGGATTAGCAAGCTGGCACTGTATGAGCTTAAAATAAACCACTTGATGACAGTGGCGCCTCGAGATGTCAAAGTTCATCTAAAATAGTCCCCAGGGCTGGAAACACCATTACCTTCAGCTTAGACGTAAACAAAGTGATTTAGAGTTGATTTGAAAAATAAAACCCTGATCATGGCTTCACATTTGTATGCGTTTTAAAAATTGTTATTTTTTTATTATCACAATTCCAGAGTTAAAACTTAAAATTTGTTATGTTTCCGATTTGAGCGATCACAAATAAACCTTGTTTTCGAGTACACGTTTACTTAAGATACCATAGAAATTTGTTGTTTTTTTATTATATTTATATAAAGTATCAAAATTTTAGTTTTTTAACATTTGTTCTATAGATTTTTTTACACGAGTGATCACACACAGTTAACTATCAAAAAATCCACTACATATTCCGTAAAAAACAAAGGAATATTCAGTTATTTTATTAAATTCAGTAATTTTCGTTTACCTCACAAAAGAGCTAAGTTTCTAAAAAATATCAGAGAGAGGAAAATATTATTATTTACTTACCCTGTTACACACGTTTGTTCTACTGACCACGTTGTTTACAGCAGAACTCTCAATTATAAGACACCAGCAGCATGACCGATATGTCTTTGCAATTATTTTACTTTTAAAATTTGATGTATTTAACTAAATTAATTAAAAAAATAAAAACTGGGAATTGTTTTACACAAAACAAGCTAAGCTTTTTTTTATAGATAAGTAAAAATTTATTTTTGGTTCCCGAAACCCGTACATTTGTTCGTAATACACGTTTTTCCTCAAGAGCCCATCCTTATGTGGTCGATTGGCAGGTGAATCGTACAACGCATTACAGAGAGAATTCGTTTTTTTCCCGGACTGTTCGTATGTGGAATAACCTTCCTGCAGAAGTCTTCCCTCTCACTTACAACATGATTAAGTTCAAATCGAATGTTCACAAACACTACTCCCTCTATCCTCCTTCCCATAACCTATTTTCCTAGTTCCAACACAATGCAATGCATTAGTAGGGGTCATCCCCTGAGTGCTGGTCCTAACAGTAAAAAAAAAAAAATAACTGAATATTTATTTGTTTTTGCGGAATTCGCGGTTGAATTTTTTACAGTAAAAATTAAATTAACTTTTCGTTACTTTAAATTACATTTTTATTTAATTTAACATAAAGAAGAATTTAACTCAATCAACGGACAATATTAACTGCAACTGAAAATCCGTATTAATATGCACTTAGTTTATTGAATAACTGTTAGAATCAGTTAAAAAAAAATTTGCCAGGAATTTTAAATGTTTATTTATTTACAAATGTCTGAACGGAATATTTCTTAAATAAACTGCAGTCCGTTACTGTAATAATATTGTGAGTTTTAAAATTATTATTTTAATTAAAAAAATTATCAAGAAAACTGTTCCGTTTTAAACAATGTGTTGATTGATTTTGACAATTACCAACAACAATTCCACAAGTTTAAAATATTTTATTTTAAACGAAACAATTTTTTGTTATTTAACAAATATTTTAATAAAAAATTTATTTCAAGACAGTTTAAATGTTAATTAAATCAAAATCATATTTTTAATTTTCTTTCAACAAAAAAAAAAAAAAATAATTGATTCAACTATAACATTAATTAAATTCAAATACTTTGTAAACAATTGTTTTAATTGATAAAAGAAAAACTACTAATAACACTGTGCTAGTTGAAAAAACAGGCAAGCCGGGCACATGGCTACGCTGATCCAATGGTGCTAACCGTTTTTTAGGTTAGCTCTTGTTTTCTAGATATACCACCAGCAAAAACTTGGTAATGACTTGCCATTAATGAACAACTTACTTTTCAATGACTACTTCATGTCATCTGCATTACATAGAAGTTGTTTAGTAATGGCTGACATATAATCTGATACCTAAGTACTTGTGTATGAGTTGATTAACGAAATTTATAATTCAATTTAAATTTTCAAAGTTTTTAATAATATTTCTGTAATATAAGAATTTTATGACAAATACTACTGAAATATTTCTCTATTAAATAGAATTTTATAACAAAAATCAAAAAAAAAAAAATGTTAATTAAAGTGTATTAAAACCAACTTCCAAATTCTTGCATTTTGTGTTTACGATTTCCAGAACACCCCTGCATATCGTTTTTGTATTCATATCGTTCTCTTGGTTATTGGGTATGAATATGGCCTGACTTCATAAACGCATAGGAATACATAATATAAATATCTAATTATTTAGGTTTTGATAATAACGACTTTTGTAAACTACATCAATAGTTGTAATTTTGGTGACATCAGAGTAATAAGTTATTTAAGTCCCTGTAAGCGAATGTGGTAATGACTTCTTTAACTCCCTATTTGTAAGCGAGGATGGTAAGTACTTGCCTCCAATGACATCACCGTGTTAAAATAATGAATTAAAATGCCAATGTATAAGTAGTGAAGAGTCGTTATATTAGCTTTTTAACTCATTACTTTGCAATGTAAATTTTTGATGGGTACCTATTAGCTTTTTAACTCATTACTTTGCAATGTAAGTTTTTGCTGGGCCGTTATTTCGAAAATGGAGGAGGTTGCACATTATTTATTCACGTAACTCAAAAACGCTTTAGCTTATTGAAAAACTAAATTGATACGCAGTCGTTTTAGAAACATAAATTTTTTTTGCAAAAAAAAAATAATTTTTTAGCCACATTTTAAAATTTTTGTTTTTTAAAATGTCATCAAAAATTGCAGCTAATGCTTCTAACTTTTTGCAGACATATAAAAAACGAAGATGCAAACAAAACAAGCCATAAATGATTAAAATCTTTGATTTTATTCTTAAACTTTGGCCCCTGCAGCGCCTAGGATGCCCCTAGATGGGTCAAATGTATGACCAAGAAGCTTAAGCGCTTCTGAGTTCCGCGAACATATGCTGTGCATACTCCTCCATTTTCGTAATAACGGCATATCTCGAACACCAGAGCTAACATAAAAAAGGCTGGCTCCACTGGATTCAGCGTACTCGAATAAGGTTAACACGCCAGGATTCTTGCACAGTGTTATTTTTTCTGTGTAGATTAAACTCCTTTTCTTGCTAGTTCCTATATATAGGACCAGCAGGCGCGGATCCAGCTTGAGCCTTAGGGGGGGGGGGAAATTTTTTATGATACAAAAAAAAATTTGTTTTTAAAAGTTTATTAAAAGCAATTTGTGTATATTATATTAAAAAAACTCAACAATAAGGTTAAATAAAATATTCAATATAAATTAAAATAAACTAATCTTTTTAAATAAGCAATTTATGATTTCCTTGTGAGGCAAATTTAGATAGTACAGTCTATGTTCAGTTTGTCATTGTTGATCCGAGCCATGTTTTTATTCGACGAAGGGTAGGAAATGACCTCTCGCTCGTAGCATTACTTACGAGCATTGAAACGAAAATTTGAAATATTTTTCTTAGATTTGGGTAGATATCTTCATCACAGTTTATTAAAGCATCTACAACGTTATCTGATAGATTTTCAGATAATTTCCATGTTTGTTGCCAATGCTACAGTTCAGGCTCAAGTTTAGATGTTAGTAAGTGTTTATCTCGAGTTGTGGTTTTAAAAGTTTTATATCTGTATATGACTTGATTACACTTTGAGTAGAAGTTTTGGTATGTTCAATACATTAAAGATATCTATTGGAAAGGTGTTTTGGGATCTTCTAAAATAAATTCAATAAGAGAATGAAACCTACAACTCGGTAGAAATCTTCAACATTTTGGATGTAATTATTTCGTTCAAATCTTGTTTTTTAGGTTGGAACCTCGATTTGAACGCAAATAACTTTACCTTTTTTAAAAATCACTTTAAATTATTCTTCGGCTTTATTTCTTTTTTCTTCAAGGCACATGATTAAGTTTTGATAAGGCTTGATCCTTTTTGAAGATCTATATCGTGCTTTTGTAAAATGATACTAAGCGGCTGTGTTACAATAAGTATCACACTTAATATGTTTATTCCGCAAATAAATTCAAAAGTTCTAAGTGAGTTCCTTAATATAAGGCTCTTGATGAAGTATCTCTACGTTTCCACTCAGATATGTTTTCCAAAGCTTCTACTATATGATGTACACTTGTTGCAAAGTGTAAAGCTGAGTCGTGACGGTCCACCCATCTTGTCTCGCATAATGTAGAGAGTTTGGCTCCCAAATACTTTAGTAAAAACGTGTTTTGCCTGATTTACGGGAAATAGCAAGGCGTTTGTTTCGCATTTGTTGCGGTTTCCAGAATTTTTAAACAGCTCCATTTTCTGCTGACATCAAACGACACCCATCAGTTTCAACTCCTATACAGTTTTTTATGTATGCAAACAGATTACATACTGAATCTTAATGAATTGCGGAACAAGGCTTTGGAAGCATGTGCACGGAAAGATAACGCATGTTAAAAAAAAAAATAATCAGCCTTATTCCGGTTCTCGTAATCGATCAAGTCGTTTTTTGGAACACACAACCAGTGTTCTGTAATCTCTTTCAAAAAACGACTTGATCGATTACGACAACGACAACCGGAATAAAGCTGAAAATTTAAAAATACGTTTGAAATCGAAATTATTTTTTATGAATACTAAACTTAATTTTTTCATTCTTGATTAATAAAACTCCAATAAGTTTGTTTTGAAATCCTGGCTTATGTTTTATTTGCGGATATATTGAATTATAATACATAATAACAGCACATTCAGTAATCCGAATTTCTCGTTAATCCGAATCAGGGTCTGCAATCATTAATACGGATTAGCAAGCTGGCACTGTATGAGCTTAAAATAAACCACTTGATGACAGTGGCGCCTCGAGATGTCAAAGTTCATCTAAAATAGTCCCCAGGGCTGGAAACACCATTACCTTCAGCTTAGACGTAAACAAAGTGATTTAGAGTTGATTTGAAAAATAAAACCCTGATCATGGCTTCACATTTGTATGCGTTTTAAAAATTGTTATTTTTTTATTATCACAATTCCAGAGTTAAAACTTAAAATTTGTTATGTTTCCGATTTGAGCGATCACAAATAAACCTTGTTTTCGAGTACACGTTTACTTAAGATACCATAGAAATTTGTTGTTTTTTTATTATATTTATATAAAGTATCAAAATTTTAGTTTTTTAACATTTGTTCTATAGATTTTTTTACACGAGTGATCACACACAGTTAACTATCAAAAAATCCACTACATATTCCGTAAAAAACAAAGGAATATTCAGTTATTTTATTAAATTCAGTAATTTTCGTTTACCTCACAAAAGAGCTAAGTTTCTAAAAAATATCAGAGAGAGGAAAATATTATTATTTACTTACCCTGTTACACACGTTTGTTCTACTGACCACGTTGTTTACAGCAGAACTCTCAATTATAAGACACCAGCAGCATGACCGATATGTCTTTGCAATTATTTTACTTTTAAAATTTGATGTATTTAACTAAATTAATTAAAAAAATAAAAACTGGGAATTGTTTTACACAAAACAAGCTAAGCTTTTTTTTATAGATAAGTAAAAATTTATTTTTGGTTCCCGAAACCCGTACATTTGTTCGTAATACACGTTTTTCCTCAAGAGCCCATCCTTATGTGGTCGATTGGCAGGTGAATCGTACAACGCATTACAGAGAGAATTCGTTTTTTTCCCGGACTGTTCGTATGTGGAATAACCTTCCTGCAGAAGTCTTCCCTCTCACTTACAACATGATTAAGTTCAAATCGAATGTTCACAAACACTACTCCCTCTATCCTCCTTCCCATAACCTATTTTCCTAGTTCCAACACAATGCAATGCATTAGTAGGGGTCATCCCCTGAGTGCTGGTCCTAACAGTAAAAAAAAAAAAAATAACTGAATATTTATTTGTTTTTGCGGAATTCGCGGTTGAATTTTTTACAGTAAAAATTAAATTAACTTTTCGTTACTTTAAATTACATTTTTATTTAATTTAACATAAAGAAGAATTTAACTCAATCAACGGACAATATTAACTGCAACTGAAAATCCGTATTAATATGCACTTAGTTTATTGAATAACTGTTAGAATCAGTTAAAAAAAAATTTGCCAGGAATTTTAAATGTTTATTTATTTACAAATGTCTGAACGGAATATTTCTTAAATAAACTGCAGTCCGTTACTGTAATAATATTGTGAGTTTTAAAATTATTATTTTAATTAAAAAAATTATCAAGAAAACTGTTCCGTTTTAAACAATGTGTTGATTGATTTTGACAATTACCAACAACAATTCCACAAGTTTAAAATATTTTATTTTAAACGAAACAATTTTTTGTTATTTAACAAATATTTTAATAAAAAATTTATTTCAAGACAGTTTAAATGTTAATTAAATCAAAATCATATTTTTAATTTTCTTTCAACAAAAAAAAAAAAAAATAATTGATTCAACTATAACATTAATTAAATTCAAATACTTTGTAAACAATTGTTTTAATTGATAAAAGAAAAACTACTAATAACACTGTGCTAGTTGAAAAAACAGGCAAGCCGGGCACATGGCTACGCTGATCCAATGGTGCTAACCGTTTTTTAGGTTAGCTCTTGTTTTCTAGATATACCACCAGCAAAAACTTGGTAATGACTTGCCATTAATGAACAACTTACTTTTCAATGACTACTTCATGTCATCTGCATTACATAGAAGTTGTTTAGTAATGGCTGACATATAATCTGATACCTAAGTACTTGTGTATGAGTTGATTAACGAAATTTATAATTCAATTTAAATTTTCAAAGTTTTTAATAATATTTCTGTAATATAAGAATTTTATGACAAATACTACTGAAATATTTCTCTATTAAATAGAATTTTATAACAAAAATCAAAAAAAAAAAAATGTTAATTAAAGTGTATTAAAACCAACTTCCAAATTCTTGCATTTTGTGTTTACGATTTCCAGAACACCCCTGCATATCGTTTTTGTATTCATATCGTTCTCTTGGTTATTGGGTATGAATATGGCCTGACTTCATAAACGCATAGGAATACATAATATAAATATCTAATTATTTAGGTTTTGATAATAACGACTTTTGTAAACTACATCAATAGTTGTAATTTTGGTGACATCAGAGTAATAAGTTATTTAAGTCCCTGTAAGCGAATGTGGTAATGACTTCTTTAACTCCCTATTTGTAAGCGAGGATGGTAAGTACTTGCCTCCAATGACATCACCGTGTTAAAATAATGAATTAAAATGCCAATGTATAAGTAGTGAAGAGTCGTTATATTAGCTTTTTAACTCATTACTTTGCAATGTAAATTTTTGATGGGTACCTATTAGCTTTTTAACTCATTACTTTGCAATGTAAGTTTTTGCTGGGCCGTTATTTCGAAAATGGAGGAGGTTGCACATTATTTATTCACGTAACTCAAAAACGCTTTAGCTTATTGAAAAACTAAATTGATACGCAGTCGTTTTAGAAACATAAATTTTTTTTGCAAAAAAAAAATAATTTTTTAGCCACATTTTAAAATTTTTGTTTTTTAAAATGTCATCAAAAATTGCAGCTAATGCTTCTAACTTTTTGCAGACATATAAAAAACGAAGATGCAAACAAAACAAGCCATAAATGATTAAAATCTTTGATTTTATTCTTAAACTTTGGCCCCTGCAGCGCCTAGGATGCCCCTAGATGGGTCAAATGTATGACCAAGAAGCTTAAGCGCTTCTGAGTTCCGCGAACATATGCTGTGCATACTCCTCCATTTTCGTAATAACGGCATATCTCGAACACCAGAGCTAACATAAAAAAGGCTGGCTCCACTGGATTCAGCGTACTCGAATAAGGTTAACACGCCAGGATTCTTGCACAGTGTTATTTTTTCTGTGTAGATTAAACTCCTTTTCTTGCTAGTTCCTATATATAGGACCAGCAGGCGCGGATCCAGCTTGAGCCTTAGGGGGGGGGGGAAATTTTTTATGATACAAAAAAAAATTTGTTTTTAAAAGTTTATTAAAAGCAATTTGTGTATATTATATTAAAAAAACTCAACAATAAGGTTAAATAAAATATTCAATATAAATTAAAATAAACTAATCTTTTTAAATAAGCAATTTATGATTTCCTTGTGAGGCAAATTTAGATAGTACAGTCTATGTTCAGTTTGTCATTGTTGATCCGAGCCATGTTTTTATTCGACGAAGGGTAGGAAATGACCTCTCGCTCGTAGCATTACTTACGAGCATTGAAACGAAAATTTGAAATATTTTTCTTAGATTTGGGTAGATATCTTCATCACAGTTTATTAAAGCATCTACAACGTTATCTGATAGATTTTCAGATAATTTCCATGTTTGTTGCCAATGCTACAGTTCAGGCTCAAGTTTAGATGTTAGTAAGTGTTTATCTCGAGTTGTGGTTTTAAAAGTTTTATATCTGTATATGACTTGATTACACTTTGAGTAGAAGTTTTGGTATGTTCAATACATTAAAGATATCTATTGGAAAGGTGTTTTGGGATCTTCTAAAATAAATTCAATAAGAGAATGAAACCTACAACTCGGTAGAAATCTTCAACATTTTGGATGTAATTATTTCGTTCAAATCTTGTTTTTTAGGTTGGAACCTCGATTTGAACGCAAATAACTTTACCTTTTTTAAAAATCACTTTAAATTATTCTTCGGCTTTATTTCTTTTTTCTTCAAGGCACATGATTAAGTTTTGATAAGGCTTGATCCTTTTTGAAGATCTATATCGTGCTTTTGTAAAATGATACTAAGCGGCTGTGTTACAATAAGTATCACACTTAATATGTTTATTCCGCAAATAAATTCAAAAGTTCTAAGTGAGTTCCTTAATATAAGGCTCTTGATGAAGTATCTCTACGTTTCCACTCAGATATGTTTTCCAAAGCTTCTACTATATGATGTACACTTGTTGCAAAGTGTAAAGCTGAGTCGTGACGGTCCACCCATCTTGTCTCGCATAATGTAGAGAGTTTGGCTCCCAAATACTTTAGTAAAAACGTGTTTTGCCTGATTTACGGGAAATAGCAAGGCGTTTGTTTCGCATTTGTTGCGGTTTCCAGAATTTTTAAACAGCTCCATTTTCTGCTGACATCAAACGACACCCATCAGTTTCAACTCCTATACAGTTTTTTAGGTCAAGACTAAAATTTGTCAAAGTTTTAAGAACTGTTGATGATAGTGCCATCGCATCAATTGACACATCAGCGTCATAATCAATATCCTGTGAAGGCTCTTCAAATGCTTTTACAGCAAAGCCAAAACAATTCTTCCCTAACAACTTTTTGTTGTATGTTGAAATATTTTAAAGATAAGGAAATCTGGCTTTTCCCCGCCAAATCCTTGCGTTCGTCAAAAATTATCAAATAGGAATTTTTTTCATATAACTCATATATATGTATGTACATAAATATTACAAATACTAAGGCTTTTTAATAATTCAACCGCACGCATTATCAAGTTAAACGTTTACTCTTCTGGGATTGAATGTAGAATAATAACCCAGTAAAAACTTCGCCTACTTTTTCCAAATGAATAGCTTCTTTAACTCATTATTTTGTAGCTTTCTTCTATAACTACATCTATAACAACTTCTATAACTACTTTTTTCTGGATGTGTGCAGGTAAAAAAATAATGACTTACTTTTTAATGCGTTCATTTTGGGACATCCCTTGTAAAATTCATTGGTTCTTTCAGTAGAATTGTAAGTAGTGCTCTTATGTTTTTCTGATTACTCAACACATTATTTTGTAGGCGAAGTTTTTACTGGGAAGTATTTGAATACATTAAACTAGATGTTTCATTGAAAATATCTAATAAATAACTATTAGGATGAAGATTTGGATACTTATTGAAAATTTGGTTAGAGATTCAATAAAAAAACAAAAAAATACTTATTGAAAATTTCGTTAGAGATTCAATAAAAAAAACAAAAAAAAACCTTGCTGGGATTTCCAAAAATTGTGTACATTAAAAAAAGATAATATTAATGGGTATTCTTGTATTATCGAAATAAACAAAACATATTTTTATAATTTACGGGGGGGAAATTTCCTTATTTCACCCCCCCTGAATCCGCGCCTGAGGACCAGTATTCCTTTTTTATACCATCCAACACTAGTGGTGAGAAGGTTATTTAAAGTTTGTCATTCCATGTGAACTTTTTTAATGTTTATATAAGACCAATAAAGTTTGTAGATATGCTGGGGCCTTGAGCAATGATAAGTTGATTTCGCATGTCCGATAGTTTCAAATTGTTTTTTGTTCTCATATACAGCTTGGGATAGAAATCCAGAACAATAGATTAAGTGGAAAAATATTTATAGACACAAATGTGGAACAGCTTGCCTAAACATTGAATATTTTGTTGCAAGAACTAACATAAATTGCTGGCGGAATGCACCGATTGTAAGAAAATTTTGCACAAAATTATTTTTATGACTAGAATTAAACTTGGCCTTCTTTTTCTTATGAGAAAACTGTTTCTTGATGGATGGTTTTGATAAAAAAAATGCAAATCACAGATAAACGTTTTGTTTTCTATTTGTTCTTAAGCATAATACCCCCTCCCCTCATAGTGGAGTGATATTAGACATTTGTACTATTGTGTATATCACCTAAAAATATCAGTAATTAACCGACCGACTCAGAAAGTGATTCTAATGATGTCCGTCTGGTCGGTTGGCTGGTTATCCATGTAAAACATGTGCGTATAGTATAGGTCATAATTTTGTAGACAATTTTATTTATTTGATACATAGGTTGTAACCTAGCCAAATTTTATAGGAATAGGTGAGTATGGACTCATAGCTCTCGTAAAAATACTACTACCGAAAATAGCTTTTAATGCCATAAATTCCGTTTTAAACATGTTATTAATATAAAATTTGGCAACGGCAACTTTTATAATATCTATTATGTTGCGACAATGTTTTGTGCTAGCAAACTCAAAATTTATCATCGATTTCATACAAACCAGCTCTCTAAAATAACTTTAAGACAAAGAAATCTCATACAGAAATTTATATTCAGATAATATTCGGTTTAAAAAACTTTATATGAATCTTAACTCCATAACATAATTTGTTTAATGCCGGTTCCATAATTGCCCATGGGCCACAACAAGGGTACCCTTGCTGTAAATACTGTACTGATAAAAAATAATGATTCAAAAAGTTATAAAGAATTGTACTCCAAAATTCTGCTTCACCATGCACTTTTAAATTTGTTTCAATCAAATACAGGACTTTTCGCAATTGATCCTCCAATATTAAGTTTTTACAATTGAAAAAAATTACAATTATAAGGAGATGCAGAAATCGTTTTTAAGCAGATAGTGGGTATCTGCTTAGGAAACTGCATTCAATTTTTTATATATTTTACACTTTTCATAACAAACATTTATTATTTGTGTCTTAAATTGTTATGAAACTATAAAATTTTAAGGTCCGTTTTCACAACTTACCGATAGCTAAAGGTAGAATTTTATCGGCCGTATAAAAAGTGCTCTATTATTACAACTTTACTTTAACCTACCAGGTAGGATGAACCTTAAATTACTTTATCGCTCACTTTTGGTTAAAGTAAAGTTTTACTTATTGAACACTTTTTATCAGGCCGTTTAAAGTCTAATTTTAGCTATCGGTAAGTTGTGAAAACGGGTCTAAGATGCAAGTGTTAGTCCTTTAAATTTTTCATATTTTATAGATGGAATTCATATTCATATTTATTTGAAACATTTTCTTAGGTATCCATTGCTCTTACTAACATTCAAGGAAAAGAGGTCAATGCTCTTGTCTCTTTGGCTTTAAATAATTAAATTGAAAGTATTTTTCGGCTGAGAAGTTTTTCTATAAAAAAACATATTTTTTAATATAGATAATATAAAAATATTAAAATGTGTTGAACACACATGGATTTATAAGAAAAAATAGGAAGACCTTATTTTGGAAAAGTTTTGCTTTTTATGGGGCATGTTCATAAGCGTGGAACCAAGAGAGGGTTCCACGCTCACCTCATCCTGTGCCTAACAAGCTCTGGTAGTCTAAAGTCATAAATTGGGTTTGTAGCTTGTCCCGACTTTTCTATCATGTGCCCTGAACTGAAGGCTCGATCCGCAACAAAATAATACAAATACTGACTGTTTGGTAATTAAGAATTAAGGCGAATTCAAGTTTTTTTTTTTTTGGAAATTCGAGAATATTAATTTAAAAATTTTTGTAAATAAATGTAAACGGCCACCTTAAATTAAAATTCATTTTAAAAAGTTTTTTCTTAGCAGATTTTCCAAACTTTTATTAACAAAATCCTAGAAAATAGAGAAAATGATATTTAAATGTAAAAGAATATTTTCCAACCAACTAATCCAATACATACGGGTGCAGTATAAAGAAATTGATAAAGTCTACTTAACAAAGTTCACACATTCAAACATGTTTGTAAGAAAACACAGACAACTCCAATTTGGTACTGACATATGGGCTTACACATATACATACACATATACAATCACAATTGAAGGAACCCAACAAGCAAAAATCGATTGGCATGTTTGCAAAGATTCACATTTTTCGACACTGAATATAGCTTTTTGTAGAATGCAGCCAAAAGTGGCCAAACTTTTGAAATCTTTTAATTTTTATTTGAAACTGATGAAAATTTCAAACTATTTCGTAGAACATAAAAACGAACTCCTGTAATATTTTGATGAAGAGCAGGGCTCACAGTTGCTTTCGGTCAATAACATTGCCAGGCGTTTATAACGTAGTGAACCCATCGTTATGTCAAGAGCAATAAAATGCAATATCTCGTTATTGCTAGCATTTGTTATTGTCCCCGTATTTATTAACGACGGTTGATTGGTTGTTACCACGATATCAATAAAAAGCTCACATATAAAGTACCCAAAGAATATTCTTAATGTATCGGTATAAAATTTTTGGAATATACTTCGAGGGTACTCCTATCATTTATGTCCATCAATATTACTCTTACTGTTTAAAGGGTTCCAATATTTCTTCTCAGTTTCCATTACTATGGGCTCTTCTCGAATTTCATTCTGCTAAATATTTTTAGCAATAATTTTATTCATACTTACACAGAAAGAAAAAACTCGTACTAAATTAAAGTTTTTTTCTTACTTTAGTATGAGTCATACGCAAAAATTTAAGTGCGAATAACACTTTAAAGTAGTTAAATCAATCCAAAATGGGATAAATTTTAAAAACCAAGATAGACACAACAACACTACAATAACAAAATTATAGACTATTTTCCCAGCAAAAACTTGGTAATGACTTGCCATTACTGAACAACTTACTTTTCAATAACTACTTTATACCATCTGCATTACATAGAAGTATTATAAATAAAAAACAATTTGTAATTAATTTGAATATGAAAAATTATGCTGTACTGAAATTTTATAGTCATGACATGTTAGTTGTAATTTTGGTGACATCGGAGTAATAAGTTATTTAAGTCCCTATTTGTAAGCGAATGTGGTAATGACTTATTTAACTCCCTATTTGTAAGCGAATGTGGTAATGACTTATTTAACTCCCTATTTGTATGCGAGGGTGATAAGTACTTGCCTCCAATGACATCACCGTGTTAAAATAATGAGTTAAAATGCCAATGTATAAGTAGTGAAGAGTCGTTATATTAGCTTTTTAACTCATTACTTTGCAATGTAAGTTTTTGCTGGGTTCATGTATAAATAGCAAAATAAGAAGCAGTAATTCTCATACTCTTTTTTTTTAACTATTTAAAGCACAGCAGCGAATAACCTTTTAAGTTACAAAATAATAATTTTTCAAGAGAGCAAAAAAACGTTTTTTGACAGGCAGCATTATTTGTTTTAAAAATGTTTTTTCTATTATTCAAAATAATGATAATAAAAACTTTAATGCAAAAGGCTTTTGTTAGTAACTTGCAATGTTCTTCCACTGGCTGACACTTTGTACGCCATTTTGAAGGCGTTAAGTTGCATAGTTTTGGTTGATTTAATGTTTAAACTATGTAAGAGAGTAAGGTCAACGGTTATCTGCAAAAAAAAAAATAGTTTTTGCAAAATGTGGCGTTTACAACGTGCTTTATTTAGTTAAATGCATACAATTTTTAAAGTTGCATGAGTACGGAAACGATATTGTGCATGCTGCTAGTGTCTTTTAATTCAGAATTATTTTGTAAACAAAGAGCGGAATACAACAAAAGTGAAATAAACATATGTATGTAACGAGTAAGAATAATAATATTTGGTTCTGTAGGGCAGGTGTTAAGGTAAGAACCAATCTAATCTCACTTTCGTTTTATTTCAAGTACGAATCAGAGAACTGCTTTGTGTGATTGAAAAAAATTCGCATTCAATGAACACCATCAAATACACTTGCTTGCGTTCATGCAATCAAACTTGCGCAACCACACACATTCGCTGCTGGTTTGCAATATTGCTTTATGGCTTTTTTGTTTGCATTTTATCTTTACCAAAGCAATCATTGTCGGACCAAAAACACAAACACCTTAATTGGTGAACGAAACTAAAGGATTTTTTAAATAGGAAAGCACGATGTGCATTATTTAAATGATCCCAGCGGGAAAACTCAGAAGACCGCCTTAGTTCAGGCCTTTTTAAAGAAGCGAAAGTGGAAGGCCTACTCTGCAATGACACCGTGTGTAAAAAAGATATGAATATGGAATGGAGCGAGCAGGCCTTGTACATCCAAAAGAAGGAGTACAAAGGCCTGCTAGAAGGCCTCCGTACTCCTTCTTTTTCCCGCTGGGGATGTTAATATTACCAACCAACGTTGAACTTTGTTTTGCAGACATTGAATTGAAGGTAATTTAAGCGTATGAGTAAATCTAGAAAAATAGTGATTTTTGCAGTTCTCTGGTACGAATCGAGAATAAGCCGTTTTATAAATTCTTGAATTAAGCCAAGTTTGAGATTAATTTTAACTCACTTTTAATAAAGTCAATCCTATTTTTGGATTATTTAAAGTACGAATTCGGGATTAAATATAGATGAGTTAAGTATTTCGCACGGATGAATTGATTGGATTTCTCAGTGTAGAGATAGCTCTTCTTTAGAATTTCTCTTCTTCTAGAATTACATTCAGGAGTGATCGAAGTCCTATTGTTGAAAATAATCAGATTTGTGCTTAAAGTTATTATTAATTCTTCAATTATGGTTTAAAATGAGAAAAGTTTTGTAAAGGTCTACTCTACTGTATAGATGTGAAAAATGGATGACAATAAAGTCCATAGCACGTTAACTGCACACATTCATCAACAAATGCCTGCGTGTTATTTGTCGCATATTTTGGTCTTATTGCCAATGCAGATCTGTAGAGGAAGACAAATGAAGAGCCCATCAACCGCCAGATATTACGACGAAAATGGAAATGCTTACTCACTTTGAAAACCGCCCAATATCATTATAAAAATTAATTACAATGGCATCCGCCGAGTAGCTGTTGTCGAGGACGTCTAAAGAAGACATGACAGTTTTTTCCCTATTGGAAAAATAAATAAAATATTGAATGAATGTTCCCAAGTGGAATGCTTAAAGAAAAAAAAAATCTAAAACCCGTAAAAATCCCATGACGCCTTATGGCATAAAACACTTAAAGGGTTAAAGTTTTTATTTTCCTTGTGTTAAGAAACATATAATTCCCATATTATTTTCAAGTCAATTTTAAAGGTGTGAGATTAAAGAATTATCAAATCCCTTAAAATTTCAGAATACTTAATTCTCAAATTCATTTCAAGTTATTTCTAAACTCAAGTTTTAAGTAAACTTAGGCCCGTTTTCACAACTTACCGATAGCTAAAAGTAGACTTTAACCAGCATTATAAAAAATGTTCCATTATTAAAACTTAACTTTAATTCAAAGTAAGCGATAAAGTAAATTAAGGTTCATCTTACCTGGTAGTTTAAAGTAAGTTTGTAATAATGGAACACTTTTTATACGGCCGATAAAATCCTACCTTTAGCTATTGGTAAGTAGTGAAAACGGGCCTTAGAGTTATTGTTGATTTTTGAATCGCTTGAATTTTAGAAGATTTACAGATTACGCCAAAGCTTCCGATCCTAGCTAGTGTTGGGGTTCTCAACATACCGCTAAGCCGACTTAATAGAGTTGCGTTTCAGCGACCAATTGTTATTGGATTGACATCTAGTTTCCAGAGACGTATCAGAGTTAGCATGCACTCTGGATACTCAGCACTGTATTCCTTCTTACTTAAGCTGCCATGACGAATGCCTGAATGACATTTCCAGGCAGTTCTTGGTCTAGTACCGGAAGTTGTGAGATAAATGGGAGTTTCGGCGCCCTATGTGCTCAGTAAACATTTTATTTAAATATTATAATTTGCATTATTTTATTTTTATTATTTTTAAAAAAATAAAGAAAGAAAATTATAAGTGTAAAAGAAACACTGGAAAGACTTCATATTCCACACTGATTTAAAATAATTTTCAAAGGTTTCACATTTGAGATCTCACATCATTTGAGATAAAGTTTTAAATAAGTTTTAATTTAATCACTTTCTTGTTGAGAAATCTAAATTCTTAAGCTATTTTCAAACTATGTTGAGCCATTTTTAAATGGATTCTCATTTGAGAACTTTAAATACGTTTCATGTTTCAGAATGCGTTTGATTTGAAGCCATTTTCAAACGTTTCAAATTTGAGAATAAGTTTGACCTCAACTTATTTTCATTTGTTTCTCATTATGAAATGCGTTCGACTTCAAATGGCTTTATCTCCAATGTTTGATGGTTAAGAACAAGAATTTGATCAATATGCGAGAATGGGTCTGACTTTAACTTATTTTCATATGTTTCACATTTGAGAATGGGTTTGACTTCATATAGGTTTCAATTTGGAATCAATCTTGAGTGTTTGCTGGTTGAAGACAATGCTTATAAGGAAATTTACTCGAAAAGTTTGTTGCAAGAGTGTGTGTCTGTGAAACCACACAGTTTTTCTTAACAAGAACTCTTTAAGGTTTCATTTTTGTGTTTTTACTTTGGTCTTATATGTTATGTACTTAAATATATGGGTATATAAACATTTTGGGGAGTAAATTTTTTGTTTTGGTACAAAAAAAAAACCAAAGTCTTAAGTGGGTCCTTTGCGTGTCATTGTTGGAAATTGAATTTGAAATTATTTTCAAATCCCAAAACCATCTGAAATGTAAGCAAAAAAAGAAGGAATCAACCTACTTTCTGCAACCTAAAACATAAGGAACAACAAGTGAGTGGAGGAAAAAAATTAAAACGAAAAAACAATAAATGCTTAAATAACAGAAAGATACCCTTAAACATCTTCGATATAAATACAAAGGATGTGCTTGTCGTTTATAAGGGTTTGGGTGTGTAGAATGACGTTTTCCTTTTAGAGTTTCTTAAGGATCAAAAGGGTGTTACGGGAGGGTTGCTTTTATTTCTAATCGCTGCTTTATTATTTTTTTATTACTGTTTGATATTTATTATTGAATGTAAGTTTTGACAGGCTCTAGGAATACAACTTCAAAGTAATTTGATGCTCTTTTTACGACCACAATTTCTTTCTATTAAAATACACTTAAACTTTTAACCTTTCGAAACAAAAAATTACCAAAAAAAAAAACCAAACCTTGAAACCGGAAAAACAAAAAGAAATTAAAATGTAAATAAGATACGAAATTGTATACAGAATAAACACGAGAAACGTATTAAAAATTCAACTGAAATAAACAAAAATTAAAACAAACAAGCGCGCACTTTTTTTACGTAAATAAAAAGCAAAAAATGAATAAAGTTATGAACTTTATGAGGTGTTAATATTGTAAATTTATTTATATTTAACAGTATAATGATGCCCAACAACTAAAAAGCGAAAATAAAAGGCAAAAACAGAACTCAAATTAATATGAAAGAGATTTTCGTTTGATACCATCTTTTTAAGGACGCCATAAAAAAAGTTTGAATTATGTATTTTATTTATTTATTATTAGCAATCGTAAAAATCATAAAAAAAACATTTATTTCGGGGATATTTTTGCTTTAACATTGACACAGATTTTAACGTTACATCAAAAATGGGCAAAAAGCAGTGTTGCCAGAGCGATGATTTTATCATATTTTTTTTCCTAACTGAATATATAAATAAATTAAAAAAATTAATTAAAGTTGGGAATTAAGCACGACTCACGAAATCTTTTTAATTAAAATTTTGTATTCCCAAAAATTACTTTGAAAAAACTTAAAAAAATAAAAATTAATTAAAAAGGTTTCGTTTTAAAGTGCTAAATTCCCATTTCATACCATTCATAAACTGAAATTTTTTGTTGATAGGATTTAAAAAACTAAAGATATGTATTACACTGGTTTACAGCCAAAACATACCAAGAACGCCACATGCCTACATAAGTCAATTGAGACCTCCTGAACACGAAATGCGCTGTAATTTTTTTTCTTAAGTACCGTTTTTTAGATAACGGTACTTTTGTGTTTTTCGGTGTATGGTCCCACTCAAACCCTTGTGGAGCCCAACCAAAAAGTAATGGCTGAGTTATGGCACCTCCATCAGTTTTAACGTATTTAAAAACAAACAGAATTTTATATGAGATGAAAATATTGTCGTTTCACAAAATCCTTAATAAAAACTTTATTTTTCATCCGATTTTTTTTACACTTATTATTATTAATTCGCTTAAAATGTTGGTAATTAAATATACTATTTGGTTAAAAAATAAAACATTCCAGATATTTAATATAACGTAATAAAAAAACGAAATAAAAATGAAAAATTTTGAAAAGAACGTAAAAAATAGGCAAATTTTGAAGGTTCCATAACTCAGCCATTTCTTATCAGATGGAAATTTTCAGCATATCGACGGAAAAGGCTTTCAATTACCTTTCCAACACTTGTTTCGATCGGATTTTTCGGTTAGGCTCCACAAGGGTTTGAGTGGGACCATACACCGAAAAACACAAAAGTACCGTTATCTAAGAAATGGTACTTAGGAAAAAAAAATTACAGCGTTTTTCGTTTTCAGGAGGTCCCAATTAACTTATCTAGGCATGTGGCGTTCTTGGTACTTTTCCAAATTAAAAATTTGTAACTGAGCTACCTAAATAAGAGCGGAAGCGTTTTTTGTATGTCAAAACTTCTCATTTGTATACAATTTATACGAAACAAACCATTAGAATGCGAATTAGAAACCACCCGGCTGATAAATCTTATTTGACTGATAGCTATGTCGGTTTGTTTAATTGAAATTGTATTTAAATAAAATTTTCATGTTTAAAAAAACGCTTGCCGCTTTTGTTTACGTTGTTCAGTAAAGCAGTGTTATACAAATAAAACCGTAAAGCGATTAAGAATTATCAATACCCGTTTTACTTGTGACAATATCAAAGTTTAAACAAAAACAACAACAATAAACAGTAAGTTTATCTTATAACATTGATAGGATAAGCTATTCCTATGCGCATTTTACTGGCTGCTTAGGCCAGATCATCAGGAAACTTCATCCAAAGATTTTAAAAGAACTAAAGATATTAAACAAATAAAACTGTTAAGCGAGTAAGAATTATAAGCAACAGTTTTACTTGTAACAATATCAAAGCTTAAACAAAAACAACAACAGTAAACAGTAAACAGTGAGTTTATGTTTTCTTACATTCATTACTACAATTGGTTTCATTTCATTCCAAAAACTTAACAACCGATTATTTTAATTATTTTTATTTTTTTTTTTAAGTTTTGTTTATAAATAATATAAATATTAAGGGGATTCACAAGGTGTCATAAAGTCATATGGCTTAAAATAAGAATATGAAAAATACGACTGTTGTGAAAAACCCCCTATTATTTAGTGTGCTACATATATTGAACTTAAATCAGCTGATTTGAAACAAATATGTACCTAAAATAAAAATATTTTTTAGTTCTTATCCATGAATTAATAAATTAAATTCGATCTTAAGGCCGCTTTAGCCGACCGTAAATGTAATTAAATGCAATGTAAAGTACCGTAACGTACTGTAAGCTCGTTTGTGCACTTATAGAACATGTAAGAACGTGTCAGCTGTTTTTCACAACCAAAAACAAAAAAGCATTAGTATACATAAAACAACACACACAGTGATGAGAATTAAAAATGTTGAAATGTTGACCGCTTTGCAGAAAAAGTACCAAGTGATTTAAATAGTATTAAAACTGTATTTCTTGCATGTATAAATAAATAAATAATTTAATATTTGATATTTATATTACAGATTTACAAAAAACAAATATGTGCATACACCTAAACAAGGCTTTGATACCACTAAAAACCAGACTTTGTTTGTTTGTGGATATGTATACATTTGTTAATTTTATACATCTAAACATATATTTGTATAAATGAAAATATGTATGGATTGTAACTTATTTTGTCAAAAGTCCACAGATATTATAACTGAAAAAGTACCAAACAAAAAGAGTGATTTTACCCGCATTGCATTTAAAATATAAGCAGCCCATCACTATCTACAACTGTCACGTAACCTCGTAATGAAATTCTATTTTCTACAGGTTGGCACGTTACGGTTAAGTGACATTACAGTCAGTTAAGCATTTGCATTGCTTTCCATATAACAGAAACGATCAGCTGTTTACATTACATTTACATTTCTACATTTACGGTCGGCTAATGGGACCTTTACCTGACTATTTTCCATTTTTCAGACACAAATCACAAATAAATTTTATTTTGTTTGTTTACCAAACAGCAGAGTTCTAAGCCGACCTAATTTGACGCCGCAAGTGATTTGTTATAAAAATTGCTAGCCGTAGGTTAGATTCGAATGTTAGCCGAATAAAACTATACCATCAATGGCGACGGCTATAAAAATTAATGCGGCTCGGCTCAGCTGATTAGCGAAGGTCTCTTCTAATTAATAACGACAGCACAATAAACATAGTAAGCAAAGTTCTTAATTTAAGACACTTTTTGTTCACAAAGCAACAAATGTTAGAATACCCCAATTGTTTTTGAGTTTTATTAAGGGACCGTAACGGTCATAAATTATATATAAAAAATTACTTTTTAATCATTATTTCTTGAATTTTATCTTTCACTTAGAAAACAAAAGTTATTTTTTTAATTCCTCAGAAATAACTAATAGCACTGCGGAACAGTAAGTTTGCGCTCTGAAATTTAATTGCAAATTTTTAATAATTTGAGATCGCTGATTTCAACTCTAATAACTTGAGGTCGCTGATTTCAATTCTAATATCCATTTTTGTCTATAGCTCTAGTTTGCGAGATATACTTTTATTTCCAAAATTAAGTCACTTTCACTACATATATTGGAATAACTTGAAAACGGTGTACCATATTCAGTTAAAAAAAAATCCGAAACTCGGCAACAATATTATCTGTGCTTACATTGTTTTTAAATATGCCCATTAGTTTCAGAAATATTGTAAAATTTTTGAAGAAAAAATAGGAAAATTTTGAAAATAAACCAATTTTTTTGTTCTTTAAAAATTCATTAAAAAATAAAGACGCGCCAAGAATCACAGTTTTGGACTAAAAAAATTTAGCTTAACATAATTTCAAGTGAAATGAGGGTTGTTTCATTGAAACCGGACCACAACTTTTGATTTTATTCACAATTTACTGAGAAAACTGAATATTGATTTTCATTTTTTCAAAAATCGCATTTGTGGGTGAGGTTTTTATTTTCAAACGACCCAAACAAATTGTTTTCGTAAATAACACAATATTCGCTATCGCGTAGTGCCAGGGCCAACATTTGCTTATAACCCTAATGTACACGACATGTTTTTTAAAATCTGGCTTGTCAACTTTTCAAGTAACATGTCATTTTGCATGTCTTTTAAAATTGCTGTTCTATATAAGGTTTATAATATTCGGTCATAAACGTATATGTTATTTGCTTTTGACATTGTCTCTTGATTTCTCGCATAGCGTATGCGAAAACCAAAGTAGTTCTCTTTTTTAAAATAGCGTGCTGCCGCCACAAAAATTTTAGCCATCTTAACATTTTTTTTTTTTAAATTCTTAGATACCAATTTAGTATATTAAAATAATTACACAGCCCGACAAAATTAAAAAATTTGGGATTTTATTTTTTTTTTGGCAATAACTATAACAATAAATAAAAATTTTGATAAAAAAAAAAATTTTGGAAAAAAAATTTGGGTAATTGGAGGTCATAAGTGGAGGGTATAAAAAGTTATATCATGAAAACTAGAGCTGATAGAGACAAACTGATTACAGTTTTGAATTCAGCACCCAAATTAACTAGAATCAGTCGATAAATTCAAAGAAGCAAATTGAGTGTTGGCCTGTGTTATTTAAGAGGTTCAAAATTTTTCGTAAATGCCCCGTCGTTTTAGAAACATAATTTTTTCTGGCAAAAAATAATAATATTTAGCAAAATTTCAAAATTTTTGTTCTTTAAAAAATTATAAAACATTGGAAAATGAAAAATGGAAATGATTAAAATCTGTGTACAACTTTTGATTTTATTCTTAAAAGACGAAAAATATCCATCAAATTAAACAATTTCATAAAACCAAATATTTTTATAGGAGCGTCCTTCAGGGGTGGAGATAAAGCGCAAGTATGTTTTGAAAAAATGTTGAAGGCAGAAAACTAATTGAGGTCGCTCATATATTTTATGGCTCCACGAAAAGCCCCCCAATGAAATAACGCCCAGGAAATAGCCCCCAATGAAATAATCCCCAAAAAACATCGAAAAATAAATGAAATAAACCCCAAAACGAAAACGAAACAACCCCCAATATTTTGATGTTATTTCATATGAAATAACACCCAATGATGAAAATGAAATAACCCCCAGCGAAATTAACCCCATCAGCAACAAAAATGAAATTATGCCCAAGATTCATAAAAGAGTCAGTTTCACCAAGGATTTCATGAAGTCAATATGGACCAACAGCAAAGTCGCAAAATTATTGAAATGAATCGTGTGGAGGCCCGCAGGCGTCTTCTTAATAATAAGGATATATTCGGTTCAAAAATATTGCTGTAGTTATTTTACCCGCCCGTAGATCCTTGTAGCCCTGCTCTATTTTTGCAGTTCGGAAGACAATTTGCCTTCAACGTTTGGCCTTTACACGGGGGGGGGGGGGGGTGCTTTTTAATGGGAGGTAAGGCCATAATGGCTTTATTGCTCAATTAAATGGGAGATAAAGCCGTTATGGTCTTATTGCCCAATCATTGAGAGGTAAGGTCATATGTAAAATTTTGCGAAATGAGAGATATAGCCATATTTTTTTTTCGCAAATGAGAGATAAAGCCATACTTTTCCAGAATAGTGTTACGCATGGTGTCAACATTCTGTAAAAGGGAAAATCCTTAGTTATCATTGAAAATCATTTTTTTATTCTTGTGACGCACGCAGAAAAACTTTATTCAGCGAAGCCACCTGAATAATGTTAACACCATGCGTGACAATATTCTGGAAAAATATGGCTTTGCCTCTCATTTGGGGGAAAAAAATATGACTATATCTCTCACTTCGCAAAATTTTACATATGACCTTACCTCTCAATGATTGGGCAATAAGACCATTACGGCTTTATCTCCCATTCAATTGAGCAATAAAGCCATCATGGCCTTACCTCCAATGGTTAAAAAGAACCCCCCCCCCCCCTATTTTGAATTGATTGGATGTTTTGAATACTTTTTGGGGATTTATTTCATTTCAGGAAATGGGGACTTATTTCCAATGAAATAACTTCCCAATTTTTGGGAATTTATTTCATTTTGATTTGGGGAGTTATTTCATTTCGTTGGGGTCATTTCATTCTTAAATTGGGGGTTTATTTCATATGAAATAAGACCCCAAAAATTGGGGAATTATTTCATAATTTTGTTGGGGACTTATTACGTGGGGGGCTATTTCATGCCGCCATATCCAATATATCGCTATCTCAATTGTCAATTTTGTTGTTTCATTAAATTTTGTTTATTAAAAGTTTGTTTGAAATATAAAAAAAAACCAAAAAATCCCTGAAGAAGCTATCCATTAGGGCATTCATTTAATCGACCTTTTGCTTTAATCGGTTAATCGCTCGATTAATTAACCGAGGTTTTGGTTTAATCGGTTAATAATCGGCTAATTTTGCATTTGATCGGTTAACCGATTAATAACGTTTTTTTATAAATAAAGTAATTTCAATATATAAAAATGCATTAATTGTTTATTATTTGGAATTTATTAGAAAAAAAAAACAACAATATACCAAACAAAGCAGTTCTTGAACTAAAACGAGCAAACAAACAAAAAACATAAATATGTAATATACATTTTTCAATTAATACACAAGATGTGCTATAAAGTCATATCATCATAATATTCCAAATAATATTTTGCAATTGCTTAAAATAAATGTTGTTGTGTTTAAAAATAAAAATTTTAATGCTGTGTTCATTAATTCGTCATAACTGTACAGTTGAAATCTAAATTATAAGCGGTAGCCCACAACAGTCATATCGTCGGCTTAATATGAAAACCTGCTAACTCACTTTCAGCATCTTTTACAGGAGAGACAAAAAGCTTTTTTTTTTCCTTTTTGCTTGATAGAAAATTAAAAATAGTTAGTTTTGCACACTTCAATACTAAAATAGAAGATAAACTAACTACATGCTGGTCGACGAGGCGTATCTTTCTCTACCACACGTTATCAAAATCTCAATTTACATAAAAAAAAGGATTTAGCCGGTTTGCATATTAAGCCGACGATATCTACTTTCTGTAATTATTTTATGACATTAGACTTTATGACTACCTTGGTAAATCCCCCAAATATTTGTTTATAAAAAAAGAAACTGAGATAACTTAATTAGTTATTTCAATTGTTAAAGGAGCTCTTATAAAATAATCTTTTAGAAAAGTAATTTGGTTTAAATGTTTAGGATCAAAGCGATTCTTTTCCTTAGTTTTGACAAAACTTGTCTCATTTTCTAGAAATTCTCTAAAATTTTTAACACTTCTAATTGTTTCGGTTTATTCTGTTAAAATACTGATATGAAAAGATATGAGAAGAAGCAAATAAGTAAACACCTACATTACAAAAGGACGTGAAAAAAGGTGTTGGCAATTAAACATTTAACCCATTTTTCGCAACATTCCTGTTGATCGATGATGAAGATAAAAAACATTGTAATTTATGTCACCGGTCGGTGGAAAATGGGTTAAAATTAAGATCACTGAACACCTTCTTTGTTTGTTTGAAAAAAATATTTTCTTAACACAAACATATATTATATATACGAAACAAATAATTAAAAACACAAAAAAATACTACAAAATATTGAAAATTTTCTTCCATCGGTTAATCGACTGAAATTAACCGGTTTAATCGTTAATCGAAAAAAGCCAATTTGAAATTAACCGATCAGTTAATCGGGAAGTAATTAAACGGTTAACCGATTGGCGGTTCACCGAATGAATACCCTACTATCCATTGATATAAAACGAACTTGAGCTTGAGAAATTATTGAAACGAAATAATATTAAGAAGGTCGAAGAAATTAAGCTAAATAATTTTTAATTAGGCTTAAGTTCATTAAATTTAGTTTTCATTAAATTATTTTTATGAAGAAAGGAATTTTTCAACATGAAAATTAATTAAAATTGTTATTGATAATCTTTCATTCTTGACCGTGGCCGGGGCTCGAACCCTGGCCGGCAGGTTACCCAGACATGTTTCGAACGTAACCACTCGATCTCCCCAGAGGGATTTGCCGTCTTACACTCGCAGCTATCGACGACTGCTGACGTCAATAGTCAAACATCAATCCTTAAACCAAACTGTATTTTAACCTCTTTTATATGTTTAATCTGTATTTACAATTTTGCATGAGAGCGCCCTAAAAGAATAGAGATAGCGAGTAGGTATACTAGAAACAAATGATATACGTTTGGCTATTTTTTTTTTTTTTTTTTTTTTTTGTTTGTAAGCAAACGCACACAAACACAAATATTGAAGCTGAATCGACGTGTGTAAGAAAAAATTCGCATCAATGCTTCTGTTTTCTATTTATTTTAGTTAGGTTTTCTCAAATATGAGATTTAGAGAAAACTTGCTAAGACAAAAGATGTTGGAAGCTTCACTGATAACAATTTCTTAGCAAACGATTTTTATGTAAAAATAATATTGTTCGAGTTATGAGGCATAAAAGTCGGACTTTACGGTTTTTCTCAAACTTTGGCGGGCGTGAGGGACGGCTTAGCCTTCGCCGATTTTCGTTAACAAAGATTAACCGACCACCCTAGTGTACATTATGGTAATAACTTTTTTTTGACAAAATTTCTTCATCCCACCACGAGATGGGCAATTTAGTCCATACACATTATATATGGTACATTTACATTTACATTTTACTTACCATTGGGCAGAAACATATAGCAAATTGGGCAAGATTTATTAGAATCGTGAACAAAAGCATAACACTTTTTTTAAACGCTATGGTTGGTTCAAGGCGCATTGAATTAGGTGGTGGCAATGGCGTATTCAATTCGCCGTAAGCTAAATTTATCAGTATTTTTACATGGTATTCAAGGCGAATTTACTACATGTGAACTCTAGAGATCAGCTGACTATTTTTTGCTATTTTGTGTTTTGTTCTAACTCGCCTTGTAAGTTTGCCAAAAATTTTAATTTGCCTTGGGGTTTTTAAGAAATACGCTAGATATTTTTTATAGCGAATTCGGGCGAGTTTTGAATTTGCCTTGTTGGTATTTAAAAGTTTTGCGTTCCAAATAAAAGGGTGATTCATCGTGAGGTTTGATTATCGGTTGAAAGAACAATTTTTGGCATTTACTGTTTGAAAATGATATCAGGTAAATATCGACCATGACTCAAATGAAGTCCAATTTAGGGCGACTCGTTCGAGCATAGCAATTGGTTTCTCGCGAAGCGTCAATCGTAGCTGGCTTATTCCTGAAGACCTCAGACTTTATATATCCTCAGAGATAATAAGTGTGTTGTTGTACGAAACAGGTGGCCAATTTACCGTAGCAAAACGTGAAATGAAGTGCTCATCCAAATGATTTCTCAACAAGGTCATTGTTTACCGCGCTGTTTGTGCCGTCTTGTTGAAACCAGAAATCCCCGAGACCATGGGCTTGCATTTCAGGAAGCAGATAGTCCGTTAACATGGTGCAATAATGGTTACCATTGACGAAAACATTCTGATTTTTCTCATTTTTGAAGAAATATAGACCAATGATTCCAACAGCCTATAGATAAATCACACCATACTGTTTTTTTGAATGGATGTAAAGTTAGCTCTTGGTACTCTTCCAGAAATGTGCTTTATCACTTAACAAAATTTCACAATAAAACACCGGATTTTCATTGAGTTCCGAATGAGCCACCTCAGACCAGACATGGCCAACATTTACGTGATAGCATTTTCAAATAGTAAATACCACAAATTGTTTTTTTTTTTTAACAATTAATAACAATTTTAAGTTCCCCTTCAAATTTATGTTTTTTATTTTACATAATTAATAAAACCTCACGTTGAATTTCCCTATAATCAATTGGCGTAATAAAGCCCGCCACCTGGTTATCAATTATCCTTTGGTGGATTGATTTCTTACTTAAACCGACTTGAAAAACGGGGAATTTCCTTTTTATAGCGTTTAGATCTGCGAGGTTGGATTATTGTATTATTATTTTAAAAATACTTAACATATCGGCCCACTGGTAAGTAAACTTACCAACTCATATCTCAGAAACCAATCGTTTCATTTTCTTGAAACTTAAAATATATTTTAGTTAAACCAAAAAAAAAAAAAAAAAAAATATGAGCAAAGTTTCAACGAAATTGGTTCACCCAAAGTTATTTACGGGAATACAAAATTTACTATTAAGATTTTTGTATGACGTGCTAAATTCCCAATTTTTTATATTTGATAAATACACTGAAATTTATTGTTGAGGGAAAGCTAGCCTCTATGCGCATTTCACTGGTTGCTTAGGCCAGATCATCAGGAAACCTTTTCCAAAGATTTTAGAAAAGCTAAAAATATTATACAAATAAAACCCTAAAGCGAATAAGAATCTTAAACACTCAAAGTCTTACTTGTAACAATATCAAAGCTTAAACAAAACACCAACAATAAACAGTGAGTTTATCCTTTCTTACATCCCCCTACAATTGGTTGGGTTCTTTCCGACTCGAATTGTAGTTGTAAGTGGGTAAAAAAAAAAAACAAAATTAAAAAACAAAATTAAAAAACAAATTGTTCCATTCTATTGTCTTCGCAAGAAAACAACAAAAAAAACCAATTTGGCAATTCAGTTTTGTGCACGGGCACATGCAAGTATATTATCAAAGTTATTTACGGGAATACAAAATTTACTATTAAGATTTTTGTATGACGTGCTAAATTCCCAATTTTTTATATTTGATAAATACACTAAATTCACGTTTTCGGGTACCGGGCAATAATGGGTTAATTGTCGTATGTAATTTGTATCCACATATGACAATTAAATAATCGACCGACGAAATGGTGTAAGATCTTGTTATATTCATGAGATTATTAAAATATACTTAAAATTTTGTTATTAAATGTTAATTGTTTAAACTAAGGAGACAAATTTAAATTCAAAACTTTATTTCGTTTGGTACGGAAACTTTTTTCTCGATCGCGAAAAAGTAATACATCGGTTCTTAATATTTTTTTATGGTCTATACGGATATGCGCTGAAGAATTTGATATTCATAAAAATTGCAAAAAGTTATTACCCAAGTGTACATGTTCCTTAAGATAGAATAATAAATAAGAACGCAAAAATGGATTTGAAATGTATGTTAAGTAAAATTTGTATGGACAAAAACCATTTAAGCATTTTAATTTTGTATAAATATGGCACACACAGAAAACAAATTGGTTGGGAAACGGTTGCAGTAATAAAATATTGATCAAGTAGCATGATTTATTATTGCAACTATTAAAAATGAATAGTTCTAACTGAGTTTTAATTCTCTTGATTATAAAAATGAAGTTCCAACTGAAATATGATTCCTTCAATTCTTTTATTAGTTATGATAACTAATTAAATTAAGTTCTAAAAATAAGTACAAATGGTTAGAATCACAACCGAATTTAATATAGGGCAATACTGAATATTGGTCATTGCAATCAATAATTTGCTTTCGTCAATAAATTTTGTAATATAAATGATTATTCATTTATTGCAGCTAATTATTGATTGTTGGAATAGATTCAATTCGAGTACAACAAATGAAAATATAATTATTCGGAATTCACAACCAAAAAATAGTTAAAAGCCCCAATTGCTTACTAAATTTTCTGTCAAAACATTTGATAGATAAAATGAAATTTTAATATTATATTTAAAAAATATATTTGCGGTCAAAAATGGAAAATGTGAAAAACTTAATAAATATGGGTAAGTAATTAACGTATTCTTATAGGTATGACCATATACACGTTTTTTTATTTTTTATACCCTGCAAATTATATTGGGCTTCTTGATCCATTTTGATCCTGGACTGGTCCAATGTAGTGCAAGTATGGACCATGTCATTATTAAAAAGATTTTGCAGTGAAACGACATGTCTTTGTTTTTTAACGATATGTTTTCGTTTTGGAACGAATTCAAAGCTAATCCTCTGGAGTATACCATGGAGTAGTTTTAAGACTTCCCCTTTGTAATGCAAGCTGGGTTATATGGTACTGCCCTAGGACATCGTACTGTAAAATAACCAATTTGTTCCATTCATTGAGATAACCTTTGGACAAGTCCTTGCCCCTTATGGGCTACATTTGACCGGTTAAAAAAAATATATTGATAACGACAATCAAATCTCTTGTTATGAACACCAATTATGTGTTTATTCAGTTGCACCTATCATTTATTCGGGTATAAGCACAATTTTGTTTCTAATAATCATACTAACAACCAACAATATCTGTTGTTATGACTGATAGTGTACTAAAATTCAAATGTTGCTATTAAACCTATTATGCTAAGCAACGAAATTTTCAGTAATTGGAACCGAATTGTGTGATAGTACATGCAACCGACGAAATTCGATTGGCGCCAAATTCGGTTGTGATCACGAATCTGTTTTCTCTGTGCAGTTATGTATGTTTCCAATAAATAATGAAGCATCCAACGAATCAGGTTTGTAAGAGAGAAACGTAAAAATTTCGCTTAGCATATCGCTTACGGATGACATGAATTTAATATGGCGAGTTCACACTTTAAACTAACACATTTTTGATACAGACACACAATTTTTTGTTGTCACCGTTATTCCTTAAGGCTCAGTTAGTCTTTACCTTCTGTTCTGTTACGAATCAGCTGATCCGTTTTTGTTATTAAAAAACCTGTGAAATTGATTAGTTTTTCTGTTCTGTTGCGGTTTAGTTTGTTAAAATCAAAAACTTGTTAAGTTATTGTAAGTGACAGCAAAATAAATAATAAAAAATACATATTTATATGGAAATAAACTATTTTTTGATTTTAAGAATTCATAAAATTTAATTTCTTCAAATTTATGTGCATTAAAGTTATTGAAATAAAACAATGGACGGTGCAAAACTAGGGGTTTTCCCGGGATTTCCCGTCCCGGGATTTCCCGGGAATTTCAATAATTATATTTCCCGCTTTCCCGGGATTTTTCATGCGGGATCCCGGGAAATAAAAAATTCCTCATAGTTTAAGAAAACAGCTATTTATACTTTGAAATTTAGTTTTCTATTCTCTTAAAATAAGCATCTGTGGATGGGTTGTCGATTAGATCAATTACAAGAAGTGAGTACATACGTAAATCAATGTCTCCTGATGCAATAAATCTACTTAAAGCAGAATAGGCAGTGCAACAGTTGATAATTAATAAATTTAGTGAAGTGAAAAGTTAATAAAGAACATTAATTCAAAATAAGATGCAGGTAGTAAAGTTTAATTGGCCATGGACAAGTCTTAAAAATAGCAGATACCTAAACATATAGCTCCTTTATTGCAACATAGTCATATCTACAAAAACAAATGAACTTGGCAAAATGCGATTAAAGTTTTCAAAATGTACCGATTTAAAGATATATTTTGCTATAACTTTGGTGCAGTTTGAGATAAAATACAAGCAGGCATGAAGGAACTCTTTGCTTAAATAACTTACAATTTTTGATTTTATGAGATATGACTATGTTGCAATGAAGGAGCGATATGTTTATTAGGTGATAAACACAAATTTTTTTCAATTTGTGTTGGTGTATATACCCTTGCAGTGCGGGGAAACTGAAATAAAAAAAAATTTGGAAACTCGTGTAAGATTCTACAACATACAATTTGAAAAACACATTGTCCTAAAGATTACAGATAGACCTAATGAAATGAAAAGGTTTGTAAGAGGTTGATGCTATTTTTTGCATGAACCTTGACATACATTTGACTGATATAGACGTTGTTTATATAAAAAAATGCTTCTTATTGTGAATCAAAAGCCTTCTTCAACGGTGCACTTTTAACTATTTATCCAACCTCGGTAAAAAAAAATGAACGAAATTTTTCGGAAACATGGTAATTAGTAAATAAAATAATCAATATACTTTTTGACGACTTACTAAGCGCTTTGAGTGTGTCAGAAAGTTATTTCCTAAGCCGTTAAAAAATGTTAATATATTTATTTAAAATATTTTATCTATTTTATGGATTAACTTTTTGATCTCATATCTTGAGTACCTCAATTTGTGTTTGTTTTTATTATTGTTGTATGAATTAAATTGTTATGTTTATCTTAATTTTTTATCTTGTATCTAGAGCATAATAAAAATACGGAATTTACATATAAAACCGTAAGGTAATAATAATTCAAGTTCCTCTTTCAATCTTCATTTAATTTTGTAGTATTTAAGGATTTCGTTTACTTACTTTTTAAACAAGTTACCTTACGTTCTTTTAAAAAAATTTTTTTTCATTATTTAAAAACAAATTTACTGTGTATTATTTATATGGAGCGGGATCCCGGGATCCCGGGAAATTCAAAAAAATTTCCCGCTTTCCCGGGAATCGAAAAACTCCGGGAAAAAAAAACTCTATGCAAAACTAATAAATTTGTCATAAATGGCTGATAAGTAGCTACATAAAAAGCAACTTTTACAATTTCGTGTAAGAACGGCACGGAACAGAACAGAAACAGAAAGTAAAGACTAATTCTGCCTTTAATTTGCTCCCTTACAAACCTGCTTCGTAGCAAGGGAATGTCGTGGCTCTTCAAATGTTATATTTGGTAGCTCAGGACATTCTTATTATAAACAGAAATTTCAAAAATCAAGTAAATCATCAGATTTAGGTTTTTTTTTTTTTTTGTTAGCAATCACAATAACTCCGCTTAGACTTCTAGATTCTCAGGAAATATTTTTGTAAAATAGCCGCACACTTCATTAAGTTAGTTTTTGTTATCCTTTATAGCCTAGTAATCTGATCAAAATTGTGAAAAATTTTGAGCATTCGACACGTATCAGTGCTTTTTATTTTTTCAAGGTACATAGTACATATGTGACGTTGTTTTGCGTTTGTAAACTAAGCCCACATGTTTCTTAAAAATAGAAAGTAAATCTGAATGAAGAACTGTAGCCGATTGTGTTATTTAAATTTTTGCTTTCTCATTAAATATAACGTTTATACTGTTTTCCATTTGCTAAAAATTTCACGCAAAATCAGTGCAGCTTATATTGTTTCGCAGTTGTAAAAAATGTTGCCAGACACATTTCGTAACTTTTCCACAAAATGAACAGAGTACAACTCTATCAACATTATTTCATAGAACTTTCGCACAAGTTTTCTTCATGTGAATTTTGACAGCATTTCACATGAAATGTTGAACAGAGTATCAGGCTTAAAACTTAAGTTTATAAAATTAACAACGGAGAAAGCTGTTTAAGAAGACTTGATGTTTAAATAACAATATGTTAAGTTGAGTTGAAATTCCCTTAATATTTTTCACACAGTAAATTATGAAAAACTTAAAAATGTTTTGAAAAATACCAAATTTATACACCAGACGGTGAGTGTCTTTAAGATGATCCCTACACTCTCTGGGGGAAGACTGTGGTGTCAGGAAGATGAAAGCTTACACCCAGGAAAAGGATCCGAGGTACCGCAATTTGGCTTTAGACTGGGGTTTACATATAGTTTAGTCAGTTACTTAAATTGACTTGGGATATGTATTCAATTTATTAAATCTTCCTCACATTTAAATTACTTTTCTTTCTATATACAGTGAGCCTCATAACACTATGCGATAGTCAAAATCGGGATGGGATGAAACCATCGGGAAATGTTGTATCGGTAAAAATAAGTTATACGTGTCCCTGCGTTTCGCTGGGTCACGTCGATGAATCGAGATATATCGATTTGATATATGGGCTAAAAAACATCAAAATTTATATACCGACGTGTTTAAGAAGAAATTTACCATTTACTTGAGTTATAAAGCTTGGACTCGGGGAGATCTATGGTTCCCGAAAGTGGGTTTTAAAAAAAAAAAAATTAATTTTGGTCATAACTTTTTTGTATCTAAACCGATTTTTCCGAGTTTTTTATAAAATATGTTCTACTAAAAATTTCCGATATTTTGGTATATAAGTCATATCCATAGGACGTATGGCAGCCCAAAAATTTATATTAAATTTATTATCAAAAAGTAATTTCAATTTTTGGGAATACAAAATTTTAATTTCAAAAGATTTTGTTATTCGTGCTTAATTCCCAGTTTTTATTATTGATAAAAACACTTGAAATTTATTGTTGATGGGATAACCTATTCCTATGCATTTCACTGGTTGCTTAGGCCAGATCATCAGGAAACTTCATCCATAAAGGTTTTAGACAAACTAAAGATATTAAACCAAATAAAACTGTTAAACGTATAAGAATTATAGCAACAGTTCTACTTGTAACAATATCAAAGTTTAAACAAAACACATCAACAATAAACAACAGTGGGTTCATCTCATCTTACATTTCCCCACTACAATTAGTTGAAATTCTCTCAACATTAATTGTACTTGTAAGTAGGTTAAGAAAAACAAAATGAAACAAACAACAACTTACAAAAGATGTTGTCAATTAAGTGTTTTTTAGGCCGTGCACTGCCTGTTTATTATCAAAAAGTAATTTCAATTTTTGGGAATACAAAATTTTAATTTCAAAAGATTTTGTTATTCGTGCTTAATTCCCAGTTTTTATTATTGATAAAAACACTTGAAATTTATTGTTGATGGGATAAGCTATTCCTATGCATTTCACTGTATATAGCTTATCCTGTTTCCTGATGATCTGGCCTAAGCAACCAGTGAAATGCATAGGAATAGCTTATCCCATCAACAATAAATTTCAAGTGTTTATATCAATAATAAAAATTGGGAATTAAGCACGAATAACAAAATCTTTTGAAATTAAAATTTTGTATTCCCAAAAATTTAAATTACTTTTTGATAATAAACAGGCAGTGCACGGCCTAAAAAACACTTAATTGACAACATCTTTTGTAAGTTGTTGTTTTTTTCATTTTGTTTTTCTTAACCTACTTACAACTACAATTAATGTTGAGAGAATTTCAACTAATTGTAGTGGGGAAATGTAAGATGAGATGAACCCACTGTTGTTTATTGTTCATGTGTTTTGTTTAAACTTTGATATTGTTACAAGTAGAACTGTTGCTATAATTCTTATACGTTTAACAGTTTTATTTGGTTTAATATCTTTAGTTTGTCTAAAACCTTTATGGATGAAGTTTCCTGATGATCTGGCCTAAGCAACCAGTGAAATGCATAGGAATAGCTTATCCCATCAACAATAAATTTCAAGTGTTTATATCAATAATAAAAATTGGGAATTAAGCACGAATAACAAAATCTTTTGAAATTAAAATTTTGTATTCCCAAAAATTTAAATTACTTTTTGATAATAAACAGGCAGTGCACGGCCTAAAAAACACTTAATTGACAACATCTTTTGTAAGTTGTTGTTTTTTTCATTTTGTTTTTCTTAACCTACTTACAACTACAATTAATGTTGAGAGAATTTCAACTAATTGTAGTGGGGAAATGTAAGATGAGATGAACCCACTGTTGTTTATTGTTGATGTGTTTTGTTTAAACTTTGATATTGTTACAAGTAGAACTGTTGCTATAATTCTTATACGTTTAACAGTTTTATTTGGTTTAATATCTTTAGTTTGTCTAAAACCTTTATGGATGAAGTTTCCTGATGATCTGACCTAAGCAACCAGTGAAATGCATAGGAATAGCTTATCCCATCAACAATAAATTTCAAGTGTTTTTATCAATAATAAAAACTGGGAATTAAGCACGAATAACAAAATCTTTTGATATTAAATTTATTTTTAAAAAAATTTTGATGTTTTGTAGCCCATTTTTCAAATTGATATATCTCGATTCCTAGGCGTGACGCAGCGAAACGCCGGAACACGTATAACTTCTTTTTTACCGCTATAACTTTCCCCGGTAGTTTGAACCCTTCCCGATCACTGGCCCCTACCATTTGTCGCACAGTGTAATTATTTTGCATATAAGAAAAATAAGCTTTTAAGAAGAAACTTGGTTGATATCCATTTATTTATTATATTAAACAGGAATTTCCTTTTATTAACGTGTTAGGGGAAAGACAAAGAATTAAATTATAAAAAAAATTTTTTAACATATTAATATTTATACTGTTTATACGAGATTTTAGAACAATATAGTGCATTCTTAAGGTCATAAAAGTATTTTGCTTTTAAAAAATATCACGTATTTTCACCGTATAACAATGGATATGTCACAGTTAATACTTTGTTTTTAGAAACTGCAGCTAATCGTCGTGGTATAGATTCCACCAATTTTTGGCACTTTTCTTAAGGTATTTTTCCACATTCTTGTAGCATAGCTTGTTTCAACGTAGTTTTCGAAGATATGTGGCGTTGACGAACCATTTCTTCCAAATACGCCCATAAATTTCCTATTGGGTTCAAGCCTGGGCTTTGGGGAGGCGTTGCCAAATGTTTGGTGTTATAAAGAATCCACAGTTTAACATCTAAGGCTGTTTGTTTGGGATTTAAAACCTTTGGTTATATGTTGATTAGCGAAGGAAAATCGCTTATTTCTATTTGTTTCAGAAATAAGTGTTTTTTTTCCTTGCTACTCGAGCATTAAAGTTGTTTTCGTTGCTAACATTGTTGCAAAGAGTTCCTCTTAGCTTATCATTCAGTTATGCAGCAGATAAATGCGGGTTTTCACGAATTCCTTTAAGTATTTTGCTTTCATTTCTGGCTGATAACAATTTTGGACGGCCATGTCGTGCCAAATTTTCAATATTTCCACGATCTTTTGCACGTTTAACTATATTTTCTATTGGTTGAAGACACCTCTTCAACAATTGCGATGTAAAAAAACTGTTTTACTTTGGTCATAAAAGTGCAAGATGATTTTCCTGTCGGCAAAACTTAGTTTCTTTCCTTTCGGCATTTTAATTTGATAAATAATAGCAAAATACCTTGAAAATATTATCTTATTCTTACGAAAATATGATTGAAACGTATAAACGAAGCAAGTCCATATAAAATGTAAAAATTTATAAAAATTACTTTGATAATTTATAACAATATTTGCAAGGATAAGATGATTTTTTTAATAAAGCAAAATACTTTTGTGAGCATTAATTTATGGTCAAAATAGTTTTAATGCCAGAAAAAGGCCATGAAATTACAAGTTTTTGTAATTTTATTATCATATTTACGTTGTAACACATATCACCTACGCAATAGAAGGACTATTTTCTCAAAAATTTAACAAATTGTACTAAATTTTGAGGAATGTTTTTCATCTTTAGGAGTAAAGAAATATGCAAAATATTTATGAGACTCACTGTAAATACATTGCAACTATCATAAATTTTTTAATTGCTATCGAAAGTTTTTTTTATTTGGCTTTTTTAGGACAATAAAGCGAAAACCTTAAAAGTTTTAATACACATACAAAAAATTTAAATATTTTAGTTGTAAAATATTTATTTAAATTCAGTTATGCACTAAACTGCATTTTCTTGAAACCTTTTCAGTTTATTGTGCGTCTCTTAGTCTTCTTAATTCCTTAATTCATTTAAAGTTTTTTTTTTGTCCCTGTCATAAAACAAAATCAATACCTTTTTGAAAATTTCCACTTACTTGCCAAATGCATCAATATAAAAATTTTTCACAAAATTTAATTTCTATGCGATGTGCAAGTGATTGAGTTAAAAGTGTATGACACTGTGCATGAGTTTGTGTGTTTGCTGTGTCTAAAGTGTTGTAAAATGGAGCAGCCGTATCATTTCGCAAAAGGCTTTTTGTTCAGCGAAGGCGGGTATAATTGAATCTTCGCAACGTAATGCACAAGTACTTACTTTTTACTGCATAAAAGCTTTATATGACTTTGTATTTTGTTGGAGTTGTTGCTCTTGCTCGATACAAGTGAAAGCAAAATAAAATGCAATAAAATCTATTGTACAGTAATACAGAAGCAATAGCAACAACAAAAAACGTAGAAACAGCTAAAAGTGGCATAAAAAGACATCATCTGTACGATGGCTGCATTAATGTCTGCTTATATTTACATACATATAAACATACATACATATATACACATAAACACTAGCACATACAGTTCGAGTCCTTTATTGTCCCATTACAAAAAAGCTTACATACACTTTACTACAAAAGGTATTTATCTGTGTGCAGTGTATGTTTGTGTTGGTGAATATACAAACACACATTGCTGTTTGCTGAATATGCATAAATGCATAAAGCAATACAAGGAAATTTTCAATTGAGAAAGAAAGAAAAATTTATTTTTTATAATGGTTCTTTGAAAATTGCGCTGTGACACAAAAAGCAATAACTGCTTAAGAAAAAAGATCATATGAAGCTGATGTGTCTTGTGCCTTTGAAAAGGAGTAGATTTCCTTTGAAATCAAACAATTTTTAGCTGCAAGATGAAATGAGTTTCAATATTTGATTATTATTTTAGTTTTTGCCCCCCCCCCCCCCAGCTTGCATATTGTACTTTGTGCTGCAGGTTACTAAATAGTTTTAGTAGTCTTGCGGCAACTTTTTGTGCACACATGTATTTAATGAAGTTTCTTAGAAAATTATAAGAAAATATTACTGGGGGCTTATGCACAAAATTAAATAGTTTACAGACATAGTTAATCTATAGCAAAGCCAGTAAACTGAAAATAGAACATTTATTTGTTTAATTTAAGTTCTATATAGCTTTAAGACTATTAAAGCGACCTTAGAAGACACTTATGGCCTGTTCGTCGATATCGAATGAAGACTTCGTTCGCTTAACTAACATGCAAAACAAAAACAACATTTTATAATTTGTTTTTGTTTTAAATGTAATTTAAGCGAACGAAGACTTCATTCGCTATCGACGAACAGGCCATTAATTTTACTTAAAGTATTTTCCGAAACCGAACATTTGCCTACTTATTCTATCTATATAAAGGGTGGTCCAACAAAAACGCACGATGTTAATTGTAAGTAAAACAAAAAGTTTTCAGAGAAATATCTTAATATTTTTTATTATTAAATTTTAAGGATCTAAAACAATTATGTGTGCTACAAAATATCGGCCAAATACTAACCACGGCTTCGATGGCATACCGCTATCCGATGGTCCTTATTTTGGCAGACTATGAGACATAATTGAGGTTCAAAGTCGTTAATGTGCCTTGTTATTTCATCCTTAAGATCTTGAATTGTTCTTGGCTTATTGACGGACACTTTTTCTTTTAAGTATCCCCAAGCAAAGAATTCCAACGGTGTCAAATCTTATGATCGTGACGGCCAATTAACGGCCTTTAAATTTCTCTCACAAAAGAGCCATTGTTTCTTTGGCTGTTTGGCAAGTGGCACCATCCTGTTGAAATCACATAATATTCAGGTCCATATCCACAATTTCTGGCTACAAAAAGTTCGTTCTTATCTCGCGATCACAAACTCCCTTCACGGCAAAAGCTTGGCCGACCTAATTTTCGAAGAAGTACGGCCCGATGACGCTGCCTGCCCATAAACCGCACCAAACAGTCACTCTTTGTGGATGCATCGGCTTTTCAATAACCTATCGTGGATTCTCATTTGCCCAAATGCGACCATTCTGCTTGCTAAGAATCCAGTGATGTGAAAGTCTGTACGAAATTTCGTAAAAGGCTGCAACAATCTAAACGCGATGATCAATTGTCAACCTATACATGGTTGAATTTGTCAAAGCCTGAAACAAATGAAATGTCAAATTAAGTTAGGTGAAAAACTTGACTTTATGATGTGACTCACAATTAACATCGTGCATTATGGAGGGACCACCCTTTATGTGTATACAAAAATGTATGTGCTTATGTTTATTTGTTTGTTTGTTTGTGCATGATAGCTGCCTTAATCGCTAAACCAATCTTTATGAAACTTTTACAATATATAACTGATGGATTAGAATGAGCTAGCCTGAATCTACATATTTAATTAAAGCTTCAAAATTTGGCCGTGAGTCCGTTCAAAGGCCGTCTTTGCGGAGCCGGTGTTTGTTATACGATTTATCTTTATCTTTTTAGTTAGAGAAGTCGTTGTTTGTTATACCATTGAGAATCTTTGCACTATGGTGAAAAGCTTTAGTGAGGTAAGCCGTTGTTTGTTATACACGCAAAGAAAAAACATGGTTGTGGTAAACATATTCTAAGAGCAACATATTATGATAGGAATTATGATTGTAGTCACCATATTAAGATTATTATTGAATCATATTATGACTAAATATTCTCGTAATATGTCATCATAATATTTTTCCCTTAATCATATTATTATTCTGTTAATCATACTAAGTTAAGAAGTAATCAAATTATTGTCATGTTATTCATAATAAGGTAAGAAGTAATCATATTATCATCATGTTAATCATACTTAATTTAGAAGCAATCATATTATGATACAGCACCTTTCATAGCTGTCAGAAAAATACAAAATAAATTAAAATATTTTTGCATCGATTTTTTATTTTGTGGCTTTTTACAATTTTTCTTAATGTTAATCAAATGGCGGAGTTCAATATAAGGCTTGCAAAAGAACAAATGAAAAATCTGTGGTTTTCATGGGCAACCGCGTGTGTCCATTTTTTCGATTTGAAGATGTTGATGAAATATCGTAGCACTTTTATAAAATATAACGAATTTTCTGTGTGTTTTGTTGTTGGATTTTACAAAAAAACTCATTTTGCATTTGCACTATTACATCACTAATACTTGAATGAACTCCGCTAATATTTTAATTTTTTAATTTCTTTTAACTTATTTTTGTTATGGAATTTTATCTTTTAATTGTTTAACCGCTCACAAATAAAAAAAACGACACAACTGCTTCAAAATTATTTTACAAATGGCGCTAACATAATATGATTAGAGTAATAATAGTTTGATTGCATAATATGATAAATGTATAGAAAGTTATCATGTTATGGCTATTAAATATCATGATATGGTTGTGAGAAATATAATATGTTTAGAAAGTTATCATAATTAAGTTGTTAGAAAAATAATTATTTTTCGATCAACAATACTCAAATTCATAATTGCGATAAACATTGATATGTTTACAGTAACTATAATATTGTTGATATTAAATAAAAATAACAATTATTTGTGTACGACAACAATATATTGTTACATTAAACATAGTGTTGTTGCCGTAACCATGCCCAACCATATTTTTTCTCTGCGTGTACCAAAGAGGAAACAACCATTGCGCCCGGCCGAAGTCGGCTATTCACAGAAGCTTCAGTTTAAAGAAGCCGGCGTTTGTTATATCATAGAGAAGAAATATATTGGGCGCGTCCGTAGACCTGCTATGCAGAGAGAAGCGATTCTGGATTTAAAAAAAAAAGGCGTTTGCCGAAATTCTGTGCATTATTTGAATTGAGCTGGGACTATTTTTCCCCCAAATTCTGCATAATTTTTTGTTTCACTGGTGGCAACGCTGGTTTCGGTTCTTTTTTTTTATGTCAGAAATTTACACAGAAAATATTCTCGGCAACTTTTTTTTTAATTAACCGATTAAACGAAAAAAAAAATCAGTTTTAGTTCAAAATACAATGCGGATTCAAATTTATGCGATTTTTAAATTAACGATTTTTTTTTGATTATTACGGTTTTTGAAATTTTAGATTTTTTACCGTTTTTTAATTCAACCAAGCTTGCACCGCTGATATAATCGTTATAGTTTGTTTTATTTTGTGTTTTTATATGCATAGCCGATACGTATGTATGTATTAGTGTTTTTAAACTAATGAAAAGCAAATACCCTGCAAATAATCGGACCAGTCCAAACACGCGTGTAAAGAGTAGTCCCCAAGGGACCAGGACTAGTCCAAAATTAACCCAAACGTATGGAAAAAACCTGGTCTATTTAACATAACGATGTCCTAGGAGAGGACCATATAACCCACCTTTGGACCACTAAGGAGTAGTTTTAAAACTACTCCATGGTATCTCAAGAGGATTAGTTTTGAAGTCGTTTAAAAACGAAAGCATGTCGTTAAAAAACGAAAACATGTCGTCTCACTTAAGAAATTTTCATAACTTTTAAACTAATAGAGGTCCAATAATAAAACTTTAACAATATGATAAGGACACTAAAGGCCAATTTAGATTAATAAAAAGAAAAAAATTAGAACAAAGTTAGAAATATTTTGATTTAAATTGGTCATTTCCGGCTTTGCAGATGAATTTTTTTTTTCAAATTAATATTTTTTTTTTAAGATTAATCGATTTTCTCTAGTTTGAAATAATAATTTAAAAAAGCATTTTTTTGAAAACGCCAACACTTTACCACCCCGTAACTCGAAAAATAAACATCATAAAAAAATATTTCGCACACTTATTCATATCTACTAGAACTATAGTAATGCCAAAAACAAAGGAATTCCAACAAAATATTTTTATTAGGTGGTCCGCTTCACAAATAATGACCCAAATAGTATATATTTGTTGATTTTTTTTTATGCGATTTTGTTTTGATTTTTTAATTAAAATTTCAATTTATGCGGTTTTTCAGAATTTTGGAACGAATCATTAGTTTTTATATGAAGCTAGAGTATCGTTTTATGCGAATTCAATTTATGCGATTTTTGTTGGAACGCATCTATCGCATAAAACGAGACCTGAGTGTATAATTAATTAAACGTTTACTTATTTAAACAACATTACTGCAGAAAATGTTGTTACATAAAAATCATTCCTATAAAAAAGCTTAAAAAAATACGAAACTGAAATTAAGCACATCGAATAAATTCGAAAAATTAAAACTGCCGAATTTTTCGAAGTAAATAACTTATACGTAAAACTATTCGAGGCAATATTTGCAAACGCTTCTTTCTATTGACTTAAAATTTGTGTGTTTGCAAAAAAAAATTATGCTGCCATTGTGAACACCCAGTAAAATAACTTCATTTCATTGTGAATATGGCCTAATAGATCGGTATTTTCATCAAATAGCAGCACAAGTGCATTCCAATTTGTGTTCGAATTTTTAGAAATCCTAAAAATCTAGGAAGACTTATTAAATATTTTCCAGCCACCATTAAAAATGTTGCTTTTTTAAGGACCTTTTCTAAAGGATTCTGAAACAATTTTTTAGTTCTTTGCAAATATTTAAGGTTTAATTGTAAGTGCAATTATATTTATTACACAAATTAAGTTTAGAGCAGAAAATGCAGCAGTGTGCTGTAAGTAAAAATAACTTCATATCAAACTTTATTAAATTATTTAATGCAGTTAAATTACACGCTTACTTACACATGTTTTCAAATTGACTTCAGTAAAAAATAAGTGCTTGGAAAAATTCTATAACATCAAGATTCAGTTATGAAAGAATTATAAAGAAATAAAAAAAAAAATAATAAAAGAAGATTCATAATAATAATTAAATGACAATAATGTTTACGTACACACTTATAAAAGTTTAGTCTGATGCACTTAATTTAACATAAGTAGGTTTACACAGTGGGAAACTTGAGAAAAAAAGTGGAAGCAAAGTGCATTTTTATTTTTAAAAGAATTTGAATAAAAAAAAAAAGAAAACTATACATATGAGGACGGTCCACAGTGCTTTGAGGCAATATAATGATTTAATTGGTCTCAGTATCACTAGGTTTGATATTTCAATAAGATCGGACGAAGGACTAGACACTCTTTAATATATCCTTAACCTTTAAAGTGATATGGTAGTTACAATTACCCAACAAACTCGTTTAAAGTTTTTATATGTGTCAAAAATAATATTTAAAAAAAAATTCTAACTTGTTTTTCCTTAAGTATTTGTTTATGTTTAATGCAATAAAACGACAAATATTTATCTCTTCCAGTTGAACTTTTGTTATCAAATTAAACACTGCAGAAAAAATTTATTTTTTTTTAAGAGTTCCTTGAAGAATGAATACCTCCATTTTAAAATAATTTTATCTTGTTTTTCTAAATTTATTGCTTTCCCTGAGGTAAATATCCTACTTAATTCATTTTCAATCCCTTTAAACCGCTCCTTTAATATTAGCATTTCTTATTGCTGCATTTGAATAAGAAAGCAAATCAAAAATTTTAAAACTGAAATCAACCCCGTTCAGTAAAATTGTTTTATTAAAATATTTGAAAAACAAGAAAAAAATTAACATCATGGTCTTTTGAGTTTAAATTAACTCTAATAAAAAAAATCGTCAATTTTAAATTAAAAGTAAGAAAACGGAAAAATACAAAAAGTAATTTTATACCTTCGAAAGTCTTTTTAACGATTTGATCATGTAAGTCTGTGTATTCAACTAAAAGTTTAAAGTAAATGTTTGTGTTATTGTAAGTATCTTTTTGTATGTCTTTACTAAAATAATTGTTGTTGTTGCTCTTGTTCATACCTGTTGTAATTGTTATTGTTGTTGTTGTTTTAAGGTCGCGACTCTAGTGAATTGTAGCTAAGAATACCGTCTAAACTAAAGTTCTTGCAAATTCGCTCAAAAGGTGAATTGTTAAGTAAAATTCCAACATTTTACATGCCATTGTCTGATAAGCATGAATGAACAAAAAAAAGTCGAGGTTATTGCGATGATTGTACGGCAGTATGCTCTGCAAGTAGTAGTATTTTTTTTTTTTGGTGGAAGTAGTTGTAACAAAGCAGGAAGTTCAAACCCAATGTCCTGGTTGCCATTTTAGAAGATTCAAAGCAAACAACGACGACGGAACTGAGCCATAACAACCACACAAACCTACATGGCATAACAACCACACAAACCAACAAAAAGACTTCTACAAACGCTTTTACATACTCGACGAAAAGTACATAAAAACAAGCAATCTCTCAAGCACAAACAAAACCTAATACACACAGATACACTCTGACAAATGTATTGTATTCTTATTCATGAAACGATGCTTTTGTATACAATAACAGACACACAGATACTAACACTAATATTTACTCGTATCCATTCATTCATTCATTCATTTGCTATTCGTTTATGCATAATTTAAAATTAATTTAAACGTAAAATTGCACTATACGCTTTTTTGTTACGCTCCACCATCACGAGTGGTAAATGATGGCATATTGGGTTTGTCATGACATGTGAAACACTTAAAAATAAGCCTCTATTTTTAACCCGCTAATATAATTTTTTTCAATATTTTATTTTTAAGTATACTAAATAAACAATTTATAAAATAGTCTTATCCCAAACTAATGTTATTAAATTAGTTTTTGGTAACATTAAAGTTCGGATACGCTTTTCAAAAACTTCTCCACCGACCGTTGGAGGGTCAAGAAATTCTTTCTCGATTAAATCATGTGCATCTATCTGTATGTCTTAGCATCGGGGGTATGTAGGGAAACATCAAAAGGATATTCCTTTTTATATATTCTGCACGCAAAGAAAAAACATGGTTGTGGTAAACATATTCTAAGAGCAACATATTATGATAAGATTCATGATTGTAGTCACCATATTAAGATTATCATTGAATCCTATTATGACTAAAAATACTCGTAATATTACATTATAACATTTTCCTTTAATCATATTATTATTCTGTTAACCATACTAAGAAGCAATCATATTATTATCATGTAAATCATAATAAGCTATGAAATTAATCATATTATTGTCATGGTTATTATAACAAGCTTATAAGTAATCATATTATCAACATGTTTAACATAATAAATTGAGAAGCAATCATATTATGATACAGCACCTTTCATAACTGTCATAAAAATACAAAATAAATTAAAATTTTTTTTGGATTGATTTTTTATTTTGTGGCTTTTTACAATATTTCTTAACGTAAATTAAATAGCAGAGTATAATATAAGGCTGGCAAAAGAGCAAGTGCAAAATCAGTGGTTTTCATGGGTAACCGCGTATGTCCATTTGTCCGATTTTGAGATGTTGATGCTATTGCCTAATTTTAAACGCTCTTTACATGTTTCTAAAAATTTTTGAAAAAAAATTAATCAATTTCGATTTTTTGACGTAATGACAAACTTTAAAAAGTGTAATACCTGCACATAGTTTGATTTAGAATGGTTTTTCGACTTTCCTGAAAAAATTTTTTTAAGACATACGCGGTTGCCCATGAAAACCACAGACATATCGTTACACTTTTATAAAATATAACGAAATCTCTTTGTGTTTTGTTGTTGGATTTTACAAAAAAAAAAAAAACTACGATAGTTTGCATTTGCACTATTACATCACCAGGGAAACCAGAAATATGCAATTGCATGTTTTTCCTTGTGCGACTAATGAAGGCAGAAACAAAATATTTATCCGTTTTAGAGCTTTTTATGAATTTTTGCATCGATTTGTTAGTGCATATTTTTGCATATTTTACCATTTGCAGCATATTTTAGTTAAAAGAGCCTTTTTGCAGCATTTTTTAGGTTTATAGCGCATATTTTGTCTTTTTAATGCATATTTTGATACATATTCAATTTTTTAGATGCCTAAAATAGCTTTCGCAGCAAATAAAAAATTTTTTTTTCTTTCGAAAATCTGTTACTTTAATTTTCACATCTACATTTAATTTTTCCTCTTAAATTGTAAGACGGAGCAGGTTGTCATTAAGAAAAAATGTTATGCGATTTGTATCTAGACCAATCTTTTAGTATGCCGATTGACTCAGAATCACTTTTTAAAGTGATCTAACGATGTCCATCCATCCGCCTGGCTGGCTGTCTGTCCATGTTAGCCTTGTGCGCAGAGTACAAGTTCCAAATTTGTAGATAATTTGATCAAATGTGGACGAAGTCTATGCAAATGGTGAGAATCGGTCTATAATTTCACATCCAAATTAGACTCTTTGTGTCCGCAAGCTATCTAATTAGGATGGTATTTAAATTAAATTCGTGCCAAAAATATTTTAATTAAAATTAAATTATTTTCGAATCGGTTCACATTTGCTCAAAGCTCCAGTCCTTAACTAGCTTTAAATTCCTTTTAAATGTAAACATTTATTAACAATTTAGCGACCGTACCTTAAATCCCTTTAAGACAAAAACCCATATAGATCTTAATATGTATCTAAATAATATTCGGTGCAAACATCTCTTATATGAATTTAAACCTTTTTTAGGTTTTTTTTAGATTTTGCTATTAAATTGTGGAGTATTGTGTCTTCAAATGAGCAATTTTAATTTTTAGGGCATATTTTTAACATTTTTCAGAGCATATTTTCTAGTTTTTATTACATATTTAATGCGCATAAAACGTGTTTTTTAGAGCATATTTCTGGTTTCCCTGTACATCACTAATACTGAATGAACTCCGCTAATATTTTAATTTTTTTAAGCTTATTTTTTTAAGGGAATTAATCTTTAAATTGTTTAACCGCTCACATATAAAATAAACGACACAACTGATTCAAAACTATTTTACAAATGGCGCTAGCATAATATTGTTAGAGTAAAAATAGTTTGATTGCATCTTAAATATAATTTGATAAATGTATAGAAAGTTATCATGTTATGGCTATTAGATATCATGATATGGTTGTGAGTATTATAATATGCTTTGAAAGTTATCATATTTTGTTGTTAGAAAAATAATTATTTTTCGGTCAACAAAACTCAAATTTATAATTGCGATAAACATTTATATGTTTACAGTAACTATAATATTGTTGATATTAAATAAAAATAACAATTATTTGTGTACATCAACAATATATTGTTACATTAGACACCGTGTTTTTGTCGTAACCGTGCCCAACCATATTTTTCTCTGCGTGTGGTTAAAAAAACCAAAGGAATTAAACGTTCTCCTTTTTTGCTGAGTTTAATAAAGTATTATTTTTGTGTTCGAAAGATGATAAACAGGGAAACGTTATTTTTTTAAAGATTTTCTACACAAACACTATTAGCGTTTGTGTTTTCCACTAAGGAGCGATATGAAGTGTTTATTTTCGGACACTGATAGCCTTGCAGAAATATGTCTGTATATTCTGTGGCATAGGGTATCACATGGCCGGGCTTGACCGGCTATTCTTTTTGTACATGTTTTTTGGTACGGCTTTACTTGTACTTTTTTTTAAATCTTTTTCTGTTGTACATACTGATATTCGTAGAAGTGTATTTACTGTATTGAACTTAAGTCTACAGTGATTAGTTTACGATTTGAAGTGAATTTGTTATAGGGAAGGTGGGTTGTTTTTTGTTTTAGGACCTTTGGAAGACACAAAGTGTGTTATTGAAAAAAAAGTAGAGAAAAACGATGAAGAGAGAAAACCAATAACTACAAAATAACAAATTTGCAATTCTCGGTTGTTGCTGTTTTATAATCTAAAAACTAAGTCGTTATTTCGGTAAGCTTTTAATCATAATATAATTGCAAGCTTTAGTTGTAGTTAGAAGGGCCTTTTCCTACTTTACTTAAATAAGATAGATTCTGGGCCAAACAAACTTCTCAGCTTTTAATACCAGACAGTTTTCAAGGTTATTTTTGATGCCTATTATTGAAGTGAAACCAAGTTTTGTGAAAATCGAAATAAACTGCAGAATCAAGTTTGGGCATCAGTGTAGATATTGCAAACAAAGGATTATTTTCCTTTTGCTAAAGCAGACGTTTTGAGGGCTCGTATAATGCTGGATTCGATTTTGAGAGTTCCTTTAACGTAAAGCTATTGAAAATTCGCTGCTTGTAAGTTATTTGTGTTCTTGACGACGAACTTTGTTTCAGCCAATGGATTTGCGTGTACAGTCGAAAAAAAACTTCGACTTGTGGAGACTTCGATTAACAAAATGTTCTTGTTGAAAAATTAACCAATTGCAAACTTGTGTACATTTTGTATTTTTTACTTAACACAGGCACTATTTGAAAGTTTCATACGTAAGTATGTACGTTAGTTTTTATGGATTTGTAATAAACAAGTTACAATGAAGTAAAATATTGGCATATTTTAACCTTAAGCTGCTGTAAACCAATTGAGGTCTGCTATGTTGACAGTTTTGCATATTTCGGTTTTAATCTTTTTACTAGATTGATGAGATACTGATTCGAACGAGTTGATAATTAATTTATCATACACTACTGCATAGAACTGATACTTACGCAAACAAAAGGACACACATAATGTGAAAAAGTAATTTCCCCGAAAAAGAAGAGGAGACTAAAATATACAAACCTGCTAAACAAGCAAAAGAAAGCGAAATAAACAAACAAACTCATCGAAACAAGCAAATCACTTCGAGTTATAGAATTCATATGTAAGTAACTATTTGGTTCGAGCTATGAAGAATTTTGAGTAATGGAAGTTCCAGTTACGGAAGGAGAATTGAATGTAGTTTATTCTTTTAGAGCTACTGCCAATAAAATTAGTTCGAGTTAAAGAAAATTCGAGTTAGAGAAGTTTTAGTTATTGAAGTCGACTGTACTTTTTAAGGAGTACTTATCTTATGACTTTTGATCCTTTGGAAATTAAAGTTAACCAATACCACAACCATTCTTGAGGCATAAAAAAACATCTCCAGCGGATTGTGGCATACTAAAGCCCTACCTGGTACATAGTAGGACATGGGGAAAAGGCCATAAAGTGTTTGTATGTAAGGCTTCTTTTCTCTGTTCCTGTACAAGGCGGCTTTTTAAGTAAGTCGCTCGTCTATCCTGGGACATGTTGGGCCATCTCGAGGAATTACCGCACGCAGATGATTTCGTATTACTGCCGAGATTACGGACGAGAAGACTGAACATGGAAATTAAACTAAATCGATTTAGCAAACTAACTAAATCGATGTTAAGAAGACAGCATGTCTCACAACATCATGTCTTCTATCAGCATATGTAATGAACAAATAAAATAAGCTCGCCAATTTAGCTGCCTTGGAAGTATGACAACGCCAAGCGGCGGCACTGCAGAGAGTTTATCATCCCTCATAAATAAGGCCAGAGGCACCTTCTCCCAACTTCGTAGTTCAATTTGAATATCAGCTTTATTGTTGCGATTCTTGAGCGCTAACATCAGCCATAATTGGAATACTGCGAACAATTTCAACAATTTGTTGTCTTCAAACTATCTCTTACCAAAAACTACTTGCTACAACAAAAACCAATCCCTTGAAAAAAAGAACAAAGTGGCAATGAAATATGTAAAGAAAACTTGCCGTGAAGCATTGTGGTGGATCTAGATACCTCGGCAAACACATCATAGTGACGCAACACCAAAGCAAAACAAAGCCGAAATATTGCCTCCTAGCGGTTGTTCCTGTGTGATCAATAACAACTAAATTTTTAGTGCAGGTTATACAGCTCCCTTCTTTTGGGCAGAGGTAAGGTACATATTTCTTTTAACTTTGTCCTAAAATTTACGCATCTTTGTAAGTTTCCGCTGGCGGGAAATTTTACGTCATTCTATGTTATTGAAAGTCCTTACAACGATCTGAAACACAATTTCGGTGGCATTTGTTTTGATAAATTTGTTATATCTGTTTGACTCGTCCCATAGCTCCTGCGCAACGATATTTGAGAACCTTGCCTTGCCTGTAACATCATTATTATCACCTTAAAATCGTCTAAACAAATCTCTACTTCAAAAAGATTTTTTCGTTTTAATTTTGCAAGGAGGACTTATTGTTATCTAAAGTATAACATCAATAATATCTGTGGCAAAAAGGAAAAAGTGCTTAAGTTGAGTTAAGCTAAATTTGAGTTAATGGCAACCTTAAAGTATTCGAGTTTAAATATGCCCCAAAGCTTCAATCAATTTGTACGATTTTTTAGGAAGGTTGCTAAAGCTACGGTCACACTTGACATATATTTGACGAAAAATACGTGACCAACAGGCAAGCTAATATACAACTTTCTTTCATTCCAATATTTATTTTGATTATAATACCAAATCTTATCAAAAACAGTTTTTTTTCCATGTCTAGCAGTATAATAAGCTTTTTTTTATGATATTAAAACTATTTTAAATCTCACTAACTATTAACGAAAGTAGTGGTTATGCTTATTTGGTCAAATGTTTAAAAGGTGTGACCGTAGCTTAAGACTTGAACTTTGCTTATCTTTTTTCGATGCGCAAAAATGCTTTATTAGTTTACATCCGATCTGGAGGCTGTAGGAAAAATCGGCAGTATGGACAGTAATACTTTTTTGAGCACTCCGCCAAACTTTGTACACTCTTCAATAGTTAATAATTAATTAATCACTGCATAGTTACAATCAATTACTTAAAACAGAATATTGCTTTTTGCAAGGTGGCATGTCATAACGTCCAGTGAAAATGTCATAATGTCCGTGGGCATTAAGACACTTTGCAAATGGACATTATGTTATTTTTAAAAATGTCATAAGGTACATAATTACTAAAGATGTTAAATACAAAAAAAAGATCACGCACACTAAAGGAAAAATGCTTCATATATTTAATGAATCATTTTCATAAAAACATTTTCCTCGGGTAAATGAAAATTTTCATTGTCTAAATGGATTTTCATAGTTATAAAGAAGTAATTTCGTTAAAATCGCTTCATTGTATTTCTTAAAACTTTTCATTGGATATATGAAATCTTAAGTTTGTCCAAGTTTAACAAAACATTTTAATTGGGAACATAAAAAAACAATATACAAACATAACTATATTCATAAATTAATACAAAATTATAGTTTCCTTAAAAAAATGTTTAATTGTTAATCAAAAAATGTAAGATTTAATAATTTCATACATCTTATGTTACATGTATGCCATTAAATTTATGAAATCAAAAATTTTTTTTATAAAAGCAACATATTTCAATAATTGCCTTCATAAATTAAAATTTTCATTATGACAATAAAAATGTCATTATAGTAATGAAACAAAAACTTTCAATCAACTTTCAATCAACGTTGTTATTGTTATTATGGACAATTTAATCTCATATTTACGCTCTTAATTGAGTAAAAAACATTGTTTTTTTATCCAAAAACTACAATGCCCCGGTAGACTAGCTGGTAGTGAGCTAGTCTATCAGCACCGAGGTGGCGCGATCAAATCCCGCCAGAGACAAAAAAAAAAAAATAAAAAATAAAATGAAGTAAAACAAAATAAGAAAAAAAAAAAAAAAAAATTTGAATAATTTTCATAGAAACTTATTTTACCATAATATGGTTGTTGGTGACAATGATTTGGTAGAATTAAACATAATAAGGTTAAAATTTTTTTAAAAATGGTTTTGTTGTTTTTCTCTGGGTGCATATATTAAACATATAATGAAAACACTATTGGGGGCAAGGATTTTCTCCCCTATGGTGTAACAAATACCGGCAGCGCTTACTAAAGCGACTCGGAATAAACGGCCTTCGGACGGGTCCAAGGATTTTCTACTCTATTGTATAACAAAAACCGGCTTCGCTAACTGAAGCTTCTCTGCATAGACGGCCTTCGGCCGGGCGCATTGATTTTTTTCCTTTATGATATAACAAGTACCGGTTTCGCTAAGTAAAGCTTCTAAAATCTGCCTTGTTTCCGAAAGAGGGCCGACTTCGCAGAGATGCTTTAGTTAGCGAAGCCGGTTTTTGTTATACCATAGAAAATCCTTGCTCCCGGCCGAAGGCCGGCTGTGCAGAAATGCTTTAGTTAGCGAAGCCGGTACTTGTTTTATCATAGAGCAGAAAATCCTGCTTTCGAGTTTGTAAGCATGTTGTGGACATTATGAGACTTTACAAATTGACATAACATCCACGGACTTTATGACTTCATGACGGACACTATGACACTGGACGTTATGACATGCCACCTTTTTGGAATATGTCCCGTTATTTTTACAAATAACATTTAGGAATTCCATGTATAATGATAACACAGCCCGACAAAATTAAAAAAATTTTGCTTTTGTGTGCGCTGAATTCAAAACTGTAATCAGTTTGTCTCTATCAGATCTAGTTTTCATGATATAGCTTTTCTATACCCTCCACTTATGACCTCCAATTACCCAAAATTTTTTTCTTCCAATTTTTTTTTTTTATTAAAATTTTTTTATTTTCTGTTATAGTTATTGCAAAAAAAAAAAATAAAATTCCCAAATTTTAATTAGTATTGTGGTTATTTTGTTGAACTATTTATGGTTTTTAATCCAAATTTTTAATATTTTTAATTAGGCTTAAGTTCATGAAATCTAATTTTTCATTAAATTATTTTTATGAAGAAAAGAATTTTACAACATGAAAATTAATTAAAATTGTTATTGATAATATTTGGGGTTCGAGTCCCAGCCACGTCAGAATGAAATACTATCAATAACAATTTTAATTAATTTTCATGTTGTAAAATTCCTTTCTTAATAAAAATAATTTAATGAAAAATTAGATTTCATGAACTTAAGCCTAATTAAAAATGTTAAAAATTTGGATTAAAAACCATAAATAGTTCAACAAAATAACCACAATACTAATTATTGTTAAAGCTAAGGCACGAGCTCTATGTGTACACTTGTCCTTCAAGTTGTGCTGAAAAAGGTCAACAGAAAAGAAGAAGACAAAATGAAAAAACAAAAAATGTACTTGGACTTCAAGAAAAATTCTTGACGAAAGTACGAAAAAGCGGAAGTAAGGAAAAAACATGTAAAATCAATTAAAATGGATAATCATTCAGGAAAGCAAATTTCGATCTACCAAATGTTAAAATACAATTTGGTTTAAGGATTGATGTTTGACTATTGACGTCAGCAGTCGTCGATGGCTGCGAGTGTAAGACGGCAAATCCATCTGAGGAGATTGAGTGGTTGCAATCGAAACATGTCATGGTAACCTGCCGGCCGGGGTTCGAGCCCCAGCCACGTCAGAATGAAATATTATCAATAACAATTTTAATTAATTTTCATGTTGTAAAATTCCTTTCTTCATAAAAAAAATTTAATGAAAAATTAGATTTCATGAACTTAAGCCTAATTAAAAATTCCCAAATTTTTTTAAGTTGATAGAGACAAACTGATTACAGTTTTGAACTCAGCGCACCCAAATTAACTAAAATCAGTTGATAAATTTAAAGAAGCAAATTGAGTGTTGGCCTGTGTAATGAATGTTTTAGACAAATAGTATGTAAGATTTAGACGAAATTTTAAAAATGAAAGATGGCCCGAAAAAATGGGCTATTTTTCGTACAATATTTTTGGGTGATTTTTCATAATGATAAATCACCTAATTTAAAAAACGAAAAATCGCAAAATAGTAACGAAAAATAGTCCAAAAATTTTGGGTCACTTTTCTTATGAATTCAGGCCCAATTTTACATGGAATTTTTTTGGGCGATTTTTCATTATTTTTTTTTTTTTTTTTTTGGCCATTTTTCTTTGGGCGATATTTCCTACAGCCCGATCTGGAACATAAGGAATTTTTGGGAATTAAAACCTAAAGAGAACTTTAACCGAAGAGAAATTGAGTCGCAACAAATTTTCAAAAATCACCTTAAAAGTATAATATTTCTCTCCCACAAAACTAAAGAAATATAGTTAAGCATTTTTCCTTATTGCCACAGTTGTATTAACATAATATAGTTAAGCTGAAATATTATATCTTGTTTTTTTTGCAAATTCAGAACCAGTTTATATGCTTTAAAAATAATTTCTTTTCATATCTAAAGATCTTGGAACAGAAGTCAAGCCGATTTTAACTTCTCTTAAACTCTTATTTATATACGAAATATTTTCCAAAAAGGATAAACTTTGAAGCATAATAAGCATATCCTGTCCAGGCGCCACCTCCAGCAACCCAAAATGTTCACTACAAACTACTGTCTTGCAGTCTGCTTGGCTAATGTCTTAAAGCAATGCCAAAATTAAATATATTTATTTCTCTTTCATTTCAATAATTTTCTTTTTCTTAAAACTTCAACCACACATTCACAGAAATATTATATCTGCTTGTTTTCTTCTTCTTCTTCTATGCTATTTTATTATGCTTGCAAATATGTGTGTGTTTTTTTAATCAAACACACGGTACTACAGGATTTAACCTTTCATTACATTTCCTTGCATACAATCCCTTTTTAGTATTCTAATTTATTAACATAAAAAAAAGAGCAGAAAAAACATTATAAAATTAAAGAAATGTTGAAAAAAAAAAACAAAATTCAATACTAAAACATAAACTGAAGAGCATTCAACACTAAACGGAACAAAAAAATAAGTAAAGTAAAAAAAAAAATAAATAAAACTAAAATCAAGATTTGCATCATGATGGAAAATTTTTAGCAAAAAGTACAACTTACAATTTCAGTGCACACTTCAGAACCAGTATAATAGTTTCAGTTTATTGTATACACACACAAGTATTATTTAAGCATTTCATCAAAAATATTCATTTCTATACCACGCTAACATTTGAATAGGCTGACGTTGAAAGTGGAGGAAATTTAACAAAAAAATATGTAAATAAAAAAAAATATTATTGGATTTTTATCTGGATATTATTCTTTCCTTTTCAGCACCACGCAGAAATGAGAAAGCAAAAAAGTGTTACGGGCATAACTTAAAACAAGCAGAGTGCAGCAGAGGCGACATTAAGTTTATGCGCTGTGCATAGTCCGATTGCACCAGTCAAGCAGCGCTACCGTTCAAAATTTTCAAAAAGAGGCACAAAAAGGGGATTTTCCAAAAAAAAGTGTCACAAAAAGGGGAATTCTGAGAAAAAAAGGGGCAACTTTAAAAACAGGAAAATTTTCAAAACAAAAAAAAAATCATATGTACATATTTATTAAATTATTTTCATCGAAAATTAGGAAGGAAAATCTTCATTTAGCGAAAAACAATCTTCTTTTGAAGAGAGAAATCTCAATTTTAAATTGCCAATTTCGAACCAAAATGTTTGAGACAAAGATATTTTAAAAATTGCTTCATAGCTTTTATCGTTTGATCTGTTTTCTGAAAGTTTAAATTCTTTTACAAAATCCTCTAGGTTAGTAATTATATCAATAAAAACTGAAACAAAAGTAATTTATGTCTTCAGCTGAATTAATAAATACTGGATCTAAAACCTTTAATGAACTCAGTCTCTTATCGCTAATATTAAAAGGGGCAAAAGGGGCCCAAAAAACTACAAAATGATACAAAAGGGGATTTAAAACAAAGGGGCCAAAAAAGTGGCACGGTAGTCAAAAAGGGGCAAAAATGCGACTTTAGTCGCATAACGGTAACACTGCAGTCAAGTATCTGACAAACCTTCATTTAAGGCTATTTAACACCATGTCGTTGCACCTAAAAAAAATTATGAAATAAAAAAAATATTGGCCCTTACTTTAATGAAGATCTTTTTATATATTTCATATTAATTTTTTTAGCATTTATTCTAGCATTTTTTTAACGAAATCTAGCATTTTTCAATATTTAAAATTTAAAATAAGTACAAAAGTTTTAGTTACAATTTCCGGATCTAATACAATTTTTCCAGTATATACACTTATGATTGTTCATGATATTGCATCATCAATTGACTCTATTACAATCATATTAAGTATAAATAAATTTCAAATCAAAAAATGAGAAAATTTTCTAAAAAAGGAAAACAAAAAATTCTACATTCATTTATTTATCAATGTGTTTGTTTGCATCTAAATGTACTTGTGTGTGTGAGCGTTTGTATGCGTGTAACTATTTTCCTGTAGCAGAAAACTGTATGTTGTTACGAATTGCATGTAATCTTGCATAAAATTACCCAACATTTATTCTTAATGTAAAGTATCTTGTTTTGCTCAATATCTTTAAGGATTGCTTCTGTTTTTGGGTATTCTTTTTCTGTTCTAGTTTTTGTATCTTTTTGTTTAAAACGATTTCTATCCTTTAAGTCCATTTTCATATAAATATACTATATCTATGTAAAATATTTTTTTTCTTATTTGCTTCAATTCTCAAGCAACAATTTTCATCTTGTACTCTTGATGTATTTCTCTTTTAGGGCAATGAGAAGGAACAAAAAAAAAAAAAATACAAAAAAATATAATAAAATTATACTTGAAAAATTTATATATTTAAAAATAAAAAAACAGATTTTTTTCCTAAGTTCTTTAGTGTTTAATATATAAAAGTGTTCGTTGGAATCGTTTTTGCATTAAGTGAAAAAATAATTTCTTTGCCTTATACGTTCTCAGTTAAATTCGAGGAAAAATTTGTTTTGAATCGTGCAATTTGCTCTTTTAGTTTACCAGACGAACTTCAACTATCTTTGAGTTTTTTTTTTTTTTTTTTGATAATTTAAATTACGTACGATATTTAGATTAAAATCAATTTAAGAAGAGGTGTTAACAGATATTTAACTACAAAAGTTAGAAAAGGTTTTGTGTGCTTAAAAAGTATGCAGAATTTTTTGCGAAAAGTACTAGTTTTTTTCTTAATTTTTAAGAACCAGTCAAATCGTTAAAGCCTGAACAGAAATTGAACTGTATAAGAACCAGGCGCGGATCCAGCTCGAGCTTTACGGGGCGGAAATTTTGTATAATACAAAAAAGTAAAAAATTTGTTTTTAAAAGTTTATTAAAAACAATATGTGTATATATGGGCCATGTCACAGAGTACAATTCCGTTCGGAATGATTCCTTTCGGAATTGGAGAAAACATATTTGTTTGTTGATGGAAAGTGTATTTTGATAGTTTTATGGCAACTCCTATACCGGTTATGAAAACAAAAATGGTTTCATTCCGAAACATTTTTTCGTCATTTTCTGAAGCACCAAAATACGGAATGAATTCCGTTTCCGAACGGAATTGTACTCTGTGACATGACTGTATATAATAAAAACAAAACAATAGGGGTAAATAAAATATAAGATCCGTTCAATATAAATTAAAATAAATAAGTCTTTTTAAATAAGTAAATTGTGATTTCCTTGTGAGGCAAATTGAGATAGTACAATCTATCATCTGTCATTGTTAATCTGAGCCATGTTTTTATTCGACGAAGGGTAGGAAATGACCTCTCGCTCGTAGCATTACTGACGAGCATTGACACGAAAAGTTGAAATATTTTTCTTAGATTTGGGTAGATATCTTCATCACAGTTAATTAAAGCAACTACAACGTTATCTGATGGATTTTCAGATATTTTCCATGTTTGTTGCCAATGCAACAGTTCAGGCTCAAGTTAAAATGTGTTAATCTCGTTTATCAAACATAATCAGCTCATCAGCTAGTTGTGGTTTTAAAATAAATGGTATATGGTCTAATCTCAAAACCAGTCCACAAACCAAAAATTTTCCAAATTAATTTTTTTTTAATGGAATATAAGACTAGATGTATAATTTAATTTTTATATTAAAAAATATGTATTTCAACGATCATTAATACAATAACTTGTACCAAATATTACCCCACCCCTGATCTCTTAATGTTATAATTATTAATTTAGGTGCTTTTTGAGCTTAAAATAGCACTTACAGTAGACTCATCACAATATAAATTTCGTTAAAAAAAAGATTGATATTCATTCGTACATTCATTAATGATCTCAAAATTAGTTTATATATGTAATTTGTTTTGTTAAAATAAATAAAATTGGGTTTATTATATAGTACTGAAAAACTGTAGCATGCGTTGTAAGGTGTGCGTCACAAAGGGTTCACGACTTTTATCAAAAAATTACAAAATTATTAAGCTGCGAATAAGTGATTTTAGAGTTCACTTATATTCATCTTTCTTTTAGGAATAAGACTTTTTTAATAACTTCATTGCTGACAGCATTGGACCAGTGTTGCCAAAACTTGGTGGCCAAAAATGGCTAAATTTAGGGCAAAAAATGGCTAAAAAATGGCTAAAAATGGGCTAAAAAATGGCTAAAAGATTTTTTAAATAAAAACACATTAAAAGTCAATAACAGAACAGAAATAATTAATTTAAAGTTGTTAACGATGAAATTGTGAGTTAAGATCAATTTGTTAAATAAAAATAAACGTAAATTAATATTATAATAAATTAATATTAAAAAATTAAATCATCGAAAAATTTGATGTCGTTATTGCACATCTCATAGGAATCACACATTAGTTTCAAATAATCATAAGTTTTAAATAATTTGAAGGTAAATCATAATCACGACAACATTTACCCAACCTTTAGAGTCCAGATCTACAATAAAAAACAAGTAAGAAAGTATATTCGGTTAAACCCGACTTTATGATACTCTTCACCACATTAGAACCTTTGTGACAAATTTTATCAAATAATCTCTAAATTGCGACCTGTACTCAAGGTTTACATGGACAGCCAGCCAGCCGGACAAAAATCGTTAGTTCGACTCAGAAAGCGATTCTGAGTTAATCGGTATACGTAAAGGTGGGCTAAGGACCAATATTTTAAGGTGTTACAGACATCAGTACAAACGCATATTACCCTCTCCAATACTCTGATGTTGGTATAAATATTTATGGTAAAAATGTTTACCTAATTGATAAAATCGAATTAACGGCTGCTTAATGTAACCTATTTCTCCAATTTCTGTTAACGATGTTTTCTTGGCTAAACACCCTCTCTACTTCAGCATTAGACCATGGAAGTGAGAGCAACTTTATAGGCAATTCTGAAATTTCTAAAACAATTTTGTTACCGCCTGCATCCCTTAATTGAAATACTTGCAACCAGAAAGAAACAGCGTTTTATAAATTTAATAGTGGAATACTATTCCTTTATTTTAAAAGATGTTTCAGTGTCATAGTTTATAGCGATTTTCAACATTTGTAAAAGTTGTGATTTAAATTAAAGGCGTTTTAATTGTTCAAAATTTTTATATTAATTTTATAAATTTTATGGCTAAACAAGTTGAAAAATGGCTAAAAAAATGGCCAATGGCTAAAATCATTTTTTAATGGCTAAACAGGGTGAAAAATGGCTAAATCTAGCCACTAAATGGCTATATTGGCAACACTGCATTGGACACCCATTTGTTCAAACTCCTACACAATTTTTTAGGTTAAGACCAAAATTTGTCAAAGCTTTAAGAACTATTGATGATAGTGCCTTCGCATCACTTGACACATCAACGTCATCCATATCCTTTGAAGCCTCTTCAAATTTTTGCTGTATGTTCAAATATTTTAAAGATAAGGAAATCTGGCTTTTCCCCGACAAATCCGTGCTTTCGTCAAAAATTATCGAATAGAATTTTGATTCATATAAACATAAATATTGCAAATACTAAGGCAACCTTTGGTTATACATAGATGCCATCTGCTGGGATGAGGTATATTGAATGTTCAGAAAAATTTACAATTATTAGACACCAGCAGAATGTAATGCATTTTCTGGCCCGCTACGGCCTTCGTCAGCATTCTTTGTGTCTCACTGGATAGTGTTACTTTATAAATTGAATGTATTTAACTCAACTATTTTAACAATTAGAAATTGGGAATTATTTCCTTGTGAAGGTTACTTTATATTATTATAAACATTTTTTTTCATTTTTCGAATTTATTCATTGCTTTCCAAAGGAAGGCTAAGGTAAAATGTAAAAAGAAAATACAATATAATAGTCTGGTAGTGTATAAAGTCATTTCTGAAAAATTAAAGGAATAGAACTATTACAAAAAAGCTTTACAAAATACATAACTGAAATTTAACTCATAGAATAAATTCGAAAAATGAAAAAAAAAAATGTTTATAATAATATAAAGTAACCTTCACAAGGAAATAATTCCCAATTTCTAATTGTTAAAATAGTTGAGTTAAATACATTCAATTTATAAAGTAACACTATCCAGTGAGACACAAAGAATGCTGACGAAGGCCGTAGCGGGCCAGAAAATGCATTACATTCTGCTGGTGTCTAATAATTGTAAATTTTTCTGAACATTCAATATACCTCATTGCTGTCCAAAAGAAGGCTATGGTAAAATGTAAAAAGAAAATACAATATAATAGTCTGGTAGTGTATAAAGTCATTTCTGAAAAATTAAAGGAATAGAACTATTACAAAAAAGCTTTACAAAATACATAACTGAAATTTAACTCATAGAATAAATTCGAAAAATGAAAAAAAAAAATGTTTATAATAATATAAAGTAACCTTCACAAAGAAATAATTCCCAATTTCTAATTGTTTAACTCATAGAATAAATTCGAAAAATGAAAAAAAATGTTTATCTAATAAATAACTATTAGGATTAAGATTTCGATACTTATTGAAAATTTGGTTAGAGATTCAATAAAAAAAACCTTGCTGGTATTTCAAAAAATTTTGTACATTAAAAAAAAAAAAATATTATTGGGAATTCTTGTATTATCGAAATAAACAAAACATATTTTTATAATTTACGGGGGGGGGGAAATTTCCTTATTCCCGCCCCCCCTCACCCCCTGAATCCGCGCCTGATAAGAACTAAACAAAAATTTAACTAGAACTAAACGAAACATTGGTACTTAATGTAAAATTTTTAATATTTTATTGCTTAATAGATTAACGGGATGGATCGAATATAATAAAGTACTGAATGAATTCCAAGCCGGATTTAGAAAACTTTACTCTAGTAAATATTGTCAGCCTTAACAGTTTAAATGATAAATTCACTTATGCATTTTTCGTAGATTGTTCATGTGCTCTATCTTGCCTAGGTCTGTCTTCTAAATTGATCAGTACCCATGTTCTGTAACTATAGTGAGAACTTCTCGCATCGAAAAGATGTGAAATAAAATATTCCAACGTTTCTCGAAAAGTGAGAAAAAAGTGTGTTTGTAACTCATGTCGAAATCTATCAAAAGAGATTACGTAGTTACGTTATAAATGTCATAAAATTCCACTCGAAGCCGATGCGACATTGCAGACGTTCAGAACGCCAGTCACACAAATCGTTAACGGCGACCAAAATTTAGTAACATTGAAAATTTTTCAACGACGGCGGCGAAAATACAACCGTCGGCTATACCAAATAATGTAAAGTGCGACTTTAATATTTGTTGTTTGCAAACAAGCTTTGAAAACTTTCGTATCTATCTATTTTCTATCAATCTATATATATAAGAAGGAAAAATATTTGTCTGTTTGTTTGTATGTTGGCTTATTGACTCCTAAACTACTGAACCGATTTTCCGGAAATTGGTACGCCCGTATTGGATGCCAATATTAAATATCGCATATCTTAAGAGCCGCTGCACGCATTTTGTTGTACTTTTTGTAGTAGGATCTTCTGATCTCCAAAATTGAAATAAAATAGCAGCGGGGGAAGTGATACCCGCCATAGGACGCCAATGTTTAATATCGCATATCTTAAGAACTGTTATAGTGAGTATGTTCAAACTTTGTAGAAGTCACTCTTATGGTATACTACACTTTTGAAAATAAAAATAAAGCGGGTAGGCGTAGGGTGGAAATACCTCCCATAGGATGCATATATTAAATATCTCTCAACTGAAAAACTTTAATAGGGATAGTCTTCAAACGTGGTTAAAGCTTTTAAAATTGTGATTTGACTTAGGATATTCGAATTAATATGAAAATTTATATAATAAATTTTACTCACCATGAGAAATAAATTCCTAGATTCTATTATTATTATTATTATTAGTGTTTTGCATTTTTAATTGTTTAGTGCTAACATTTTTTCTCGCACCATTTTTATTCTTGGAACTTTTCGCACACAAATATTACAGACACACTTTTTCTGTAAATTGGCGACTAATTTCCTTACGTGACAACTAGTACTCGGCAAAAAAAAGTTACAGAAACAGCTTTGTGAGAAAAACAGCTGTTTGTTTGAATATAAAGCTTTTTAGTTTGAGTTCACAAATTTCAATCGAAAACTTTCTCGACGCAAGAGCTACAAAAAATGGGCACAGAATTTTACAGTACCTCCTTTTCTAAACCCTTTTCAGTCGGACTCGTCGTAAAACAGGGGTGCATTCTAAGTCCTATACTATTTTTGTTGTATGTAATGTCCTAGCAGATGTACTACGACATGGTGTAAATGTTGCAGATATAAATGTTAAGCTATTTTTGTTTGAGCATTGGTGTTAAAGTTTCTCTATTTCAAATTATGTTAATATTAAAAATTCGTCAAATTCACTTTACGCTTTAATTGTATTTAAAACACTTAAAATATTTTGAATTGTCAAGTTATATTGTACATACACCTAAAGTTTAATTTCCAATATTTTATGTATTTATTGCATACTTGTTTATATAGTTACAGTTTTAGAACACTTCTTGGGTATAAAACAAAATCTAAAAAAATAAATGCAGTTTTTTTTTTAACGTTTGTCGAAAACAAGTCTTTGTTCATTCGTCTTGCCCCGTGTATTTTATTTTCGTTTTTTGCTAAGTTTCAATAAGGAAACTACAAAGATCATACAATTACTTTATGCGGACAATATTGCCATTCTATCGGCTGCACAAGCTAATCTTCAACAAATTATTGATGCTCTGTTTTCTTATTGTACGACGTGTTGCTGGAAAGTTAATTTAAATAAATCCAAAATAGTTGTATTTCGTTCTGGTCCGAGAGTTTCGTCAAATCTGAACTGGTAGTTTGGCGATGACTGCATCGAGATCGTCAATAGCTACAAATAAATAGTCGTTTTTGTCGTTTAAAAACATCTGAATAATAAATTAGCTGGCAATAAGCTTCACTTGGTCTAAATATAGTAATCACCCAAAAATATCTAAACACAATAAAAATGAAATATTTCACGCTGCTTCTAGATCAGTGATAACCAAGCCCCGAACTAACCAAGCCCCAAACACATGCACACAAAGATATTGTGTACTTGTGTGAGGTCGCAGAGACTGATGATAGTCTGATGTTTTTAAATGAACAAAGTTGTTGTATGCATGTGAATTGCCGACCGTGTCTGTGTGAAAAATACGATTATTGACTGACTCGCGAGCCTATGGAGTGGCAATCACTGTTCTAGATCAATTATGGTGTACCCTGCCAATTATGGGGCTATCAAAACTACGATGAAGTAGAGAAGCTATTTAGATTTTTTATAAAAAAAATGTTATATCTACCTTTAACAACATCTAACTACATGTTATATCTTGAAACTGGTTTAGACCCTCTTTACATTTCAACTCTGAGACTACATTTTTGTTACATTAATTAAGCTCTAAATATGAATCGAAACCGATTACCACGAAGCTTAGCTGAAAAACTCATTGCCAAAAACGAGTTCTGGGCATAGGAGTGGACCAATCCACAACAAATTCTTTGTTTGGATTGGAAATCAATAATAGCCTTGTTAATTGTTAAGGAACGTGAAAATAATGTGCTTAAAGCAACAACCTCACAACACCACGATCTTTATTCCCAACTTAATTATAGTGTTACACCACTTCTTCGTTGTAATTATACGTCCCGTATTACCAGCTAAATTATCAAAGCGAGAGGAGGACTGCTCGATTTAAATTCCAGGTTCTTCCGTATCAACTCAATTGCGACATGCGCATTATGCAACTAAGATATAGCAGAAAATACTTAATGGTTTTAGACTACAATACTTTGAAAAAACTCAACTTGGAATAATTTGAGTACTTAATATTTTAAAAGGCTCTGATTTCAGCAACATGTAGATACAACATAAATACGTATAAATCTCCTCAAAATTTAGAAAATTAATAACAACCCAGCAAAAACTTTACTTACAATCCTAATTTTAATGACTTCCTGAATTCATTACTTTGTAGCTTTATTCGCCACTTTTTGGATTACTAGTTATATATTAAATAATAACTTTGTTAATATGTCTTAAATAAGTCATATTTAAGTCAATGCGCAATATATTGCAATATATTGCGAATATCTACGGTTATACAATAAAATTTTAAGAATAATTTCGGAGTGAGTGTTAGCGCTATGAAAGATTTTGTGCAGCCAAAAAACAATTTAATAATTGTTTTCTTACATGTCAAAAAATGTATTGTTGTGTACACTTTTTCAACAAAACTTCCATAAGATTTCTCATGCCTATAAGAGCATTTTTAGTGAGTGTGTTTTAACCTTTTTGAAAGTTAATTTGTAACTACATATTTTGATAAAACCTTTAAGTACAAAAGAAATATACTATTTTATACCCTCCGCCACAATCAGTTGTGAAGAGGTATACTAAGTTTGTCATTCCGCGTGAAGCTATTTTATTATTCATCTTAGACCCCATAAAGCTTATATATTCTGGCCCCTTGAATAATTGAATAAGTCGATTAAGTAATGTCCGTCTGTCTGTCCGTCTGACCGTCTATTGAAAGCACGCTCACTTTCGAAAAACTCGAAAGAAATGAACAACCTTGGTGTCAAATTGCTTGCAGTTATCCTTAGCAGTTTGGGATTGAAATCCAGCGAAATCGGTTCAGTGGGATCTAAGCTATGAATCAAAATGTGGAACCACCACCTTACCGGAAAAGAGTTTAGTACGTCGAAAGCCGTAATTAATAATGCTATCATTATAGAATTTGGTACGTCACAGTTTTATGTGAATAGAAATCACAGTAATAAATATCGTGATGATTGGTCCATAATTTACTATAGGCCCCACCATATAAAGCCAACTCTGTTAAATTAATTAAATACGCCTAAAACGTTGCAGGTATGGCGGTAAAATTTCTTCCAACTAAGCTTCATATGGCCAGAAAAAATGTCATGAGATTTTGTGCTATACGGTCCATAATTAACCTTTGCTCCCATATTTATCAGCCTTCTGAAATTCACTGTAAACGCTAAAACTAATTTCACCGCTGCATTGAAATTTATTGAAGTTTATGTTTTTTAATACCAAAAAATCACTCTGCTGAATTTTGGGATGTTTGGTTCATAACTTATCATTGGCTCCAATATAAATTCCCCTCCTCAAAATCATTTAAGTTCGGCATAACTGTTAAGAATCATGATATTTTACTCAAGCTAGTAAAGCATAAAACTTTCTGATTTTCGATCAATAATTTAATATATGTCTAAACCGCAAATAATTTTCAGGCTGATGTCTGTTTTAATCCATCTATCTATATATATAAAACAGGATGTGTGTATGTAACGTATGGACTCCAAAACGGCTGGGCCGATTTTGACGAAACTTTCAGGGAATCTTCAGAATATTCAGGCGGGTGACACTGTGAAGTCTGATTTTTGATTTTCGGTCTGCGGGCGGAGGGCGGAGGGGCGTGGCAAAAATCCAATTTCATATTGCACCACCAATCACATATGGGCATTTCCCTGGTCACGAACGTACGTTCGAACGCTTTTGATGTACAAATAATATAGAAAACAAAACTTTTCCTAGCATTTTTTTTTGCGATTGGATAGCATTTGGGTAGCTATATGTTTAGTAAAAGATAAATTTCATCGCGTTTAATTATTCATAATAAAATGTTTAAACGTGTGATCACGAACGTACGCAAAATAGAAGTCAACTTCGGCTGACAATAGTGAAATGTGAAAAACTGCGTAATGAAACGGAATTTTCAAAAGTGATTTATTTATTTTAAAAGTGTATTAATGTCTCTCTTGGTTATCTTGGTTATCTCTCTTGGTTTTTATTTAATTGGCTTATGTACCGGTCCGTACGGATCGATTTTACGATTTGTTCATATGTTTTTTTTTATTATTATCACCATGCATTTTCCCATAAATGTCTTCAAATTGCCTTAACAAAAAAACTTTATACTCCTTTTACAACTGATTGTAATGGAGAGATTATGAAAGAAAGGGTGTAAACAAAACATATTTTTTGCATGTAAAATAAGTATACACAAATGTCTTTAGAAGTAGAAAATACAGGAAATTTTAAAATTTTCCAGTTTCCAGCCCAATTTCCTCAAAACAGCTCAGAAATGCTAGGAAACCATTCTTTTATAAGAACATAGACTTTTTTTTTCTAATAATAAACAATAAAAGACGATGTGTTTTTCTTCATCACTCACTGTTGCTTTATCCTCTCCTTTGCTAATGAAGAAGACATGTAACCAAAAACGGCGGCAGACCGACTCGATATGTTTTCCGCCATCATTCTATTTTTGTATTTGATGTATTTAAACAAACTGTTTGAAAAAATTGAATACGGGATTTGGTTTTTTTTTTACCAACTTTGAAACCAACCAAAAATTTATTTTGTTTATTATAATGTGTTTTTTCTGTTGTTTAAAAAAAATGAAACGTTTTTTTTACCTGATTGTTTTTGTTGTTTTTCTTATTGCTGTACTTTTTTAAAGCGTCCAAGAATAGACTGCATGTGTTTTTTGTTTTAGTTCTTATATTTATCATAATGAAGTGTTGCTTACAATCAATAAAAAAAAATGCAAAAAGACGACAACATTAAAGAGCGTTAAATATTTCATACAAAATTATGAAAACTTGAAACCAATAGCGCGTTTATTAAATTTTTGAAGAGTTGTCCACATTTTTGTTGGTTAAATAAAAATCAAACAAAAATATTGATTGAATCAGTAAAAAAATTTGTAGAAATCAAAATAATTTTCAAACAAGCGTTTGTTTGAAAATAATTCGGCAATAATTTTTTCTGTGTGTATAATTTCCAGTTTGCCTTAAATACATGCGTTTCTTTTTTGATTGAGTCCATATCTACATCATATGTAAGTTATTCTGTCAAACAAACTTTATGATAGGTATTCCATGGATTTTTATTTAAAGGCCGTAAATTTCGTTAAAAGCTCAATTAAAATCTTGTGGTAATACAACACTAATGTTTGCTTAGGGCCAGCAACGCGGACCGGGTCAACTAGTCATATATAGATATCATATAGATATCACTCCTGAAATATCCGAACTGTCGATGGAGGGTACCAAAGATTCGGCACAGCCGAATATAACACTCTAACTTGTTTAAGTTATAATTGTCCAGATTATAAAGGATTCTTATTGGCACATCGCTTACAAAAATAAACACTTTTTCTAGTAGAAAAATAAACAAAATTATTTTATAACAAAAATCTTATTAAAAACAACTTTTAAAATCTTGCGCTTTACTTCTTCGATTTCCAGCACACCCCTGATTCTGTTGGATATTGGCATGTTAGATATCTGCAGCAAGTTTTACAGATATAAAATTTTTTGTTAGGATACCACGACTGAACTTTACTAACCAGTTTAAAGTTTTATGATAATATTATTTTTGTACTTAATTGTTAAAGTGGTAAACACAATATCTTTTTGCTTCTAAATTATATTTCGCCATTTCTCTTAGAGGTAAACACAATATTCTTTTCAAGTTAATTATTCCCCTTAAACAAAGAACAGATTGTACATACAATTTAATTTTATTTATTTTTTTTTTTCTGAGTTACGTGTAATTTAACTGTTTATCTTCAATAGTTAATGGTAATAAAATAACTTAATTAGCTAAACAAACGTAAAATAATTTATTACATTTTCATGTAATTTCTTATATAGAGCTATAAACTGTTACTACGACAACTTCTGTTTAGTTTTTTTTTTTTTTTCATTCAATATTGTGTCCCTTCTATATTCTATTTCCTTTTAACTGATATTAAGTAGTGTCCTACCAATTGCTTTCATCGTTCATTCTGGATAAATACACAAACACATATAAAAATTTATTTCAACATGGTAAATATAAATTGATATCCTTTTGCTGTAATGTTTTGTAATTGTGTTTGTATTTTATTAACTTGCATAACTGATTCCTGTTTAAGTTACCCCTCAAATACGACCAACAGGTCGTTTGTTAGTTGTGCTTTAACGTAAACTCTTCATTCCGGCCAAAAACTTATGTATCTTAAATACAAAGAAGTAAAGCAACAGAGGCAGCAGCAAGAGCAACAAAACACAAAATTAATAATAACGCAGAGAGAAAATATACCTTTGAAAAAAAGGAATACAAAATAAACTTTCATTTTCCTTATTTTTCTTCTACCTTATTACAAAGTTTTCATGCAAAAAATTAAAAGAGCAAAACAAGTATGAAAAGGTCTTTCAAACTAAAATAAAATTAAATTAAATTCTTCCTATAATTTTAATAATTATCGACCTTTTCCAAATTTTATTGTTATGTTTTTTAGAAAACTCTAAACGGGCTTCTCTATTTACCGAAAATAGAGTGGATATATTTAATTATTGAAACATTAGGTCCAGAAAAACATTTTACTGCGGTAAAAGTCACAAGAAAATTTCAGTATACAAAATGCCAAACTGTACAAAGAATTAAGTCCATTCCAGCATCCTATTAATTCATAATATACTCCTGTGATAGATGCTGCAGTTTCTGGATCGAAAAAGAATCTCCTTGAAGTGTTTTCATCATTTGAACTTCCTTCTCCTTGTTTTGGCTGGTCAAGCAGAAGTTATTTTTCTTGAATTTACTTTTACTAACTGTTTCGGCTAACGGGCCAAATTCCAAATCATAACCCAATTTAAGTACATGCTACATAAAACGAATTCTGGCATGAAGAGGGGACATTCCGAATTCATACGCTTCATTGACACTATCGTTTTGTGATGGGGGTTGGCTTAATTGACTTGATGTCTTTTTGCATATGGTGAAGATTTTGAACAAAATATCTCACCTTGGGTCACAGAAATTGTTGTAGTTCGCAAGATCGTATACAAAAGCATAAGCAATGGGGTATAGAAATGCTGGTTAAAGTCCGGACTACAAGAGAGTTCAGACTTTTTTGACGCATTTTGACGGGCAGGACTTATGCTCTATAAAGTAAGAGTTTTTCGAGAAATTTGGACATTTAAAGTCCATATTGGACCACCCTGTTCTCAATGAAATAATGGGTGATTTTTTAGCTATTATCTCTTTGGCAACACTGGTTTAAACAGCTGACGCACGTTTCGTTTTTTGTTTCACTGTCAAACATCTTCAGTTTGGTCTATAATTTAACCATGAATCGTCTAACAAAAGAACAACGCTTGCAAATTATTGAATTTTATTATCAAAATGCGTGCTCTGTTAAGAAAGTTAATCGCGCGCTTCCTGTGATCAGCGACGAAGCTCATTTTTGGCTCAATGGGTACGTTAATAAGCAGAATTGTCGATTTTGGAGTGAAGATCAGCCAAAAACATTGCAAGAGCATATGCATCCAGAAACAGTCACAGTTTGGTGCGGTTTATGGGCTGGTGGCATCATTGGACCGTACTTCTTCAAAGATGATGCGAATCGTAACGAAACTGTGTATGGTGAGCGCTACCGATAGTAGATATCCAACTTTTTTTTGCCCAAAATGCAAGAGCTTGACTTGCATGACATGTGGTTTCAACAAGACGGTGCCACATGCCACACAGCACGCTTAACAATGGACTAATTGAGAGGAGAGTTCGGTGAACATTTTATTTCACTTTCGGGACCGGTCAATTGGCCGCCTTGATCGTGCGATTTAACGCCTTTAGACTGTTTTTTGAGGGGCTATGTTAAAGCTCATGTCTATACACATGTCTATGCCCGCTTCAATTGACGCATTGGATGACAAGATTGAAGCATTTATTCATGAGATAACGGCCGAAATGTTGGAAAGATTATGCCAAAATTGAACTAAGCGGGTCAATTGGCCGCCTTGATCGTGCGATTTAACGCCTTTAGACTATTTTTTGAGGGGCTTTGTTAAAGCTCATGTCTATACACACATGCCCGCTTCAATTGACGCATTGGAAGACAACATTGAAGCATTTATTCATGAGTAACCGGCCGAAATGTTGTAAAGAGTGTGCCAAAATTGGACTAAGCGGGTGGACCATTTGGGGCCCAGTCACGGTCAACATTTGCATGAAATAATCTCCAAACATTAAATTATATGGACCGTACTATAGATTCAAATAAAGATTTCATGCATTTTTCTGCATTTTATGTGTTTTTAAACTTTCCTATAGCTCTTAAAAAATCACACGATATTTGTTCGTCATGGTATAGAATTATTACGTCTCCAAGAGTATTTTTGTTAGAATTGCTGTTTCAGTTGCATACTGGACACATTTTTTTGCATTTATCTTTCTGCTACATGCTATAACTTGTAATATTATTTGGAGTCGTCTTATTAATTCATAATGCACTCCTGTGATATATGCTGCAGTTTCTGGACCGAAAAATAATCTCCTTGATGTGTTTTCGTTATTTGAACTTCCTTCTCCTTGTTTTGGCTAGTCAATTATAAGTCCAAGCAGAAGGTATTTGTCTTGAACTTGTTTTTTGTTTGCTTTCTTTTTCTCACATTTTCTTTCCAAATCATAACCCAATTTAAGAATATGCTACATAAAACGAATTCTGGAATGAAGAGGGGACATTCCGAATTCGTACGCTTCATTGAAACTATCGTTTTGTGATGAGGGTTGGCTTAATTGACTTGATGTCTTTTTGCATATGGTGAAGATTTTGAACAAAATATCTCACCTTGGGTCACAGAAATTGTTGTAGTTCGCAAAATCGTATACAAAAGCATAAGCAATGGGGTATAGAAATGCTGGTTAAAGTCCGGACTACAAGAGAGGTCAGACTTTTTTGACGCATTTTGACGGGCAGGACTTATGCTCTATAAAGTAAGAGTTTTTCGGGAAATTTGGACATTTAAAAAAAAAATAGATAGTTTTACAGGTCGCAGAGTTTAATGCTTTAAACAACTAAAATTAATAAGTTAAGCTAATACACAACACGTATGCTGTCAAAAACTCTTGAAAAACAAAAAAGTTATGAGCATTTCAACTTTAAAAATTCACAAAGAAATTCATTACTTTAGCCATATACAGAGAAACTCCAAATTGGACCACCCGGTTCTAAATAAAATAGTTGAAATAGGGTTAAAATTTTTGGCACCCGAGATTTACTAGTATTTACTTTCAAATGAATAAAATAATCATTAAATCGGAGAACATAAAAAAAATAGTTTTGGCCGCCTTCTCAAAATATGAAAATATGATATGTTTGCGTTGTAAGTTATAAAACTTGAAAAATTTTTATTGTTTGATTTTAAATTTTGATGTTCTTTAATTAGGCTTGAGTTCATCAAATTTAATTTTCATTAAATTATTTTCACTGAGGGAAGCAATTTTACAACTTGGAAATTATTGATAATTTTTTTTTTTTTTTTTTTTTTAAATTTGATGATGAATTTAAAGAATATCAAAAATTAAAAATTAACAGCTCAACTAAAATCAAAAATTGTTATTACAAATAGCTTTGGCACAAGCTCTAATGTTTACATTTGTACTTTAATTTGTACAAATAAAATATCGACGAAAGTGGACAAAAAAACATAATAAACAAATGTATTCAGGTTTTCAAGACAAAGTCTTGACAGAAAGAATACGAAAAAAAACAGAGGAAAAAGGAGGCAACATGTAATTTTAAATTTAAGTGATAATAACAGCAAATTTCGAACCACCAGTACTACTGGTTAAATATTGATGTTTGACTGTTGGCTATCGGGCACCGCAGTGGTGCAGTGGGTAGAACACAAAGATCTTCTGACGATAGAAAGTGGTATTTCTTGAAACATGTAAACATCAACCCGGGTTCAAATCCCAGCTCAGCCAAGAAAAATTATCAATAAATTTTAATAAAAAAAAAAAAAAAACTAAAAATTAAAACTTTTAATAAAAAAATTCAAAGTTGTAAAATTGCTTCCCTCAGTGAAAATAATTTAATGAAAATTAAATTTGATGAACTCAAGCCTAATTAAAGAATATCAAAAATTAAAAATTAACAGTTCAACTAAAAATCAAAAATTGTTCTTTGATCCAAATTTTTAATATTTTTAATTAGGCTTAAGTTCATCAAATTTAATTTTCATTAAATTACTTTTATGAAGAAAGGAATTTTACAACATGAAAGGCATACGAAAAAACAGAAGTAAAGGAAGAACATGCAAAATAAATTAAAATAAATAATCATTCAAAGCATATTTCGATCTACCAAAGGTTAAATACAATTTGGTTTAAGGATTGATGTTTGACTAATGACGTCAGCAGTCGTCGATGGCTGCGAGTGTTAAACGGCAAGCCCTCTGAGGAGATTGAATGGTTGCAATCGAAACATGTCAGGGTAACCTGTCCGTAAAAACGCCTGGGTTCGAGCCCAGATTGAGTCAAGAATGAAAAATTATCAGTAAATTTTAATTAATTTTCATGTTGTAAAATTCCTTTCTTCATAAAAATAATTTAATGAAAATTAAATTTGATGAACTTAAGCCTAATTAAAAATATTAAAAATTTGGATTAAAAACCATAAATTATTGTTCTTTGATTTTAACAAAATAAGTTGAAAAGAGTAAAATTATTGTTCTTTGATTTTAACAAAATAAGTTGAAAAGAGTAAAATTGCAAAAAACCCTTAAAGTTTTTGTAAAATAATTTATAAAATTAATAAAAACTTTGAAAAATTTTAAATTTGGTCCCCTGTAACACAGTCATTTCTTGAAAAAATACACAAACTACCAGTGGTTGTTTTAGTAATTCTATTATCTTTCAACAAAAGAAAACAAAATAAAAAAAGCCATTGAATATTTTCGAAAATAATTTTATTAAGATGACATCACCTTTTTTAAAAAACACAAAAAAATAGTAATTTGTCAATATCTGTTCGAAGTCTCTTCTACTTTTGATCATTCCGACTTCATATTCGAATTCAGCAGATAATTTTACATAAACATTAGGTCTCAGATTAACTTGGTTACGACTTTGTTTAAAATTTGTGACACAGTAAAAATATTTGGAAATATTTTCAATTTATGACTAAAAAAAACCTATTGTTAGTATTGCCAGTCGTATACTTTTGCCCTGAAGAAAGTACATTTCGAAACGCTTATTCATTAATGGAAGCAATAATAGTAAGCAATGGTTCACAAAAAATTTCATTGAAAACAAAGCGAATTCAAAACAGGTGGTCTTATAAACCCAGGAGATAAATTTTTTTTAGCTTTATTATTGCTGGATGTCAAAATTTGAATATTATTTTTGTTTACATTTAAGTTGAAAAATTTCTGCAGGCATAAAAAGTATTTCAACATAAAATAAATAAACTAAAAAAAGTGGAAAAAGTTTCAATAGAAAATAAATTAAAAAAAACTTAATTCTTATATTAATTCTGCACACAGTGCCAAAGCTTTTTTGGTAAATGGTTGTTTTGTAACCCACATCAATTTCTCGGCGGTAAAGGATCTAAAAGCTTTCACCAATTTTTTGGCCTTCTTAAAGGGATTAGGAGGTATTGAAATTGCCAATTCCCATACCGTATGCTTAGAACCATGTTTAATACACTGATGTCCCATACGATTCGTAGCTTTTTTAAGTAAACGTTTTGGGGACTGACCTTTAGCATTCGGTTTACCCTCGGCTATGGCTTTAATAGTAATGCATAACACTTTTAAGTCGAAATAGTGGGGCTTCAATTCAGATAAACGGTTGTAGGCATCTTTTACATGTTTTGTGTCTACGGAAACCACCCTAAAGTTTTCCCAAATTGTCCAGTTGGTGTAATTGCATTCAATGACTCTGCTTAAACATTATGGGCTCTTTGTTTATCACCCAATTTACTGAGGGTCTTGGTTAGTGATTCCAAGACTCAGATAATTACTGGAAACATTTTCACAAAATTTTGCGCATTTGCAGAATGTATTTTATTAATTAACTATTTTTATTTTAAATTGATTTACGTTAATATTTTATGTTTTCGCCTTACGTCATTTTTTTACAAAAACAAATTGCTTGTGGTTTTTGTAGAGTTGTACTTGTTGTAGTACCGATATTACCTGTAGTGAATTCGCCTTGATATAGAAAAAGTTTTCAAACAGATTTGAATATGAAATTAAATTAAAAAACAAGAGAAATAACTTTATTTGTTAAAAAAAAAAAAAAATCAAATGTGTTTTCCATATTGCCCAAGTAACCGCCAACCAACCATTTAAAATATCGCCAAAGCTAAATGGCAAAAACCTTCTCGTGCGGTTATTCTCGAAGTACTTATTGAAACTAACAAACCCCTATTTAGAGTTTGCTAGTCTAGCTGTTGCTCCGATTTTATGGCCGTAGGTATATTTTGGTTAAGACTTGATTTTTCCGAAGAACATACAATTTTTCTCACAACTGTACCACGGAAACCAGTTGGATTTTTGTTTTCCGGTCTTGAACGCAATTGCAGCTCTAGATTAGAAAAAAGGGTTAAGCAAGATAAAAAAAAAACAGCAGCATCTTGCACCTCAAAACTGCTAAATTGTTGAAAATTTAAGTCCCACAATTTTTCAAAGCGTAATTCAGTAAAGTTATCTTCAAAAAGAATATTCCTTGTAATACAATTCATAATTCTGGAATTCTAGAAAAGGTAACAAAACATGATATCGACTTATTTATTTCATAAGGCATATTAATTTTTTTTCGATATTTTAGCATTTTTGTGGAACTAGACGCAGTTTTTTCGGGTAAGTTCGTTTTACTTTTTTTTCGCCTAGTCCACTGCTACAATTGCGCTTTAGATAGAAAAACTAAATTTAAATTGGTTTCCGTGATAAAGTCGTGAGAAAAATTGCATGAGGCCATAAAATCCGAACAACAGCTTTGTTATTTTCGATAATTACTTAGAAAAATACTACAAGAGGAGTTTGCATTTTATGTGTTGCATGGTGATATCAATCATATTTTTAATTTCAGCTTATGTGTTATAGTGTGAAAATAATTTGTTTTGTTATGCTAGATTTTTATACTGTCGCAACAAATCTCATTAGTTTTATTAATGTCGTTATGTATTAAAGTCTAATACGCCCTTAAGTATATTTATTATTTAGAAGGTAAAAAAAGTTTTGGTTATTTATAAAGTAAAGCTCCTATATAAGACATGTTCGCGAAAGGATTTGGCATAATGCACAAAATACGTTGTCGTGTGTACCCCTTAGAGGGTTAAGAAGTAGTATGGGTTGGCAACGCCAGCATTTATTTCGAGAAGGGGGCGAAACTAGAGGTGGAAGGAGAGAGGGAAATATGAATAAATGAAGAAAAAGAATTTAGGAAAAAAAAGGTAAACAAACAAACAATTGGGAATGCAATTGAAGCACAGCCGCGAATAACGTTTTAAGTTACAAAATAATAATTTTTCAGGAGAGCAAAAAAAACGTTTTTTGACAAGCAGCATTATTTGTTTTAAAAATTTTTTTTTTTCTATTATTTAAAATAGTGATAATAAAAACTTTAATGCAAAAGGCTTTTAAAACATTATTCCGCACTGCAAAACCATTTCGGTTTCATCATTATGTTAGTAACTTGCAATGTTCTTCCACTGGCTGACACTTTGTACGCCATTTTGAAGGCGTTAAGGTGCATAGTTTTGGTTGATTTGATGTTTAAACTGTGTAAGAGAGTAAAGTCAACGTTTATCTGCAAAAAAACAGTTTTTGCAAAATGTGGCGTTTACAACGTTTTTCGCGGCTGTGCTTCAATTGCTGAAAATTGTCTGGTGGGAAAATAAAGAAAAAATGAAGAAATTCCGAGAGTTTGCTCGACCGAGCTTTCTTGGCCGCCAAGGAGCAAAATGTCGGTCCTTTTTAATTTTTCTCGTTGGCAAAAAAAGATGTGGCAAGTGGTGGCATGTATGGAAAAGTGTAGCAAATGTGAAATCTGAGGAAAAAGAACAATTTCAACCAAAAAAGAAAGTCAACTAAAAAAAAGAAAAATTGGTTTTAAATAATTAATTTTATTATATTAAAAGTGAGTTGTTTCACAGCAAAAAAAAAAAAAAACAATGTGCAATAGAATAGAATTGCAATTTTAAAGAATAAGAAAATAAAACTTTAATAAAACTAAATAGTTAAATTTACATGTGAAACACCATCGAGTACTGAAAGTAATTAGAACTTAAAACTATAAACTTAAAGATTTATTACACAAAATAATAGTTGCAATAAGAAAGTAAAAGTTGAAAATAACAATTAAATTAGTTGAAAACCTTAGAACTAAAAAGAGAAGAAACAAGATTAAAAACTGATATTTAATCGATTTGAAATCCTTAGAAATAAAAATAAATATAAGCCATACGATCAAGTCACCACCATCTTCGCTGCCACATCCACCGAGGGAACAGACACCATCATTTCTGCAGCACAACACCATACGTGCCGAGGTCAGGTATTCTGCCAATTTGTTTGAAAAAGACATAACGACGGACAACTGAAACGGACAGAATATAAGTTTTTATTTATATATATGGTTTTTTTGTATAGGGAAAACTAGAATTTAGTTACCCGAAGTATCAGTCCCTGGTTGAGCAATGAGCCAGGTGCGCGTCAGATTAGGGTTGAGCTCAGGCCTGTCTGTCTTAGTAGGGTTAGTTGCGCAGAGGGTGAAATCAGTTTTCCTTATCTGAGAAAATATTAAAATAAAGGAAAAAAAATCGTATATATATAGGCTGTTAATTGTTTTGAAATTGACTCAGCCAAAACAGGAAGTAGGGAGGACACGTGACGGACGGACGGCAGCTCCTGGCATCCACAATCACCCGGAGGTGGACATCTGAGAAGAAATAAATAAGTTAATAGGAAACAAATATATCTTTCTTTATATTATATACATACACACAGAAAACAAATTGGTTGTGAAACGGTTGCAGTAATAAAATATTGATCAAGTAACATGATTTATTATTGTAACTATTAAAAATGTATAGTTCTAACTGATTTTTAATTCTCTTGATTATAAAAATTATGTTCCAACTGAAATATGATTCCTTCAATTCTTTTATTAGTTATGATAACTAATTGAATTAAGTTCTAAAAATTAGTACAAATGGTTAGAATCACAACCGAATTTAATATAGGACAATACTGAATAGTACTGAATATTGGTCATTGCAATCAATAATTTGCTTTCGTCAATAAATTTTGTAATATAAATGATTATTCATTTATTGCAGATAATTATTGATTGTTGGAATAGATTCAATTCGAGTACAACAAATGAAAATATAATTATTCGGAATTCACAACCAAAAAATATTTAAAAGCCCCAATTGCTTACTAAAGTTTCTGTCAAAACATTTGATAGATTAAATTAATTTTTTATATTATATTTAAAAAATATATTTGCGATCAAAAATGGAAAATGTGCAAAACTTAATAAATAGGGGTTAGTAATTTACGTATTCTTATACGTATGAACATATACACGTACATACATATGTATGTATGAATGTATGTATTATTTTTTATACCCTGCAAATTATATTGGACTTCTTGATCCATTTTGATCCTGGGCTGGTCCAATGTAATGGAAGTATGGACCATGTCATTATTAAAATGAGTTTGCAGTGAAACGACATGTCTTCGTTTTTTAACGACATGTTTTCGTTTTGAAACGATTTCAAAGCTAATCCTCTGGAGTATACCATGGACTAGTTTTAAGACTTCCCCTTTGTAATGCAAGCTGGGTTATATGGCCCTGCCCTAGGACATCGTACTGTAAAATAACCCATTTTTCCATTCATTGAGATTACCTTTGGACTAGTCCTTGCCCCTTATGGGCTACATTTGACCGGTTAAAAAAAAAAAATATATTGATAACGACAATCAAATCTCTTGTTATGAACACCAATTATGTGTTAATTCAGTTGCACCTATCATTTATTCGAGTATAAGCACAATTTTGTTTCTAATAATCATACTAATAACTAACAATATCTTTTGTTATGACTGACAGTGTACTAAAATTCAAATGTTGCTATCAAAACTATTATGCTAAGCAACGAAATTTTCAGTTATTGGAACCGAATTGTGTGATAGTACATGCAACCGACGAAATTCGATTGGCGGCAAATTCGGTTGTGATCACGAATCTGTTTTCTCTGTGTATATAATATTCCTCTGTTTGGTCAGCTGAAACGCTAGATTTATTTTGTGTTAAACTGTTTTTTTTTTACCTTTTGGTCTAAGATTGTTAAGATTTTATATTTGATTTTTTTTTATAAATAAAACTCTACATTATAATGTTTAAATGAAGTTTTGACAGGTGTTTTCATTTAAGATGATTGGCTAAATTTAAATAATAAGCGGCGGTAAGTAGGGGAAATAATGTTTGCAGGTTGGATTTGGGACGTCGAGTTAGGTGACGTCATGGCGAGACGAAGTTCTCGAGTGGGAGGGATATTCATTTGTGTATAGGTATGACCGGTAGGGAGATGCAGATCTACTTTAAGCCCCTAGAAATTTAATAAAACAAACCATTAGCTGGTATGATTTTTGTGTTAGTGTGTGTGTATGGTACAGATTGCCGGCAAGAACCACCCCATCCGACGAGCTTCAGCCGAGCTAAACGCGGGCATACCAGCGCCGCTGGCAATCTAGCCACTCTGTGTTTTTTTGTTTTGTCTGTTTGTGTTTCAGAAACAGATGACCACCACACCACTACAACGTTAATGTTGGTAAAAGTCCAGTCACAAAATATTTTAAAAGTTCTGCCTTGAATTTCTGCTTATGTATACGCCTCAGTAAAATCTATGTAACTGCAAGAAATCTGAATTTTAGCTATAATTCTGCTCAGAAGATATCCAAATGGCCATGATCTTTATCTTATTATTTTAATTACAACTTAAATCTCACTCTCCTTAAGCTTTTTTTTTGCCATTTATCTCTTAAACAATTTGTACCTGACATCTGAAGTTCTTCTCCGCCGTTGGTTTATATAAAAAGCCCTTTGCCAACCACTCTCGCAAAATAATCTTCTAAAAAAAAACAAAAATAATAATACAACATTCAAAACAAAATACTTTGCAAACCTCGTGCTTGGAAATATAAATCTTATTTTGGTTTTTATTTGGCTTAATGACCAGACGTGCTCGTCCTGATAATTTACTCTTGCTCATCGTTGTATAATGAGTAACCTTGTTTGTATACTTATGTATGTGTATATATGTATGTGTACAAATACCAACTGTTTAACAATATTCGAAAAACCAACAAAACAACACAAACAAATAAAACACCTGATATAAATGCACACAAACACACCGCTCTCTAACATACAACCGTTGCAGCTTTTGTCCTGTTTTTATGGGGTGAATTATAATAAACCCAGCCTCGCAAATACTCATAAAGTATGGAAAACAGTTAAGGATTTTCTTTGTCTGTATCAGTGTTGTGTACAAGTATATCGTCTCCTAAAATGTAGAAGGCCCTATCTCACATTTTGAAATTTTTACACGAGAAGAAAAAACTATTAAATATGATAAATTACATTAAACTATTTATAATTAATTTTTCTTCTATTTTTCATGTAAAACCTACCAGTTGTTTTGACAATTAAAAATTTTGCATATTATACAAACTGCTAGTTAGGTCTTTTAGCGTTTATCGTAAAATCTTTTCTAGATAAAGCCATTTGTTTTTTGTCATTCAATCGTTGGTCAAAAAATTCCAAAATGTTTTGAAGATATTTGTGTTGATGAAATACATCAGATTTAATGCAAAAGGCGATTAGTACTTTTTTGTTAGTTAGAGCCTTTTGCATTTTAGGTGACGATATCTTTATTCTGTGGGGTTTATTATTTTTTCGTTGTTGTTGATCAAAGTGCCGTCATGTACGTTGTATTAATTTTATATTTTCTCCTTTTCGCTTGTTTTTCTAATTCCCTTGCAAGTTTGGTGTAAAAAGTCAGTAATAGGAACGTTAACCTTTAAATAGAAGCTAAAATAACAACAAACTGAAATTATAAAAAGACAGCAACATCAACGACAACTGGAAAAAAGCTGCTTTTTTTAATTCGTTAAAATGAAAATATTCATCCAACAATTGTCAGTGAAAGTCAAATTAGTTAATCTGTAATAAAAGAAAGAGCAAAACAAATTTGGTTTTATTTCATGAACATAAAAAGGAGAAATAAAATTCATGCCTGTGTGAAAATAAAACAAAAAGATATAAATAATCTTTTAGGTTATAAATTCAATTGAATCTTCTTTGAATACTTACAAATGTTTTGCAATTTTTATAAAATATTTAAAGACGTATTTTGATGATAAATTCTCAGGCAAAAAGATTTGGTCTTATTTAATAAAGTAACATTTTTCATTTTTCGAATTTATTCTATGAGCTAAATTTCAGTTATGTAGGAATAGAACTATTGTAGGAATAGAACTATTACAAAAAAGCTTTATAAAATACATAACTGAAATTTAGCTCATAGAATAAATTCGAAAAATGAAAAATGTTGAATATAATATAAAGTTACCTTCGGAAGGAAATAATTCCCAGTTTCTATTTAATAAAGTAACGCAAAAATCTACATCATAAACTTAAAATACTAAAGAAATAATTTTTAAAGATTTTTTTCGAAATTAATTTAAAACATTTTAATCAATTTTTAAACTAGAAGACTAAAAAGCTACGGTCACACTTATTAAATATTTGACCAAATAAGCATAACCACTACTTTTGTTAATAGCTAGTAAGATTAAACATGGTCTTTATTTCACAAAATAAAACTAATTTTACTGCTAGATATAGAAAACAACTGTTTTATGCAAGATGTGAAATTAGAAACAAAATTAATATTGGTTCCGGTTTTTTCGTCAAATATTTGTCCAGTGTGACCGTATCTAAATTTTGTTTCTTTTTATTATTTTAAAGGATTGTATTTATTGAAGAAATTTATTGAATGTTTTGACCAAAGTATATAAAGTAATTCGACGCTTTAAATCTTTAAATTAACCTCCACATGTACTGGTGCTATGTGATTTCAACACCTTTTTGAGCGGAAAAATTCGCACAGATGTCACAAAATTTAAATTGAAAATTATAAATGAAAGTTTTTAGCATGAAGAAAATTTTTCTTTGCCAATATCAGTAAGGGTTTTCGGCTTTTCGTATAGCCGTTATACGATTCCTTAGTTACATTTCAAAACATAATTCGCCACACCGACAAGCACTGGACTAGCGATCGCTAATGTTCAAACAACAAACAATTTCATGTGCACCCATATGCTGATGTCAATGTTTGGTTCTTGTTCAAACATTTATATGTTCGCACAGCCATGTCTTAAATAACTGCTGTATTATATATGCCAATAAACGCCATCTTGATTGTGAGCATTGCTTTTTATATGGGTTGTTGTGCCAAACGTCTTCCCCATATCAAAGAATAGTAATTCTGCTAACGTCACAATCTTTTTTACACATACCAATGAATTATCTGGACGATGTGCTAAAGAGCTGTTGGGATATCACGAACATAAGCACGTCATTATCTAGAATTCGGCAGCTGCCTCCTTTGTACAGACTTTTTTTATACCCTTCACCCCAATTAGTTGTGAAGAGGGTATATTAAGTTTGTCATTCCGTGTGAAACTTTTTTATTATTCATCTCAGACCCCATAAAGTATATATATTCTGGGTCCTTGAGTAATTCTAAGTCGATTTAGCCATGTCCGTATGTCTGTCCGTCTGTCCGTCTGTTGAAAACACGCTCACTTTCAAACAACTCAAAAGAAATGAAAAACAGCAAAATCGGTTCAGTAGGACCAGAGCTCTGAATCAAAATGTGGAACCACCACCTACAAAAATTGATAATTTTGTTACAAAAAATAACATAAATGCTGGAACAAGGCACGGAATGAGATAAGATTTGTTTTAGTTGACTGGAAATCACGCTGTTAAATTTCGTGATGATCCCGCCATAATTTACCCTAAGCCCCATATAAACAATACTCCCGGAAAACAGTTTAGTACGCCTAAAATCGTAAAAAATAACGCTAGCGTAACAAAATTTGGTACGTCACAGTTTTGTAGGACTACAAATGATACTGGGAAATTTCGTGAAGATCGGTACATAATTTACCCTAGGGCCCATAGAAACCCTACTCCCGGAAAACAGTTTAGTACGCCTAAAACCGTAAAAAATAATGCAATCATAACAAATTTTGGCTCGTCACAGTTTTGTACGACTGCAAATGATACTGGGAAATTTCGTGAAGATCGGTACATACTTTACCCTAGGTCCCATAGAAACCCTACTCCCGGAAAACATTTTAGTACACCTAACACCATAATTAATAATGCTAGCATAACAGAAATTCGTACGTCACAGTTTTAAAGGACTAGAAATGACGCTGTGAAATTTCGTGATGATCGGTCCATAATTTACCCTAGGCCCCATATAAACCTTACTACCGGAAAACAGTTTAGTCGCCTAAAGCCATAATTAATAACAAATCGTCACAGTTTAAGATAATAATAACATCATACAGATATTACTCTTTAAACATTCGAACTGTCGGTGGAGGGTATCAAAGATTCGGCACAGCCGAATATAGCACTCTAACTGGTTTTTTATCAATTAGATGAGTTTAAGTGGGCCTTATTTGCACCTGAGGGTTTTCCAGATAACAAAAGGCGCAAGGTGTCAAATGAATCCTCGTGGATCAATAAAAATCAGGTACAAAGGAGACCTCTTACGAATGCTCTCTGTGAATCAATATGTTAAAAACATATTTTAATATTGTCACCTCCAACAAAACTATTTTAAAATAAAATTTTAAACATACGTATTTTGTTTAATTTTACCATATTATTGTCACCACAACCATATGATGGTTAAATTGGTCCTTCATCAAGAAGCCACAACCATTTTATGGTTGGCTTTAAACCTGTTATGTTTAAATATGACAATAATTTGTTTTTCAATTAGCAATAATATTTTGCTCTGTTTCAAGGGCAAGATGGTATGGTTGAAGAAGACCCATGCTATTATAACTGTTAAATATAGTTTAGTTATAATTAACCATAACATTTTATGGTTGTTTTGGTGACAATAATATGGTTTAATTAAACATAATTGGTTTAAAATTTGCTTTAAAAATAGTTTTATTGTAGGTGCCCATATTAAAACATTTTTTTTTCTCTAGGCGTACACCACTTTCTGGGACAACAACCAGCTTGTTGCTTTTTTGATTTTGACATCACAATGACTGATATTCACTTGGTTATAATGTGAGTTAGGAGAACAATTGTGATTTTTAGTTGAACTGTTAATTTTTCATTTTTGGTATTTTTAGTTAGGCTTGAGTTCATCAAATTTAATTTTCATTCAATTATATTAAAGGAAGGAATTTTTACAACATGAAATTTTTATTAAAATTTATTGATAATTTTATTGGCTGAGCTGGGGCTCGAAACCGGGTTGAATTTACATGTTTCAGGAAGCATCACATTCGTTCATCAGAACTCTTTGAATTCTAGAATTCAAAGGAGTTTATTCATCATACTTAATACGGTAATTCCTAACCAGTTGTTGGTTAAGTCGCTTTCCTGGGTTATTTTAACCGAATTTAGAGCATATGTTTTCACCACATGGTCGTTTGCTGTCCTTGAACGACCTAATCGCTAGTATAATTTTATATATTCTTAATGGGGTTGTACCGATAATATTCACATTTCATCCATAAAATTACCAAACACACAATAGTCCAAATCTGGCGATCTTGCTTTTAAAAACCGCGTATCATTAGTTTTCATGTTAGGCCAAAAAGGCCTAGCCGTCATTGAAATTAATGAATTTTCGATATTGCAGATGCTCGTTGGGATTCAACTAAACATTGTTATACTAATTTATATCATTAAAATTTGTGTTGTGTAATGTTTATCATGGCTCCAATTGATGCAAACTCTATGAGCGCCGTGAAATGCGACCCCAGGTAATGTGACCGTATAATGGTAAATGAAAAATCCCCCAAAAACTTATACCTATATGAAGTGCAACAACATGCAGTGTTACGGTAATTTTTTGTTTTGGAAATTTTTTGCATTTTTCCGCAGAGGTGTTTTTGCAATTTAAGTGAATTGAAAAATGACTCGAATACCAAGGAATGAAAAATTACCCCGAATAAAATCGCAATTGACGCTTTGGAACTATTTTTCATTTACTAATATTGAAAGCTTCAGTAAGCGAAGCCGGTGTTCGTATTATCATAGAGATGAATGATATTTATCCCGCCATTTTTAAAACCATAAATGTTCAATTATTCGGGATATTAAATTTTAGGATTTTGAAACTCGGGATTTTATGTTTGGGATTCTTGAATCCGGGATTTTTGAATTCAGATTTTTAGGTTTCGAAAATATGATCTTTGTCCAAATTTCTAATTTAACTGTATTTCTGTTTTTTATAAAGAAGAATTGCTCTAAATTTGCGGAAGTATTAAATTTTATTTTTAGGTAATTTCATTAAAAAAGTTGGCTAACAATGCGTAATAAACAAGTCAAAGTACTTTATTCGGCTCTGCCGAATCTATATACCCTTCATGATGGTGCGATAAGAACAGAAAGTTATATAAATAGAATAAATTTTAAGGGCCGATGTATATGAAAAACTAAAAAGTCGATTTATTCGTAAACTAGACGTCCTAGAGCAAAAAGAACAGAATTTTGTGAATGTGAACCACACCTAAACATCAAGCTTTTTTCTGCATTTCATTTGACATTTCTCAATTTCCGACTGACTCAATTTGAACCATGAAAAGATACACAATCGATCAAGGCGTTAAAGTCATTCTGGCTTATTATTAAAATGGGCGTGCAAAACAAAATGCATATCGTGCACTTCGTGATTTAGTGATGAGGCACATTTTCACCTCATCGATCCGTCAATAAGCAGAATTGCTGTATTTGGGCGAATGATAATCCAAGAGTGATTGTCAAAAAGCCAATGCACTCACAAAGTGTGACTGTTTTGTGAGGTTTATAGACAGGCGACATCATCGGGCCGTATTTTTTCCAAAATGAGGCCGGCCAGGCAGTTAATGTGAACGGTGTTCGCTATCGTGAGATGATAACGAAGTTTTTACGGCCCAAATTGGAAGATATGGATGTGGACGATATGTGGTTTCAACAGAACATTTCCACTTGCCACACAGCTAATGAAACAATGGCTTTTTTGCACGACAAATTCAATGGCCTTGTTATCCTACATGTTGGCTATGTGAATTGGCCGCCAAGATCATGTGATTTGACACCGTTCGACTTCTTTCTTTAGTATTATTTAAAAGAAAAGAAGTACGTCGACAAGCCAGTAAAAATGTAAGAGCTAAAGGATGAGATAACGGCATAGAACATCAATTATGGCCAAGCGTCATCGAAAATTTGGACCATTGGATGGAGGTGTGTGGCGAGGTCGCGGCGGCCATTTGGCCGATATTTTGTTCCCTACATAATTGAACCATATCAATATTATCATAGTGAAAAGAAATGACCATTATTTCCTAAATAATTTGTGTTTTATTCAAAATCAACATCAGCCCTTAAAATAAATTTATTTTTGGACAAGCCCCTTCCGTCGATCACATTTTGTCGGATGTTTTGTATTGATAACAAAGATTCATATACCATATTTCTTAACTTTGGCTGCTGCCGTTCTTAAAATATACAAAAATCTATAATGTCTTTGTACGGTATGTGTACAGCCACTTTCCCGATCCCGCCTATATTTTTAAAGAGTTGTGTATTGAAAGCCCAGCTCTGTGTACCAAATTTGGACCATTTTTCTTTTACCGTTCCTTAGATATAAATTCATCTATTTTGTGTCAAGCCCGCTTTCCGCCCACAATTTGTCGGATGCTGTCTATTGTTAACCATGATAGTAGTAACTTATTTTGAAACGTTTGCTCTTTCCGTTATCCAGATATGCAGAAAAACAGATGGACAAGCGGACATCGTTAAATCAACTTCGCTGTACATGTATGTATATAATTGTTAAATGTAAAAATAAAACGCAAAAAAGTACATAACTTGTTAATTTCGTTGATTTATAAAAAAAACACAAAATCATAAGATTTTATAAAAAGTGCAGTCGTAGTTTTTTGCTCATGTCTACGCTATTTAGTGACCGATTTGGCTGAATTTCAATAGCAAAATTATAAGTAGCAGATGTGACAGAAATATATAGCAACCAAGTTCCCATAATATATTGGGTCTTCGGAAACCCCATTTCAACAGACAGATAGGCATTGGGAAATCAACTTCGATATTTTAAAGAACCCAGAATATACATATAAACTTTATAAGGGTCTTGGATAAATATGGTTTGGTGAAGGGTATAATAATAGTCCTTACTTTGGGGAAAATTTTCACCATTTTGTGGAAAAACCGGACGGGTGGGAGGTGGTCTAAAGCCATGTGCGATAAGGCCATGATGGCTTTATTGCTCAATTGAATGGGAGATTAAGCCATAATGGCCTTATTGCCCAATCATTGAGAGGTAAGGTCATATTTAAAATTTTGCGAAATGAGAGATATAGCCATATTTTTTTTCGCAAATGAGAGATAAAGCCATATTTTTTCAGAAAATTATTATGCATGGTGTAAACATTCTGTAAAAGGGAAAAATCCCTAGTTATCATTGAAAAACATTTTTTATTCTTGTGACGTACGCAGGAGAACTTTATTCAGCGAAGCAACCTGCCGCGTGCTACTGGAGGACAAAAAAAGCCCCGTAGTTTTGCCGCAGGCCGCCACGCAGAAAAACTTAAGTATGCGAAGCCAGATTTCAATACTTAACTTTAGTGTCTCCGGAACTGAAATGAGAGATAAAGCCATTTTCTAATATTGCTAATGTGGGCTAAGGCCATGATGGCTTTATCTCCCATTCAAATGAAAAAAAACAAAAGGCTTTATCTCCCTATTGAATGAGAGATAAAGCCATCATGGCCTTATCTCACATGGTAGTAAAGCACCCCCCCCCCCCCCCGCAAAAACCTAAAACGAAAAACAGAGGCTAAACAGAGAATTTGCCGAATTTGTTCGTTAAAAAATTCTCCCCATTTTTACTAATATTTTTTTGCTTAAACTCCTGGAAAATATTTTCCAGAATTTTTTTGGTTCAACAGTTTTCCGTCTCATGTGTAGTTTCCACAATACAAGTGATTGAACGTGTGGTAAAATTTCAAAAAACCAATTGCTTTTCATAAAAATTTTATTACTCGTGTTCAAACATTTGTATTGTGTAAACCGAACATTAATTCGGTAGATTTTTCTATAGAAAATAACTTTCTTAAAATTGTTTCAAGAAATTTTACATATTTTAATTTTTCTTAATATAGAAATCGTTGCTGAAGTAAAACCATGAGTCACTGTGCTTGACTTTAGTGCCCTTAATATGCGACTGCACAAAAGAGGTTAAATAAATGCGTATATTTTCTTTTTCTTTTCTGTACTAAAAGTAAGTTTTTCTGCAGTTTTATTTTCATAATGTCACTATTTTTTTATGGAATTATTTCTTATTGCATAAATTTACAAACAAACTTTTGGTAAAATACAATAAAGAAATACAAATATTTTGTAGCTGCAGAACGACAAAAAATTATTTAATTTTCCTTTATTTAGAAGTTTTGTTTTAGAAAGTAAAAACTTTTTTAATGCAAGACAAGAAAAAAATTAAATAAAAAAATAACAAAGAAAACTTTTATGCATTGTCTATAATTTCAGAAAGCATATTATGGCATAATGCAGCAATCAAAGTTTTTCAAATAAAAAATTTCTTTTAATTTGGCAATATATGCACACACAATTCTTACTCTAAATACTCTACTCTAGTAGGAAACTTTTAGAAAATCGTTGACATTTTTCTTAATTTAATGCACTTAAGAGTTAAAACAAAAGTTTAGTGAAATTAATTTTATAAGGCTTTTGCTACTGGTGTCTAGTGAGTTTTAAAATATTTAACATTTCATAACTTATTTGGCAGTTTCTTAAATGTTTTAAATATAATACTCTCACTCCTTTTTCATGCTTAATATTAAGCCATGGCCATTGAAGTTTTTTTTTTCTATAAAAGAAAAAAGGAACAATTTCGAATTGAATATTAACTTTTATGTTAATTTTTCACAATCATTTGCCAAACCACAAAAGAGCAAACCACTTAGCAATAATTTGCCCTTAAAGATTTCTCTTCTATTCTAGAGTTTTATTTTTTATTTTTTTTTTTTATATTTTTCTACACTGTTTGGTTTTTGCCTTTATACATGATTACTCAATTTACATGCTAAAGAGTCGACTAGAAAGTAAATTTGTATTTATACAGTTGATGATAACAATCTACAATTGAAGACAAGAAAAACAATTGCAGAAAAAAAAACGAAAGAAGCAACAACTTAAAATAATAGAGAAAGAACTTGAAGCAAAGACCATAGAACTTAGAATAACAATGTGCTCGTTGGTTCGTTTGTTTGTTCGTTGCCTATTGTGAACAATTACAAAAGTTAAATACATTATTTGCAGAAATATGTGCGAACTGGTAGACGGGGTAGTCGGTTAAATATATTGCTTGCTAATATGCAAGAGGGTTCTGCTAATTTTAATTCAATTTCTTTTTAATCTAAAACAATGGCTTGGTAATAGACAGTGGGGTAATTGTATAATGAATTTAAGATTGAAAATTTTTCGAAACGTTTTCGTTGTCTGCTTGAATATTATTCACACGCAGCTAAAAAATATTTTTCAACATGGTCTCCGCCAACAAAACTATTTATAACGAAAATTTTTAAACATATTATAATTTATCTTACCATATTACTGCCAACTGGCAATCATTTTACTTTTGAATAAGTCCTCTATCACAAAGCCACAACCATATTATGGTTGCCTCTTAACATGTTATGTTTAAAAATTACAATCATTTGTTTTTAAATTAACAATAATATTTTCCAAATAGAAACTGGGAATTATTTCCTTCCGAAGGTTTCTTTATATTATATTCAACATTTTTATTTTTCGAATTTATTCTATGAGATAAATTTCAGTTATGTATTTTATAAAGCTTTTTTGTAATAGTCCTATTCCTTTCAATATTTCAGAAATGACTTTATACACGACCAGACTATTATATTGTATATTCTTGTTAGATTTTACAGTTATTAGCAGGGAAACCAGAAATATGCTCTTAAAAACGCGTTTTATGCGCATAAAATATGCAGTAAAAACTGGAAAATATGCCCTGAAACATGTTAAAAATTACTCATTTGAAGACACAATATTCAACAATTTAATAACAAAATTTAAAAAAAAATCTAAAAATTTTATCGCTTAAGCCCATATTAGGATGAAATTCATTTAAGAGATGTTTGCGCTGAATATTATCTAGATATTAACATCTATATGGGTTTTTTGTCTTAAAGGGATTTTAGGTACGGTCGCTAATTTATAGAAAGTTAGAGCTATTTAAGGATGAGAGCTTTGAGCAAATGTGAACCGATTCGAAAATAATTTAATTTGCAGTAAAATAATTTTGGGACGAATTTAATTTTAATACTATCATAATTAGATAGCTTGCTGACACAAAGAGTCTAATTTGGATGTAAAATTATAGACCGATTCTCACTATTTGCATAGGCTTCGTCCACATTATCTAAAAAATTGGAACTTTAACTTTGCGCACAAGGCTAAAGGTCAAAAATAAAACAAAAAGCCTTGAAAGCCTTGCATTTGAAATAACAAATACAAAATAAAAAAATATTGTTTCCGTACGGAATGAGCGATTAGTTTCGCACCTTGTTTAAGCAAATGACAGTTTTATAAAACATAACATAAAGTTGCCTTAAGTTCATTTTTGTTTGACATATATGATTTACATGTATTTGCTCAGTAGCTTAGCCACGTTATTCACATTCTGGTTGGGCCTCTACATGGACAGACAACCAGCTAGACGGACGGATAGACATCGTTAGATCACTTTAAAAAGTGATTCTGAGTCGATCGGAATACTAAAAGATCGGTATAAATACAAATCGCATAACATTTATCCTTACAAGTTAAGAGTAAAAATTTAATGTAGATGTCGAAATTGAAGTAACAGATTTTCGAAAAAAAATTTTTATTTGCTGTGAAAACTATTGTAGGCATCTAAAAAATTGTATTAACGTTCGCATAGAAAATTACATTTAAAACAAAAACAAATTTTCGGATTTTGTTGTTGTTTTAAGTATAATTTTCTATGCGAACGTTGACGTTCGAAATCGTTAAACATACAGTAAATGTATCAAAATATGCCTTAAAAAGGCAAAATATGCGCTATTAACCTAAAAATGCTGCAAAAAGGCTATTTTAACTAAATTATGCAAAAAAATGCTGCAAACGTTAAAATATGTAAAAATATGCACTAACAAATCGATGCCAAAATTCGTAAAAAGCTCTTAAACGGATAAATATATTGTTTCTGCCTTCATAGGTCGCACAAGGAAAAATATGCAATTGCATATTTATGGTTTCCCTGGTTATTAGACACCAGCAGAATGTAATGCATTTTCTGGCCCGCTACGGCCTTTGTCAGCATTCTTTGTGTCAAACTGGATAGTGATACTTTATAAATTGAATGTATTTAACTCAACAATTTTAACAAATAGAAACTGGGAATTATTTCCTTCCGAAGGTTTCTTTATATTATATTCAACATTTTTCATTTTTCGAATTTATTCTTTGAGCTAAATTTCAATTATGTATTTTATAAAGCTTTTTTGTAATAGTCCTATTCCTTTCAATTTTTCAGAAATGACTTTATACACTACCAGACTATTATATTGTATTTTCTTGTTACATTTTACCTTTGCTTATAGAATAAATTCGAAAAATGAAAAATGTTGAATAATATTTTCCTCTATTCCAAGGACAACATTCTGTCGTTCAAACAAAAACAACGATGCTTTTTTAAGAGTTAAACATATTTAAGTTTTTATTTACCATAACATGTTCAGAAGAAACCAAAATATGGTTGTGGATTCTTGATGAAGGACTAATTTAACTATGGTTTGGGTACCGGTGATAATAATTTAACCATATTAATATGTTTGAAATTGTTCGTTAAAGATAAAAATATCGAAAAGTTTTTTTCTCTGGGTGCCAATGTTTGTGTGTGTTTTTTTTTAATCCAAGAACTTAGAATGTTAAAAAAAATTTAATTATTTAAAAAAATTTCTTCAAATGTGCTTCAATTTATAAAGCTTGTTTGCAATAGTCCTATGGTTAACAGTTAAGCTTCAGATATCAACGTATACTAAGGAATGATTCTATACAATACGTGAGATCGTTGGATGTATTTCATGACTTTATTTTGTTTCTACTTTAAAAATTATCTTTTGCAAAAAAGAGTTAAAGTTCACATTGTTTAACGAATAGTTTAAACAACTTTTTCTGGGATTATTGTATTGAAAAACTAATGCAACTTAAATTTCTTGCATACGGGGGTACAACTTTGGTTTTATTTGTTTATAAATTGATCAAGGTTTATTTAAATTTTAATAACAAATTTCAACAATTTTTAAAATGTTTTGATTTTGTTTTCTCTTAACCTACTTACAACTACAATTAATATTGAAAGAAATCCAACCAATTGTAGTGGAGAATGTTAGAAAAGATAAACTCACTGTTATTGTTGTTGTTTTTTTAAAGCTTTGATATGGATACAAGTAAGACTTTTGCTTAAGGTAATTCTTATTCGCTTAACAGTGTTATTTGTTGAATAATTTTGGCTTTTCTTAAATCTTTGGATGAAGATTCCTGACGATCTGGCCTAAGCATTCAGTGAAATGCGCATAGGAATAACTTATCCCTTCAACAATAAATTTCAGTGTTTTTATCAATAATAAAAATTGGGAATTAAACACGACTAACAACATCTTGAAAATTTTTGAAAATAAAAGAAATAAGATTTTTCAATTCAAAGTTTATTCGAATTTTGCAAACATTTATTTTTTTTGTGGTAAATATTTGTGAATTGTGTTAAAATGAAATGTAATTTTAATAATAAAACTTCCTCTATACTGGGCATAGGCTGTATATTAATAATTTTCATCTTTGCCTTCTTGACGCTGCTTCTGGAAGTTTACCAATGTTGCTGTAGTTTCTATTTTCGGATACACTATTGATTCCATTCAGCGTAGTACTTCTCCAAATTGTGGTTGGACGCAAATTAAGGTTAATTTTGACTATATTATGGTTGATTCCGGATTTTTTTTTATAATAACTATATTATGGTCATAAATACATAACCATAATATTGTTACCTGCAAACAAAAACATTGTTAAAATCCAACCATGTATGTTGCTCTTGGAATATGGTTACCTCCAACCATATTTTTTCCTGCGTGTATGTATTCTTGTTTCAAGCTCTGTTTAACGTTGTGTAAGCTTCGAGTGCTTTTCTCCCTCTTCTACGACCGTAATGCCAAAGTATTGGTATTCTTGTACTCTATGGAATGAACATATGTATGTATGTAAGTATATGTATTTCTTTTATTGTGTATACAGAAAAATTTAGTTTTCTTATTCAAACAAAACATTCGTTGAATCAATCAAACATTTTTTGTCTGAAATCGGTCCTATAAACAAAGTTGCATATTCAAAAAATTTATTTTGCATTTCGTTTACTGAGCAAAACCCTGATTTTTTCAAACAAATTATTGGTCAAATTTGTTTTTGATATTAAAAAAAAAAATTTCAAACAAAAAATTTTACTGAATCAATTAAAAAGTTTACTGAAATTCATTCAAATTTCAAACAAATAGTTTTGCTGAATCAAACAAAAAAGTTAACTCTTTTGCACAAGCAATGACGGGCTCCTAAGCAAGCAATGAAGGAGAGGCTGAAGGAAGAGGGGCGGTTGGCTTGAAACACATTTTTATGTTGAAATAATTTCTGAACAAAGTCTAGTTTATACAGAATGTTTTTTTCTTCATTACTCACTGTTGCTGTATCCTTTCCTTGACTAAAGCAGAAGAAATCTTAATCAAAACGGCAGCAGACCGACCCAAAATGTTTTTCGTCATCATACTACTTTTGAAATTTGATGTATTTAACTAAAAAATTTTGAAAAATCTTTTTTACCAACTTTATTTTGTTTCTTATACTGTTGTTGTTGTTTCTGTTGTTTAAACATTGAAACGTTTTTTTACCTACAATAGTTTTTGTTTTTTATTACTACAAACCTCGTTAGGTCCATTTCTCGAAATCAATTTATCGCAAAATTTTGATTTCAAAAAGAACACCGCATTCCGCCCGGATCGATGTCATTTATCTTTTCAAACAAAATACCATTGATCATAAAACGGTTACGATCTTAATTGACCCTAACGAGAAGTGCGGCTTTTTTTTTGAAGAAATAGGGTTCAATGATACCTCCAGCTCGTTAACCGCACAAAACGGTCTTGCGACAATATTGTTTATTTGCAGACCTGTTAAACCAATGACTTGTATCATTAAGCCCTGTTTAAGTAGCTCGAATCGATAACGGGGTTTCACAGTAAAATTGGTAGCATTTTTCAAACGTGAATTAATTAATTATGAATTACCATAGTATACTGATCATAAATCGCCACAAGTGTGTGCAGTTTGATTGTTTGGGTTAATATATTATCCTCTCGATAGTTCTTTAGAGCTTAAAAAAACATCATTTATATTGCCGGAAGTTTATTTGTCCTCTGTATGCAAAATGAGTTGAATTTGTATCTTTTCTAAGAAAACCTCCAACAATATTTTATCGGAGTATTAAAAAGTCACTTTAGAAAAGTTTTTATATAAATTCTAAAGGAACATCCAATAAAAAGTATACGTATAAGTAATATTTATATTTCGTTCTATGTGAATAGTACTCATACGCACTTACAATTCATACTTTATCATATAAAAAAATTATTACAAACATAATTTCTAAGAGAGAGTACCATTAATTGCTAAAATCTCAGCATTACCTCAAGGTTGTTTTGTAAAACAAACACGTAAAATGAAAATTTAATGCTCTGCTGTCTAGTTTAAGAATACTTATTTGCTTGTACTTGTTACCATTGAAGGTTAATATATTTTTTTTAAATAAAGTGTAGCATTACCTTGACTTCTACTGAAAACATTCTAACACGTCTTTTACAAATTGTATGTATATTTCTCTAAAATTAAGAAAATATAATGAAAACATATAAATTTTTATGTCAAAAACAGACATAAATAGAACTCATAAAATATATTTATATGAGAACTTAACAGCTTTCTGAATAGTTCATTGTACATTTTTTACAAGTCAATGATGAAAGGTATTTTTTAAAAACTGTGGTTGCTGTAAAATTAGTAACAATGAACTATAGACAATAATTATTCATCTGCTGTTCAGCTTTATAGTTATTAAAATGACTGATTTGAAAATGTTGGACTCTAATTGGGCACATCAAAAACATTTTTTCATTTGCTATCCCAGTAAAAACTTCGCCTACTTTTTCAAAATGAATAGCTTCTTTAACTCATTATTTTGTAGCTTTCTTCTATAACTACATCTATAACAACTTCTATAACTACTTTTTTCTGGATGTATGCAGGTAAAAAAATATTGACTTACTTTTTAATGCTTTCATTTTGGGACATCCCTTGTAAAATTCATTGATTCTTTATTATTTTGTAGGCGAAGTTTTTACTGGGTATACAAATTTGTAGTAATGCTTGGTTTTCATTATTTTAAACTTTTAATGCCATGTCGTCGGCTTAGTATGCAAACCTGCTAAATCCACTTTTTAAATAAACTGAGATCTTGAAGCCGTGTTGTAGAGAATGATATGCCTCGTCAACCAGCATGCTGGTTTCCTTCAATTTGAGTCTTGAAGTGTGTAAAACCAACTATATTTTTGGTTTTCCTTTCAAGCAGCACATAGAAAAATTAAAAAGTTTCTTGTCTCTCCTGTAAAATGTGTTGAAACGGAGTAAGCAGGTTTGCATATTAAGCCGTCAATGTAATTTTTTCAAGTAATACGGATAAAATTTTAGTCACTCTATTGAATTTGTTGTGTTTTGTTTAAAAAAAGTTAAATAACTGTAAGAAGCACGTTTGGATTGGGAGTTTTCAATGATAGATCGAAAATTGTTTATAAAATTCCATTAAAAAAAATGCCTGCGTATTTGGATAAATTTATTAACCAAATTCAAAGAAATACTTAAAACCAAATACAGCTCTAAGCGAAAATTTAAAAAAAAACATGATTAAACGCTAAATACTAATCAATGGCCTTATTAAGAAACATGTAAGAAAGTATGACCGGTCAAGCCCGACCATATTATCAATTTCTCCACAATATTGAACAGACAAATTTTGGAGTGTGTATCCTTTTTGGTACCCATGGGCACCCAGAACAAAATTATGTTTTGGCCAAACTACGGCTTTGGCTATCGATCGAAGTTCGATATTGAATACCGTAATTTTCCTCAGCTTTATAAAACGTTTATAACGTAAATTCTATGAATTATTTGCCCTTATCGTGGTTGGCGAATTTAAAATACGCTTGCGACTGTTTGGTAAAAGATTATAGGAAATAACTTAAGGTTTTTTTAAATCTTAAAGGCAAAATACGGCATTGACAGCTTATTAGAATTTGTTTCCTGAAAATCAGCTTAGAAATTAAAATTTTAATTTTTTATTACTTATGGCGTTTTCTTTTCTACAAAAAAATGTGACATTTTATTTAAAAAAATGCAACTTGGTGTCTGTTTCTTAAAAATTTTGCTACCGAAAAGGGTGAGTTTTTTTAGAATAAAACAAGCCACCCTTTTCGGGAGCTACATTCTTAAGAGACAGACACCAAGTTGCATTTTTTTTAAATAAAATGTCACATTTTTTTGTAGAAAAGAAAACACCATTATTTTTAATCTTTCACCACTGTGATATGTTTCCAATAACAACCACTAATTTGCATTATATTACAGGACGCGAAACGACGATGTTGCAAATGTGGAAAATATGGTTTTTAATTATGAATTATAAATAAGTTATACACTATAATTAAAAAGCTTATAAGTTGATTTCAACTAATTTCCGTCGATAAAAGCCATTTATCTAAGTATGAGTCGTTTGTTGATGATGCAGATACAAACGCCAACGACAGACAAACAGACCGACAGACAGACCGACAGACTGATACCAGCTAAATGTGTTGCAAGCATCTAATGCATAGATTTCGCTAAAAACATGGTTGTAAGCAAGTATGCTTTGCAACCAGTGTTGCCACAGGTATGGTTTCTCCTTCTCTACAATAGTACGGTTGGAGCTTTTTTTGCTCAAAACTTGTTCGGATTTCAGTAGGAAAAACATTTGTTTGCATTTATAGGGGGAAAAAGGCAACATAAAAAATCTAACAATAAATTTTTATCTGCAGTTAAAAAAAAAAGAAGAATGTTGCATGTTTCCATAACTATTTTTACCCTTTCCGTGTTCATGTGCATGCATAAGTCTGCATGAGATTAATATTTGTGTTTGTGTTAAAGTACAAGTATTTAGATGAAAATTTTCGCCTGTGGTATTTTATATTTCATGTTTGTTGTTGGTGTTGTACTTTGTTTTGTTCCGATTGTTTGTCGTTGTGACTGTGTATGAGTATGTGATACTTCATGGACTCTTATAGTCTTAAATGTTTTGTAACGGTTTATCCCGCTAAATGCACTAAGCCACATGCATAATTGATGCGATGGTGATGGTGTTCTGTAGGGTTTGCAAGTAAGCGCAATTTTTGATGAACATTTCTGACCATTGTAGTTTTTGTGAGACACATTTACATATCTCGGTCGCTCAGATCGATTTTAAACTTTTGGTTAAAGGGGGCAATATTTACTAGGAATGGGAAAAATATATCGATATTTTAAAAAAATTAATCGATATATGTCGCCGATATTAAAAAAACCGATATATCAGTATATCGATATTGAAATACGACTATCGAATTCAATATTTTTTAAAGTCAGTCTTCATTAAAAACTCAAAATTTTAGCCGTTTTTCAAACAATATTTTTATTTAAAAATTGGCATCACTAATGCATCATATGTTTTGTAAAATACTATGAAGATCTAAAATGATTGGCATTTATAAAAAGCAGTGCCGGATACAAGAAGCAGATTGACAGGAGAGCACATAAAACAGAGAGTGCTCCTGATATCCTTACAATTACGTGTTTGACTAAAACAATCAAAAACATTTCTTGTTAAAGTTGGTACTTAAGGGGTGCAATTCAAATTTTAACGTAAGTTGGTACTTTTATGTCTTATTAACTTCCATTTAAAATTTTTGTAACTTACTTTTTTTTGTATTCTTCCCTTTTGTTTTTGTTATAATTAAATTTTTTTGTTTTGATTGAGTTTTTTGTTCTTATTAATTTTTGAAATAAAATTATACAATAAAAAAAAACAATGTAATTACATACATATAATATGTTTGTTCATTTGTATGCACAAAGTATATTCGATATATCGATACATCGATATTTTTGAAATAAATATTGATTCGATATATATCGATATATTTTTTCAATTTGCCCATACCTAATATCTACCACACTTAACCTTAGTAACTTAATCAAAAAAATTTACCATCAAACTTTTTTTCAGCTCACCTTAAGGTCGTCTATGCAGATAAGCTTTTATAAGCGAAGCCGCTTTTTTATACCATAGAGGGAAATTTAGTTTTTGTCTTAAATGTTAGTTAAACGAGTCACTTTTGTACTCTTGTTCTAAAAACAGGCAGGTAGATTTTAATAATTTCCGTTAATCGCCACTACCGATTGCATTTTCAATGATTTCGCACTTTGAACTTTAACTTCAAGTGATGTAACATCGAAGTCTTCGTTTTGGGCTAGAAAGGGGGCATTAAGTAGCTCTTTGTTACGCTAGCGCTAATAGTGTTCGTGTAGAAAATCATTAAAAAAATAACGTTCATCTTTCGAACACAAAAATATTACTGTTTTTATAATACTCAACAAAAATTGTGAACATTTAATTCCGTTCGGTTTTTTTTTGAAAATCCACAAAACTTCAATGTGTTCGGTTCGGCTGATTAATGTTCGTCCCTTTTGTCTTGTAAAAAAACGAAACATTTTTTACAAAAACAAAATACACACACAAAAAAAAAACTTTAAAGAACATTAAAATATAATGTTTGTCTACAGTATCACTACAATTGTTCTGTTTTTTTTACGAAGAACCAACCATTATATAATGTTCGGTTCTTTCTTGAAAATAGCTACGAACGGTATTAAGGGTTGTGTATGTCTAGTAGACACACAGTCTACACAGTCACTAAAAAAAATAGATATCGTTCCTGGGTGTGTGAGCCGAACGTTAAATAATGAACTGTTTATTTTCGAACACTGTACATTTGAGGAGGTCCATAGCAAAACACAATAATAACATTTTTCAAATTTTTGATTGAATCCTATTCTACACATTGAAATATATATTAACTTGATTACAAAGCATTCCAAAACTCAATAACTACTCTGCAATTCAATATCAAATATAAAGGTTCAGAGCAAAATGCAATAATTACACATCTCCGCAATAAATCGCTACAAGAAATTTAAAAAAAAGTTAACTTTATAAATAAATTATGCTCGTGTGGGAACTCTTATTTAACTGTAAAACGTAAGTAATTTTTGTTAAGTTAATACCTTTTGCCTTTGTTGAGTTGATTGTGAATAATATATTAATACAGTTCAAAGCAAAATGAAATAAATACTATGGATTCGAACCAAAACGCAATAATTCCAAATTTGTTATCTACACACAGAAAAAAAAAATCAAGTTAAAAACGTCGAAAACAAGCTTAATTTAAAATTTTTCGGTGGTGATTTTGGTTCAAACGTTTTTCATATTATTTAAACCTGATTTTACAATAACTTGCGAACAACATTTTTTTTTTTTTAAATAACTATAATTCATGAAAATTCGACATTGCAGTAAAGTTAGGGTAAAATGTCATTTATATTAAAATAACAATCCGAATCGCGTTGAATGAAAGGTTTTTCAAGTTGAAACAACGTGAGTTTCATGTATCGGATAATTTTTTAGCTGTTATCTTTTTGGCAACTCTGGTTTAAACAGCTGACGCACGTTTCGTGTTTTGTTTCACTGTCAAACATCTTCAGTTTGCTCTATAATTTAACCATGAATCGTCTTACAAGCGAACAACGCTTGCAAATTATTTAATTTTGTTATCAAAATGCGTGCTATGTTAAGAAAGTTCATCGCGCGCTGCTTGTGTTCAGCGACTAAGCTCAGTTTTGGCTCAATGGGTACGTAAATAAGCAGAATTGTCGATTTTGGTATGAATTTCATATCAGCCAGAAGCATTGCAAGAGCTACCAATGCATCCAGAAACAGTCACAGTTTGGTGCGGTTTATGGGCTGGTGGCATCATTGGACCGTACTTCTTCAAAGATGATGCGAATCGTAACGTAACTGTGAATGGTGAGCGCTACCGTGAGATGATATGCAACTTTTTTTTGCCCAAAATGCAAGAGCTTGACTTGAATGACATGTGGTTTCAACAAGACGGTGCCACATGCCACACAGCACGCTTAACAATGGACTTATTGAGAGGCGAGTTTGGTGAACATTTTATTTCACGTTCGGGACCGGTCAATTGGCCGCCTAGATCGTGCGATTTAACGACTTTGGACTATTTTTTGCGGGGCTATGTTAAAGCTCATGTCTATACACACATGCCCGTTTCAATTGACGCATTGGAAGACAACATTGAAGTATTTATTCATGAGATACCGGCCGAAATGTTGGAAAGAGTATGCCAGCATTGGACTAAGCGGATGGACCATTTTAGGCGCAGTCACGGTCAACATTTGCATGAAATAATCTTCAAACATTAAATTATATGGACCGTACTATCGATTCAAATAAAGATTTCAGGCATTTTTTTGAAATTTATGTGTTTTTTTTAAACTTTCCTATAGCTCTTAAAAATCACCCGATATTTGCACATTTCCTTAACTCAACTTAAGCACATTATAGTTTTGCCTTAATAACCAAAGTTTTTTTTTAAGTTTAACTAAAAATGTTTTCAGTTCTAATTAATAATAGTTGATAGTAAATAAAATATTAAAATTTAAAAAATGGCTTTTTTCAAAAAATACTCAATTCTTAGGAGGTTCGCGCCGAACCTCCAAAGATGTGACTTTTTACTTTTTTTTTTAGCAATTTTTGTTTGTTTTAAAGTTAGACAAAAAAATATTGCTATTAAAATATTATTCGAGACCCACTACAGGGCTTTCTGAAATACATCCGTACTCCATGTTTTTTCCGTTGTGTTGTTGTAACTCTTATATAAAAGAAAATATTTATTTATTAGCTTTTTAGACCCGACGTTATATTTATATTCTAGAATTTGACGTAAAAATTCGTTAAATAAAAAATTGTAACGTAACTCCATTACATCGTTTCAAATGCAAAATGGATTAAAAATATAAGAAACAAAAAAGAACAGTAAAAAATTAAACAAAAAACTAGGCTCTCTTTTCAGATTTGACTTGTTATACAACCGCTAAGAAGACTAAAGCGCAAAGAACAGAATTTAACAGGGATATGTTTTTGTTTAAAATATTCTGTTCAGGTTAAAGTAGTACAATAAAACTGAGGATGTAAGAACTGTACATTGCATTAGGTTTTTTTTAGATAGCGGTTTTTTAACTCGCTTACAAATATTTTTTTCACTGTCATTGGTTTTGATAGTAAATACAATATAATTTACAGAGAAGACTTAAATGCTTTTTTTGCTTTTTTTAGCTGTTTTTTTGCTTCTCTTACAATGGTGTTGCTTTTTTTTGGATTTTTTTGTTAAAAAGTCCCATTTTTGTATTAAAAACTACGTATGTTACTACCAAGGCGAATTCCTCTATAAAAGTGAATTCGCCTTCGTTACTACCTTTTTGTAACTCTGTTTTCATTTTAAAAATAATCAACTGAAATCAAAGTAGGCTGTTAAAAATAGAAATAAATAAAAAAGTTTAAAAAATGCCGAAAGAGAAAAGTAATAAAAATTTATTATTAAAAATGGTAAAAACATATGAAGGAGTCTTTAAAATTTAAGAAAATTGGCTCTTTTGCCAATATATGGTGCTGCAAAATAAGTTGTTCGTAAAAGTCTAATGTGGATCAACATATAAGATGTGGGAAACACCAATTGGCGTCTTCTAAGCAAGAGAACCATCCACAGAAACTAATTACGGAATATCCAGTGACTCCAACTGTCACAACATTTCAAAAGGATCTTTGTAAAGCATTGTTAGAATCCAATATACCAATAAAAAAAAAAGTTAGTTCTCCCAGTTTCAAAAATTCCATTGAGAAATATTCTCAAATGTCGGTTCCGTCTGAAACTTCCATTCGCCAGAAATACATACCAGAATTGTATAGGGAATCTATAGAAAAAATGCGTCAAGCAACCAAAGACAAATATATATGGATTTCTGTAGATGAAACTGCGGACAGCGAACAGAGATATGTTGCATATTTTATTTTTGGAGTCTTAGAAGAATTGAAAGACAATAAATCTTATTTATTGAACATGCAAGTACTGGAAACGGCAAATGGCGCATCTATTGCAGCATTTTGTAATGATTCGTTACAAGTATTGTGGCCAGATTGTTAAGTTGAAAAGAAATCAAGTTAGAATTTTCTGTATTTAGGCATAAAATATAACAAAGTGTTACTTGTAGTAACGGATGCAGCTGCATATCGTCACCTAAAATGCAAAAGGCCGTAACTACTCAAAAATTCAAATTTGATTTTTGATTGATTAAGACGTACTTAACCGAAACACATCTACACAGAAAATCTTACATGTATACGTCCAAAAATAACGACATTATTTCCGAAAAACAAAAGGCCGTAACTGCAACGTTAACAATTTCATAAACCAAAAAGCCGTAACTACGGTTTTCCAAAAAAAAAACAAGAAAAAAAATCTCTTTCAATGTGTGTTATTGCGTTATTATTTTTCTTAACCACTTTAATTTAATTTTATTTTCTCGAATTAAATTTATAAATTAAATAAATTTTTTTAATAGTTATGAGGAATTTTGTGTTTTGTTTTAAAATACTTACAATAAATAGATACAAAAAGACATCACTTGCCTAAAAACTTTTTTAGTTACGTCCTTAAAGCACTATTCTCTTATCTTAACCATTTGTTTTATTTTATGCACAATTTTATTCTTGTAGATACGGCTTTTTGGTTTCAGAAAAATAGAGTATAAAAGGCCGTAACTCAGATTTCTTAACCCTTCTGCATCCCTTGGATATGATCCTTTGGGTCAATATGACCCAACAATAAAATGTTAACAGCATTTCATATTTAAGTGTAATAAAAACAAAAGCGATTCTATTGATTATTTGACCGAAAAAATTATTGATCGATGATTCTGAATGAAGATGAACTCAATTCAATAGAAAACAAATTTTAAAGTGGAATTAAACTTGCAATATCGCATGTTGGGTCATATTGACCCAAAGGATATTAAATGTGTGTAAATCGTGTTTTTTGGAGGGGGAAGGAAAAACTAAAATTTTATTATTTTCATTTAAATTTATAATTTTTGTCCCTGTAATGGATAAATTGAAGTTCCACGTCCATATCTTATATTAAAAGGGACAAATTTTGCGTTTGAAAACCAAAATTGGGTCAAATTGACCCAAGGAGTGCGGAAGGGTTAAAAAGTACTTTTTTCCATTAATTTCTTTTTTAGAAACAAATCCGTCTTTGTTTTCTAAGCTTGAATCTAAAATTTGGATATTAAGTTTTAAGTAGTCTTTAATTTATAACGTTTATTTCTTCTCCCGTAAAAAACCATAAAGTGTAGATACGGCCTTTTGCATTTTAGGTGACGATATATGCTAAGTGGAATATCTTCTCCAAAGGCAATGTATCCGAAAATGCTTCATTTAACATGTTTTGCACATGGTATCCATCGATTAGATGAATTCATTCGTTAGAAGCGGCAATGTACTACGCTGAACATCTTGAAGAAGTTAAAGCCGTTGTTTTAGAACTTGGCACTCAGGATTCCGACTTAATTGTGCAATCCAAAAAGATATTTGAAAACTCCGAACTAAGTTCTCAACTTGCATTTCTAAAATACAATTTTGCAAACATTTTGGTTGCTATAAAAAAATTGCAAACTGCGGACTTATTAATTTCAGAGAGCACTAATATTTTGTCGACAGTTTTTGACGGACTATGCAAGATCGAGGAAAAAGAAATTTGAGAAAATATTAAAAAGAAATCCCGGATATCAGCAGTTTTTAGAAATAAAATATATTTTAGAGTCTGGTACTGTTCCAAAAGATGAATATGTTTGTCCTCTAATGAAATTCTCAAATTTAAATATGCACCGTCAACCTCCGTGGATGTAGAAAGAAGCTTCTCTTTATACAAAACGCTTTTAACAGATTGACGTAGAAAATTAAAATTTGAAAACATAAAAGCCCACATGATAGTATAATTAATATATAATAATTTTGATGATGTGGAAGAACAAAACATTTTTTAGTGCTTTTTTTTTGCTGCTTTATCAATTTTTTGTTGCTTTTTTTATAATTTCTTTTTGCTGTAAAAGTATTGAATATTGCTTTTTTTTCTTCTCTGATTATTAAAGATAATATTAAAAATACTTGAGAGTACAAAAAGAGTCACCTAAAAAATTAATACTAAATATCTTTTTGAATAGTTTCAGGAAGTGGTTCTATTAGTTTTGCCAATTTTGTATATAAAAGTTTATTGTTAAATTTTGCAGGAACAATAAGAGCTATTTTAATGGGCAGCTCCCATTGTATACAAGTTTCCCATTGTTTGAAAAAAAAAATGGCATGAACTACCCATAATTTCATCATAACTTAGAATTTTAACGCCACAGAACATTCCACTTTAATATAAAACCTATTGCCACAAATTTCCTTGGTAATAAGTAAAACAATTACTTTCTTATTATTATTTTAAATTAAATTTACTAAACCCTGCCACTGCATCTCGACCAATCTAGAACATCGTCTTTACTTTTACTTCAAACATAACCAGAGCATACAAGTGCAAGCACTCATTCATTGAATGCATGAGTTTGAACGATATTCGTACATTTTTATTGTTATTGTCATCCATTGGATTCGTTAAGATGGCAAATACAATAAATTTAAGCCATAACGATGACATTTTTATCATCCCATGCCGTTCTTCGATTTTCTAAAATCATTCCTCATAGGCGGGCTTCATGTGTATTCCCCTAGAGTGTGATTTACCACCACCCATTCAGTCATTCAGTAATTCCTCTTGCAAAAGTTGTTGCTTGTATTTGGGCTTTTGATTGTCAATGCTGAATAAGTAGTACACAAGTGTGTGTTTATATCGGTCTGCGTGCAAGTGTGGAATATTGTTATCTACACTCACAATATTCTGTACGTAAAATTAACTGAAATGGTAATATAAAATAAATTAATTTCAGTTAAAAACGGTCTACTTATTTTTCATTTATTTTTAACGAAAAGTTCAATTAATTTTTACTGTCAAAAATTCATTTGTTTTTACGGAATATGGGGTTGAATTTTTGACAGTAAAAATTAATTGAACTTTTCGTTAAAAATAATTATTATAAATAAAATAGAAACTGGGAATTATTTCCTTCCGAAGGTTACTTTATATTATATTCAACATTTTTCATTTTTCGAATTTATTCTATGAGCTAAATTTCAGTTATGTATTTTATAAAGCTTTTTTGTAATAGTTTTATTCCTTCAATTTTTCAGAAATGACTTTATACACTACCAGACTATTATATAAAATACATAACTGAAATTTAGCTCATAGAATAAATTCGAAAAATGAAAAATGTTGAATATAAATAAAATAGTTATTTTATTTAATTCAGTCATTTTCGTTTACTCCACAAAAGAGCCGAATTTCTAAAAAAACCAGACAGACATCTGTCCGCTTGTTTTTCTAATGAGAGAGAGAGAGAGAGAATATTATTATTTACTTACTCCGTTACACACGTTTGTTTTACTTTTGTTGTACTGACCACGTTGTTTACAGAAGAACTCTCAATTATAAGACACCAGCAATTATTTAATTTTTAAAATTTTATGTATTTAACTAAATTATTTTAACAAATAGAACCTGGGAATTGTTTTACACAAAACAAGCAAATCTTTTTTTTTATAGATAAGTAAAAATTTATTTTTGGTAGTTAAATTATATAAAAAAACCGAATAATCATTTGTTTTGTTTTTACGGAATTCGCGGTTGCATTTTTGACATTAAAAATTAAATGAACTTTTCGTAACTTTAAATTACATTTTCATTTTATTTTACATAAAAAAGAATTCAACTTAAACAACGGACAATATTAACTGCAACTGAAAATCCGTATTAATGTACGCTTATGGTGTTTTCTTTTCTAAAAAATAATGATGCATTATGGTTGTGTAATATATTTATTAGGTCACACGAACCCTTACAAAGTGATACATTTTTCTAAATCACAATGGAACAAAATAATTGCTACGTTTTACACTCAACACTAATGTGTATTTAGCGTGTTAAATATTGAATGCAAAGTTTGTACTAAAAGCGATATTCACCACGCTTGCAGCAATTTTCAACATAAAATTTTCTTACAATTCCAATAAGCGTTAACAGCACTGATTTTCAAGAATTAATGTCAGCTGTTGTTAAAAATTTTACGACAAAATAAATATAATTATTTAATTAAAGTAAAACAAACGAAAAACAAAAAGTTTTTATATCCATCACAATATAACTAAAAATCACAATATAACGCAAATTGTCCGCAAACACAAGAAAAAAAATACTTGCTTGCATAAAAAAGTACTTTACGCAGATTCAAAAAAGGGTATTATCTCACACTCAGTTAAAACTGCAAGTAAGAAATGGAACAAATTTGCCATTTATTGTTGCAACATGTTTAGAAAGGAAAACGATAACTTCTCACATTTTTGCATATATTTTTAGAATGGAACAAAAACCCGCACGAATGGTAGCATATATGGAACATTATTGTCAGAAAAGAAAACACCATTAGTTTTATGAATAACTGTTAGAATCGGTTAAACATAAATTTGCTTAGAATTTTAAATGTTTATTTATTTAAAAATGACTGAACGGAAATAGTTCTTAAATAAACTACTGTCCGTTACTGTAATAATATTGTGAGTGTATTTACGTTGCCGTTGTAGGTTTTTATTGTTCTAGCTGTTGGTGCGAGCAAATGCAACTTCATTATTTTAATTAAACAAAAATAGACTGGAAGGTGGGAGGAAGAACTCTTCAATTATTGTTCAGTTCTAGTTGTTGTTTTAGTTCGATTAAATATGTGTGTTGCAATATTTATTTCCTGTTGTGTATGTCTGTGTTAATATTCTTTAAAGTGCATTTAATTACACTATTTGTGATTTGAATAAGGGAAGCGTAATGCATTGAATGGTAGTATAAATAAGCTATTGCAAATATGTATGTATTTATTAGGGTACTCATTTAATCGGCCTTTTGCTTGAATCGGGTAATCGCTCGATTAATTAACCGAGGTTTTGGTTTAATCGATTAATAATCGGTTAATTTTGTTTTTGATCGGTTAACCGATTAATAATGTTATTTTATAAATTAAGTAATTTCAATATATAAAAACGCATTAATTGTTTATTATTTGGAGTTTATTAGTAAAAAAAAACAATAACATACCAAACATAACAATTCTTGAACTAAAACGAGCAAACAAAAAAAAAAAAAAAACAATTCATAAATATTTAATATGCATTTTTCAATTAATACACAAGGTGTGCTATCAAGTCATATCGCCATAGGCTGTAGGAAATATCGCCCAAAGAAAAATGGCCAAAAAAAAAAAATCACCCAAAAAAATTCCATGTTAAATTGGGCCTTAATTCATATGAAAAGTGACCCAAAATTTTTGGGCTTTTTTTCGTTATTATTGGGTGATTTTTCGTTTTTTAAATTGGGTGATTTTTCGTTATGAATTCGTTATGGTATAACAAACACCGGCTTAGCTAACTAAAGCTTCTCTGCGTATATGGCCTTCGTTCGAAAACAAGGCAGACTTTAGAAGCTTTACTTAGCGAAACCGGTACTTGTTCTACCATAGAGGAGAAAATCCTTGCGCATCAACATGGTCAAAATATATAAATCATCCTAAGATATCGAACAACAATAAACTTAAAATTTTTGTCTCTGCTTCCAGATCTTTAATGTTTTACGGTGCTCAAATTTGGGGATTTAAAATATATGATGAAGTGGAAAAATTATTTCGATACTTCATAAAGAAAATTTTACTTTTACCATTAAATACGCCAAACTACATGCTTTATTTAGAAACTGGTCTAAACTCCCTGTATATTGATACCTCAAGGCTACATTTTTCTTACATTAATAGAGTTCTACAACTGCCTGAGCATAGATTGCCTCGAATGTTAGCTGAACAAATTATTTCAATGAGAACCTTTTGGGCTGAGGAGTGGGTAAACATATGTGAAAAAATTCAATATGTTCCTGAAAATGCTACTAAACCCCTGTGTGAATACTGGAAACCAATACTTGAACTTTTAAAAACAACGGAAAGAGAAGATCTTATATCTAATGCAAGAGGCTCACAATTTCATGATTTGTATCCGCAATTAACTTTTAGCACAAATCCTATTTTTACTTCAGAATTTTCGTCGCGTGCTACAAGTCTACTAATCAGAGTACGTGGAGGTCTTCTTGATTTAAATAGTAGAGCATTTAGACGTACTTATGTTGGCCTATGTACCTTTTGTAATCTGGATGAATCCGAAAATACGTTTCACTTCCTAGGAGTTTGTCCTATTTTTAATGAGTTCCGGTTTAAATATTTTAGTAAAACATTTTTGGATATGAACGAAGTTTTAAATATACTTAACGGCAACGATAATAATCACTTTAGTTTATATAAATATGTGGAAATTTGTTAAAAGTATAGAAAACTTATCCTAAATGAATTTAATTAAATTCCTTTAAAATTAATTATTAATTTTTAATGTACAATTTATTCTTTTTTATATAATCAATTTAAAATTTGGTAGAACCAAAGTAAATTTGCTTATAAATTAATTTATTTAAAATTTAATTTAAATCAGCTTTAAAATGCCAATCTGGCTCACAACTATTATAGTTAAGCCAAATATAGATACATAAGACTAAGTAATAAAATATTTGGGGGATATACAAGATAGTCATTACGTCTTATGTCTTTAAAGCTGTTATGATACTTGCTATTTTTTGTATTTTTTCTATATTGGAGAACAGTGCAAATATATTTCCATAGGAAAACTGACTAAGTGTAAAGAGTATGATTATATCATAAAAAATCTTGAAATGTCAAACAAATATACATGTGTTATCGATAAATAATCTAAGACTGTCAAAAAAATATAAAATTTTTTTACTTAAAATTGACATTTCCAGATTAATTGTTAGCACTGTTGCCAATTTTTTTAGTTTTTGATCGATAGAAACGGTTTTTAACATTTTTTTTTGCGATTTTTAGCTTTTTTGACGGTTTTTTGTGGGGAAAAAACGTGGGCAGTATTGTTTGTTTTGTTTAGATTTTATCAAATTGTATTTCTTGTTCTTGTTCTTTCTCGCATTTTTTGTTTCATTCAGTCAATCCTAAAAAAATCCAACACAAAAAATAGCAAGTATCATAACACCTTAAATAATTACAAGAAATATATATCGTTGGCTTAATATGCAAACCGGCTAAATCCACTTTTTATGTAAATTGAGATTTTGATGCCGTTTGGTAGAGAAAGGTACGCCCTGCCCTGTTGACCAGCATGTGGTTTTTATTATATTTAAGTCTTGAAGAGTGTCAAACTAACTTTATTTTTAATTTTCTATCAAGCTGCAAATAGGAAAATTAAGAAGTCTCTCCTGCTAAACGATATATGACTGTTGTGGGCTACCGCTTATAATTTAGATATCTACTGTATATATATATATATATATATGTTCCCGACGATCCTATAAGGAGCATAGGGCCCCAATATAAGGAGCATAGGGCCCCATATCTACTGTACAGTTATGAAGAATCAATGAACACATCATTAGAATATTTATTTTGTTTGAAACACAACAATATTTATTTTAAACATGATTTAGCCGAATAGTATGTAAGATTTGGACGAAATTTTAAAAATGAAAGATGGCCCGAAAAAATGGGCTATTTTTCATACAATATTTTTGGGTGATTTTTCATTATGAAATTAAAAAAAAACAAAAAATCACCCAATAATAACGAAAAATAGCCCAAAAATGTTGGGACACTTTTCATATGAATTCAGGCCCAATTTTAAATGGCCCAAAAAAAAAAAAATATGAAAAATCGCCCAAATGAAGAATCGCCCAAAAGAACATGAAAAATGACCCAAAAAGTTATATATGAAATTTTGCCCAACAAAAACGAAAAAGGGCCCAAAAAAAAAATGAAAAATTACCCAAAAAGCAAAAACGAATTTTTCCAAAAAAAATATAAAAATTACCCAATGTGCAAAAAAGTGGTTATTATTCATATAAATTTAGTTCCATACAAGTGTAAGTTTTATGTAAAAAATTGCATTCTATCTTCAACAGCTGCTCGGCAGTAAGGACAGTAATACCGGCTGCGCAAACTTCGCTAAGCTTCTCTGCATAGCCGGCCTTCGGCCGGGCGCAAGGATTTTCTCCTCTATGGTATAGCAAACACCGGCTTCGCTAACTAAAGCTTCTCTGTATATATATATATATCCCCCAAATATGTATATATAAAAAAATAAACTGACATAATTTCATTAGTTATAGGAGATCTTTTAAGATAATCTTTTAGAAAAGTATTTTTTTTTTTTTTTTTGCCAAAACTTGACTTGGAAAAAATTCTTTCACTTATCGCAGATGAATATCTAATTTTTCAGTCCTTTTCCAGGATTTCTCTCAACATATAAAATACTCCATTATGCCATTAAAGTTTTTTTTAAATAATTAGTATTGTGGTTTTTTTTTTAATTTTTAACACTTCTAATTGCTTCTGTTAATTCTGTTAAAAGACTGATATGAGAAGATATAAGAAGAAACAAATAACTAAACACATACATAAAACAGAAAAAAACGTGTTGGTAATCAAAAATTTAACCCATTTTTCGCTACATTCTTGTTGATCGATGATGAAGATAAAAAAAACACTGTAATTTTAGTCACCAGTCGGCGGAAAATGGGTTAAAATAAAGATCATCACTGAACACCATTTTTGTTTTAATGAAAAAATATTTTCTAAAGTTTAGAATCTAAAGTTTAGAATCTAAACACATACATACATTTTGTATATAAGATGAAACAAATAATTAAAATCACAAAAAAATATGTTATAATACTACAAAATATTGAAAATTTTATCACATCGGTTAATCGGTTAATCGACTGAAATTAATCGGTTTAATCGTTAATCGAAAAAAGCCAATTTGAAATTAACCGATCAGTTAATCGGGTAGTTATTAATCGGTTAACCGATTGACGACTAACCGAATGAATACCCTAAAATTTATAATATAATAAAGGATTTAATTAAAATAAAGTTGTTTTTATAATATAATTCTAAATATTGGCCATTTAGGCCAGTAAAGTGTAAAAGCATTTTACATGCATTTTGAGAGGTGATTGCAACTGAAAACAAAGGTTTTTGTCGGTATATTGAGAAAACCAAAATCGTTACCGTACAGTATAACGGTCTAATAAATTTGTGTCAACATTAAGTAACAGGCAAAAAAAATTAACTTGAAAAGAGCAAAATTGCAAAAAATCATCAAATTTATAATGAAGCTTGAAATTTTGTCCACTAAAACTCTGCCATTTATTAACTCATCTTCACAAACGACCCATGGTTATTTTAGAAGTTTTATAACCTCTCACTAAAAAAAAAGAAATATATAATCCGTTTAAAATCTTTGAAGATCCCAGCAAAAACTTACATTGCAAAGTAATGAGTTAAAAAGCGAATATAACGACTCTTTACTACTTAACTCATTATTTTAACACGGTGATGTCATTGGAGGCAAGTACTTACCACCCTCGCTTACAAACAGGGAGTTAAATAAGTTTTTTACTCCGATGTCACCAAAATTACAACTAACATGTCATGACTTTAAAAAAATTTTTTTTTTTATATTTTTTTTAAATTATTTTTTTCTTTTTTTTCTTATTTTATTTTACTTTATGTTTTTTTTCTATATTTTCTTATTTTATTTTACTTTGTTTTATTTTTTATTTTTTTCTGTCTCTGGCGGGATTCGATCGCGCAACCTCGGTGTTGATAGACTAGCTCACTACCAGCTAGTCTACCGGGGCAGTGTAGTTTTTGTATAAAAAAACGATGTTTTTACTCAATTAAGAGCGTAAATATGAGATTAAATTATTGGAGGCAACTACTTACCACCCTCGCTTACAAATAGGGAGTTAAATAAGTCATTACCACATTCGCTTACAAATAGGGAGTTAAATAAGTCATTACCACATTCGCTTACAAATAGGGACTTAAATAACTTATTACTCCGATGTTACCAAAATTACAACTAACATGTCATGACTATAAAATTTCAGTAGAGCATAATTTTTCATATTCAAATTTATTACAAATTGTTTTTTATTTATAATAAAAAAAAAAAACAAATTGTAAGAACAAATATTTTAAATCAATTTGTATTAGATTTGAAAAAACTTCAACCGTAGATGCATTTTATTACGAATGAATTATAAATTTCGTTAATCAACTCATACACAAGTACTTAGGTATCAGATTATATGTCAGCCATTACCAAACTACTTCTATGTAATGCAGATGGTATGAAGTAGTCATTGAAAAGCAACTTGTTCAGTAATGGCAAGTCATTACCAAGTTTTTGCTGGGATATTTGCATTTCAGTCACATCATCTTATTTAAAAACACAAATAACGGTTATTTTGGAATATCTGAAAAACTGTTCTATTTTTAACAATTATGATTTCATATTCGGATTCAAGTTCATTTGGTTAAAAAACTGTCACGTAGTGTTATCGGCGTATACAAATAATTTCCCAGAGTGATTTAAAGCCTTATAAAACAACAAAAGACAAAATTTCGGCTTAAGGCGCACTTGGGCTTTAAGGCTTTGTATGGGGCCTAAGGTAACCAACATGATGTTGAGTTAATAAGAACGAATTTGTGCAAAATCTTTTATCAAGCCGTTGACACCAAGTTTGTTCTTTTCTTTTGAGTTTTTCAAATGTGAGAACTTTTTCGGATAGACAGACGGACATGGCTAATAATGCATTATAATTGTGTAATATATTTATCAGGTTACACGCACCCTTATAAAGAGGTACCAATTTCTAAATGAAACAAAATAGTAGCTACGTTTTACACTTAACACTAATGTGTATTTAGCGTGAATGCAAAGTTTGTACTACACTGAAAGAAAAATGCTACATATATTTAATGAATCATTTTCATAAAAAAATTTTCCTTGTGTAAATGAAAATTTTCATTGTTTAAATGGAATTTCATAGTTAAAATGAAGTATTTTCGTTAAAATCGCTTCATTGGATTTCGTAATTACGTTAAAAATTTTCATTGAATATATGAAAACTTAAGTTTGTCCAAGTTAAACAAAAAATTTTAATTGGGAACATAAAAAATCATTATACAAAGATAACTATATTCATAAATGAATACAAAGTTATAGTTTCCTTAAAAAATGTTTAATTGTTAATTAAAAAATGTAAGATTTAATAATTTCATACACCTAATGTTACATGTATGCCATTAAATTTATGAAATCAAAAAATTTTTTTATAAAAGCAACATGTTTCAATAATTGCCTTCATAAATTTAAATTTTCATTCTGACAATAAAAATGTCAATATAGTAATGAAACAAAAACTTTCAATCCACTTTCAATCAACGTTGTTATTGTTATTATGGACAATTTGATCTCATATTTACGCTCTTAATTGGGTAAAAAACATAGTTTTTTATCCAAAAACTACACTGCCCTGGTAGACTAGCTGGTAGTGAGCTGGTCTATCAGCACCGAGGTTACGCGATCGAATCCCGCCAGAGACAGAAAAAAAAAAAAATAAAATACAGTAAATTAAAAAAAGAAAAAAAAAAAAAAAATAATTAAAAAAAGAAAAAAAAAAAAATTAATAATATTCATAGATCTAATGTAATATTTCATTAAATCCTTTTAATGAAACAGGTTTCATTGATCCAACGAAGCGCTGCATAGGTTCCTTTTTAATGCAATTTTTTATGGGATTAATGTCAAAATGCATTGGTATTGCGAAGAAAATTCTTTCAGTGTAATAAGCGATATTCCCACGGTTGTAGTGATTTTCAATATTATATTCTCTTTGAATTCCAATAAGCGTTAACAACACAAGTTCTTATATTTATCACAACACAAGTTCTTATATTTATCACAATATATGGCTCAAAATCACCAAGGTGCAGAATTGTTTTTGCGAGCAATTTAATGTATTAAATCTTGACTTTATTGAAAAAAGAAAATTTACAAATTACTACAACTAACCTGTTTTATGTGTACATCAATCAATAAATTTAATTAAAGAAGTAATTTTAAAACTAAATCAATACAGTATCGGACAAAACCTAAGCACCCCCTCAGTATATTTTTTTTAAATGATAAATTTTTTAAGAAAACAAAATTATAAAAAATTTTATTTTTTATTTTTTTATTTATTTATATCTTTTTTATTGAAAAACACAAAGTTAAGGAATTCAGAATTTAATAAAAACAAGTTAGAGTGCTATATTCGGCTCTGCCGAATCTTTGATACCGTCCACCGACAGTTCGAATGTTTACGGAGTAATATCTGTATGATGTTATTATTATCTTAAACTGTGACAATTTGTTATTAATTATGGTTTTAGGCGACTAAAGTGTTTTCCGGTAGTAGGGTTTATATGGGGTCTAAGGTAAATTATGGACCAATCATTCCGAATTTTCACAGCGTCATTTCTAGTCCTTTAAAACTCTGACGTACCAATTTATGTTATGCTAGCATTATTAATTATGGTTTTAGGTGTACTAAACTGTTTTCCGGGAGTAGGGTTTCTATGGGGCCTAGGGTAAATTATGTACCGATCTTCACGAAATTTCACAGTATCATTTATAGTCCTATAAAACTGTGACGAGCCAAAATTTGTTATGATTGCATTATTTCTTACGGTTTTAGGCGTACTAAACTGTTTTCCGGTAGTAGGGTTTATATGGGTCCTAAGGTAAATTATGGACCGATCGTCACGAAATTTCACAGTGTTATTTCTTGTCCTAAAAAACTGTGACGTACCAAATTTTGTGACGCTAGCGTTATTTTTTACGGTTTCAGGCGTACTAAACTGTTTTCGGAAGTATTGTTTATATGGGGCTTAGGGTAAATTATGGACGGATCATCACGAAATTTAACAGCGTGATTTCCAGTCAAATAAAACAAATTTTTGCAAATTCTTATCTCATTCCGTGGCTTGTTCCAGCATTTATGTTATTTTTTGTAACAAAATTATCAATTTTTTTAGGTGGTGGTTCCACATTTTGATTCATAGCTCTGGTCCTACTGCACCGATTTTGCTGGATTTCAATCCGAAACTGCTTAGGATAACTACCAGCAATTTGGCACCAAGTTTGTTTATTTCTTTTGAGTTGTTCGAAAGTGAGCGTGTTTTCAACTTAGAATTACTCAAGGACCCAGAATATATATACTTTATGGGGTCTGAGGAAATAATTTCTAGTTTCTATTTGTTAAAATAGTTGAGTTAAATACATTCAATTTATAAAGTATCACTATCCAGTGTGATACAAAGAATGCTGACGAAGGCCGTAGCGGGACAGAAAATGCATTATATTCTGCTGGTATCTAATAATTGTAAATTTTTCTATACATAAAATATACCTCATTGCTGTCCAAAAGAAGGCTATGGTAAAATGTAAAAAGAAAATACAATATAATAGTCTGGTAGTGTATAAAGTCGTTTCTGAAAAATTGAAGGAATAGAACTATTACAAAAAAGCTTTATAAAATACATAACTGAAATTTAGCTCATAGAATAAATTCGAAAAAATTAAAATATGTTGAATCTAAATAAAACATTTTAATATTTAAACCGTTGCTTACAATTCAAATATATCCTTATTTATACCTTATGACATCAATATCATAATTTCGGTAACAGTTTTGTCATTCCGGGAACGATTGATCATTTCCGGGAACATTAACATTTTTTTAATAAAATACGCATAAATTGAGCTTTTTTTTTAGAAAATACATAGTTTATTTTATAACAGAACTATTATTCTGTTCATGTAACGTTAATTCGATCATAAGAGTTTTGAATTTTTTGATTTTTCTAAAACTTTATGAACGATAATAGCAACTTCTTTAATTTTTTGGCGTATTTTGCTTGAAAAGGATTTTGTATGTATTGTTTTTACTTATGTTTATATAATATAGATTCATAATAAACCCGTGTTATTAAACGATGCTTAAGTTATGTACTTTGTTTTGTTTTTGTTAATGTAATCAAACTTACAAAAACGTTCCCTAAATGATGGTTTTCCGAAAGATATTTACTAAAAAGCAGTTTTATAAAAAAAGTTTAGAATTGTGTGCGCTGCCCTGTCAAAGTTTATTAATATACAAATTTTGCAAAAGTATAAACTAAGAGCCATTATTATAACTTAACATTTTTTCTGGCATAAAATCAATCTTGAAATTTACAACATTGGTGATTTTGAGCCATATGTAACCATAAATCACAATATCACACAAATTGTACGCACACACAAGAAAAATTTTAAGCTTGAGGTCAACACCACGCGTTTTCGTCTCTACGTATTGTATGATTTTTATAACTCCCATGCGTTCTATGTTTCAAGTTAAATGCAACGCTTTTTATGCGGCATCACCATAAGTAAAAATTATTTTTCATTTGTCAAAACCAGCTGATTTGTTTTACTTGTAACAATATTAAAGATTAAACAAAAACAACGACAATTAACAGTGTAGTCGGGGCTGTTAGAAAAGGTAAACTCACCGTTCACTGTTTAGCCATACAAAATCACACAGACAAAAACCGAATCACTCAAGCATGTGTTCAATCACGAAGTCAAACATTTAATATAATATCATATTATACACAATTCTCAAACCATTTTCAAATGCTTGATTTAAGCATTTGAATTTAAATTAACTATTATTTGAATAACACATTTAACATAGATTGTTTAATCAATTTGATATCAAATTGTTAACAAGCTATGTTCACACCTATTAAATATTTGATGTCCTACACGTAACCACTATTTTCATTAAAAGGTTATTTGCTTTTGCAAAACTTTGGCTATATCAAACATCATTTTACAGTTTCTAAATTACACTATGCAATTATCTTCTTACAAATAAAGTTTAGTAAACCAATGGAAATTGTAAAAATTAAAGCTAAAGTTTGATCAATTTACTGGTCACGTTTTTTGTTGGATTTTTCAGATGGTATTCTAAAATAATAACAAAAAAACTTGGCAGCACTGAAAAGAAATATATTTGTAAACATAAAAAAATGGTGTCAAATGTGAAGTGAATTCAACTTTGGAAAACATTAATTTCTTGTGAAAATATATAAATTAAATACATATAAAAGAGTAAGAATGCGAATATTAATATTTGGAGATTAAAATTTGTTCAAAAATTTTTAGTATGCTGGACCAAACGCAGTCTAAACTAAAAAAAAATCAAACAGAATCTGGGAATTTATTTCTCATGGTCAGTAACATTTATTATATAAATGTTCATATTAAGTCGAATGTGTATTCTTTTATACTTTTTTAATAGTCTTATTTCTTCAATATTTCCCAGGAATATTTCTATGCACTATCAGAATTTTTGTTTGTATATTTCTGTTATGAATATATGTACAAACAAAAATTTTATATAAAAAAAATCATTTACTCACATTTTCATCACTATAAAATTTAGTATAATTTGTCCTTTATTTAATATCCTGCAGTATAATTTTATACACTACAACTTCTATGTATTCTAAAAATACTCAATGTTGTTGTAGTTTACACTTGCTCTAGGGCTGTTATTGTTGTTGTCACTGGTACACTGGTCTATGGTGCTGGTTGTTGGGTTAACTACAGCACAGCCTGTTGACATAAATTCTTAGTGGTATGCTGTACTGTTCGGTTGGTCATTGGTGTCTAGTGGTAGTTGTTGGTGATGGTAGTGTCATCCTTAATAAATAAACTAACACATGCAAAAAAAAATATTTTCACATGCACACACACATACTTAAAAATCCCCTTACACTACAATGTTAATTGTAGGAAAGTAAAAGCATCTGTAAGAGTAAATATGTCGCATATAAATCAATTAATTAGACATTTTTAACTGTATACTTGATTATATTGAATTTATTAAGGATAATCTACATAAAATTATCGTCATGGGAAATAAGGAAGTTAAGTTTTCCTTTTTTTGTTTTTTTGTTTGTTTTGTTGGTCATTTATTACTTGTACGGGTGCATATGTAGAGCGAAAGATTAAAGTTAATTTAATCAACAAATTAGTTTTTCTACATATACACTGTGGTAGAATGTACAACAGACTCTAATATTTAATGGTCAATTTTAATGGTCAGACTAGAATGTTAATATTGGCAGCAGGCATCGAGCAACAGATAAATTATTGCAAAATGTATTTATTTATTGTAACAGAAGAAAATGCTAAAAGTGATATGTAAATGTTTTTAGTCGTTAAAGTTATTTTAATTTAATAGGGAAAGAGATGCGAATTTCTGTTATGTTTTCTAAGTTAAACTTTAATATTATAATTCAAATATCATCTGAAATGCTAAAGGACAATATTAATTCTTGTGTGAAAGTTTATAGGTAACATGCTGTCTTTCTCTCTCGCCTTAAAAAGGCTTGAATTCCAGCCAAATCCACCGAATTCAAATAGCTCGATATATGTTAAGTGATGATTGCTACACCGGTGGCACCCATATTTGGGGGTTCTTACCCAAAATAAAGGGAAATATTGTTGTTGAAAGGGATATCAAATTTATTTTAGGGGTTGCCATTGGTAATATTAAACAAAAAAAAATAGGATTTGTTGGGGAAATTTTCCATTTTATATGTAAAAAACCAAAATTACTTTTAAATTAATGTCCATAAACAATGATGCCAACTCTTGGGGTACTAAAAACGTAAATAAAAACTGGCCAAAAAGATCTAAATTGAAAAATTATTGTTTTAGGACAATATCATGGCATCTTTTCTTTTGAAAACCCATAAAGGGATAAGCAATATTTAATTAAATAAAACACCAGAATAAAAACTGAGATTCAATTGTAACTTTATGAAGCTTGTATATCCTTTTTTCATTATTGGTCCTTATTAAATACAATTCATCAGTCCATAAATCACTATCTTGTCATATTGTGAATTTTTGTATATTTCGTCAGAATTACCTGGATAGTACACACAGAGAAAAAACGTGTTTAAATATCGAGTCATTACCGCAAAAAAAACTTAAGTGACAAAAACAAAATTTTACAGGACAGGGTTTTTTTTATTTTATTTTATAAACATTTTGTATGAATATTGTCGCTTGAGATAAAATTGTTTTTACTATAAAATCGTAACGGTTCCTTATGTGACCATGGCATTTTAGGAGATGATGCAAGTGTTGCCAATAAAGTCGTTTATTAAAAAAAAAAGAAAATGGAAAATGGTGTTTCTTAAGCTTATTTTGCGGTTATGCCTCGATATGGTCACCTCCAACAAAACTATTTTTAAAGAAAATTTTAAACTTATTATGCTTATTATAACCATATTATTGACAGCGATAACCAAATTTGGTAAAATAAGGCCTCCAGCAAGTAGCCCCAATCATATTATTGTTGCCTGCAAATATGATGTTAACAATAATAACTAAAATATCTTTAACACTTATAATAGCATGGTTGATTTTTAACCATAGCATGTTGCTCTTGGAAAAGAGGAAAATACTATGTAAATCAAAAAACAAATTATTGTCATATTTACCCATAACATTTTAAGAGGCAACCATTTTATGGTTTTGGGTTCTTTATCGAGGACTAATTTAACATATTTGTCGCTGACAATTATAATTAATATGTTTAATTTTTTTTTTTAAATAGTTTGGTTGGAGATGACCATATTTAAACATATTTTTTCTCAACGTGTACTTAAAAAGGGGCAAAACATAGCACCAAAAGGGCTCAGTTGGAATTATTATCCATACAAAGAATAGTTAACTGGTATTTCATACTTTAAGTAGATCTTTTCGTTATTATAGCCCTATTTACATGCATTTCTCTTGTTTAAAAATAAAAAAAAATTAATCAACTTGACTATAGAATAAAACTATGGGATTTTTCATTAGCTGTGGCAAAATCATCTTTAGAAGGGGCATTAATAAGAGAACAAGTTAAAATGTTCATAAAATCCTAGATTTGATTCACAAAAACTTATGCATGTTTAATTCTATCAGGGCCAGTTAGCCACTATTCGACGCGTAAGCAGTTCTTCAAGCAAAATATAACTCATATAAATTAAAACACCACTTGACTCTGGAAGGCGGCTAAAAGATAAGTTTACAGTCAAAAACAAAAATGTATCGTTATCTGATAAATGTGAGGTGTTGGTAGTAACACTGAGTTCATATTCCAAAAAGCAGAAGAATCAGTTGAAATTAAAAAAAAACCTTTTCAATGTCCAACTCTGTAGTCTATTAAACATTAACCAATACTTGTTGAATTTGTTTAAGGTTGTTTTCTTTTTAGAGGGGATATTTTGGTGAATTTTTTAAGAATTTGGGGAGGAAGAAAAACTGTACCTGGCAGCCCTGACCATACCGCCCTAGAAGGAGAGATACAGCAGGACTTAAGCTGGAGGTCCACACCACGCGTTACTCGCTTTTTCGCAGCATACGCAGCTATCAAAAAAGTAGAATCTGTGTAGTTATACGTAGCAAGTTACATGCACAAAAGCGTAGATGCCTTGATGCGAAAAGTAGGTTTACTTTCTACTTTTTTAAGCGTCACAAGCAGCGTTCTAACAAATCAGCTGATTTTGACAAATTAAATTTTATTTTTACTTGTGCTGCTGCTGCATAAAAAGCGTTGCATGTAACTTGAGACGTAGAACGCAAGTAAGGTTATAAAAGCATGCGCTGCGTGGAGGCGAAAACGCGTGTTATGGACCTCCAGCTTTATACAAATACAAAAGCGCTAAGCTCTCTCTCGCTCTCTCTCTCTCTCTCTCTCTCTCTCTCTCTCTTTTAATCCACTTGAAAAGATTATTTTAGATCAGTGACGACCAAAATTTTAATTGTGGTTGTATTGCTTTTTATTAGTATTAGTGAATAAAGAGACAGAAATTCTTAATAAAAATACAAAAAATATGTAAGCATCCGCCGCATGTGCACTCATCGCTTGGTAATCGACGTTTGAATTGTGTACTCTCGTGGACTAAATGAAAGAGCGTAAGAATGCGTGTGAAGAATGTGTGTGAATTTATTTCCACAATTGTGGTATGGGCTGGACACCAATGTTTTAGATGCTTTAAAGATTAGGATTTTTTTCGTTTGAGACGAAGAACCTCTGAAAATGTCACAAAATTTTAAAGATCTAGAATTGAAGCCAAAACTCGACGAAAATCCCCGTTAAATGCTAGCAGAAATAAGAGAATGATATAGAGTAATACAACCAACACATTTATTTAACAAACTATAAAGGATGGAGCTTTTTAAATTTCTGCGCTTTAGGAATTTTCAATTTGCAATACTAATGCTATGTTCACATTTGGGTTTTTAAACGCGTTTAAGCAAAATGTTGATTAAGTTAATCAAAGCCGTTCACATTACATTTGAGATGATTAAGATGACAGATGGTTAAGAAAAAAAAAAAAAAAAATACAACAAACAAATTAATATTTATTTAAAGTATTAAAAATGCTTGTATAAAGTTATCAGAAGATTATTTTAATCACTTTAATGAAGAAAATGTGAAAATGTATGTATTATTTAAGGAAAAAAATACAAGCATTAAGCAGAAATCGTGGGCGGCTATACAGGATTATGTTGGCGATTCTACATTATACTCAGTTTAAGGTATGTTCAGTGGGTTTTATGTGGGTTATGAAGTGATTTAGTTGTAATCATGTCAAATTGAAGTGATTAACAAATCATTTCAATGTATGGGTAATCATCTCGATTTTGAAGCGATTAGAGCTTAATCACGTTCGAGCTGCTTAAACGCGTTTAAGAACCGGAATGTGAACATTGCATAAGTCTAATTTTACTTTGAAAAGTGCGGGGACATGTTTCGCTCTAATTTATTTTATAAAAAAACAACAAGGAAACGACAAGAAAAACACTTGTTTAGAATTTTCAACAAAATAAACACATTTCCTACTTACACAATCAAGAGTTAGGTTTTTTTGCAGCTAAGATGTATTATTTTCTCTCTTTTTCTGTTCTAGTCGTTTTCTCTGGTTAGAATATCTTAACTTTCTGAGCTTTAATTACAAGTGGAACATTTTACCAGCATCAGCGGACACATATCGCTTTATATGCTTTAAAACAGTATGTATCAATATATTTAAATAGCAGGGTATAGAATTTCCTTGGTGAGAGCAGGAAAGATGTGTTTTTATCTATTAAATTTGTTTTACTGATTCTTTAATCGAAATTAAACAAACGCGACGTCATACCTTTGATTAAAAACCACGTTATCATTCGAAATCAGGCGCAATTTTCATACCTCCTTTAATGGTTTGATTATAAAATTTAAATTCAAATTAATAATAATATGAACATTAGCATTTAACAAACAATATTTTATCAATTTGTGATTAAGTGTAAATCTCAATGTAAAATTAACTTGACAATACTAAAGCGAAAAATACGTGTAAACATGATTGAGATTAAGAATTATGGCACATACTTGTTTAATCCAAAAGGGGGATGTTTTAAGTGCACTGTTTTAAGAACCTCTTCATCTACAAAACTGCCAAATTTGATTATGATATCTTTATTCATGTCAGATTTATAGAATGTCAAAACATAAAATTACTATGTTTTGCTCATATGGAAAGCCCTTTCATTCATTTACACTGTAGAAATAATATTTTTAATGTTTGACATTTCGTGAATTTGATATGGAAAGAGATATCACAATGAAATTTTAAAGTTATGTAGAACGAAAAGATTTTAAAACAGTGGACTAAAATGCACCCCCCGCCCCCTTCTTTGCATAAGAAATTCCCCAATTTTTTTAAAAAATGATTTAAAAAAAATGACTAAATTGCCATTATTTACCACTCGATATTGATCAGAATTTTCCAGAAAATTGTGGATATATTAGAAAACATAACTGTTCTAATTTTATAAAAATCGTTGTGTTGAATTATTAGAATTTTTTACCTAAATATATTTTTTTCCCTTAAAAATTTGATTTTTTTTTTTGGGATAGAAACAAAAGTCAAATTGACCAAAAATGCTTCTTTCGAAAAATATAAACAGTTTTTTTCATTTCATTTCTGGAAAAAATATTGTTTTATCAGCGAAAGAACATAGACATCTTTTGGTAAAATAGTAAAAATTATTATTCATATGTATTCCCTTTATACACACACACATTCGCCTCGAATATAACCATATACTTATAGGAAAATGCATAAAGATTTAACAATACAACATACCATTTCTAAAAGTCTGCTTTTCTATCAACAAAAAAAAAAAATGTTTAACGCAGTATTAATAACAGTTTGATGCTAAACATAATCGGCTGTAGGAAATATCGCCCAAAGAAAAATGCCTAAAAAAAATAATGAAAAATCGCCCAAAAAAATTTCATGTAAAATTGGGCCTGAATTCATATGAAAAGTGACCCAAAGTTTTTGGGCTATTTGGCAGGTTTTAGAAGCTTTACTTAGCGAAACCGGTACTTGTTATACCATAAAGGGAAAAATCTATGCGCCTGCCCAACGGCCGTCTGCGCAGACAAGCTTTAGTTAGCGAAGCCAGTTTTTGTTATACCAAAGAGTAGAAAATCCTTGCGCCCGGCCAAAGGCCGGCTATGCCGAGTCACTTTAGTAAGCGCTGCCGGTATTTGTTACACCATAGGCGAGAAAATCCTTGCGCCCAAAAGTGTTTTCGTTATATGTTTAATATATGCACCCAGAGAAAAGACAACAAAACCATTTTTAAAAAAATTTTAACCTCACTATGTTTGATTCAACCAAATCATTGTCACCGACAACCATATTATGGTAAAATAAGTTTCTTTAAAAATAGTTTTGTTGATTGTGACTATATTAAAACATGTTTTTCTCTGCGTGATCTGTTTTTTGTATTTAACATCTTTAGTAATTATGGACCTTATGACATTTTTAAAATAACATAATGTCCATTTGCAAAGTGTCTTAATGCCCACGGACATTATGACATTTTCAAAAGTATCACAGTGTCCATGGACACTACGACACTGGACGTTATGACATGCCACCTTGCAAAAAGCAATATCTTGTTTTAAGTAATTGATTGTAACTATGCAGAGATTAATTTATTTTTAACTATTGAAGAGTGTACAAAGTTTGGCGGAGGGCTCAAATAAGTATTACTGTCCATACTGCCGAGCAGCTGTTGAAGATACAATGTAATTTTTTTACATAAAGCTTACGTTTGTATGTTACTAAATTTATATGAATAATAAACACTTTTTTGCAAATAAGGTAATTTTTCATTTTATTTTTTTAAAAAGAAATTCGTTTTGCTTTTTGGGTCATTTTTCATTTATTTTTGGGCCCTTTTTCGTTTTTAATGGGCAAAATTTCATATATAACTTTTTGGGTCATTTTTCATGTTCTTTTGGGCGATTTTTCATTATTTTCTTTTGGGCCATTTTCCTTTGGGCGATTTTTCCTACAGCCAACATAATCCACCCGATTAAAAAACTAGAAAAATCCATAAAAAATCAACCCAAAAAATTCGACTTATCCGAACATCTAGAAAGGCAAAGGAGATGACTTAACATCTAAGCATTTTTTTTTTTGCAGTTCAGCTTAAGGCTAATTTTTTTGCAACTTATAAATATATATATTTTTTTTTTGGAGAATATTTTAAAAACTTGAGTATCCGAGGCTATAAATTTTAGAGGACCACAAGTCAGTCTCACGACTCTGTTTCGACCCCTGTTCTTTCAAGTCAAATAAAAACTGCCCGGCTTTGGCAGTTTCAGCTGCAGAATTATTATTTAAAACAAAAGGTTCGTAAGCCATTGTGTTGTATTTCAGTAAAATAAAAAGAACAAAAAACTTGTTGCGAGTTATTTCCTTAAAATGAAAAAGGTGTTCAACAAACAGGTCCAAACAGTTGCAAAAGTATATATGTGGCTAACGAGGACACCTTCAGTTTCCGAGGGCACTAAAATCTCTTTGACCTCTTTTGACCCTTAAAAGTTCTATTCCTCTGAAATTAGGATTTATCTAGAATTTAGAACGTAGGGAAACTTTGAATGACACATCAGGTATAAATGATACAGAGATGTAACAATTCATTTCTTAAAGATTTCTATCCTACTAATATAACAAAAAAAAAATTTAGTCATTATTGATAACAATTTGCGAGAATTAAATATTTAGTTCTGATAAAATTTACAAAAATTTTTTTTTTTTTTTTAAACATAAAAAAATATTTGTTTAGAAATTGGTAAAGTCCGACAAACCAGCAACTGTTTTGCATTGGACGCCAATATTCATGAAATTCGACCAAATTTTTTTCAAGAAAAGGAGCCAAAACTTTACTTATCGAATGGACTATGTAACTCGTAGCCACGTTGGACACATGCCGGATATGATATTTAAAAACTAAATGGTATGAAATTATCTACCAGTTTATATTAAAAAAAAAATTCATTCCAACACTTTGTTTTATAACTTTAAGTTTTTATGCAGCTAAAAACAACACCGTGTACTTTTTTAAACTTTATTTTTTACTGCTTTTCATTCAAATTCATTCATAAGTGATAAGTTTTAACCTCAAAGTTAGAAGATTAGTGTAAGTGAATTGAGGAATTATGGCATTAACCAGCTTTTACTTCCTTTTATTCAATTCAGTTGTTTTTTTTTTCTTTATACAGAAATCAACCTGAACATACCCACACAAGCATTCATATAGTATGTGTATCCCAGCAAACACAGAAATACTTCATATGTATTGCCAAACATATTGCATGGATGAAAAATGTAATTGCGGTAATAACCGATTTCGTATTACGGAAGAACTTCCTTCGGAACAAAAAGTGTCTCAATAACAATACTCCTAAAGCCTAGATTACACTATCTCACAAGTCTTACGTATTCCATAATACTTTGTGAGATAGAAATCTAATGAGTTTTGATGCGACTGTCAAAAAATCAAATGTAAAATGACAGTTTGCGTTCACACCATCACACAAAGTATAAACACTCACACATGAAATACAATGCAACCCTGATCCAATGAAAAGTATTATTGTTTAGAAATTTTCAAAAAACGATGAAGTCGTATGGGATGTCAAACTTTTTTTCATAATACTTGTCATTTTCATGACACATTGCATTCACACTATCACACTTTGTCATATTACTTAAGTTTTTGACATGTATTAATACAAAGTATAATAGTGTAATCTAGCCTTAAGCAATACGAAAGCGATTCTGCTATATGATAAACTAGCAATATTGCCAGATAACCACTTATAAGAAAATTGGTAGATATTGCCAAAATATCATTAGGATGATAAAAAAAAGATTTTTTATATTATGTATTTATTGTTTATTTTTTTAAATTACAAATAATATAATTTATAATTTAAACAAAGTAACATAAAATAAAAAGAAACGAACAAACACATCTGAATTAATATCTAAATTTTTTGTCTAAAAAATAGTTCAATTAACATATATGAGTGATATAAAATGTAAAAAATATAGAGATTACAAAGATGAAAATGTTTTAGAATTCATTCAAACGACAGTTTCGATTCAAAAATCGTTTTTTTTTTCAAAATCGTTTTCAATCACACACGTGATTATCACTCAATTCACATGAGGGCTTTTACGACGTCGTTTTATCTTGATTCCCTTTTAAAGCAACTTCCAAAATCTCTTTGCGTTCATACGATGATTTTTGGTTCCATGTCTTTTTTTTATTTACAGTATGGCCTTGATTACCCGTCATTCGATTAACCGGCAGCTTCAATAAAATGGAAAACAAAAATTTTTTTGCACTGATTTAAATTGCCTCTATTATCCGAAATTATAAACAAATTATCTTTTTTTCGTTAAATTTTGAACAATCAAAAGAAATTTAAATAAACGAAGAAAGAGAATATCTTAACGTTGTGGAAGCATGTTCTGCCAAATTTACTTTTTTCCTCATGTTTACATAATAAAACGTTATATATTTACATAAAATAAGAAACACACCAAAAAAAATAAATAATCAAGAATTCTGCCGATCCCGTCTAATATCGATAATCGAGGTCTCACTGTATTTTCAACCACACACTTCAAAGTAAGAAAAAGAATAAAACGTAAACAGAAAAAGTTAAAGAGAAATGTAAAAAACGACATGCAAAATACAAAACGAGACATTTTGTTAACCCCTCTTTCTTTTCTACACCGCTCACCAACAAACCAAAAGAGACGTCGACAAAGCGACGTCGTAAAAGCCCTCATCTAAACTGAGTGTCTTTATTTACCCCATGTACAACAATTTTATTTAATCTTTCTTCATTTACCATAAAAAAAATCGTCGATAACTTTTGCAGTTTGTCTTTTGCTTAGTTTCTCTAATATCTGTTATATTTATAAGCGTGGGGATTTCGCCCTTTTTTAATATGCATAAATGTACATAGGGGTGTATATGGGCAAATTCCCGAAACAGTCCACCAACCAAAAATGTTTTAAATAATTTTTTTTTAATGGAATAGACTAGATGTATAATTAAATTTTTATATTAAAAAATATGTATTTCAAAGATCATTAATGCAATAAATTGTACCAAATCCAACCCTTCCCCCCCCCTGATCTCTGAAAGTTATACGTTTTTTTAGGCACTTTAAGAAATGCAATTCCTAAAATTATAATAATAAATAAATAATAATATAAATAAATAAAATATAATAATAAAATACTACTGGAAAAACTGTAGTGTGCGTTGTGAGGCGTGCGTCACCAAGGGTTCACGGCTTTTGTCAAAAAATCACAACATTTTTTGGCTGCGAATAAGTGGTTTTAGAATTCTCTTATAGTCATCTTTCTTTTAGGAATTAGATTTTGTATACATTTATGAAGCAAAATTCGCTAAAAATTAGAAAAACACACTTGAATCTTTGAAGTTACTTCCACTTGTTGTAGCGTGCCGCGGACTTTGTGATCAATTATTTCGCAACAAATGCCTGCTAAGAAATTATGATATATGCCATTCGTAAGTACATATTGATGTCGCTAATTACTATATATATAAGTTGAAGCTCTCTCTATTGAAAGACCAAAAAAATATGTGACGCGCAAAATAGAAAGGGACCTGAGGGTTTTGCCATTTTAAAGATTTACTGCCTGTTTGTTGAACGCGAGCACAAAAGTGACTCGCTTAATTTACATTTAAAACAGAAAAAAATTTTCAAATTTTGTTTTTGTTTTAAATATAAGTTGAACGAGACATATTTGCGCTCGCGTTCTACAAACAGGCAGTTAAATACGTGTATCTTTGGTGTACCATCACTGAACGTAATGGTATTGGTCTCATTTGAAAGCGACACATCTCAACCTTGTTGGTCAACCTTGAAAACGCGCGTAAGTCGTCCCTACCTCTTGTTTTGTGTATTTGGTTTTTCTGTTCCATTAACCTTACTGGTCCCTTTCTCTATGCGCTGTCACATATAACAGTCAGAAAACGTGTGCGAATGTAGCGTTCGTCACGCATGATTTGCCCGTATAATAAATAAATTACATTTTTTTCTGAATACATATATTTTGTAATTTTTTTAAAAAACTATAAAAAAGAATATAAAAAATTACTTGGATTATTTTCTTCTAGATGACAATTGCTAAACTATTGCTGTAGGATATATCTTCCATTTGTTTTCCAGGGATAAGTCCTGGTCGTTGCCAGAATTAAGATTTTATCTTATTTTTTAAGATTTTTTGACGAAAATAAGATATTAAGATTTTTTTTCTCAATTGGTGATTTTTTATTTTTAGAAATAAAGATTTTTAACTTTAAGTTTGTACAACAATCAATTTTTAAAACAATAAGGTTTTGTATTAGCTTTTTGTCTATTGGTTTTGCATACTTTCGTAACCATTTTGATGAAAAATAATTTAGTCGGGAAAAGAAAAAACAGATGTTTCTAAAGTTTCAAATGTTAAAGAATAAAAAATTTCATGTATTTTGTAGCAAAAAGTAAAACTAATGGAATGTCCTTATACATAAGTGCTTAAGAATATCTCTTAACAGGTGTACAATAATTATTTTAACAACTATTCCATTAGGAATATATTTAGGAAAATCCATATATTTTCAATGCATATTTTTTTAAAATGCCTTCGATATAACAACCATGGTGGAATAAGCAGGTGGCATCGTTACGGCAACAAATACAACATTACAACAAAAATGGAAATGATATCACCGTTTACGTCAAAAAATACTTTAAACAAAAATCAAGAGTGCCGCTGAACGTTATGAAATAATTAAATTTTTAGCCAATTTTTATTTAATTATGATCAATATCTTATTTATTTTATTTTAAAATGATCAAAAACTTTAATAAAATAGAATAATCACAGCGCAAAACGTGGCATTTTTGTAAACATAAACAAAACTTTGACATAAAACTAGACAAACAATGCATGAGCAAAAAATCGTCATCTGGCGTAGTGCTGCCACATGTTTATTTCACCATGATAACAACGGTATTCAAACATATAATATTAAATTGAGACCCTTAAGAATTTATACGGTGTGTGAGTTTCATTGGTCCCAAACTAAAATCTTCTTGCCCAAAATTTATATATCTCTAATTTAATAATTTAATTTCTTTCAGTGAAACTTCTTTATTTACCTGAAGATATAAATTTTTACGTTTATAGTTCCCTAATTATTAAATGGATTTAAAATGTTTTTTTAGAAAAATGTTTATGAAAAATATAAAAAACACAATTTAAACCTACAATCTAATTTTGTATAAATACCGAAATTACGTATTTCAATTTAAATAGTTTCCATAATAATGCCCAATTTTTAGGATTGTTATTAAAACACATTTGTGTTTAAAATCGTTTTATATACAAAATTCTTTTCTTCATTAAACACTTAAATGTAACTTAATTCACCGATGTGGTACATTAATGCCTATTTCAAAAACAAATTTTTTTATTTTGTTTTTGTTTTATATGTTATTTATGCGAACGTAAACGTTCGAGTGACATCGTGAAATAGGCAGTTAAATTCATTTTAAGCTTCCATTGGAAAAACTTAGCAAGGTGGTCTCAATATAAAACCAATACAACAACAACAGGCAAAGCAATATTAGACAGGGACCGTAACTGTTATAACTTTTATCGTAAAAGTCACAGAAAATAAAATAAAATTTTTTCGAGCAGAAATAAAAGTTATTTTTTGACTTTTATTTTTTCGATAAAAAATAAAAGTTATTTTTGACTTTTATTTTTTCGAGCAGAAATAAAAGTTATTTTTTAACTTATATTTTTTCTAGCAAAAATAACAGTTATTTTTGACTTTTATTATTTCGAGCATGAATAAAAGTTATTTTTTGACTTTAATTTTTTTGAGCAGAAATAAAAGTTATTTTTTGACTTTTATTTTTTCGAACAGATATAAAAGTTATTTTTTGACTTTTATTTTTTCGATAAAATATAAAAGTTATTTTTGACTTTTATTTTTTCGAGCAGAAATAAAAGTTATTTTTTTTCTTATATTTTTTCTAGCAAAAATAACAGTTATTTTTGACTTTTATTATTTCGAGCATGAATAAAAGTTATTTTTTGACTTTAATTTTTTTGAGCAGAAATAAAAGTTATTTTTGACTTTTATTATTTCGAGCATGAATAAAAGTTATTTTTTGACTTTAATTTTTTTGAGCAGAAATAAAAGTTATTTTGTGATTAATTCATTATATTTATTAAAAAACCTTTTTCAAACAAAGATAATTTTTCAGTGAAAATAATTTGCATATGCTCAAAAATTAATGGAGTTGAGTTTTGCAATCATAATTGCCTCCAAATTTTCTTCCGATAAATTGTATCTCAAGTCTCCCAAAATCAGCCTTAATGCCGAAAACGACCTTTCTACACTAACTTGCGTAGCTGGTACCGAGTGCAAAATTAAGGCAAGTTTCCGCAGACTGGGGAGAACAAATTTTTTGTTCCTCCAGTACTCCATTAAGTCATCGTCAATATCTATTCTTTTTTCTTTATAATAGTCAATTTCGTGAAAAGCTTTGCGGGTATTTTCAGAAAATTCATACCCAACATCGTCATCATCAGAAGACGAATTTAAAATTTTCAATTCACGAAATCCACTTCTCAATAATGATGATGAAGAGCTCTGCATACTGTATTCATCGACAAAAACTTCATCCGCGGTATTAGTGTTGAGTTCTGTTGTAGTAATTTCCTATAAAATAACATCTTCAAAAATTTCACTATGTTCTTTTTCTAAATGTCTTTTTAAATTTGTGGAAAAGTTACTAGCTTCTTTTTACACGATTTGCAAATTGCTTTACCATCAACTTCTATAAACAATTCTCGTAAATAATAATTACGTTTACGACCCATCTTGGAGTAAGCAACGAACAATACTATTTTCATCAAAAATTAAAAGAAACCAAAAAAAAAAAAATTTAAATAACGGTGTTCTTTTATTGATATGTGAAATACATATATTTTCTTTCACATTTTATAATTCTAAAATACGCTATGACCACATTTATAAGTCATTTTTGTTCGACGTCAATTTTGGCGCGTTTGCAATAGTGAATAGTTAAATTTACTTATTTAGAAAAGAATATTTCGAATATTAAATAATAATTTCTTTGTAAAAGGGGTTGAAAACACAAAAATAACTTTTATTTTTGCTCAAAAAAATAAAAGTTAAAAAATAACTTGTATTTTTGCTCAAAAAAATTAAAATCAAAAAATAACTGTTATTTTTGCCTGAAAAAATTAAAATCAGATTTTTAAAAAGCATCGCATTTTCTGACAATTTGGTCCAAGACTTTCAAAATGGTATACTTGGTTTCATTCTCCGACATTTCCTTGAGGTTGCTTTTTTTAATCAAAAATTAAAAATTAACAGTTATTTTCGGTCCCTGATACTATACAACTGTGTTTTAAGGCCATCTTGTAAATAAATCCACTTTTTTATGATATTTTTTTGTATTTAGTAGTACTACTATACTTTTATCTTAATTAAATAAGACTTTTTAATTTAAACTCAAAAAATCAATCTGTATTTTAATACGACTTAAGTTTATATGAAAATTAACTCAATATAGATTCAAATATTATCCTAAAAATTGGGCATACGAATGTGGTTCTTATAAAAAATTAATAATTTTAAATTTTTGCCCTTGTTATTAAAAAATTTCAAGATTTTTCTCTTCAAAATAAGATTTTTTTCGCCAAAGGAAGATTTTCCTTAAATATCTTCTGGCAACGCTGGATAAGACGAAAATTTTATAAACGTAGAAAATCGTGTGAGTGTGTATTTGAGTCAGTTGACATATAAATATAATGTTGTAATGATGTTTATTAAATGATTACTCGTAAAACAAATGATTACGATAACAATGTTGATGAAATTTGTTGTTTTTTTTTTTATGTTTTATTATTGTTTTGTAGCTTATGGTTTTCTCCACACATACATTCATAAATACATAAAACAGATATCACAGATTTCATACACACACTTACACAGTTTAACAAAATACTGTGTGATGAATGTCATGTATGATTTGTCAACTGGCATTATATTTATGATTATGACGAGAACTATGATGATGATGATGACGATGTTTTTGTAACCAACTTACAACATCTTACAACAAAATTGTTTATGATTATTTATTTTCTTGTTTCATTGCTCTGTGTTTATACATCCCGTATTTGAAGTGTAAAATCAGAATATGTATGAATGCAAAGTATGTATTTATAAACATAAGCGTATTTGTACTATTACAATGGATTAAATGCTTTACATTAACAATAATTTAATGTTTCTTTCTTTATACGTAAATTGTGTGTGATTTTGATAGATATGATCTTGTTATTACGAATGGATGTATTTTATTTTTTTTTTGTTACATTTTTCCATTATTGTTAGTATGAAATTTGACAAGTGTTAAGATTGTATACGTCTGAGAATTATAATTGTTAAAGGAATTAAAGGATTACAAACATAAACAAAATGATATAAAAAGAGAATAACAAAAAAATAAATTATTAAATCTTTTTGTACATAACAAAAACAGATTTATGGATTGAATTATGTAATAGGTTTTTTACACTTTAAATAGTAAAAATATTAGGGTGGTTCATATTGTATTATATAAACGTAGTAATTGCAGCAATAACTTTTCGAAAGCAATGAAAGGTAGAATTGGAAAAAAGAAAATGGTTTGCTGTAACATCAAATCTTTGATACCATCTCTTTGATACCATCCACCGACAATTCAAATATTTCACGAGTGGGAACTGTATGATATCTATCTCTGTGATTCACACTCTTCAGAATTTAGCCGTCAAGGCTTCAGCTTTTGGAGAGAAGGGAAAAGATAATGTCCTTTATTTTCCTCTCTCTCTCTCTCTCTCTCGCTCTTGTAAAAACTCAAGACTAGAAGAGCTTGAACCAGCACTTACATAAAAAACAGTGATGGAAATTCAGTACTGTGTTACTATTTTCAATACTTTTTCCTTTCAAAAATACCACGGTACCCCCACGTCCGTTATAGTACTCTTTTCTTGTTATGCTTCTTTGTTTAGCAATTTAGCGTAGATATTTTTTTAACATTGACAACCAGGGCTGTGAAGGCGTCAACAAAAAGAGCTAACTCTAACTCCGAATTCTAACTCTGACTTTTAATCTAACCTTAATGCTAAATGTATATGAGACAGGCCCCTATTTGACTTTAAACTCTTTTTTTTAATCCAGTACATTTTAAATGGTTACGAAAAGGATTAAGTAAACATTTCGAATCAATATTTTAAATATTGCATCGACAATTTCGTAGTATTTTTGTTTTGGATATTAATTGAAAATTGTTTTTAATTTTGCATGCCGAAAAATGGTGGAGTGGGATTCGCGAATTTTTTGGGCATACTTCAACTCCGACTCGGATACAAAAATCTCAAAACCGAGTCTACAACTCCGACTCCACAGCCCTGTTGAAAACATTGGCTACACAAATTTTATTCTTATCAAAAGATTATGGTAACACTGCTTGCTGGTGTATTTTAATGTAAGATATCCTCATCAGAATTTTGCTGTTGAAATTAAGCCAGCTCGGTCCATAAATGCCTGAGATATGAGCAAAAAATACGTATTTTGGTTTTTAATTTTTAAGTTTACTTTCCAAAAAAAATAATGTTTGAAAAAAGTACCAAAATGTTGAAAAAATTACTCTCTTGCTTGGTGGTCAGTACCATCAAAATTTTTCAATTTTCCATCACTGATAAAAAATATGCGGTCAAGGAGAGCAGTTTGGGAATCAACATCTGTGCAGAAAATTTTGGGCAATTTTATGCAACCAGTGTTTTCATAAACAGATTCTTTTCCATCGCCGATATCTAGCCATTGGTGTATTTTTTAAGGGCCAAATAAAAACAAATGCAAAAAAAGTTTTATCCAACGGAATGGAAAACATTTTTTGGATAGCGTAGCACAAAGGACCTAGTCGAACTATACTTTTCGACCCATTGTCATATTTACCATATATACATTAGAGCAGTGCTAACCAAGCCCCGAACTAAGAAAGCCCCGAACGCACGCACCCAAAGATATTATTTGCTTGTGTGCGGTCGTAGAGACTGATGATGGTCTGATGTTTTGAAACGAACAAAGTTGTAATATACATGTGAATTGCCGACCGTGTCTATGTGAAAAATACGATTATTGACTGGCTCGCGAGTCTATGGAGTGGTTATTACTGCATTAGAGTGTCCCTTAACAATATGGGGTTTTTTTATAAGCATAAAAGTTCAGGGGTACCCGCTTATTTTTTTCCATTGGACTTAAATAAAACTCATTAGCAATTTTACGCCCCTACGACCACGCCTTCCCTAAGCGACGGGGCCTTTAATAGTGGAATTTTCCTTTTTTTTTTCATTATCGTGATATTTTTGGGTAAACAAATTTCTTTGTTGTTTATTTTTGTAATAAATAAAAGAATAAGAAAGAAAGACCTCAACTTCTTTTCAATCAGAGAAAAAATTAAATTATTATTACGCTTAATTGAAATGATAAGAAGGTCTCCAAAGCCAACCAAAGCTACTATTCAATTTTTTGATTTGTGTTTATCTTTTGTTTGCTTCTAATAAGAAATTATTAAAACAGTCATGGACAAAATCAACAAAAACTTAGAAAGGGGTTTCCCCGAAAACCGCAGAAAACTAAATTTAAAAATTACTATCACATAAAAATCAGTGCGACAGAATACCAAAGAGCAAACAATTGAGTAGAAAGGTTCAGAGTTTTTTAATTTGTATTTTAAGCGCGTAAAAAATTTAATTCTGTTAAAAGTTTGTGGTAAAAAATTAATCATGTCGCAAGATTTACGTGGCATTAAAAAATATAACTTATATTTAATTGGAAATGTTAACCACCGAATACCGAGTATGAAACTTCCTTCAAACCGACAAGTGCTAGCTGTTTTATTTTATAATATTCGCCAAGGAAAATTAACCGTGCAAGAAAGTGCTAATTTAGCTATAAAGGAATGTATGATTTTCTGGGAAAAAGCTCGAATACCCACTAAAATATTAAGAAATAGTGTGGAAAAATTAGTTAAATTACATCGAGATTGGCAAAATTTGCAAAAAAATTCAAAGATAAGGAAAATTTGTTTGTACATACATTGGACGATCTTTTTGACATAGCGCACGCTGATGCCTTAAATATAATAAAAATCAATGAAGCCAAACTTTTTTTGCAAAAACAGCGAGAACCTGATAGACCAGGCTCTTTGACAGGAGTGGATTACAAATTATGGCGAAGAGAAGAAAGAACGAAATCGAGGTTATTAGCAGAAAGAAACAGGCAGCTTAATCAAACTAAAACACCAGTCATATCACCAAATTCAAGTTTCGTATCAGATTCGTCATCCATCAATTTCGCTGAAAATCACCAAGATCAACAGACTTCGGAAGAAAATGTATTGCATTTGCAAAACAAAGGACACAAAGATTTTCTTTCTCCAAAACTTGTAGCTGCCCTTGATAGATGCCAGTTGAGCATTCGTGATTCCGTGTATATTCTGGAAGCAACACTTGAAGCACTTGGGAAGAATGTAGACAAATTTATAATAAATAAATCTACCATGCAAAGAAAAAGAACACAGATGAGAAAAGAACGTGCCGAAAAAATAACAGCAGATTTTGAAAATAATGCTCCTGAAATGGTCACTATTCATTGAGATGGGAAATTATTGCACCCAATAAATGCAAAAAATGTTAAAGAAGAGAGACTTCCAATTGTAATCGCGTATGAAAATAAAGAGAAACTTATTGCAGTACCTAAATTAGATCATGCAAGTGGAAAAGAGCAGGCTGCAGCTATATTGAATGCAATAAATCAATGGCAAATCTCCGATAAAGTTCAAATTATGTGCTGTGACACCACAGCTTCTAACACGGGTCGCTTAAATGGTACATGTGCGCTACTGGAGCGATCACTAGAAAGAGAACTTATTTTATTTGGGTGCAGACACCATGTGAACGAGTTAGTGTTGAAAACTGTATTCGAAACCAAAATCCCTCAAGTCACGGTTAGCGCTGATGTACCGCTCTTTAAAAAGTTGAAAAACAATTGGAACAATATAAATCATAACAATTTGCAAAGTGGTTCCTCTATTTCAAACCAGCATTTTCAACCATCGCAGATTGAGAAATTGATTAGCTTTTATCTCCCTGAACTCGAAAAACCAATTGTGAGAGGTGATTACCGTGAATTGATAGAGCTTTCAATATTATTTTTGAATGGAATAGCCCCCTGGGGCTATGCATCAAGCACGGTGGATGGCGAGAGCTATTTATGCGATAAAAATGTTTTTGTATCGCGATCAGCTTAATTTGACCGCAAAAGAAAATGAAGGATTACAAGAAGTTTCTCTATTCATTGTCACAACTTACGTTAAACCTGGGTGCAATGCAACTTAGCCATAAAGGCTCCCCACCAAGATTTGTGTTTTATAAAAGCTGTTAAGAGCTACGAATGTGTTGACTATTCAATTGCACACGCTGTTTTAAAAAACTTTTGCCAGCATCTTTATTATTTAAGTGAGGAAGTCGTTATTTTGTCTCTTTTTGATGAAACGGTTGATATTGAGACAAAAAAGAATATTGTGGCAAGTTTAACAAAAGAAATTAAAATTGAAAATTCTAAGCGATATGTTCCATCGAAAGAAGAAATGCGTTCTTCATTGTTTGGTAAGTATTTTATAATTATCATGTTTTTGTCATGATGTTCATTTCCTTTTTCATTTCGTACAGATAAAACACCACCTGACTTTGTTTCAATAAAAAGCAATGACATGTTTTGCCGATTGAAAATAAACGTAGATTTTCTCACCGAAGACCCATCAACTTGGGTAGACAGTGCATCCTTTTTAGAAGCAAAATCAAAAGTGATTCACTTGAAAGCAGTAAATGACAACGCTGAAAGAGCTGTTCAGCTCACGCAACAATTCCACGGACTTCTTACAGTACAAGAAGAACAGAAGCAATATTTATTGCAATGTGTACAAGAGCACAGACAAATATTTCCAAATTGTTCAAAAACTACTTTAAAAAAGAAATTTTCTTTAACCTAACACACCGGTTTGCAACACTTCGATTTGCGACGACCAAAAATGTGATAAGATTTTGAAATAACGTTGTCGAAATTTGTTTTTTAACTCACCAATTTTGGATAGAGAATTTTTATTAATATGGTGAATTCCTTATTTTCAGTTTTTATATTAATCTTAAGTTCTTATTATTAATTTTTTTAATATTATTTTAATGTAAACTTGTTTTCCTAAAAAAAAATTAAAAACATGTTTATTTAAAAAAAAATTTGTTTATCTTAAAATAAAAATCAATACAATTTGAACAGGAAATCTGTATTCGGTTTGCGTCACATTAATCCGGATCCAATCATCGACAAACTCAGTTTTTAAATGCAAAAACTATGCTCTATGGTCGTAAAAACGCATATTCCGCTCTTTAAGGCCCCGTCGCTTAGGGAAGGCGTGGTCGTAGGGTCGTAAAATTACACATGAGTTATATTCAAGTCTATTAGAAAAAAATTAGCGGGTACTGTTTCAACATTTCCAAAATTTAAAAATAAGGGGCACTCTAATATACATACATTCAAAATTTGGCAAAAATCGGTTGAACCATTTCGGAAAAGTTTAAACACAACCATTGTGACACAAGATTTTTATATATCGGGCCCTACATAAACAAGCGCCGAAAATCATCATTTGCATTACTTTTAAGCTTATGAAGAGCACATAATAAAAGTTGACCGATATAAAATGTACGCTGCAGGCTTAATTTGCTAAAAAGAATATTAAAAATGTTGGTCGAAGTTAGAAAAAAACGGTTTCCTGATGATCTCGCCTAATACACCAGTGAAACGCGCATAGGAACTAAATTTCCCTCAACAATAAATATGGGTGTATTTATCAAAAAATATGGTATTTAGCGCGTCGAAAAAATAAATTTTGTATTCCCAAAAATAATTGAGAAAAATTTAAATTTAAACTCGTTTTTTCCTGTCTTTTAAGGTACAACATTGCAATAACCACATGTGCTACGAGTATAAAGAAATTTGCTTTTAAACTAATGGATGTAACACGATAAAACTTTTTCAATATAGGCTTATTTCGGTTAAAAAAAATAAGGACTAAGTTACAAACATTTTGATTTAAGTTGGTCATTTCCGGCTTTGCACATGAAAAAATTTTTTTTAAATTAATTTTTTTTTATTTAAAGATCAACCGATTTTCTATAAGAATCACTTAAATTTTTTTTTTGTTTGATTAATTTTTGGTTCGAAAAAATAATTTAAAAAAACATTTTTTTTGAAAACCGCAACACTTTACCACCCCGTAACACGACAAATAAACATCATAGAAAAAAACATTTCGAACACTTATTCTATAGTTATGCCTAATTTAAAGGAATTCCAACAAAATTTTTTTTATTGGGTTGTCCGCTTCACAAATAATTCCCCCCCCCCCCCCCCCCCCCAAATACACAGAAAGAAAAACACTCGGGATAAGTCAAATTTTTTTTCGATTACTTTAAGTACGAGTCGTACCCAAAAATTCAAGTACAAATAACACTAAAACGTACTTAAGACAATCCTAAATGGGATTACTTTCGAAAATCAATCCCGGAATTTCTTGAAATAAGTATAAAATTCTTAAATCAAGTAAAAAACAGATTAAACTTTTCGTTGTGTTTAGCCTCCGGCTTACGCATGCTTTGATTTTCTATACACATTTAAAAAAGGTCTGGCCAGACTCATTTGTGCCACGAAGGGGTAAAAAGTAAATTTTAACTCTTGATTCTCATTAAGTTTATATTTTTGGTTAAATATGTTCGTATGATTTCTAAAGTAAAAACCATATCGGGCATGATGTTGGTGTTTTATCATTCTGTAAGGTGTAATACGGATAAGTTAATCAGTCATAATAATTTTTTCTTTCTAATTTATTTTTTGGTTTTTTTCAAGCACGAATTCGGGATCAAATCAACTTTATAATACTTGAATCAAGCGCATTTTGAGATTGATTCAATCTTAGTATTACTTAAATCAATCTCATTTTCGGATTATTTCAAGTACGAAATCGGGATTGAATATGTATTAATTTAAGTATTTTGCGATTGAAAATCCGTACTTGAATCAATCTTTCTGTACTTGATTCAACAAAATCCGTACTAACCGTATTTTGCGATTGAAAATCTGTACTTAAATCAATCTTTCTGTACTTGATTCTAGAAAATTCGTACTCACCGTACTATTAATACCGCTTCGGATTGATTTAAGAACGGATGTATTGATTTTTCTTTTGGGTTTTTGTATGTTTACAGTTTCGACAAATATTATATAATTTGTTCTGAAAATTTCGTCTTCATATATCTTTGAAGATTAAATATTTCAGTAAATAACAATCTTCATTGCACAAAATATATATTTAACAAGTGAAAGTGCTTTATTCGGCTTTCAGCTCTTCACCATATAATTAAAAAGCCAATTGCTTCCTTGTATATATGGTATGCAGTGATGCCAACTTAGTGCTTTTGGCGCTATTTATGGTGCTTTTTGATGCCTCAAAACACCAAAATTCTATCCATAGTGCCAAACTAAGAAAAAGCACTAACTTGGTTCTTTTTAAATTTTTCGTTAATGCCTTTAGTGCTTTTTACAATTTTTATTTTTTTTTTCTACCAGTTTTTAAAACTACGATTATATAGAGGATGATTTAGTTGAACTTTGCTATTTGGGGTACAATTTTGAGAAGGCCTGTAAAGATTTTAAGATTTCATACGATAAAAAAGTGATAAAACAAAGTTGCATTGGTTTTACCAAAAACTTTATTTACGAGGTTAGAGCTAGCTAGGCATCCTAGCAATTTGGAAATTTTACAAAATTTTGTACTTTTTAGCGTTGACAACATATTAAGTAATCGTAACAAAAACGATGTATTTTGGCAAACATTTTTCGAAAGATGTAGATACTGTTCAAAAATAGAAAATGGCTTAAAAAATATTAGGAATTGTTGAAAAACATGCAGTACAAAAAAAAAAAACGCAAAGACTTTAAAAACAAAAAAAGAGCCGATGGTTGGTATTAGCAAAGTGTTAAAAATATTAAAAACAGCTGACACAAATTGCCTTTATAACGAGCGTTGTGTGACCTGCCATTTTGCATGCGCTTGTGTATTACTTTAAAACTGTCTTATGGCCAATTCAAACTCAGCTATGATGATCCAAATGATTTGGATGATATTATTTTTATTGAAGATAATAATAATACATTTAAAAATTTGTATATACAAATATAAATATATTCTATATTTAATCTTAAATGAAAATGGTATACATCAACGCCGTCGCCTTTGCTTTAAGTTTTGGAGGTATATACTATTCGGCACAGCGGAATGCAACTTGTTTTGTGGTTAATTAATGGTGTTTTCTTTTCTAAAAAATAATGATGCATTATAGTTGTGTAATATATTTATTAGGTTACACGAAGCCTTAGAAAGTGATACGTTTTACACTCATCACTAATGTGTATTTAGCGTGTTAAATATTCAAACATTACATTTTCTTACAATTCCAATAAGCGTTAACAGCACTGATTTTCAATAATTAAAGTCAGCTGTTGTTAAAAATTTTGCGACAAAAAAAATATAATTATTTAATTAAAGTAAAACAAACGAAAAACAAAAAGTTTTTATATCCATCACAATATAACTAAAAATCACAATATAACGCAAATTGTCCGCAAACACAAGAAAGAAAAAAAAAAAAAATACTTGCTTGCATAAAAAAGTACTTTACGCAGATGCAAAAAAGGGTATTATCTCACACTCAGTTAAAACTGCGGGTAAGAAATGGAACAAATTTGCCATTTATTGTTGCAACATGTTTAGAAAGGAAAACGACAACTTCTCACATTTTTGCATATATTTTTAGAATGGAACAAAAACTCGCACGAATGGTAGGCTATATGGAACATTATTGTCAGAAAAGAAAACACCATAAATTGTAAAAATGGCTTAGTGCTTTTTTACGCTTTTTTTTGTTCGAAATAGTGCTTTTTAGTGCTTTTTTTAATTTTTAAAGTTCTTTTTTCTCTCAAAAAGTTGGAATCACTGATCGTATGGCCGCTATCATGTCAAAATATTTATTTCGGAAGCATGTTTTTCCACCACGATACCAGAACCATTTTATAGTGGACTCTGAACAATTTATGGTTATGGTCAGCTCCAATCAAGCATGTTACAGCGTTTCTTTATTAGTGTCCCTTACAAAAGGGAATTCCGCAGTGCTTAAAATGTGTGCCTAATTTTTAAAATAAGACAGTGGTAAGAGCTTGCGAAGTACCACTGCACACTAGTCAATTCCGGCCAAAAATGATTTTTTTTTAATTTTAATAAAATTTTGATGACAGATAGTGAACACTTCAAAACTCATTTTGCTGTTAACACTGGATCAAAGTTGATATTTTTTTTCTTAAAAATTTAAGCTTTTCAAAGTTGACTTTTGTACTTTGAAATAAAAGTAAGCTATTATTTTTCTTTTAAAGTTTTCTTTGTAAATAAGCACGTTAAGTTTAAACCGTTTTTGGAAATTAATCACTCCATGTGTTAATTGTGATTTTGTGCGCGTTATTTTTTTGGAAAAGTGAAGCGATTGCAAGTTACTTAAAAATAAATAAAACCTATAGTAAACCAAATGTAAAGAGACTATAACAAAAAATGTTGGGCTAGGGGAGGTTCAGTGATAATTATGTATATCTAATACTGTTAAGTGTCAAAATTAATTACTATACATTTCAGCTGCCACCACCTGCCACCCCAGTAACCAGATCATCAGAAGTGACTTCATATATTTTTATAAGATTAACACGACTGACTGGGTGATCATCGCCTAGCCCAAACAATTTAAGCCAGACACTCTGAATTTTGTATGAAGACTTCCCTCCCAATGTGCACATAAAAAAAGTTGAGACTTTTGGAAATTCAATTCATAAGGTGTTAGAAATGGGTAAAAACGGTTAAAATCAGTAGCATTATATCTCGAGATCTTACAGAGGTAAACGAAAAATTCAAAAAATATAATTTTTGAATTGAAAATTAAATTTTACTGTGTTTGATACCTTTTTGCATTTTGCACATTTTGGGTATAAAAAAGGGCAAAAATGTTTGCCTTTGGTAAACAATTTGGTAAAAATTATTTAATAAAGATAAAAATAAAATTTAATTTGTGTTCTCTTCTCTCCAAAAGCTCTAATACAAATTTTGGTACCTTTTGGAAATTCGAGTATACACTTGCAGGGGATGGAACTAGTACCTTATTAGTACCAAACTAGTACAAAAATAACCAGTACTAGTTCTCAACACAGAAAAAATTAAAAACAAACTTCAATTAACGTATTTGTTAGAAATTTGTACTATCAATTAAATTCGGTACTGATTTTCCGCCAGCAAACAAATTGGTCATATCAATTAGCACGTTTGTAAGTTTGAGCTTTTCTTGCTGTTCAGTTTCAATCAATAGGTTTAATTGAAATGTGACCACCAGCAAAAGAGGCTAAATAAAACGTAAACACAAATTAAAACATTTTTTTCAATCAACACAGTTAATTGGAACATTTAAAAAATTTTTTGGAAATTTTTAATATTTTCATATTTGCAAATATACACACACACATTATAATTTTTATTTTCAATTAAGGGAAATTATTGGAACAATTAAACAAATTGTTTGAAACAGCATTATTGAATTAATTGAAAAAATATTGGTGAACATTTTTTCTGTGAACTGTAAACTTTTTTATTCCATCTTAATTCTCAAATTAGCATTGAGTGTGCTTGGAACATCACTAGTACTATTGGTACTAGCCGTTTACTAGTACACTTGGACCACATTGGGTTCTTTTTGCATTAGCATTTTGCTTTTGAACATTTTTTAATAATAAAAATGCCATTAATAAATGATTTGAAATCAAATTTAAGAAGCTGTATGAAAATAGAAATATGTACTGGAATTTTAGTTTTGTTACAAAAAATTCTATCAGTCTACAAGTAGTGCTGGGAAAATATCGAAAACATCGATAGGAAAAATATCAATATCGGTATTATTATTATTTAAAATACAGCTATGAAGACATGTTACAGCAGCTATAAACACACAGTTTTTTGCCGCAAATTTTTACTTGCTATTATTAATTCGCGCTGAATTACAGCAGTGATAGCCACTCCATAGGCTCGCGAGTCAGTCAATAATCGTATTTTTCACACAGCCACGGTCGGCAATTCAGATGTATACAACAACTTTGTTCGTTTCAAAACATCAGACTATCATCAGTCTCTGCGACCGCACACAAGTACATAATATCTTTGTGTGCGTGCGTTCGAGGCTTGGTTAGTTCGGGGCTTGGTTATCACTGAATTACAGCAATGAATACAAACAACAAGATTGGCAAGTGGTATGGATTGCTTAGCAGTGCTTTTTACTGCTAATTGAAGGACTTTTAGTCGAAATTTTTACATGTTTGGCAAATATTTTTGTAATGTTGTAAAAAAATGCAAATCCAAATGCAATTGCAAGTATAAGACAAAACAATGAACGACCATTAGAGGATAAGTCCGCTAGATTGATTACCTTTTTGGGTTTAGAATTTACAAAATTTTTTAAAGTTGCAATGGAATATCTTATAGTCCCTGTTACTTTGGTTCCTTCAGAAAGGTACTTATCAATTTTTAAAAAATTGCCATCTAAAATAACGTGCGTATATACATAAGTCTTATACATTCAATAAAGTGATAAAAACAACGAACTTTAGCCTTATAAAAAAATAATTAAAGTTTTCCTGCACAAGTAAAAACATTCAGTCGATATTAATATCGATATATCGATAGTGAAATCTGAACTATCGATATATCGATAGTGAAATCTGAACTATCGATAAATATCGATAGTTGAAAATATTGATAGAATCCCAGCACTATCTACAAGTAGCGCCCTTGTACTACATCAAGTACTGGCACTCATACACTCAAAATATTATGTAGTTAAATTCAAACGAAAATTCATTTGAAACAAATTAAAATTCATTTAAAAAACGGATCATTTACATTTCATTTAAAACAAATGATTTTTTCAGTAATTTCTAAGTTTTTTATTTATTGAACATCATATTCGTTAAAATTGAATAGTTTTTACTTTTAAAAAATATATTTTAACCGATAAAAATCAAACAAATTAACAAAAAAAAATACGGAAAACATTATTTTTTGGTAGTTTGTTTTTTTAATAACAAACATAAATGTTGAAAAATAAATTTATTCGTAAAATAACTATATTTTTATTCAATTTTAACAGTACCGAAAACGAATTTAATAACCTACAATCAGTTACTGTAATAATTTTATGAGTGTATGCACTAGTATTTTTATATAAAAACTCTAACCCCGTTAGCACTAGTACTTATTGTTCTAGTAATTGTTCTAGTGCTGTTTAGGGCCATTATTATAACTTGGCGTTAGCTGTTATCCGACAGTTAGCAGACGCTTTTGACAGATAGCACATTATTATCTGTCAGTTTAATCTTAACTTTAGCTAACTTCAAGTTGTAATAATGGCCTTTAGTCAATTAACTTAAGTTTTAATCTCCTGCAGGGTAAATATCGTTGGTACTTTTTTCTGTTAAGCTATTTTTATTTTTATACTGAATATAAGCCCAATATTTAAATGCCAAATTTCAGCTATTTACTGAAAGAAATAAGAAAGTAATGAGTTTTGACCGTACTTTACCAGTGTGTACTCTAGTCAATAACGGACGTAAATTATTCTATGTTTCAGTTCTATGGTCTTTCCAAAAGAAAAAATTTCCAAAATGGTATGTTGAAGGTTCCTAAACAATCCAAACCCCCCTCACCCATCGCACAGGAGCTCAAGTCTGAGTTATGTATATATCTTTATCTGTATATAATCACATAAGTTTACATATTATATTATAACCATATATGATCAAATTTACTTTAATTTGCTCAGGTAGGTAAAAAGATGGGGACAGGGGATGAGCATATATAGATATTCCACAAACTTTTAATATAATCGCTACAAATAATAATATTTCATTACACCTCCCAAGCCTTTTTTAAATTTTTTCGGTACTTTTGGGTCGTCAATGATTACCTGGCCAACCCCTGTATGTACGTGTCCAAACTTTTACGTGGGGACTAAACATGCTATTCTTAAGTTGGATACCAAATTTCAGCTATTTGTGTAAAGAAATAAAGAAGTTATGGTTTTTTGGCCGGAATGGACCACTGCGCAATGGCCTGTAAAATTTTATTAGAAATAATTACTGAATATACCTTTGAAAAGTTGCAAATGCTTTATATTCTTCTTTAAAAAAATAGATTCCTCTTACTTTTTATCTTTTGGAGACAGTTGGCAATTAAAGTAATCTTAAATATATTGTGCTGAAGTAAATCGTTAAAAGCAATAATTTTACAATTTTTGTTTTTGTTTCAAATATATTTCACTTGTAGATTTGTTACTTGTAGGTTTGAGAAACAGGGCCCAGTTAGATAATTTTACCGATCCTGGAGGACTAGAACGGATTGCAGGGTGTCTAGGGCACTATGGCACAGATTGGTAACGAGGGCAAACAGGGTTCTAGGGTGGTCTAAGAACACTTAAAGGGCTCTTGACAGGTCATTGTCCTGTCAAATTGGACAAATGGGACATCACCATACCGGACTTCTGCAGGTTGTGCGATGATTGTGAGGAGCTGGATACGATCGAGCATGTATTGTGCCATTGTCCTAGGATGCAGGGTCCCAGACAGACGTGGCTAGGGGATAGATTTCACGACGAAATGGGGTGCATCGCTGGATGTAATCCGGCTGATGTCAGGGAAATAGTGCGTTGGTTTTGTTGAGGGGACTGTAGAGAAGGTAATAGTTCCACGTGGTACCTACTAACTTTCTAACTTTCTCAATTCTATCCACCTCGTACTTCCTTTCTTTACTTTTCTCTTTCTATACCATTCTTTTTTCATTGAAGGGATTCACAATGGACCGCATTGGTGTGCCCATGGGCACATAACCCTTCTTAACCTTACCTAACCTAGATAATTTTAAGTTTGTTAGAACTTATTAAATGTGGCAAGGCTGAGCTATAAAATTGTTGAGATATAAGTTTCCATTTACAGTTTTTAAACTAGTTTTTTTTAATGATAAAGAACTTAATGTCAAGTATTGTCATGGATCAAACTCTTATACTTGTATCACTTGGCATATTCTGGTTGTTTCATATGTTGTTTTTATTCAAACGGACGTACTATTGTATGTTTATCAGGTTTTAACAGTTCCTAATTCTTAAAACAGATTTAGAGCATTTCCTAAGTGCATAAGAACATATCCGTACATCCAAGCAAACGATTAGAGAAATTTCAGAACAACAGTTTGTTCATAAGTAAAATTTTTATTAAAGTTGACTTGAAATTTTTTACGTATAATTTTTTGTTTATAGATTTATTTTAACGAAGCAAAACTTGCTGGCATATTAACTAAACTAAATAATTTGTGTATTCATTATGCAACATTGTATACTGACAAGCCATTTTCTTTCAACTACGTCGTTAGTGTGTAATCACATGTAACAAAAACATACACAATATGTTAAAACATATAAAACTGGACAAACACATACAATAAGTCCGTTTTTGTGCAGGCCTTCACTACAGTTTCGTTAATGGCTTCAAATGAAATTAGAACACAATACGTTCACATACTAACATATGTCTACTGTAAAAGAACTCTGTGAGAGAGTTTCTGTAGAGCAAGGTAAAATGTCCTTGGCTTTGCAAATTTCTTATTATTTAATAATGAGATTTGCTTTTACGTCTATAAAAATAAATAATAAACAAACCAGGACGAAGACGTATAAAAACCAGTAAGTATGTGAGTTTTCTTTTTAATTGATTACAATATTATTTAAGGACTGATATAAATAAAAATGTGAAATATGTTTACTGTGAACGTTTCTTTACCTGATGGGTATTTTGAAAGTTGTTATATTTTAAAGTTTTGTTGAGTTTCTTTGCTCATCATCAAAGCAGTTAATTTTATATGAAATAATCATCATCAACTTTGTGCATTCTAAAATAATTCAAGGGCAATCCACCTGTGACACGATTTAAATCAGCTTACTAAGAAACAGTGTTGCCAAATTTAGCCATTTAGTGGCTAGATTTTGCCATTTTTCACCCTGTTTAGCCATTAAGAAATGAGTTTAGCAATTAGCCATTTTTTTAGCCATTTTTCAACTTGTTTAGCCACAGATTTTTTTTAAAAGAATATTTTTTATTTTATTATAAAAATTTATAAAAGTAAAATAAACATTTTAAACAATTAAAACGCCTTTAATTTAAATCACAACTTTTACAAATGTTGAAAATCGGTATAAACTATGACGTTGAAACATCTTTCAAAATAAAGGTACAGTATTCCACTATTAAATTTATAAAATGGATCAACACAAACATCGCTGTTTCTTTCTGGTTGCAAGTATTTCAATAAAGGGAAGCAGGCGGTAACAAAATTGTTTTAGAAATTTCAGAATTGACTATAAAGTTGCGCTCACTTCCATGGTCTAATGCTGAAGTAGAGACGGTGTTTAGCCAAGTGAACATCGTTAAAAGTAAAATTCAGAAATAGGTCGCATTAAGCTACCGTTAATTCGATTTTATCAATTAGGTAAATATTTTTACCATAACAATACAATATTTATACCACCACCACAATAGTGGAGATGGTACTATGCGTTTGTGTGATGTCTGTAACACTTTAAAATATTGGTCCTTAGCCAACCTTTACGTATACCGAGTCGAATTAATGATGTTTGTCCGGCTGGCTGGCTGTCCATGTAAACCTTGTGCGCAAAGTACAGGTCGCAATTTAGAGATTATTTGATAAAATTTGGTACAAAGGTTCTAATGTGGTGAAGGGTATCATAAGGTCGGGTTTAACCGACTATACTTTTTTACTTGTTTTTTATTGTAGATCTGGACTCAAAAGGTTGGGTAAATGTTGCCATGGTTATGATTTACCTTCAAATTATTTAAAACTTATGATTATTTGAAACTAATGAGTGATTCCTATGAGATGAACAATAACGACATCGAATTTTTCGATGATTAAATTATTTAATATTAATTTATTTTAATATTGATTTGCGTTTATTCTTATTTAACAAATTGATTTTAACTCACAATTTCATCGTAAACAACTTTTAATGAATTATATCTGTTTTGTTATTAACTTTTAATGTGTTTTTATTTAAAAAAGCTTTTAGCCATTTTTTAGCCTATTTTTAGCCATTTTTTAGCCATTTTTCCCCGTAAATTTAGCCATTTTTGGTCACCAATGCCTTTTAGAATAATAATTTTTGCTGGATATTATAAACAAGCAAGGAGAAATATCGATGGATTTTTAAAAGTATTCAAAATGAGTAAAAACATATATTGTTTACATACACGTTTCTACCCAAAACAAAGTTTTTTTTTTTAATTTTCTTAATATAAAACGCTGAATTCCACAACTCGTTACTTGTATTTAAAAAAAAAAAAAAATCATGAAAGCAAAGCATTTTAAAAGATAACACTGCGCTGCTTAAGTACCTGAAGTGAAAAGGAAACATAAGTCTCCCCTTGACCCATGATACAAAGAAACCAAGATAACGCATTCAGCTTTTAAAAATGAAATGTTCCTGCGCATCTACCTCACATCAGCGTATAAGTAGAGCTTCATATCAAGAAACACAAGCAAAAAAAGATGTGTATAATATGCTGATGTGACGTCATATTAAACAGTTGCATTTTGAAAACATGCGCAATGCGTAATCTTGTTTTTTGTTCATTCTTGCCCTTGGCCACTGCAAACTACATTGAAAATTGGAGTGAGTTGCAAAACTTTTTCTTGCATTGTCTAGTGAGAAACAAAACTGCTGCCTTGCATTGAAGAGATCAGAACTCGTCCCTTGCAGCTTTAATCTGCCTATATTGTAAATGTTTTTTTATTCTTTTTCTTAAAATCAAAGTGGAGGTTACTTTTGAGGAGTGGAAAGCTGAGGGTTTATCTGTACCCGAAGCAACAGGTTGGCTGAATTTTAAGTTTGCTCCAAGCCAACGAATCATTATCGAGAGAAAAACCAAAGGTTCATTTCTGTAGAAGGAGAGAAGTGCTTTCGGTCAACAGTTACTAGTGCAGTTTCCAAAATCATTTAAAAAAAAAACAAAGGCAAAAGACTAGCAATGATGGAGCCACGACGATTACCTAATCCTGATACAAAACCGGAAAACCCGATTGATGCGGACAAATTTCTTCAAAAGCGAAATGAGCACTGGCGAGGGATAGACAGTTCAAAGTTTTACCTTGATATTTTGGATATCAAGGTAAAATGAAAATGAAAGAAAGACAACCAATTGTAGTAGGGCATGTACGAAAAGAAAAGCTCACGGTTTCTGATGATTTTGCAAAAAAAAGTCGTTGCAAAAAGACTTGAGTGTTTGTAATTTTCATTCGCTTTACAGTGTTATTTGTATAATAAATTCAGCTTTTCCAAAATCTTTGGAAAAAGATTTCCTGCTGATCTGGCCTAAGCAACTAGTGAAATGCGCATGGGAACTAGCTTAACCCCCAACAAAAAATTTCAGTGTTTTTATCAAGGTCAATGAAAAAATTGTAGTAGGGAATGTACGAAAAGAAAAAATTTCTGTTTATTGCAGGTAAAGTTTTGATATCGTTGCAAATATGACAAGAGTGTTTGTAATATTCATTTGCTTTACAACGTTATTTGTATAATTTCCTTAGCTATTCCTTTATTAGGAAAAAGATTTCTTGATGATCTGGCCTTAGCAACAACTGAAATGTGCATAGGAACTAGCTTATCCCCAACGAAAGTACGAAAAAACAGAAGTAAAGGAAAAAACATGTAAAATCAATTAAAGTGGATAATCATTCAGGAAAGCAAATTTCGATCTACCAAATGTTAAAATACAATTTGGTTTAAGGATTGATGTTTCACTAGTGACGTCAGCAGTCGTCGATGGCTGCGAGTGTAACACCTAGTTTAGATGAGGGCTTTTACGACGTCGCTTTGTCGACGTCTCTTTTGGTTTGTTGGTGAGCGGTGTAGAAAAGAAAGAGGGGTTAACAAAATGACTCGTTTTGTATTTTGCATGTCGTTTTTTACATTTCTCTTTTAACTTTTTCTGTTTACGTTTTATTCTTTTTCTTACTTTGAAGTGTGTGGTTGAAAATACAGTGAGACCTCGATTATCGATAATAGACGGGATCGGCAGAATTCTTGATTATTTATTTTTTTTGGTGTGTTTCTTATTTTATGTAAATATATAACGTTTTATTATGTAAACATGAGGAAAAAAGTAAATTTGGCAGAACATGCTTCCACACCGTTAAGATATTCTCTTTCTTCGTTTATTTAAATTTCTTTTGATTGTTCAAAATTTAACGAAAAAAAGATAATTTGTTTATAATTTCGGATAATAGAGGCAATTTAAATCAGTGCAAAAAAATTTTTGTTTTCCATTTTATTGAAGCTGCCGGTTAGTCGAATGACGGGTAATCAAGGCCATACTGTAAATAAAAAAAGACATGCAACCAAAAATCATCGTATGAACGCAAAGAGATTTTGGAAGTTGCTTTAAAAGGGAATCAAGATAAAACGACGTCGTAAAAGCCCTCATGTGAATTGAGTGTAAGACGGCAAATCCATCTGAGGAGATCGAGTGGTTGCGATCGAAACATGTCATGGTAACCTGCCGGCCAGGGTTCGAGCCCGAGCCACGTCAAGAATGAAAGATTATCAATAACAATTTTAATTAATTTTCATGTTGTAAAATTCCTTTCTTCATAAAAATAATTTAATAAAAAATTAAATTTCATGAACTTAAGCCTAATTAAAAATATTAAAAATTTGGATTAAAAACCATAAATAGTTCAACAAAATAACCACAATACTAATTATTGTTAAAGCTAAGGCACGAGCTCTATGTGTACATTTGTTCTTCAAGTTGTGCTGAAAAAGGTCAACGGAAAAGAGAAAGACAAAGTGAAAAAACAAAAAAAGGACTTGGACTTCAAGAAAAATTCTTGACGAAAGTACGAAAAAACAGAAGTAAAGGAAAAAACATGTAAAATCAATTAAAGTGGATAATCATTCAGGAAAGCAAATTTCGATCTACCAAATGTTAAAATACAATTTGGTTTAAGGATTGATGTTTGACTAGTGACGTCAGCAGTAGTCGATGGCTGCGAGTGTAAGACGGCAAATCCATCTGAGGAGATCGAGTGGTTGCGATCGAAACATGTCATGGTAACCTGCCGGCCAGGGTTCGAGCCCGAGCCACGTCAAGAATGAAAGATTATCAATAACAATTTTAATTAATTTTCATGTTGTAAAATTCCTTTCTTCATAAAAATAATTTAATAAAAAATTAAATTTCATGAACTTAAGCCTAATTAAAAATATAAATAAATTTCAGTGTTTTTATAAAGACTACAAATTGGAGATTTAGCACGTTTATTAATGAATAACGGAAAATTACTTTAGATGCAAGTTACGAGCTTTTGAACTCAAGTCCTGATATATCGATGGTTTTCTTCCGCAACCTCGTAACTAAAAACCAAGTATTTTTCAGGAGAGACATAATACTTTTTTTTACCAAATATTTGAAACTTTTTGCTATATATTCTTTTAAAACCCAAGAATTATGAATAATTCCGATATTCCGTCATACAAAAAAAAAAATTGCAAAATTTTAAGGCGGTATTAACTGATTACTTTTCCGGTTAAAACAAAAATTCGGAAAAAATCGAGTTGCTTGGTTGCGGAAGAAACCCATCAATATGCGGTGTGTGTATCAATGAAAATATTTACCATATAAAAGTACGCGACATTAAACTTAATTATCATCCATAAATAAAACAGTGAATTCTACTTAATTCAACTCTAATACCCTTCGAAATATGCCACGATACTGGCTATATAAAATTATTCAAAAATTCAATATCTGCCTAACATTGCCAGAAGCAGGATGCCAAATAACAGATATATTCCACGGATTCGGTCGCCGTATCTCAAAAGGAAAAAAATTATTGATCATTGTGTGCACAGAAAAAAATAATTTTCATATTTAAAGTTTTTGCTAAGTTTAATGAAACTGTCATTTGCTTAAGCAAGGTGCGAATCTATTCGCACATTCCGTACGGAATCAAATGTTTTTTTATTTTGTTTTTGTTTTCTTAAGTACATTTGAGTGACTTTTTGTTAATTTTTGACAGTAGTTTACACAGAAAAAATTATTGACGAATTATTTTCAAACAAACGCTTGTTTGAAAATTTTTTGATTTCTACAAATTTTTTTACTGATTCCATTAATATTTTTGTTTGATTTTTATTTAACCAACAAAAATGCTGACAACTATTCAAAAATATAATAAACGCGTTTTTGGTTTAAGTTTTCATAATTTTGTATGAAATATTTAACGCTCCGTAATGTTGTCGTTTTTTTGCAATTTTTATTTGATCGTAAGCAACACTTCTTTATGGGAAATATGAGAAAAATAACAAAAAACACATGCAGTCTATTTTTGGACGCTTTAAAAATGTACAGCAATAAGAAAAATTATAAAATAGCGTGACGAGGTTTGTAGTTAAAAAACAACAAAGACAATAACAGGTAAAACAAGTTAGAGTGCTATATTCGGCTGTGCCGAATCTTTGATACCCTCCACCGACAGTTCGAATGTTTAAGGAGTAATATCTGTATGATGTTATTATTATCTTAAACTGTGACGATTTGTTATTAATTATGGTTTTAGGCGACTAAACTGTTTTCCGGTAGTAGGGTTTGTATGGGGCCTAGGGTAAATTATGGACCGATCATCACGAAATTTCACAGCGTCATTTCTAGTCCTTTAAAACTGTGACGTACCAATTTCTGTTATGCTAGCATAACTAATTATGGTGTTAGGTGTACTAAAATGTTTTCCGGGAGTAGGGTTTCTATGGGCCCTAGGGTAAATTATGTACCGATCTTCACGAAATTTCCCAGTATCATTTGCAGTCGTACAAAACTGTGACGAGCCAAAATTTGTTATAATTGCATTATTTTTTACGGTTTTAGGCGTACTAAACTGTTTTCCGGGAGTAGGGTTTCTATGGGCCCTAGGGTAAATTATGTACCGATCTTCACGAAATTTCCCAGTATCATTTGCAGTCCTACAAAACTGTGACGAGCCAAAATTTGTTATGATTGCATTATTTTTTACGGTTTTAGGCGGACTTAACTGTTTTCCGGGAGTAGGGTTTCTATGGGGCCTAGGGTAAATTATGTACCGATCTTCACGAAATTTCACAGTGTCATTTGTAGTTCTATAAAACTGTGACGTACCAAATTTTGTTACGCTAGCGTTATTTTTTACGATTTTAGGCGTACTAAACTGTTTTCCGGGAGTATTGTTTATATGGGGCTTAGGGTAAATTATGGCGGGATCATCACGAAATTTAACAGCGTGATTTCCAGTCAACTAAAACAAATTTTTGCAAAATCTTATCTTATTCCGTGCCTTGTTCCAGCATTTATGTTATTTTTTGTAACAAAATTATCAATTTTTTTAGGTGGTGGTTCCACATTTTGATTCATAGCTCTGGTCCTACTGAACCGATTTTGCTGGATTTCAATCCCAAACTGCTTAGGATAACTACAAGCAATTTGGCACCAAGTTTGTTCATTTCTTTTGAGTTGTTCGAAAGTGAGCGTGTTTTCAACAGACGGACAGACGGACCGACGGACAGACGGACAGACGGACAGACAGACGGACATGGCTAAATCGACTTAGAATTACTCAAGGACCCAGATTATATATACTTTATGGGGTCTGAGATGAATAATAAAAAAGTTTCACACGGAATGACAAACTTAATATACCCTCTTCACAACTAATTGTGGTGGAGGGTATAAAAACGTTTCAATCTTTTTAAACAACAACATTATAAGAAACAAAATAAATTTTTGGTTGGTTTTAAAGTTGGTAAAAAAAACGAAATCCCGTATTCAATTTTTTCAAACTGTTCACTTAAATACATCAACTACAAATTTTTAATTATTTCATTATTAAAAATGTTTTATTGAGTGCTATTTTGCAAAGTATTATTTTAATATATTTTTCCATTAAATCAAATAAATAATGTGTTGATTTAAAATAATATTTTTAACAAACTGTGTTGTTAAAAATTTTCTTGAGATATTTTTTTCTGTGTGGTAGCGATTTTCGCTAACCTTCTCCGGCTTCATTTTTAAAGAATAAAAGTTCGAACCAGGCCAAACGATGTACTTTTGTGGATCTAATGAAGTCTATATAAAGAGTCTGCTGTGCATTGGTCTGACACCATGAACAAATTTTTTTGAATTTCGTAGAATATCAAAAGACTAGCGGAAACTTGTTTCTTATTAATTACGAAAATTTGGTAAACATACGAAGAAAGAAGCTACGAATGTTAATTTTGTAAAATGTAGTATGGATAGTTCTTCGGGTGTATTCACCAAGTTTAAAAACTGCAGTCGAAACAAAAAAACAAAACTTTGTGTCACAATTTTTGGCCAATGACAAATGAAGAAGTAGAAGAAGAAGCAGCTTTTCTACTTTGACTGTAGTTTTTTAAACGCTGATATTCACAATATTTTAAAAGTTTTTATTTAAAAAAAAAGGATTTAAGTCAAAATTAGTCTTTACTTTCTGTTCTGTTACGAATCAACTGATTTGTTTTTGTTATTAAAAAACCTGTGAAATTGAATAGTTTTTCTCTTCTGTTGCGATTCAGTTTTTAAAATCAAAAACTTGTGAAAGGTGTTATGATACTTGCTATTTTTTGTATTGGATTTTTTTAGGATTGACTGAATGAAACAACATATGCGAAAAAGAACAAGAAATACAATTAGATAAACAAACCCTTTTTTCTGATTGACATTTCTCTTGTTTTTTTTTTTTTCTTTGACAAAAACAAAAAAAATGGTAAAAGCTTGGGCAGATGAAACTATTTTGTTTTTGATCAGTGAAATAAAGCAGGTGCCCTTCATATGGGATTTCAAATCATAAATTTTTAATTAACGAAAATACCCCGATGTAATTCGTAATATTTTACATTACTTGCATTAAATTTTATTGTTTATAATAAAAAATTGTTTGTGATTCCAACATAAAATGTAAACAAAACAAACAATACTGCCCACGTTTTTTGCCCACAAAAACCCGTCAAAAAAGTTAAAAATCGCAAAAGAAAAGATAAAACCCGCTACTTTTAATCAAAAATAAAAAAACTTGGCAACAGTGCTAACAATTAATCTGGAAATGTCACTTTTAAGTTAAACATTTTGATTTTAAGAATTCATAAAATTTAATTTCTTTAAATTTATGTGCATTAAAGTTATTAAAATAAACATTGGACGGTGCAAAACTAATAAATTTGTCGTAAATGGCTGATAAGTTACTACAGAAAAAGTAACTATTACAATTTTGTAACAGAAAGGCACGGAACAGAACAGGAACAGAACGTAAAGACTAACTGAGCCTTCACACTTTTTTTTTATTATATCCTTGTTTTTACTGTTTGAGGTTTCGAATAAAATAATATTTTTTTTTTTCTATTTTTCTGGTTAACGATTGTCCCCCATATTCATAAAAAATATTTTTGATTTATAAAAGTTTTATTGAGGTAATTTTCATAGGTATATTTACAAGTTTTTTGAGAATATAATTTTTTTATTTATCCCTGCAAAAAGATTTACTAAAACGAGATGTGTTTATTTTTCATTTAAAGAATGTTTGTTTCTGTAAAAATCTTCAATTTTCTTCAACGGGTTCCGTTCACAAACATAGGTGATTATCGCTCATCTAAATGGATAAGTGCTGCAGTGTCTCTTCTTCTTAAGTCCCAATTTCCACAATGCAAGTCTTATTGATAAACTTATCACATTTTCTTCTTTGAATCAGCTTCGGCGTTTTCACGGGTCAAGTCTTATTATTTATCTGTTATTCCATTTGTATGAATGTATATGTGCGTTTTGAAAATTCACACACAAAAAATCACACATGCTACGAAATTAACTTTGTACAACTAAATTAAATATGAAAGATAATTGTAAAATAGAGCTGCTGATAATTACGAGTGAGTAAACAAAACGCATATGACGAGTACAGCAAGCTGAGTACTCGTTTCTTTTCCTCTCGTCACTCTCGCCTACAAAGTAGCAAGCTGATCAATAAGACTTGCATTGTGGAAATTGGGACTAAGCGAGTGTGGCCGCCATGATTTAAAGTATTTCGAGCTAGTGGATTTTGGTGCTGTTCAACTCTTTTTAAATATTTTACTGCATATGTTCTAATCATAGTTTTTACTAATGGCAAATTGAGATCCTTATGGATGTTTGAGTTTTTAATATACCAGGGAGTGGCTGTAATTATTCGAAGAAGTTTATTTTGGCGCCTTTGAATTTTGTCGAGGCCGAGGCAGTGCCCCATAGCTGAATACCGTAGCACCAGATAGGCTTTAAGATAGAGTTGTAAAGTAGAAGCTTGCAATCTAGACTAAGGGCAGAATTTCTTCCAAAAAGCCAATGAATTTGAATGGCTTTTAGTTTCATTTGAGTTAATTTTGCCTCTATATGGCATTTCCACGTTAATCGCCGATTCAGATGTATACCGAGATATTTGACATGCTAATGTTGAGGAATTATTTGATTATTGATTGTAATAGGGGCGCAAGCTTCCCGGCGCAATGTGAATGTTATATGTACGCATTTTTGCTCATTGACCATTATCCTCCATTGTCTTAACCATATTTCTAGTTGAAATATATGATGCTGTAAGTAACGAGATACTTCCTCACGGTTTTCGTGGACACTAAGAAAAGCTGTATCGTCTGCAAATGTCAAAGTTTGTGTGTAGTTGTTTGTTGGCATGTCCGAAGTATAAATTAAGTATAATAGAGGCCCCAGGATGCTCAGCACCAATTGGCTGAGGGGAACTTAAGAAATTTCCTTTCTTAATAATAAATTGACGACCGACTAAGTAGCTTTCTAACAGCTTGTGTGTGTTTACTGGTAAGTTAAGCTTTAATTTATGTAATAACCCTGCGGGAAATTTGTGTCAATTGATCCCACAGACTGGTCCTGGGAGTTGTGAAAATAGAACAGGTATTAAAAGAAACAACTCATGACCAGTGAAATGAGAACCAATCATGTAATTGGTTTATGAAGAACAAAAAGGTAGAAAAAGTAATGAATTACAGTATAGTCTTCACCGGTGGTGTGATACATTTTTTTGGGACTTTTTAAAATTTGGCTCTTGAATTTAATTCTAGGACTTGTTTTATTGAAATAATACTACATCGTATTAAAATAATACTACATTTTTGTAACTGTCACTAAACACGTCCATTGAGAATAGATTTGTGACTGGTCAAATGGTGTCAATTGACCCCCTCCAATGACAACCCCATGTAAAAGTGATAGGTCTTATTCATAGAAAGTGTTAAAACTAGAACCGGTCTCTACCACCAAAGACCTATCACGGGACTACTTTGGTGTCAGTTCGCTTTCCTCTAAGGAAGCCTTCATCTGTTAAAATCGACCACGAATTAAAGTAAGTTCTGTGTTTGTTAAAAGTTTCTAAGTTTGACTGATCTCAGTTTTTGCTTTAATTAATTCAAACCTTCAATAAAAACAAATGCGTTGTTACACATACAAGCACCATCTTGTTGGCAATTTGTGTGGTACTTATTTTTATCTGTCTGCGTCTTTTACCAACTATCGGTGATATGAAAATTTATTAGAAAAAAAACCTTCCAAGTTGGCAAATAAGTTCATATAGACATAAAAGTATGTTGGTTTTCAACGCTGTGGGTGTGTTTGTTTACCTGTATTTGTACCTGAAACAACAAAAAAAAGAAGTTTTTTTCGTTAAGTTTTTTTTATACCCACTCCACAATAGTGGAGAGGGTATTATGCATTTGTGCTTATGTATGTAACGCCTTAAAATATTGGTCCTAGACCCACCTTAAAGTATACCGATCGTTTTAGAATCACTTTCTGAGTCGAACTAACGATGTCCGTCCGGCTGGCAGGCTGGCTGGCTGGCTGTCCATGTAACCTTGTGCGCAAAGTACAGGTCGCAATTTTGGAGATAATTTGCTGAAATTTGGGCCATGGGTTCTTATTGGCACAAGGACCAAGCCTATTGAAAATGGGCCAAATCGTAGGACCAGGAGGGAAGAAAGGGGGAAATTTCTTCCTCTCAGAAACTATCAAACCGATTTCAATGAAATTTAAAACATAGATAGAACCATATCTATATAGACACAAAATGTATGCATTTTTTAAAAAATGGGACCACGAGGGGAGATAGGGCCAATTTCTGCCTCTCAAACCGATTTTAATGAAATTTAAAAGATAGAAGATCCATATCTATATGAACACATTAGCTATACAGTTTTTCAAAAATAGGACCACAAGGGGAGGTAGGGGGCAATTTCTGCCTCTCACAAACTTTCAAACCGATTTCCATGAATTATATGGACACATAAGCATGATGTGTTTTTAAATACTGTGGTGTAGGGTATCATATGGTCGGGCTTGACCGACTATACTTTCTTACTTGTTTTTTTTTTGTTCATCTCACAATTAAAGCAGAAAAAAATGTCTTTTGAAAGGTTTTTGGCTAAATGCACAATTGTGGTTTTCCGTGTGGCTTCCGTTTCCTTAGACATGTTGTTTTCTTGTCTTGCTCATACATATTTTTTTCCTCCGTTTTACTTCTAACGAAACAATAGCCGTTGTGGGATACTTTGTTGTTGTTTTAGTTGTTGCAAATGCTGTTGTTCTTTTTTATTTTTTCGTCTTTTTTGTCAAAACGTCTGAAGTTTTATTTATTTGTAGTTATCTTAAATTTTCTGTCAAGCATTTTTATGGTGTACAAGATAACTATTGTGAACCGGGAATTAGGTTAAGTTCTGAAGGTTTGAAGATTATAAAAAAATGGGCATATAAACTCAAGATTATTCAGGATGAGTATTTTAGGATCTAAGCCAATTGTGCTTGGAACACCGCCTCAAAACAAAAAGTTTTCCAAATAAACGGGAGGTAATTTTAGTAAATTATTGTCGGCTTTTTACACTTAGCCATTAGGTTAGAAGTTAGAGATATCTAACCTCAGTCACAAAATCAGTTTCTGTTCCACATTTATTTGCCAATGAAACTTCCAACACCTTTAAAAGCTCCTTACCAATAATCAGATCAAAATCTATCTTAGGCCCCGTGTGCAACTGGTTTCTATAATACCAGATTGAACTTCGATGTTATTTGAAATCTTACAATTTCAAGCTTGAGACACAAAGGTACTTACCTGAACAACCTTTTGTAGGGTCTCTTAAATTTGGCTCTTTGGTGAAAAAAAAACTATCCTAGGTTTTGTTTATTATTCTTTGATGGCATTTGTCTCTCTCTATGTGAACATAAACTTTTCTTGTTTTTAAGGGGTTTTATGAGTGCGTATGTACTTTAATGGCCTTTTTATATATTGCTGCACACACACACATATGTATTACATAGAAGAATTTGTCGAAAGGAAATTGACAAACATAGACTTATTAGAGTTTTAGTGTCACATAAATTTAACTTAAATAACAACGCAGAAGCAACTTAAAGTCAAAGAAGTAAAATTTTTACGACTCATATGAATGTACACTGATCTTTTAATAGCCTTTACTAGGAATTTGCTACCAGTCTACTATAATTTTTCATTTGCAGAAATGCGGTTTTGTTCAGCCATAAGTTTATTATATACATAAAAACTAGACTGAAGATTTAGGATTTACAAAATGATTAACAGTTAAAGGTTTTTGTTACAGAAAAAATTTAAATTTGTGTCCCTTTCTTCTCTAACGTGTTTACAGATTGAGAAAACATATTTTCAATTTAAGTTTATTGATTTATATGATTTAAATTTTATATATTTTCCGGATTAAAGCAATATCTGCAAATCGCAACTTAAATATACTGTCGTGCAAGGTTTCGCTTGACCGCCTTAACTTTCTTACTTGTTCTTTCCTTTTCAAATATGGCTATTATTTTTCGACAATTTTCATGAAATTTTTTTACATAATTTATTTTTAAATTGCTGTCGGGATTAAACCAGTGATAACCAAGCCCCGAACGCACGCACACAAAGATATTATGTGCTTGTGTGCGGTCGCAGAGACTGATGATAGTCTGATGTTTTGAAACGAACAAAGTTTTTGTATACATGTGAATTGCCGACCGTGTCTGTTTGAAAAATACGATTACTGACTGCCTCGCGATGCTATGGAGTGGCTATCACTGGATTAAACCCATTCAAATTTTTACTTTAAGCTTTAAGATCACAAACCTAAAAGAGATTATCAAATGCGGCATTTGTATGAATGTGAACTTAATCGATAAAATTAAAAAAAACTCCATTTCGAAATTTTTCTGGAAGGTTAAGCCACAGTTGATTCCACGACCCTTTTCCCTTTGAACCCAGTGTGCTGAAATGTTATTTCGTGTCAAAATCTTTGTTTGCTGTTGAGTCGTAAGGAGTGTCCTTCCAACAGATGGCCCGATTGGGCCATGTCGTTTTAGAATGTCTCAAGGACTTTAAGTAAAAAGCAATATTATATCTAAATATATAAAATTGTAACGTTACTGACTGACTCAGTGACTGATTCTTCATCGCACAGCCAAAACGCCTGAAGCTACAAACTTGAAATTTGGACCAGAGGTTTTTCACTTCCCAAATCGAAACACTAAGACGGGATTTTTGTAAATTCGAATGTTAAGGAGGTAAAAAGAGTAAAAACGGGAAAATTCGGTAACCTTATACATATCTACAATACTAAAAGATATACAAAAAAAATTAAGTACTTATAGTTGTTCTTTAGAAAAATAAGCGGACATGTTTCTGGTCCTTTTTTTAATATTCGGCCTTATTAAGGAAGTTAACGGGTAAAACCTAAATTTTGGTACTTTTTGACACCCCATCTATTTTTTTAACCAATCAATATAGAAACAAAGTTTATACCACAATCGAAACTTATCAAAAAAATACGAATTTGAATTTGGTACTTTTTCGAAATTCGAACATTTAAGGGGTGAACACCGTAACTATTTTTGGTTTTTACAAAACATTAAACAAACTTTGACATAAAAATATGTCCGCGAAGGAACAGGAGACGCTATCGAAGTAGCAGGTTAAATGCTAGTCAACAATAAATTTACTATATTTAAAAAAAAGTTATAAAACTTATGAAGTTTTTAATGTTTTTATTTTAAACTACTATAGTGGTCGAAATTCAACCATACACATTGACGTAATATAAGAAAACGTACTCAAATCAATCCGAAGAAGTATTAATAGTACGGGGAGTACGGATTTTCTTGAATCAAATACAGAAAGAGTGATTTAAGTACGGATTTTAAATCGCAAAATACGGTGAGTACGGATTTTCTTGAATCAAGCACAGAAAGATTGATTCAAGTACGGATTTTCAATCGCAAAATACTTAAATTATCCATATTCAATCCCGAACTCGTACTTGAAATAATCCGAAAATGATATTGATTTAAGTAAGACTAGGATTAAACCAATCCCAAAATGCGCTTGATTCAAATATTATAAAGTTGATTTAATCCCGAATTCGTACTTGAAATAATCCGAAAATGAAATTAGAAGGAGAATTTTATTATGATTGATTTACTAACGCGTTTTAAAACTTACAACATTCCAATTATAAAACACCAGCATCATTCCCGGTATGGTTTTGACTTTAGAAAGTTAATTAACATACTATACACCTGAAAATATAAACTAAATGAGAAGCAAGAGTTCTTCAATTTACTTTTTAAACATGAAAATAATGTATTTTCGTCTTGTTCTATTGTTTTATTGTTTCTACACACAAAAAGCAATTCGTTTTTTAACTACATGTGTGGTTTGCTGTAGTACCTTCAAAAAACTTCGATAAGTTAAATGAGATTAAAACGCTCAATTTGTAATTTTATACCGTGTTCAGTTATGCAATTTATTTGAGTTTAACGCAATAAATGCCATTATTAAGCTCAATTATCCATACGAAATTGCAATTTAGTTATTGCTCAATAAATACGAAATTGTTATTAATATTGAGTAAAATTAAAATGCAACACTGTCACAAGTGTGTTAAGTGTGTAAAACCCAACCCACTAAACAAAGTGTTTTGACATTTTTGCCAACAACAAAAACAAATGTCCATCCATTAGGTCTGCACTAAAGCCAGATGTTTATTTTGTTTTTTAGTTAAAGATGTCAAAAGTTGTTTACATTTTGCTTAAGTTAATTGCCAATTGCTAATTCAGTTAGCTAAATTGTGTATGTGTGAACAGAAAGATAATTATGTCAATAAACCGAATATTGACTCAATAAAAGAGGTATATCTGAACACGGTATTACTATTAGAGTGGCATTACTCACATTTTTGAGTATAACTCGTACTTAAAGTAAGTATAAAAAACTCTATTTATCCCGAGTATTTTTCTTTCTGTGTAAGTATAAATGAATTTACATGTTTCGATCATTTGTTTTTTCGTCTTAGTGTATCGATTTGGTGTTGGACCAACTTCCGGTCCATACGATATGTTCCACTCAAGTGGAACATATTTTGTAAGTTCAATAACATTAAAAGAAATCTAGAAGTAACATTTGGAAAACAAAAAAGTACCAAAAAGTTTCCTCTTATAATTTCTCAATCACTCTGGACTCTGCATGTTGAATTTTTTGCTTTTTAGATTGAGTATTAATTAAAATTAAAAAGGTACCTGTTAAAGAACGAAAAAGTACCACACAGGTCCCTCTTCACTCAGAACCTTGCATGTTTCATTTTATGTTACTAGGTCCAATACTAACGGATATTCAAAAAGTACCAGTTGAAGGAAAAAAATTACCAAAAAGTTATTTTCATAGATTCTCATCTATGCAGGATATTGTATGTTCAATATTATACTTCTAGGTCCAATAATAACGGAAATTAAAAATGTACTAAAAACTTCCTTCTGTAGATTTTGATACACTCAGGACATTGCGTGTTTTATATATCTTCACCTAAAATGCAAAATAATGTAACAACACTTTTATAAGTTTACAGAAGGAGCAAAAACTTTACAATATCAATGCCAACAAGGTGTACTTGGCCTTGGAATTTCTTTAATAAAGTCGCCAGTTTTGATCGCAAGGATCAAAAAAACCAATTTTGAATTTTAGGAGTATACGTTGTTTTGTATTTTAGATGAGGACATGTAAGATAGATCTATGTAAAGAAAACTCATAAAAAGTACGAGTAATAGAGCGAAAAGTAACAAAAAGCATTCCCTTACAGATTTTTATTCACTCAGGGCCATGCATGTTAAATATTATGCTTCTAGCATCAATATTAATGAAAATTTAAACAGCACCAGTTAAAGAACAAAAAGTACAAAAATTTTACATCCAATAATTTTATTTTATTTTCAATATTATAGAAAATTCAAAAATAACTACATGTAGCACGGACAAGCTAAAGAAAGAAATTTAATTTCCCGTATTTCCCCTTTTTGGTACTTTTTCTCCCCATTAAAGTATCCAAAATTTCAATACTGTAGTGTTTGGCCATAATTTAATACACATCTATCTTCTATATACCCAGCGGGAAAAAGAAGGAGTACGGGGGCCTTCCAGAAGGCCTCTGTACCCCTTCTTTTGGATAAACAAGGCCTTCTCGCTCCATTCCATACTCATATCTTTTTTACACGCGTTGTCATTGCGGGGAAGGCCTTCCGCTTTCCTTTCTTCCCCAGAGCTTCTTAAAGGCCTTCAAATAAATGGCTCTTAGAAGGCTTTCCAGAGAATGACTGTCAAAAGGCCTTAGCAAAAACGTTATCTTGTTATTTAACTTTTTATATATGTATACCTACTTTACAAACGTATGTTTATATATTTTATTAAACTTATTGTAGTTTAATAAAACATGTGATACCTATTTTTTTATTGAAATAATCAAATTTGCTAAATATTGTAAAATAGATTGCAAATAAAAGTTTATAATAAAATAAAACTTTTAAGCACAAGTACCTATCTTCCTTAATGAAAAAACTCAACTAAAATGATTTACATTATTGTTTTTATTTTGTATTTGAATATGCACCTGGTTTGTTACTTTGTTTTTATAACGGGATCTGAATTCTTTCGCTTTGGCGAAAAAAACAAAACCAAAAAATTTTACTCTTTCTCTTTTTAACTTCAACTAAAATGATTTACAACATATGTTACTTTGTTTTTGTAAAGGGATCTGAATTCTTTTGCTTTTGCTTGTGCAAAAAAACAAAACAAAAAATGTTACTCCTTCTTTTCTCGCTTCTCATAGAAGCGAGTGTGGAGGCCTTCTATGAGGCATTCTTTTGCAGTTATGTAAGACTAGTAATTAAATCAAAAAATTTTTTAAGCAGGCCTTTAAAAGGCCTGAAGTAAGAAGGTCTTCTGAGTTTTCCCGCTGGGTATATAAAATTGGATGTGTGTGTGTATGTGTGTATGTATGTAACGTATGGACTCCAAAACGGCTGGGCCGATTTTGATGAAATTTTCAGGGAATCTTCAGAATATTCAGGCGGGTGACACTGTGAAGTCTGATTTTTGATTTTCGGTCTGGGGGCGGAGGGGCGTGGCAAAAACCATAACTTGAGAACGGCTTGACCGATTTGAACGATTTTTTCTTTAAAATGATCGCCATGGGCTAACTTAGGTTTTGCGGAAAGAAAATGTTGCCCCGCCCACTTTTACGCCCACTTTTTTCGAATTACCTAAAATCAGAAAACGGCTCCATTGATTTGACAAATTTTTCTTTCAAATGTTTGTACTAGAGTTGTCAACCGATTAAGAATAATTCGATTAATCGATCAAACAAAACCAAACTCGTGTTCGAATAATTTCAATATGACGATTTTCGAATAACAAATTAATCGATTAATTAATGTCGATTAATCGAACAATTTTTTTTTATTAAAAAATAAATTAAATAAAAGCTTAGAATTCGATTCGATTCGAATTTATTCTCAAACATTTTTAGTGATTTTATACAAAATGCAGGAAAGTTAAAAAATATTGTTGCCATATCCCTGGTTGTAATTAATCTCAATGTTGAGTAAGCCACCGTGTTGAGTACTCATTGTATTTCAAAAATGTATTATATGTTCTTACTAAAAAATCTTAACAAACAATTGAGTAGGTTTGTTGCAAAACTCGTTCATTACAACATTTAAAATACCAGATGATTCCATGATTTTAGCACGAACATGCATTGATGCAATCAGAATTTTTCGTCTAAAAAAGCGTCAAGAAAAATGTAAGAATCATTTGCCATCTCGTATTTTTAAATTTTTAACAAACGAGTTTTGCAACTGTATCTGCTCAATTATCAAGAAATGGGATTTTTCAATATCGGGTGAAGAATTAGGAAATAAACAAAAAGCTTAAAATTAAAGAATTGATTTATATAAATCATATCTTGAATGTAGAAAATGTTGTTGTAAGTGTTACAATATTACCATTAAAAACGATGTAGTGGAAGATAATCCAACGGCATCAAGTTGGAAAAATACATTAAGGCCCGTTTTCACAACTTACAGATAGCTAAAAGTAGATTTTAACCGGCCTTACAAAAAGTGTTCCGTTCTTAAAACTCTACTTTGTCCTAAAGTGAACGATAAAGCAAATTAAGGTTAATCTTACCTGGTAGGTTAAGGTAAGGTTGAAATAATGGAACACTTTTTATACGGCCGATTATATCCTACTTTTAGCTATCGGAAAGTTGTGAAAACGGGCCTAAGAGAGACAGCGGCTGTTCTATAGAAGAAATTGTAGACAGAAGTTTTGCTGAAGATGGAAGGTCTGCCAACGCATTTTGAAAATCCAGAGTAATATCGGATTAATTAGGAATTAAGGGTTTTGCGATGCCTTTAAGTAATACTACGATATTGAGATAAGATGAAAAATTTTTTGCATCAAAAAAAGAAGAAGTCATTGCGGATGGAATGCAAGATTTCCCATAGTAATTTGTTTGTAAAAAAGTTTTTTAAATCGTTATTCTCATCGATTAATCGTATAATTTTTTAGATTTAATCGTTTGATCGAACGAACAAAAACAATTATTTTAATTATTCGAAAAAAGTTGAAAGGCGAATAATTGACAACTCTAGTTTGTACTAATCGATTTTAAGTTTTCATCGAAAGAAAAATTTACCACGCCTACTTTTACGCTCATTTTTTCTATTAAGCGCATAAGTTGAGAACGGCTTGACCGATTCAAACGATTTTTTCTTTAAAATGATTGCCATGGTCAAACTTAGGTTTTTACGGAAAGAAAATTTTGCCCCGCCCACTTTTTTCGATTTACCTAAAATCAAAAAACGGCTCCTTCGATTTGACTAATTTTTCTTTTAAATGTTCGTATTATTCCATTTAACGTTTTCATCGAAAGAAAAATGTATCACGCCTACTTCTACGCCCACTTTTTCTATTAAGCGCATAACTTGAGAACGGCTTGACCGATTTAGGTTTTTACGGAAGGAAAATTTTAAAGGCTGTAAATTTCGTTTAAAGCTCAACTTAAATCGTCTGGTAATACAACACTAATGTTTGCTTGGGGCCAGCAACGCGGACCGGGTCAGCTAGTCAATAATAGTAACGATTTTCGCCCCATAAACTCTAGAATTTCGAAAAGGTACCGAATTCGTATTTGTATTTCTTAGCTTAGTTTCGAATGTAATATAATTTTAATTTCTATGTTTATTGATTTAAAAAAGATGGGGTGACAAAAAACTTTCAAAACACAGGCTTTACCCGTTTACTTCCCAAAAGGGATAATTTATAAAAAAGTACCAGACACCTGTCCGCTTATTTATCTAATGAACAAGGTAATGTTTTATTTTTTTTTTTTTGGTATCTGTTTCTACCCTTTTTCCCCCCTCAGATTTTAATAAAATATAAAGCATGTTCTAATGTTGTATTTTTTGTTCAAGTCGTTGACAAACAGGAAAGTATTCCTAACGTAACAGGAAAGTATTCTTAACTGTTTTGTATATGCCGATTTTTATAGTATCGGGTGATTTTTTAGCTATTATCTTTTTGGCAACACTGGTTAAAACAGCTGACGCACGTTTCGTGTTTCGTTTCACTGTCAAACATCTTCAGTTTGGTCTATAATTTAACCATGAATCGTCTTACAAGCGAACAACGCTTGCAAATTATTGAATTTTATTATCAAAATGCGTGCTCTGTTAAGAAAGTTCATCGCGCGCTTCTTGTGTTCAGCGACGAAGCTCATGCTTGGCTCAATGCGTACGTTAGTAAGCAGAACTGTCGATTTTGGAGTGAAGATCAGCCAGAACCATTTCAAGACTTACCAATGCATCCAGAAAAAGTCACAGTTTGGTGCGGTTTATGGGCTGGTGGCATCATTGGGCCGTACTTCTTCAAAGATGATGCGAATCGTAACGTAACTGTGAATGGTGAGCGCTACCGTGAGATGATATCCAACTTTTTTGCCCAAAATGCAAGAGCTGGACTTGCATGACATGTGATTTCAACAAGACGGTGCCACATGCCACACAGCACGCTTAACAATGGACTTATTGAGAGGCAAGTTCGGTGAACATTTTATTTCACGTTCGGGACCGGCCAATTGGCAACCTAGAACGCCTTTAGACTATTTTTTGTGGAGCTATATTAAAGCTCATGTCTACACACACATGCCCGCTTCAATTGACGCATTGGAAGACAACATTGAAGCATTTATTCATGAGATACCGGCCGAAATGTTGGAAAGAGTATGCCAGCATTGGACTAAGCGGATGGACCATTTTAGGCGCAGTCACGGTCAACATTTGCATGAAAAATTCTTCAAACATTAAATTATATGGACCGTACTATCGATTCAAATAAAGATTTCATGCATTTTTCTGAATTTAATGTGTTTTTTTTTTTTAAATTTTCTATAGCTCTTAAAAAATCACCCATTATAAGATTTACCATTATTATGTCTCTAGTTTTTTAACTTTTCCTGTCTTCCTTGTCATAGAAATTAAATTATTCTTTACAATATTTTTAAAAAATTTTACTGAACTGTTTGTTTTTCATACAAGCTTTAGAAAGTATATTTTTTATACGATTATTTTCAGGTTATTATTCATGTAGACAGTATTATGTGGCGTTTTTTGTATTAAGTTTTATTTGTTTTTATTTATATCTTTTTCTTTTTAAAATAAAAATATTTCTAAATTTTAAAGCATGACATACCAGCGATTACATTCATTAAAAAATTCGCGCTCTTTCGGATGACAAAAGTAGAACATGAATTAAAGTAGGAGTTTTCGCTGGTATGGAACTAAAAACACATATATACTCACATAAAATACCAAGGATTATTCACACACATGCATGCACACACTTATACGTGTACACACAAAAATGTATAGAAGGTTGGTTGTCATTTGCTTTATAAAGATTGTGTCTGTCTGTCAGTCCGTCTTATAGAATTTAATGAAATATCGTTGTCGTTCTTGTCACATTAAATATTGTTTGGTTGACTTTATGATGATGGTGGGTGTGTAATTTAAAATTATATACGTATGTTTGTGTGTATATATTTGAGTGTGTATATATGTATACGAATTGTAGAAACTTAATAAGGAGTTGGGTTACATTATTTATACATACTTCAAGTAAGGAATTTGTTTTAAAGGGTTAAGCGAAAATATTTAAGTTAATTCACTGAGATCAATTTAATTTAAATAGCAAATGTTTTTGTTTAGTTTTTCAACGTTAAATATTTTAAATGTTTGGTTTTTTACATTATTTTTTAAGGATTCAAAGTTTTCCTAAACTGGCTGTTTTTTCAAGTAAAAATACAAATTTTTGTTTGGGAATAATTGTAAATAAAATAATAATTGTAAATAAAACAAAACAGTTTTTAGAAAATGCTCTTAATATTTATTATTATGGCAGAAGGACCTATGGCAATTATATGTGAAACAAAATGTCAATGGCTTCAGTGGAATACCTCTTTCTGATTGTCCCTATTTTCAATGACTCTGAAACAAAATTGAGGTTCAAAGTTATTTATTAGCCGAATTATCTCATCCTTTAGCTCTTGAATTGTTCTTGGCTTATTGACGTACACTATTCCAAAGAAAGAAGTCCAATGGAGTCAAATCACATGATCTTGGCGGACAATTAACATCGCAACGGCGCACAGTGGCGCCATTTGAGTTTTTTCGTTGCAAAAATCATATCTTTTGAACCGAATAAGATAATTGAACAGTTTAAACAGCATATGATAGATAACTGTTCAGCCTATGAAATGAGCGTTTGGAAAGGGTGCTACGCTCTGTAGGGGCCTAATTATGGGTTATCAAAGTTAAAATTAGTAGAAAAATCAATTTTATGGTAACTAAAAAAAATTATTTTTACATTTTTAGATTGTTTTTATTTTTTTTCTTTAGGTTTTTATGTTTTAAATTATTACCCAACAAATTAAAAAAAAAATTATTTTTTTTTAAATTTATTTTTTCAATTTTCTGTAAAATATTCATCACAGTTCGTAAGAGAAGGTATATCTAAAAGACTAACCATTTCTAAACTATAATTATTTTCTAACTCTATTCGTGACTTCACATGCCGCAGGGAAGATATAAGTGGATCGGAAGATGCTGCCAACATGTTGAAGAGGTCCTCATTTTGCCTTACCCTTGATGCTTTGAATGTGTTCTGCAATCTATATTTTTTATAAAATTTGTTAAGAGACTCCTGTGCTTCTTCAGAAAGCTCTCCAATTGGCAAAGACTGGTACTCAATTATATCTTTGCCATGCGCCAATATTTTATGGACGGTCGGGGTCAACTTCTTCTGTGGATACATTTCTGCTAAAAGAGATGCAGTTTTCGACGCATATTCTCCATATTTTGTAGAATTGACATTTTCTTTGCAGTTTAAAACATCCAAGATCGTTCCCAATCTTTTCACGATTTGATTGTCAATTCCAGTGATTCTAGTTACTGCCTCATCATTTTCAAAAAATCTCCTAGAAGTGTTTCCATCGTTTGAGTTACCGTATCCGTGCTTGGGACAGTCTACTTTTAGTCCAACTTGTTTAAAAAAAGCATCCTGTATTTGCTTCTTTCTGATCTTTTCCTTATCCTTTATTGATGTATTTTCATCGAAGTTTTCCTCCTCTTGTGGTAGGGTATACGCCAGTTTTAGCAAGAATTCCATACACCTTATCCTTGCGTGCAATGGTGACATTCCATATTCGTAATTCTCCTCATTTGTAGAATCGTTTAAATTACCAAAGTTCTTCTGACTCTTTTTGCAAATCGGGCATGACATTGTTGAGGTTGTTCCTGTCAGTTCGTTTACGACTTTTCCGTCAACCATGGTCAGATGGAACTCGTAATTGCATTCAATATATTTTCCTTCTCCAATTTGCAGCTTTGTAGGCTTAATCTTGCTTATTTGTTCTTCAATGTCCTTCACCGTGGTCCTTATGAGTTCTGCCGATTCCCTTGCAAACTGAAACATTATTGGTCGGCAATAATGCACTGATGACGGACGTGGATTTTTCCAGTGAAGGGAAACATCCGATTTAAGCCGCAAAGGAACAACAGATGCCATAAACATATTTCCGTCCGATATTGTAGCGTCATCGGAAGATATCCTTTGCTTATAAACGCTTTGTCCGGATGATCCATCGCAGCCCCATTTGCTGATCAATGTCAACTTCTCAGGAAGAATTTTCACCTCATTTTCAGGAAGACTCTCCAACAACCGTTTTGCTGTATGGCCCATGAGATCCTGCAGATTGGCTTTCGCAGAGACTTCCGTAAATTCCGTATGCAGTGGTCGTGAATTTATTTTGGCTTGCGTAATATGCTTGTATCCGGGTAAAACGTCAGCGCCGTGTCGCGTTAAAGATGCCCGTAGTTTCTCATATTTCTCTTTGGAAAGTTCTAAGTCCATAAACAAGGCCAAGGCTTCTTCGGAACCATACTTTTTAATGTGTGCGTTTGTGGGCGTGGGAATGCTTTCCTTAATCCTTTTTAGTCGCAGTGGGCTTGCATCAGCAACAGATTTGGTTATGTGCGACCTAACTCTTTCACTATCCTTTGTAAATTTAATAGACAGCGCTTCCGATAATTGCTTCGTGGTCAAGTCATTGGTGGCATCGGCAAGTTTCCTCTTTCTTGTGAAAATTGAACACTCCTCAATACTTTTTTTTGGCCTTCCTTTTGCTCCTCTGGTTGATGTGGTGGGTTTATCTACTGCCAATATATCCAGGATGGTATCTTCATTAAGCCAGTCCTCGTATTTGGAGTTGAAGTTCTGAATGGTTCGATTAGATTTCACCCATTTTGCCTTAATATTTGCATATATCAGATAAAAATTATTTTTTATAATTTCGCTTCTCTCAATATTTCCGTATAAGCTATCAAGTTCTTCTAAAGCAGCTTCCGTGAAAAAATTTGGTGTGGTTGACTTTCTAAACAGTTCAAATAATTTAAAATTGTTCAACGCCATGTTTTCAGTACTTAAATTGTTTAATGGTTTCAGTAATTGTTGCGCCAACTTTCAGTCGTAGACTAATCCAGGCATTATGCTTATTTTGCAATATATAGGCTTATGCTACCATGCCGAAAAATGTACCTGTTCCCTACATACATATGGATTTAGGCTGAATAATGCATTTTTATATTATGCACGTGTCCAAATAAGATTTGTGCCTACCTGTAGTCAATATTGTTCTTGACCATTTGCAATATATAGGCTTATGCTACCATGCCGAAAAATTTACCTGTTCCCTGCATACAAATGGAATTAGGCTGAATAATGCAATTTTGATATTATGCACGTGTCCAAATAAGATTTGTGCCTACCTGTAGTCAATATTGTTCTTGACCATTTGTACGCCAAAGTATTGTTTAAGTGAGGTACGTACCTGCTAATTTCAATGAGTAGTTTTTTAGATTTTAGATCAAACTACTGTCATACAATTTCTGCAACCATGTCTTTTTAACCTTTTTTACCTCTAGAAGCCAAACGGGCACGTACGGGCAGATAAAATTTTTGAATTATGTAAAGAAATAATCAAAGAACAGATTTTGCAAATATGGCAAATATAGAAAAATATAGATTTTTGTTATTTTCCGTCAAAGTTGAAAAATAGTGAAAAAACGGATAGTTTTTAAATAGTGATTTACCAGGAGAAACACAAAGCAAACAGTTCATTTTTTTTTTATCATTACACATTTAATAAATGCATCAATCAATACAAACAAAAAATAAGGCGATTCGTTACCTATTTTTCGTGATATTACACCTGAAATCGCAACAAATTTACTAAAAATTGTGTGTTTTTTTGAAAACCGAAAGTCGGTCAACTTTGAACGGCTATATCTTCTAAACTAAAAATGTGATATTATTAAGAGTGGCAGATTTGAAATCGTTGAAAAGTTTCCTATAACATGAGTTTATTCAAAACTTCGTCGGTGCTCATGAAAATTTTGATTTTTGCAACCTCGTTTGCTCTACGGGCGCTACTGTGCGGCGTAAGATAACACAGCCATTGATTTTCTCGAGCAAAAGAGTCATTGTTTTACTGGCTGTGTGGCAAGTGGCACCATCCTGTTGGAACCACATATCCTCAACTTCTGGGTACAAGAAGTCTGTTATAATCTTGCGATACCGTACACCATTCACGGTAACTCTTTTGACGACCTGATTTTCGCAGAAGTACGGCCCGATGATGCCAGCCCATAAACCCCACCATTTTTCAACAATCACTCGTAGATTCTCATTTGACCAAAAGCAGCAATTCTGCTTGTTAACGAATCCACTGAGGTGTAAGTGTGCCTCATAAAGTGCACGAAATGCATTTTGATTTGAGCATCACTTTTAGTAAAAGGCTTAACGCGCTGCGCAATTGTTTGCTCAACATGGTTGAATCTGTCAAACACTGAAAAAAAATGTTAAAAAAAAACTTGACGTAAAGGTGTGACTCACAATTAACTTCGTGCATTATATTAAAACAACAATACAACAACGTTTTTGTTTTCAATATAAACTTCTAAGCGAAAGTGTTGATTTTAATTTCAAAAACAGGCAGTACGTGATTAACAAATTATAAGAGCTTATTTATTTAACACGCGTACTATTTATGAACTTGCGAAATTCTCACACTGTGATACACAAGAAATAGAAAAGAAACTTTGTTTTAAATATAAGTTTTCCTTCTGGAAAGTTAAATTTACTTATTTGCTACACATTTTTTTAAATCTGTTTATAAAAGTCGATTTTCACTGCAACAAAGTCTAATAGTTTCGAGATTTCAAACATACAAACATCCGAGGGTCGGTTTGAGCCTGAACCAAAATAGAACGCCACTTACTTTTGTCATCTGCATTCTAGCGCCAATTGGAGTCACCAAATGTTTTCAAATCTTCATGCAGCTGGTCATTCCAATGGAGTCAACGTCATCCTTTTTCGCGTTGCTAATCCGAGGGTTTCTTCTTGTGTGCCTTAAGAGCTGGGGCGACTTTATCAATTAGCCAACGTTGTAGTAAAAAATGGAACTTCAAACGAAGCAAGTTTGTAATGGAGAAACATTAAAGTTTCGCTTACCATATCGCATTCGGAAGGCATGAATTTTATATAGTGAGTTTCCACTTTTAAGCAATACATTTTTGATTCCGAAAGCGCTTTATTCGGCGCATATAAAAATTGGTGAAAGTAACGATCAGCTTAGCACAATAACCTTTGTGGTGTAACCGATATTCTTTGATATGCTCCCTTACAAACCTGAGGAAATGTCGTGGCTCTTTTAATGTTATATATTTTTTTAAATTTGTTAAGTGAACGAACACTGTGTAATGATAATCGTTGGAAAAATGTATGGAATGTGTAGTTTGTAATAAAAATAAAAAAAAAGTTTTAAGTTATATCTTAGCACTTCTGCCGCATTTTGCCGAGCATTAATATGCACGAATTTTTTGAGAAGTAAAACAAATCAAATAAGAGTTGAATTAATTCTGATTTTATTAATACAAATTAACAACTTATATACTAATTTATTTTAGGGTCAGCATTAATGTGGCACAATAACAAATCAATAGTAGATTTGTTGTTCCCACGGGAATTAGCAATTGTGACAAATATTGTTGGCGCGTGAAAATAATTATTCCAAAAATATTCAACAAAAAAAAACTCAATACACATTTATGCTGACTAAACACAAAAACAATTATAAATATAGTTCATTGCCTTTATAAAATTTGTAAACAAAAAAAATGAATTGAATTTCAAATTCAATGTCATGCTTAAAGTAAATTAAAATTCTTACATTGCTACAGTGCCTTAACTAATTATAGGTACACTACACCCTTACCCTTTTAGGTTTGGGTATTATTAAAAATAAAAATATAGAATTATTGCATTTATGTATTTATTATTGTAGGTATTAATATGTTTGTAATAATTTTTATGATCTAAAATTTCTTAATTTCACTTATGAAATAAACTTTTTTAAATTATTTTTATGTACACTTTTAACTTTTGATTTATCTATTTCTATAATTATGTTTAGATCGTCTATATCTAGTATTTTATATGGACCTTTGTATGGAGGCTCGAGTTTTTTCCTATTCTCGGCTTTTACTAAAACTAAGTCTCCTATTTTTAGTTCTATTTTGTTCTGTTTTCTTTCAGACTCTAGTTTTCTTTTATTTTTAACTTCTAAAATTATGTCTCTTGCTTTTTGTAGTGAGTAACGAAGTCTAATTTTAAGCTCATTCAAATAATTGTCTAAGTTGTAAATATTTTTAGGGTTGCTTAATTCGTCACTTGGTAACCTAGGAAGTTTTCCATATACCAACTCAAAGGGTGTATACTTAGTATCTATGTTTGGAGTTGTGTTAAAAGCGAAAGCAAAGTATGGTATCCATTCGTGCCAATTGTTGTCTTCTACGAAATTTAGAAAATATTCATTTAGAACACGGTGATTGCGTTCTACTGTTCCCAAAGTTTCATGATGGTAGGGCGTCGAGAAATTCTGTTTTATTTTTAATAATACACAAATCTCTCTCATTAACTCATTAGTAAATTCAGTACCTCTGTCCGTTTTGAGAATGTTAAACAAACCGTATTTTAAAATAACTTCTTCTACTAGCGTTTTTGCCACTGTTTTGGCATCTTTTGATTCTATTGGACAAGCTATAACATATTTTGTCAGTTCACACTGTATTGTGAGTATATATCTAAAGTTTACTGACGGTCTAAGTGGTCCGACTGTGTCCACTACTACAATGTCAAAACTACTTGATGGTGTATCTGTTATAGTAAAAGGTTCTTTCGTATGTTTAGTCTGTTTGTTCTTTTGGCACGATTCACATGTTCTTATATAGTTCTTAACCATTTTGTTCATATTTTTCCAAATAAATCGCTGTTTTAATTTTATTAATGTTTTTCTTATTCCGAAATGTCCACTATGGGGTGGGTTATGAAATTCTTCTATAAGTCTGTATTGTTTTATTACGTTATGTACTCTTTTTGGCATTCTGTATATAATTACATCGACGTCATTGTTTTTGACTTTATTGTATTCTTCTTTCAATTTCTCTACCGGTATATATTTAAAAATTTCATCATTATCATATAGTACGTACTTTTTATTTTTAAATTTCTTTATTTTCAATAAAAGTTTCTCCATAAATGTTTCTGAAAACATTGGATTTTCGCTTCTATTGCATATCACGCGTGTAATTTTATCATTATATTCATTCTGCAGATTATTATTATCGTTATTTTCATATATAAATTGTATTCTCTGAAGCTTCTTTATATCGTTTATTGATATACATTCCCACATATGGAGGTGATCAGTCTCCTGATGAGAATTGTAATTCTTTTTCTTATTCTTGATTTTAATTTCATCTTCTTTATCTTTAGTATTCTTATTAAGCATGCTACGTGTTATTGCCAGAGTTTTTCTTTCTTTTTCATCAATACAGAGTGGAATCATTTCTTTTAATATTTTTGAATTAATTTCAATGCGAGATAACGCGTCTGCGTTAGTGTTATTTGCTCCTTTTTTATATGTAATATCAAAGTCATAGTCTGATAGTTCAAGTCGAATTCTGGTCAGTTTTGAGGATGGATTTTTATGCGAAAATAGTGCAATGAGGGGTCTATGGTCTGTTACTACAGTGAATTTTCTACCATATAGGTATGGTCTAAAAAACTGTATGCCCCAATGAATTCCTAATAATTCTTTCTCAATAACTGACTTATTTCTTTCATGTCTATTCAAAGATTTACTTGCATATGATATAGGAAGGTCGTTACCAATTTCACCTTGTGAGAGTATTGCTCCTAAAGCTACGTTTGAGGCGTCTGTGGTTAGTACGAATGGTTTATCAAAATCAGGGTATTGTAATATAGGTGGGTTCTTAAGTCTGTTTCTTAAAGTGTCAAATGCTTTTTGGCAATCTTTTGTCCATTCGAATTTGACTTTCTTCTTCAATAAGTTGTTTAGGCAGTTTGCTGTTTTAGCAAAATCCGGAATGAATCTTCTATAGTAATTACAGAAGGCTATAAATCTTCTAACTTCGTCCGAATTTTTTGGAATAGGATATTGTTCAATAATTTCATATTTTGTTGGATCGGTTTTAATACCGTCTTTTGTAATAAGATGACCTAAATATAAGACTTCTGGCTTTAAAAAGCAACATTTTTCTGCATTTAATTTCAAGTTGTACTGTTTAAGTCTTTCAAATACTTTTATGAGATTTTCATTGTGGTGCTTAAGGCTACATCCAAAAATAATAATATCATCTACATATAGGAATGCTTCCGATTCCAGACCAGACAATGCTATCGTTAGCATCCTCTGAAAACTGTTTGATGATATTTTTAGTCCAAAAGGTAGTCTATTATATTGATAGTGACCGCTGTTAGTGGAAAATGCTGTCATTGGTCTTGATGCTGTATCTAGTTCTATCTGATGGAAAGAACTTGTCATGTCAAGAGTGGAAAAATATTTTGCTCGACCTAGTTTGTCTAAAACATCTTCTAGTCTTGTTAGGGGGAATTTGTCGTTTACTACTTTACCATTCAAACGTCTGTAATCTACAACTAGACGCCATTTCTTTATGTCATCTTGTCCTTTTTTAGGAACCAATAATAAAGGAGAGTTGTATGGACTAATTGATGGCTCTATTACATTTTCTTGTAATAATTTCTGTACTTGTCTGTCTATTTCATTCAATTGTGATTGTGGTAAACGATAATTTTTTGTATATACTGGGGTTTTATCGTTAAGTTCTATTGTTTGTTTGTAAAAATTATTAGTGGTTAATGATTCTCCCTCTAGATGAAATATTTCTTGATATTGTTTTAATATGTCGTATAAGGTTTTCTGTTTTTCGTTATCAAAATCTTCGAATTTTATTGTTTTTAGTAATTTCTGAAACCTGTTTTCTAAATAATGTTCGTCATCTAGATGAGTGGTTCTATAAATGTTATAGTATTGTAAAGGTATCGTAGCTAGTTTAAGTTGCGACAATCGTATGGGTGTTTCTAATGTGTTTAGAATTTTAATGTGGCGATTACCATTTTTTGGTATTATCGTGTTTGCAATGAAAACTCCGTTTTCTATTTCTTTATTGCATACTACACTATCTTCACCTATTTTAATGTTGATTTTTACTATTTTTTCACTTCTTGGTGGTATGATGACGCTTGTTAAATGTTTTGTATTAGTTTCTATAGGAATTGTGATACTATCTTCATTTATATAAGTACTTATAGTTTGTGTATCGTAGTTTATTATACAGTTGTATTTACGGAAGAAGTCCATTCCTAAAATTCCGTCTGTGTTTACTGGAAAGTCACTGTCTACTAAGTAAAATTTATGTTTTAAGCAATGTTCTCCAAGTACCGCTTCTAATTCAGTCGATCCAATAGTCTCTGTATAGTGTTTGGTTATGCCATTCAATCTAAGAATATCTTGTTCATTTACATTATATCCGTGTATAATATTTTCCTTGCAAAGGGATATATCAGAACCAGTATCTATTAGGAAAGTCAGTTTGTAAGTCAGGTTTTTGATAGAAAGATATATAAAGTTCGAAGTGTTGGGATTTATTGTGTAAGTCTGTAATTTTCCCTTTCTGGAGATTCGTTCTGAGTCTCCAGGGCTTCTTCGTTTCCCTGTCGATGTATTGTGCGTACGTTTGGGTTGTTATTTCTTTGATTTGTATGGTTGTTATTGTTATAGGTGTTTCTACTATTTCTGTTGTAAGCATTATTTGTGTTGTATCTACTGTTGGTGTTATTTGAATTCCTATTATAATTATTAAAATTTCTACTATTATTGTTGTTGTTATAATTATTGTTGTAGTTTCTGTCATTTCTGTTGAAGTCTTGTCTTCTTTGATTGTTGTATCTGTTATTGTTGTAGTTGTAATTACTGCGTCGATTTCTGTCATTTATATGAAAGATCTTAAATGTATTTGTTGCCTGTAATAGTCTTTCCTGTGTGCTAGCTATTTCAAATGCTTGTGCTAGCGATTTAGGTTGTGCTGCTATAACTGCTGTTCTTATGTTCTCTTGTAAACCTTCTTGGAATGTTTCGAGTGCTAATTTTTCGTTCAACATTCTAATTGTAGATCGTGCTATTTCATTTGAACTGTCTTCAAGGTCACTGAATTGTACTATGGTTAATTCTGAAATCAATGTGTTTATTTTTTCTCTAAAGCTTGACACATTACCTCTCTGCTTAATATTTCTAATTTCCGAATGAAGACTACTGGCTGTCTTTGTTGACTTGAAATGATTGGAAAGTGTTGATTTTAGTTCGGTAAATGTTTTTGGTATGTCTTGTGTCATTAAAATACTTCTAACCCTATCGCTTAATTTCATGGCAATAATATATTTTATTAAATTATTTTTCCCTTGTTCGTTAAGTTCATCGTGAACCATTTCAACCATTGATAGAAATATACCGAGGTGTGTAGGTTTTCCGTCAAATATAGGAATTGTGTCCGAAGCTTTTTTGCTATCGAAGTTTGACATGTTTGAGCTGTTTGAATCGGAGTGTTCTTTCAAAAGTTCGATTGCGGTTGTCTTTAACGTTTTAAATTCTTCAATTTTTTGTTGTCTAAGTGGATTTGATAAATAGCCTATAAGTTTTCCAAATTGTCTACTATATTCATTTATTAAGTGATACTTTTCTTTTATTGTTTCTTCTGTATATTTTCTACCTTTTGATTTTTTAGCGTTTATAATTAATTTCTGTAGTTCTCCAATAATTTGGTCCATAAGTATAAATATATATATATATATTTTTTTTTTTTTTTTTTGATTGTTTTTATTAATTTCTTACAGCATTAATCGCTGTGTGTTTTTTTATATAATTTTGTAAAAATTTCCATAATCCTAACAATATAATTATAATAAGTAAAATTATAACTAGTTCTAAACTAATAGTTACTTTATTATCATTTATAGCATAGGCATTAGCCTGTCCTTGGACTGTAGCATCTGCTATTCCCATTTTTATATTTTCGAGTATAATTTCTTGTCTTTCCTTTTCATTTATCTTGATTATTTCAAATGTCATTACCTTATCATTTCCAGCCGTCTTCTTTCAATTTCTTTAGTTTTTTAATTAGTTCAGTTTTTTGTGTTCCAAAGCTTATATTTATTATTCTTTGTAAGTCAGCGCATTCTTTTTGGAATTTCCTTTTTCTTCCTCCTCTTTTTTTTGCCTTGTATAACCCTTGTGGTTCCTTGGACACACACAATTTACTCTTGTATTTGGCCTGTCTTTCTCTATACTCTTCTATAGAGATAGGTTTAGGACCAGCAGATTTCGGTTGAGGGGTATACTTCGGTGGATCAGGACTGTTGCTGTTCACTGGAGTGGGGACATATTCCAGTAATTCTTCCCACTTCTTAAAAATTTTATCTATTTCTATCTGGGACATTAAAAGATTTATGCTGTGCGGGATTTAAGTTGGACCGTATCAAAAAGAATTGACAATTTATGTTGTGCAGGATCAAAAGGAGTTGATAGAAATTAATTTATGTTGGGCAGGATCAAAAAGAAATTAATTTATGTTGGGCTGGATCAAAAGGAGTTAATTTATGTTGGGCAGGATCAAAAAGAAATTAATTTATGTTGGGCAGGATTGCCATGTAATGATAATCGATGGAAAAATGTATGGAATGTGTAGTTTGTAATAAAAATAAAAAAAAAGTTTTAAGTATTATCTTAGCACTTCTGCCGCATTTTGCCGAGCATTAATATGCACGAATTTTTTGAGAAGTAAAACAAATCAAATAAGAGTTGAATTAATTCTGATTTTATTAATACAAATTAACAACTTATATACTAATTTATTTTAGGGTCAGCATTAATGTGGCACAATAACAAATCAATAGTAGATTTGTTGTTCCCACGGGAATTAGCAATTGTGACAAATATTGTTGGCGCGTGAAAATAATTATTCCAAAAATATTCAACAAAAAAAACTCAATACACATTTATGCTGACTAAACACAAAAACAATTATAAATATAGTTCATTGCCTTTATAAAATTTGTAAACAAAAAAAATGAATTGAATTTCAAATTCAATGTCATGCTTAAAGTAAATTAAAATTCTTACATTGCCACAGTGCCTTAACTAATTATAGGTACACTACAACTGTATCTCAGTATGTCTTCCCAGTAAAAAACGTGCTCCAAAAGGAGCACCTGCTGATGGGATGCTGATTTTTGTATGGGGTGTTCCCGGTTTGGAGGACTATTTTCTGCTGACAATAAGCGCTTCCTTTAACATGCAAACAAAGCGCTCCTAGAGTGCTTTTTTAAGGGCTAACTATATTAACATATTCATTAATGTTTTGCTTTTACTTGTTTAAATGCCTTTTTTCAATCATTTTCGTAAACCATAATATATTTTTATTTTTTTCGCTTAAAACCCCTCTTCGTTGTCAGCACTAAAATAGCAGCTTTTTTGTATGTTTTATTCGTTATCATTTACTGCTTTATAAGAGCTCTCTTATTGAAACGCTTGAGTATGCGCTTTTTCTCTGTAGTGCTTCAAAAAACCCAAATTTTTTTTACTGGGTTATTACGTAGTGCATAAATGTGCGTTTGGTTTTTAAAATTTATTATAAATGCTTTGCAGCATTTTTATTGCCGTGTCCGAGCCAGCGTATTCGTTGGATTTTAATGCGCTTGACTACATTTACGCCGGCGTAAAGTTCATACAGCTTATAGTTCACTTAACTTCGGAAGATTGAGACAAGATTGTGAAGGATTCAGCCGTAAATCTTTCGGAACGTTTTTCCACTCAAACGCGGCCAACAATGACTCGTTTTTACTTTTCATTGTCCATGTTTCAGTACCATACAGTAGACTGGGTAAGATGAGCGATTTGTACAGTGTTACCTAGTGATTGCTGTTCGGTTTTAACCGAAATCTAAGCCGCGGTTTTAAGTGCCTAAAAACCGAAACCGAAAACCGACAAAAAAACCACGGTTATAGCTTTCACTTTAACAATATATTTATGCTTGAAGAAATTGAAAATTATACATAAAACTCGTGCTTCATATACAAAAACTTTATACATATCAGCATGCAGCAATGACTGGGTATTCCAAAATTCAAAAAATTCAAAATAAATACTAAGAAGAACAAATGTTACCTTTTTTACTCTTAAGTAGATACCTAATTTGTGTGGCACAAACTACCACCTGGGCCTGCCTGGGACCAATAGTATTTTGTATAGATTTTTTGTGACTATTGAAAAAACTCACACTAACGAGCGCCTGGGCAAGGCTGGGACTACTTTTATATGTATGGAGTTTTATGGCTAAAGCAGGAACATTTTGTTGGGATATAGAATAATTCTTCGAAAAACAATACATATATAATAGGGAAGGGCCTTGCCAGACCCAGGTGGATACAATATGCACAAAATGCCCACGATATTTAAATTTCCACTTTTTTCTCATTTTCTTATAAAAAAAACTTTGATTGAGGAATACATAAAGTTTCGTTCTAATATGTATACATAATAATTATAAAAAAAAAACTGGAAAAAGTCAAACAAATGCCTGGCTAAGCCCAGGAATACACTTAAGGGTTAATAAAAGTACCTGAATTTAAACAAATAAAAAATTGCATTACATACAAACAAATATATATGTTTATGTATAAAGTTTAACTTTGATATTTTCAAAACCGAAAACCGACCGGTTTTAATCATTTTAAAACCGAAACCGCGGTTTCACATTTTTACGGTTTTTAGCAAACTCTAATGTTACCTAAGTACGGCGAAAGACGGCTGTACTTCTCAATTGCCTATTTAGCCCCAAGTAACATCTATTGGAAAGAGTTACTCTCCGCCAAATTTCTGAGCTGAGTTCCTTGTTGTTACACCTTAAAAAACTAACGGCCTTATTTTTAAAAATAAAACATATTAAAAAAGGGTTTATGGATGTTGTATGAAAAGTTATGTTGTAAAATTTTTACACAGAAGAATAACACTCGGAAAAGATCAGGTTTTCCATACTTTTTTAAGTAAAAGTCGTGCTTAAAAATTTAAGTACGCTTGTGTTTGTCAAAGTTTGCTGTAGACACTGCAACAATACCACACAAGTAGGTAAAAAACAATTTGCTTATTTTGTGTACACGCAGAGAAAAAATATGGTTCGGCATTGTTATGGAAACTACACTCTATGTATATTGTAACAACATATTGTTGCCGTACACAAAAAATAGTTTTTTTTTTATTTAATATCAGCAATATTTTAGTAACTGTAAACTTTTAAATGTTTATCGCAATTATAAATTAGAGTATTGTTGACTGAAAAATAATTTTTTTCCTACAACTAAATAATGATAACTTTGAAAACACATTTTATTACTTACAACCATTTAATGATATTTAATAGCCATAACATGATTACTTTCTTAACGGGTAGTCAGAGTATGCTAAAGATGCAAACAAATGATCTTTACTCTAATAATATTTTGTTAGCGCCATTTGTCTGGGATGATCACACTATGCAAGTTTTCTTTTAGAAAGTCTGAGTTTATGGGTTTGAGGGGAAAAAGGAACAGCATGTTCTCTTCCCCTCTCAACAATAAACTCAGACTTTCTGAAAGAAAACTTTCATAGTGTGAACCCAGAATTTGTAAAATAATTATGCATCAGTTCTGTCGCAATATTTTAAAGAAATTAAAAAAAAGTTAACAAATTGCTCATTAAAAAAAATTTGTGAAAAAATAGCATTGCTTAACAAATTTTAATGTTTTTTTTTTATTGGGAAAGTGCATAAATATTGGTGCAAAAAATATTGACCATTGCATATAAGTTAAATTCTATAAAATAATATTATATTTTGATAACATACGATAATATTATCATTACAGAAATCATATGTTGAATCATAATATGATTCCTTCAAATATATTTTGAATACTTTTTAACATAACATAATATCTTTGTATCATAATATAATTACTTCTAAACTTGTTATGACTAACAGGATAAGAATATGATTATTTAAAAAGCTTTTATTTAACTTACAATGTATGTATGTATGTTTGTTCAGATGGAATCTAGCAACTCAATTTGGAGCAGTTTTCTTCAACCGATTGAGCTGAAATTTTGTAGACACGTTCGGTTTGGATGACAATGCATGGCAAACTGTGTGACGTCATTCTAAATCTAATATGGCGGCCACGCACAACATGGCGGACCAGTGATTTATAATGCACTTCTACAATATGGGTATCAAATGAAAGGGCTTGCTAAGAAAAACTCGACAAATAAAGTGGGCACTCCAAATTGAATATGGTGGGCACACACAGTATGGCGGACTAGTTATTCTCAATGCACTTCTACAAAATGGGTTTTAAATTAAAGGGCTTGCTAGGAATATCTCGAAAAATAAAGTGGTCACTCTAAATCAAATATGGCGGTACAACCAAGATGGCGGACTAGTTATTTTTAATGCACTTTTACAATAACTCGAAAAATAAAGCGGTCAATCTAGATAAAATATGGCTGACTAAGCTTTTAATGCTTGCTGAGAATACGAATGCAAGTTTTAAAAAAAATTTATTAACTGCGCAAAAAAGTAAAAAATAAATTAAAAGTAAAAAACCTTTTTAGAAAACAAACTTTCATTTGAATGCGCTAAAAACAAAAAAAAAATAATTTTTTGCTTTAAAACTTTAACTATCAAATTATAACGTCATTACATAATTTATATAATATTGTTACGTTTTTCCTTTAATAAACGCGTTCGGTTTACTCCCTTTATAATATAATGAGTTCTTTTTAATTGCAAATAAAAATAAATACACACACTTATTCAACTTTACAAACTTTATTATTTTGTTCACAATTGTTAGTTACGAACAGAACCGTTTCACAAAACAAACTAAACTAATTTTACATGAGTCACCCCTTTTTATATTTCATAATTATTTCTAGATTTTTTCTGAACCTTCTCGTAAAAACTATTTATTATGTTCTATAACCATTTCTAGAAATTACTGGGAAATTTAAATAGGAACTATTTTTAAAATAACAGTTGTGTTGAAAATTATACATGACAATTTTAAGTAACATAAAACTATAACTTACAAGATAACTTATAACTATAACTATAAATAATTCTTAGATAACTTAACTTTCGTAACACTATAAATAATTCTTAGATAATTTAACTTTCGTAACAATATAAAAGCTTGTTGCGAGATTTACTTGTGCAGAAAAGCAAGTAAATTAATAACTTGATTTTAACTATTAAAATTTTCCAACTAAGTAAAAATAAATATTTAAATCTCGCGACAAGCTTTTATGTTATAAAAATTGTGTAATGACGTTATAATTTGATAGTAAAAGTTTAAAGCAAAAAATGATTTTTTTTTTCTTTTTATCGCATTCAAATGAAAGTTTGTTTTCTAAAAAGGTTTTTTACTTTTAATTTATTTAATTATTAAAACAAATTGTGATTAAGGGGAAAATATTATGATGTAATATTACGAATATATTTGGTAAAAATATGTTATTCAATATGGTGACTACAATCATCAATCTCATCATAACATGTTGCTGTTAGAATCTTTGTACCACAACCATGTTTTTTCTTTGCGTGCAGCTGGTATAAAACTAACGTTTCAAAAAAGAACAAGTAAGAAAGTATAATGGTTCATGTCCGACCATTAAATAGCTTACACCATAGTATCAACATACAAATTTTCAAGGGTGATCAATCTATCGGGGGACCCATATGCAATTTCTGTGTAAGATTCGGCAAAGCGGAATAAAGCACACTTATTTTTTTCTGCTTTTGTTTTGTTTACAAATATTCAATTTGAAATCACAAAAAAATTTGAATTTTATACTTTTGATTTTTTTTAACTGGCTTATGAAGTAGAATTATATTCAGTGTTGCCATAACTTAAAAAAATATGCAAACATCTGCTTAATCGTAATATGAATAAAATATGATAAAAATCTGCTTCGATTTAAATAAAAAATTTTTAATAGTTTAATGGCCATTTTCTCAATGTATCGACAAACTGTCTGTTACTTAATGTCAACATAAATTTATTGGACCGATAAACTGTCCGTTAACGTTTTGGGTTTCTCAATATACCGACAAAAAACATTGTTTTCAGTTGGCAACACCCCTCAAAATACATGTAAAAGTTGGAAGTCAGCTGATTGAATTTATCTGTACGGTAAATAAAAGGAAAATAAATAATTGGCGGATGAGTGCCGGTTGGATTTGCGATAAAATCGAAGCAAATGAGACATTAAGAAAACCAAATTTCTTTAATGTGCAGTTTTTCGTTGGGAAAAAAAATAATCGCCTAATGAGAAAATGGCCATAAGTTTTTTAAAACTGTGTTAAATTTGTTAAAAAAAAAAAATCTGCTGAATATTAAGTCTGTTTGAAACAAAATTTGCTAAAATTTAAGCTTTCTTAAATGGAAAAATGTTAAAAAGCAGTTAGCATATTTTTTTTTTTTTAAATATGGAATTTCCCAACTCAATCTGCCAAATCTAGCAGAAAATATGCTAAAATGGAAACACTGATTACATGCATGTCGACTTTTATATTCGAGTAATAGCTGACTCGTGCCTTTGTATTCAATGTTATGCGATTTGTTTTGACAACAATTGTGCAATTGCTTTCTTATGGAAAAGACTAAAAACCAGAAGTTTTTTCAATCTTGATAACTGCCTGCTCAACGATTTAAACGTGTGTTTTTTTTGAAACACAATTTATAAAAATTTTGAAATTTTTGTATATTTTAAAAAGTAACAGAAAAATAATTTTTAAAAAGTAAAAAAAAAAAAAAAAAAAAAAAACTAAAAAAGAGTAACAGAAAAATTATTTGGCCACAGTCTGCTAAATAAAAATTATAAATCAATTTTTTTTTTATTAATAACAACTAATTTAAGAATTTGTCACACAGATTACGCAGTGCTTAGTTGGAATAACTCGGATTTATTTCACTGTTAACTCTGTAAAACTTGTAAATTGTTTTTTTCATTAAATAATTGGTAACCAGTTAACAAAAGAGTAAATTCTGATATACAAAAAAAAAAAATAAAAATAAAAGTATTTTAATTTGTTTACGTTCATCCCAATTGTACTTGCAAATAATTTACTCGGTCAAAAAGAAAAAAAAACACTGTCATTAATACACATACGAAACGTAAATAATAAAAATATCTTTGTTATTTTAATGTTTATGAAAGTTATTTTATATATTTTTTTTTTTTTTGTTGTTTTTTTTATATCGTTTCATACACTGCAGTGCACTGTTGTTATAATTTTTGATATCTGTCTACAAATTTCATACATTTTTATTTTACTTTTTTATTATGTTTTTGTTGCTTTTGCTGTTTACACTGTTGTTGTTATTTTGTTTGGTAAAAACTGTAATATAATACATCGCACATACACCATTAAAAATACATAAATTGGGAAACGATTCATTGGTATAAGACGACTGAGATTGTTGCGTTTATATTCAAGTATCAAATGGAGGCCCAAATAAACACAAGTAACAAATCTTAATTTAACCTTGATTTGAAAGGCGTCGTATTATAAACCGATTTGGACATATGGTACTGTGATATTGTGGGGAACGGGGAACAATTATAACCTCCAAAGGAATTTAATGATTCCACTAGTAAAAGATAATTGTCGCCAAGTTTCAGGAAAAATATATTATCATACTAACAAGTTATCCATATCTGCTAGCAAGGCCCCTGTCCAAACGCGAACAGAGCTTCGAAGAGCCGATCTTTCACCTAGCTGGGAAGATATCGTTGTGAATATTCAAGCTCTCTTAGAGTAAAACTAACTTTATATTTTTACTTCTTGCTGTAAAGCGTTCTTAAGGCAGATTCAATAAGTTAATATAAAGTATGTAGAAAAAAGTTGTTACTAATGTAATTGCAAACTTTTTGTACCAAACAAAAATGAGTTAGAGTAAATGATGCGTTCGTGGCATTTTTAATGTATTTGCTTGCTTCATGTGTGTGCTTCCGAATATAAACAGAATTAATGTGGTCGCTTGGTTATTGTGATTTCTCTCGAGCGTTTATCCTGCATACGGTATGAAAGAGTTAATTGTTTTTTCTACTTAGCGAGGATTCTGCAAGCAAGTTTTAATAAAGAAGCCGTCAATAAGTAAAAAAGCTAAAGTCCTTATTTAATTTAATTTCATGTTGATTTAGAGATTTTTACTTAAAAGTTTTCTGTTCAGTTACGCCTTGATCAGCTTTGTTTTTAGGAAAAACGTTAAACAGAAAAAAAAATAATGATGGTGACCAAATATATTCTGTCACGTATGTTAAGCAGTAAAATTCAAAGCTAAAATTACTGCTAACAATTTTAGCCCGGTGTCAGGCGGGTAGAAAAGCGTTACACGGATGGTGGCGTGGATCATATAGATCCGCTTGTTCGATGCGAACAATTTTTAACTTTTAACTTTTTGAAATTTTAACTGCATGTAGAGAATGGGTAAAAGTCGGTTGCCATTAAAATCAATTTTGTGCTAAATTTACATATTCATTATGTTAATGACTTAATAATACAAGCGGAGAAAGCTACTAAATAATGAGTGAAATAAGCTAGTCGTTTTCAATAAGGAAGCGAAATTTTTAATGGGATGGTAGCGTATGATTTATATTAAGTTCAATGCGTATACGCCAAGTTACACAAGAACATTTCATTTCAATGTTCGAAAATAAACATTATATACTGTTTCTTAGTCCTCGGTTCGGTAGATAGTGTTTGTGTAGTAAATCATTAAAAAGAAAAATGTTTCTCTGCTCGTGATCTTCAAACACAAAAATAATACTGTACCTAAAGACGCGGACATTTTATTGCGTGCTGTTTTTTTTTTTTAACCACAAACTTCGTTGTTGTCGGTTCAGCACATTTATGTTCGTTCGTTTGAGTTATGATTTGCGCCCTGGAAAGAAAACTGTTAAAGGCCATTACACAGTATCCCACAAGGTCTCAAGTATTTTTCGAAAATGCTTCCCTGATCTAATAATTGTTTGAACATTTTCAAAACAACATGACAGTGTTGCATTTTTTTCAAAATACGTAAGACTTGTGTGATAGTGTAAAACAGCAATTACTGTCACTCAAATTAAAAACTTTCAGTAAAAGCAAAACTACAGTGTTATCCCGGCAAAGTAAATTCGTTTGTTTCCATTCAAAACATAAACAAAAAATTAATACTTCATATCATTATCAATTAAATGAGTTCAAATGAGGGCTTTTGCTTTTAATATAGGACCACTAATAGGAATGTCGGCCTTCCTCTTGTTTTAAAACCAATTAAATCATTGATCCGAAATTAGTCTTTTCCATTTCGCTCAAAAGTTTCCGTTCCGATTTTATAATTGTTCATATTGATGACTTTGGCAGCTGATATTTATTAGATAAAGCACTTAGTCGCAGGCCCTTTTTCATAGTCGTCAATAATGTTTAATTTTTCTTTAAGAATTTAAAGTTTTCTTTTGGGCATTTGATGTCAACTGTACAACAACTTCACAAAAATGACGTAAAATTTGAAACAGAAAACAAACATTTGTTTTGTAAACAACAGTAAAAAATGACTTTGTAACGTACAAATTTTTATTTTGCAAGCTAAATACTTGCTTCTTTGTAAGAAAAGAAAATACTTCTTTTAACTCGTTGTTTTCAGTAAAGTCGCTATTGAAATATGGTTAAAATGCATACAAAAACAAAAAAGAATGAATGCAAATTTGTTTGCTGTCATTATATTTTGTTTTTTTTAAATTTTTTTTTTTGTAAAAATTCGTTATATAGAGTACAAAAATTTGCTGTTGTTTGTAATATAAGGTTCTCAATGGAAAAAATATGGCCGTTCGTTAAATCGCGAATTCGTTAAAGTGAGTATGCGTTAAACCGGGATATCACTGTATTTTAAATTTTACATTAAATGAATATGATAAATAATGGTTAAGCCATCCGTTTCATTAGTGAAAGAAGACGATATTTTTACAGCGGTTAAAGCTTTGTTCACAATCAGAGCAACAATTTCATGTTTTCTTCAATCTTTTTTCTTCCCGAAAAGATTAAAGAAAATGTAACTAAAACTATTTTCAAAATGTAACTAAAGTTGAGTCTACTTTAACTTCAGCAACAATTTGTATGAAATTGTTTCTGATTTTAAAATAATTTTATTTAGTTTTGAATGAAAATTGTAATATTATGTTGTAAAAAATGATAATAAATGAATAATATTGTTGTGGCTAAAATTTGCAAACGATTTCTTAATGCAAAATGTGTGTGTTTTACAAAGAAGTAGACGAAGAAATATACTTTGCCCCGGTCGGTTTTTATTAAAATTTCCCGTTCCATTCTTGTCTTTTTATTAAAATCAATTATTATTAATTACAGTATTTTAAAAATGTAATTTTTATTATTAGTATTATTATTATTTATATTCACTTTTGCCCACATGAAATGTTATTATTGTTTCCATCCTGAAATATGACACATATTTTTTATTTGTATATATTTATATTTTGTATTATTCGCTATTGTGCCATATTTCGGTTGTATTTTTGTTAAAGTAATTAATTCCAATTTTAAAGGTAAGATAACGCCATCTGTGGCCGAGTAGGAAACTACGGCGAAATGTATATGTAGGCTAAGACGTACGTATGTGTGTGTGTGAGTTGCGTGCATGAAAACTCCTATAAAAGCAGAATGGTTGATCTTAGACAGGGAGTCAGCTTACCGCCGACGGCTAGGTTAGAACTTATTTAAGTGCTTGAGAGTAATACTCCTTTAATTAAATAAAGTTAGCAAAGAGACTCTAGGTTATACTCGTTCTCCTAGCATTGTCTTGAAGTGGTCTAAGAGGCCTCTGCGCCTGATTGTGTATCACTGGGAACGTGGGAGACTCTAGGGTTATACTCGTTCTCCCAACGCCACCCAGTTATCTTTTACACTTCGGTCGCACTGCTGTTAAGTGTTGTATTGTTAAGTAAAGTACGGTTAATCTTGTATTGTTAAATAAAGTACGGCTTGTAACGTTTCACGAAGACCTGTGTTTTATTTTGGGAAAAAGTGAACCCTGGGACCGAGAGCATACCCAAGCAACCAGTGAAGAAGCACTTCGTTACAATTTTTTTTAAAAAGTGAAAAAATAAAAAATTTTAAGTGAATACACTATTGTTAAACAAGTACGATATACGAAAAAGCTAGCAAACAAATTTTACACAATACACAAACAAGCTATTCGCGTTGCGGTCTTTGCTAATACTTATAATATTAAAAGCACATCTAATGATAATTATGATAATAATGTTGATGGTGATAATAATAATGGTTTGGTGGGATACCTCTTAATAGAAGATATATCTCGGGGAAGAAAATTACTGGTAGGAAGTTTATACAGGCCTAATAACAACATACCAATTGAACCATTTTTTTCAATTTTGGAGAATTTCACAGCTTTATATAATGATGTTGTCCTTGTTGGTGATTTTAACTGGAACCTTTTAACTGACTCAAGCATTATTGACATCTTGGCACCATTGGGACTATTTCCAACTAACATAACTACACCTACTTACTTTACCTCGTCCAACAGCACCTTAATTGATCTTCTTTTGGTTGGTAATGTAAGTAATGTTATATTATACGATCAACTGTCAGCCCCGTGTTTTTCTGAACACGATTTATTATTAATGACCTATAATTTTCAATTGCAAATCCCACCCTATTCAATAACTTTTCTTGACTTCGAAAATGTTAAATACGCCACATTGGAATTAGAACTACTTAGAATTGATTGGAATGCAATCTATTATATGGTTTCAACCAGGGACGTAACAGTTATAAGATAAATGATAAAAAAAATCAGATTTAACAATTATTACTGATACATTTACGTAATGGTTATAACTAACCATTAACAAGTAATATATTTTATTTTGGTTATTTTAACCAATTGAAATGAGATATATATTTTTTTGGTTATAAATAATCGTTATATAAACCGACCAATTTTTTGGTCGAAGATAACCATTACTTCAACCAAAAATTTTTTTTGGTTGAAAATAACCATTATAAAAAATTTTTTTTTTTTTGGTTACTACGGCAAAGATATTGTATATTTGAGTTTAGTATGCAAACAATATACAATGTACATATGTTTGTATACATGTATATACAAACTTGGTGACAACAATAAACCTTTGAAATTTTTTCATACATGATAACCAAAAAAAATCAATTTTTTTCAATAATGGTTATTTTTAACCAAAAAATTTTTTTGGTTGATTTAATGGTTATTTATAACCAAAATTTTTGTATTCTCAATTTATTAGTTACGGTAACCAATATAATATAAAAGTCACGATAATGGTTAAAAATTCCCAAATGCAGATAAAGGGCATTTTTGCCTAACCTTTTTGCTCTGAAATAAAAACATAACAGTTATTTTCGGTCCCTGGTTTCAACAAAGGATAAACTAGCCTTTCTTGAACGTAATATATTGTATTTGTTTGATCAAGCTGTTCGATTAAAAACTAAAGTAATGATTCAAACAAAAAGACCATGATTCTCATAAAATATTAAGCCATTAATCAAAGAGACCTTGCATTTTCACGTTGGAAGTGGCTTAAAACCAACGATCTACATGTTGAATATTGTTCGGCGAGAAAAAGAGTACACAAAATCATTAAACAGGAAAAATCAAAATTTAACACTGAAAAGTTCTCCTTGGCCCTGGGATCAAAAAAAACATGGAAGGCTGTAAGGGAAATCGGTATCGGTAAATCTGGAGATAATGACCCTGTTATTTTTGATCCCGACGTTATTAATGAACAATTTTTGAATATTCCTATGGTAGAAGCAGATATTAATTTTTACAATCACAACCATGACGACCGTCAACCCCATAATAACTTCTCTTTTGATTGCGTAGACCAGTTTGACGTTATAAGAAGCTGTATGTCAATTAAATCAACTGCAGTTGGTGTGGACGAAATTCACCCAAGATGAAGCTTTTCTTTCGAATGCAATTTTAACCCTTTTTACTGATATTATATTTATACCCTCCACCACATGTAATTAATGAGGGTATACCAAGTTTTTCATTGCATGAGAATCCCCATAAATTATTTCCCTTCTATGTTCTATGTCGATTAAGCCACGTCTACCCGACTGTTGAAAGCACGCTCACTTTCGAAAGATTCAACAGAAAAGAACCAACTTGATGTCAAAATGTTTCTAGTTCTCTTAAGCTGTTTGCGGTTGCAATTCAGCACAATCGGCTCAGTATGGTATGAACACAAATATGGAACAGCCTACCCAGAAAAAAAATATATATATATAAATAACTGACAGAATTCACCGATTCTCATCAAATTCGGAACTAATTCATTTTTAATGGCTGGAAATCATATCACTAAATCTTGTGAAAATCATTACTTAATTAACCATATGCCCCATATACAGCTTACCATTATAAAACACTTTAACACGCTCAAAACCGTACGAATAATTCTATTGTTGCAAAATTTGCATATAATACTTCTATGTGATTTCCTTATTCCATGAGGATCGGTCCATAATTTACCAAAGGCCCCACAAAGAACCCACTCTGGAAAACTTTACATACATCGGCAAAGGCAAGACAGTTAAGAACACTATCCCCCTCTATGTGCCAACCAATTTGAACCAAAAATACACAAATTGAGGGGATAAAAAAGTGTAAAAACGGGTAGTTCGGTGGCCTCATATCAAAGATTCAAAAAAAATTAATACTTATCGTTGTTCATTAGAAAAAATAAGCGGGCAGGTTTCTGGTTCTTATTTAAAATTCGGCCTTGGTACTTCTTCGCACCCCATACATTTATTTAACCAATAAACATAGAAATAAAGATGTAACCGAATTCCTAACGCATTAAATTAAAGGTTCCAACTATAATATTGAAATTTTGGATACTTCAGGCTCCAACTACAATCTTGAAATTTTTGATACTTCAATTGGAGATGATGAAGTATCAAAAATGGGAAATACGAGAAATTTAATTTCTTTCTTCTAATTTTTCGCGCTGCATATGGTAATTTAAGAATTTTCTATTATATTGAACTTAGAAACATAAAGTTATTCGTGCAGGGTTTTGGGAAAATAAGAACCTGTAAGATGATAACTGCTGGTACTTCTTTGTTCTTCAACCGGTACTTTTTGAATTTTCGTTAATATTGGGACTAGAAACATTAAATTAAATATGCATGGTCTGAGTGCATTAGAATCTGTAAGGAGGAGCTGTTTGGTACTTTTTCGTTCTATAACTGGTACTTTATACGATTTTCGTTAATATTGGAACTAGAAACATAAAATTAAACGTACAATGTCCTCAGTGGGTGAGAATCTTTGAAAGGTACTTTTTGGTACACTATTGTTCTTTCAGCGGTACTTTTTGAATTTCTGTAATTATAGGACCTAGAAATATAAAATTAAACATTAAAGATCCCGAGTAAATGAGAATCTGTTTGAGGGATTTTTGGTACGTTTTCGTACTTCAACCAGTATTTTTGGAATTATTATTAATACTGAACCAACACACACTCAATCCAACATGCAGACTCCAAAGTGATTGAGAAACTAAAAAAAGAGACTTTTTGGTACTTTTTTGATTTGGTAAGGGCCGGACATGCTCAAGACATGTAAATTCATTAATACTGATATGTGTGTTTTCTTTATATCGCACTGGTTCCTCTAAAGAGATATATATATATATATATATATATATATATATATATATATATATATATATATGTTCCTTTAACTCCCACTGGAGCATAGGGCGCAAGAAATCTATGTACAGTGTTCATACGTATGTACTGTAAAAATTTTAGATCAGTTTTTCTAGGATTTTGGCAAAATATACAATTGTATCCCCCTTTGTAGTATTAGAGTACATATAAAAAGAAAACAGTATTTTGCCTCTTCTGGTTCCCTTTAGAGGAACCAGAGCGATTTTTGCATAAATAATTATGATCGTATTTGGACCAATAGGCAAACACTAGTTTCTTTAAATACGTCTTAACAAGTATAGAGATTGTGGTTAAAATTGTTATTGATAATCTTTCATTCTTGACGTGGCTGGGGCTCGAACCCCGGCCGGCAGGTTACCATGACATGTTTCGATTGCAACCACTCAATCTCCTCAGATGGATTTGCCGTCTTACACTCGCAGCCATCGATGACTGCTGACGTCAATAGTCAAACATCAATCCTTAAACCAAATTGTATTCTTACATTTGGTAGATCGAAATTTGCTTTCCTGAATGATTATCCACTTTAATTGATTTTACATGTTCTTTCCTTACTTCTGTTTTTTCGTACTTTTGTAAAGAATTTTTCTTGAAGTCCAAGTACATTTTTTGTTTTTTCATTTTGTCTTTTTCTTTTCTGTTGACCTTTTTCAGCACAACTTGAAGGACAAATGTACACATAGAGCTCGTGCCTTAGCTTTAACAATAATTAGTATTGTGGTTATTTTGTTCTAATAAAGCTCTATATGGCCAAACATTTTTCTGATAATGCGATCATTTTTTACCATAGGTTCCATAAAAAGCCGCCTTCCGACAAATAGATTTATTCATCCTTATCACGGTTGGCGAATTTGAAAAACGCCTCCGACTGTTTGGTAATAGATTAAAGAGAACGTAAACTTATTTCCTTTAATCTAAAGGGTGGTTAAATTTTTATACCCTCCACCACAATTAGTTGTGAAGAGGGTATATTCAGTTTGTCATTCCGTGTGAAACTTTTTTACTATTCATCTCAGACCCTATAAAGTATATATATTCTGGGTCCTTGAGTAATTTTAAGTCGATTTAGCTATGTCCGTCTGTCTGTCCGTCTGTTGAAAACACGCTCACTTTCGAAAAACTCAAAAGAAATCCACAAACTTGGTGTCAAATTGCTTGTAGTTATCCTAAGCAGTTTGGGATTGAAATTCAGCAAAATCGGTTCAATAGGATCTGAGCTATGAATCAAAATGTGGAACCACCACCTAAAAAAAATTGAAATTTCGTGAAGATCCGTCAATAATTTACCCTAGGCCCCATATAAGCCCTACTCCCGGAAATCAGTATATTAAGCCTAAAACCCTAACTAACAATGCTATCATTACAAATTTTGGCAAGTCACAGTTACATAGGACTAGAAATTAAACTGTTAAGTTTCGTGAAGATCGATCCATAATTTACCATAGGCCCCATATAAAACCTACTTCCGGAAAACAACTTAGTACGCCTAAATCCGTAAAAAATAATGCTATCATAACAAAATTTGGTACATCAAAGTTTTATAGAACTGGGAAAAAGACTGTGAAATTTCGTGAAGATCGGTCCATAATTTACCCTAGGCCCTATACAAACCCTACTACCGGAAAACAGTTTAGTCGCCTAAATCCATAATTAATAACAAATCGTCACAGTTTAAGATAATAATAACATCATACAGATATTACTCCTTAAACATTCGAACTGTCGGTGGAGGGTATCAAAGATACGGCACAGCCGAATATAGCACTCTAACTTGTTTTTTCTGCATTTCATTTGACATTTCTCAATTTCAGACTAGCTCAATTTGAACCATGGAAAGATACACACTCGAGCAACGCGTTAAAGTTATGCAGGCTTATTAGGAAAAAGGGTGTTCAAATCAAAATGCATATCGTGAACTTCGTGATTCAGTGATGAGGCACATTTTCACCTCAGTGGATTCGTCAATAAGCAGAATTGCCGCATTTGGGCGAATGATAATCCAAGAGTGATTGTCGAAAACCAATGCACTCACAAAGTGTGGGGGCATCATCGGGCCGTATTTTTTCCAAAATGAGGCCGGTCAGGCAGTTACTGTGAATGGTGTTCGCTATCGTGAGATGATAACAAACCTTTTATGGCCCAGCGTCATCTAAAATTTGCATCATCGGATGGACGTGTGACGCCGAAGTCGCGGCGGCCATTTGGCTGATATTTTGTTCCATACATAATTGAATCATACCAATATCTATATATATATATATAAAGGTGGCCGTTATTTTCTTTTTTTGATTTCTTATATTCTCCCCCCCCCCCCAAATCGCTTCAGTTTTGTGTAAAAAAAATACAAAAAAATTTCGTGGCGATAAGTTGTGTTTTAGGGGGGCGTCCGCCCCTCAAAGTTTGCCTTCAAATGTAATTTTTTTGCACATGACTATCTCTTAAAAACAACATTTTACAAGAATATGATATATGACAATATTTAAGCTATTCTAGTCAACAACATTAAACTTGAAGAAAGTTTTTTACTAAAATTAATATTTTAGAAAATAATTAAGAAAATAGCAACAAAATACGGGCGGAGGGGCGTGGCAAACTCCAATTTTCATATTGCACCACCACCATATTGCGCCACCTATTTATTATTTTTTGAAAGCCGTTGTCATGTTTTTCAAAACGAGATATCAAAGTCTTAAATCGGTTATGTAGTTCTGAAGGTATTTAAAAAAAACATATGTTAATAATGATCCAATATCAAAATTTTAACAGCCTGTTCAACGATTTCGAACGTTAACGTTCGCATAGAATATTACATTTAAAACAAAAACAAATTTTCGAATTTTGTTTTTGTTTTAAATATAATTTTCTATGCGAACGATGACGTTCGACATCGTTAAACCGGCAGTAAAACTTTCGAAATCCACGAATTCCGGTTATTTCCAACGATTTACCATTCCAATTCAAGCGGCTCCAATTCCCTTTGCGTCTTGCCTTTGCTATTACCATCAGCACAGCACAAGGCCAATCATTGACTTTTGCTGGCTTAAACGGCCAGTTGTATATGGCTTTGTCCCGAGTTGGCACGCCAAAAAATTTATACGTTTTTACACCAAATAAAAAAAACAGAAAACATTGTCTATCGGCTGGCCTTAAGACGAAGTAACAAATAAATATAATTTCCAATTTGCTCCGCGAATTTAGTTATAAGCTCAATTTAGATCATGTGGTAATACAACACTAATGTTTGCTTAGGGCCAGCAACGCGGAGCGGGTCAGCTAGTTATCTAATAAAAGGAAATGATAATAATTTCCAAAATAATTTGTGTTTTATTCAAAATCAACATCGGCGCTTTTAATTTGACCACCCTTTATTACCAAACAGTCGCAGGCGTATTTTAAATTCGCCAACCATGATAAGGATGATTATTATTACGATGAACTTTAGTCCCGTTCAGTGTTTTTCATTACTAGAAATTACTCTACCAAATTTTGTTAGAAACTATCTATCATATACAATCTAACATTCCCTTCTGAAAAGCTTTATATTATGCTTAAAATATTTCTGAAACAAATTATTATATTTCTGTTATTGCAATTAGGTCAATCAACCCTTATACGACTTTCTGGAATATACTTTAACTAGATGACCCGTGCGAATATTTCGCACCGTTAGTTGTCATTTTTGTAACATAAATTGAAAATAATTAATAAAAATTTTAGTAATTTCAATACATTTTATTAAAAGTATAAAAATATTAGAAATCATAATATATATCATACATATTTATATACATACATACATATGCTTAAATGCTTTTATAATACTTCTTTGAATACAATGTTAGAGGTAATGACATGATTATCGTTAACTTTTTGTCCGTACGAATCCTTTATCAATGAAAATATTAATTTTTCAATTTCTAATTATTTTTCGTCATTAGTGTTAGAAATAAGCTTTAAAATGAGATATCATTAATTAAATTTGATGCGGTGGTATGGGAGATATTTGCAACCGACAAAAAAAGTGCTTTAGAAATAATATATATGATATGATGATGATGATGATTAAGCGACCCTGTTTATCGCACTTGATCTAACAACTACTGCAAAGTTTTGCCAAAACAGCTTTTTACAACTTAATATGCATATTATATATAACTGACTTAGTAATAAACGGCATTATAGTAAATAGCGGTATTGCCAGAATGGATTTAATACATACTATATTATGTAGAACTGCATTACTATTAAGCGGCCCTGTATTACCACATTTGAACAGTATTATCATGCAGTTCTGTTAAGCGACCCTGTGTTACCACGTTTGAACAGTATTATCATGCAGTTCTATTGCAGTTCTATATAAAATATAATTTTTATCAATCAAAATATTAATTTTTAAATTTCTAATTATTTTTCGTCATTAGTGTTAGAAATAAGCTTTAAAATGAGATATCATTAATTAAATTTGATGCGGTGGTATGGGAGATATTTGCAACCGACAAAAAAAAGTGCTTTAGAAATAATATATATGATTAAGAATGCAGCGAATTATAAAACTGTGAGATCAGTTTTTATAAAGATTGGCTTACAATTTCTAGATCAAAGAAAAAAAATACTCTCTATTGAGTTATCAAGGATTAGGCCCAGCCGAATAAAGCCCTATTACTTGTTAAATATTAAAATTTTTTTAATTTTACCTGGAAAAAATTTTCTCTGTCTTTATTTTCCTAAAAACACCGTAATTTGAAGGCAGATTTAAACACATATTTTGTGTAAAGAAATACAAATGCAAGTTCATATAGTTCTCATCAAAGAAATTCGAACAATTTGCTCTTAAGTTTAAGTAAAATTCGTGGACAAAACTGGATTTAAATATCATTAGGCCCCTATTACGGTTTACAACTCAACTCAGTTGAGTTGTAATAAAGACAACTGGTTGTGATCAGTTGTAATTATTGTTATGTTTTTGTTCACCGCAATTTAGCAAAGTTGTAAACCATAATACTAAAATTAAGAAATTAAAACTCAACTGAGTTGCGTTGTAAACCGAAATAGGGGCCTTAATTTATTAATGTCTGTGAGCGACAAAAAAAAAAAACAAATATCTATTCGGCACTCCAAATTGCAAGTGTTTATATATTTTAGGGGCTTAAAGCACAAGGGGTTCAAGTGACTAATGTTAAATAATGAGACAAAAGCGGTTGTTTCGCTTGTGCTCCAAGCGAAGCAGGTATTTTAATATCAAGTGCTTGAATTGTTCACCATATCTAGCGTCCGGATGAGAATCCTACATTCACCTCTTGTGCTCTGAACAACTTCTCCGAACTATACCTTTAATTCCATATGTAAACTCAATTTTAGAAAAAGGCACTTAAACCCCTTGTGCTTTAAGCCCCTTATTTAAAGTAGCCTTAATAATATATGAGCGCTTATGGGTCAAAAAATTACTTTTACAAATTATATGTTTTCAAACTATTCTTTAATCTTCCCTTGCAATATGTTGAATCGAATGACCATGAAGAAGTATTATGATCATTAAAAATATTACAAAAAAGCGCAAAAGTCTTACTAATATAATGAGTTCAGCAAAAAAAGTTTTTCTTGCTAAAGCTTCAATTTTTTTTAAGCTTGATGCTGTAATAACTGGCTACTTATATCCACTTCAGATTCCCTAATAGTTACAAGTCATAAATTATGGTTCATCTCTTTAAAAAAAATTAATAGCAAAAAAAGTAAAAAGCTTTAAATCCTCTTAAGGATGAAATACTTTAAAAGTCCTGTTAACAATTCCATTTACGTTTGTACACTTTCCGTGTATGTTGTATCTGTTGGTTTGGATTTGTCATTCGTATTAACATGTCTGCTGTATGTAACTTTTGTTTTTTTTTTCAATTCATTTCTTTTTATACATACATACATATATTTCGTTTTAATACTTGTTGTTGTTGTTTTGCCATAAGCTCACATGTTGTATACTGGGATTTGACAGCTCGTAAATATTTTTTTTTAATTTTTCGTTTTTTCCTTCCTTTTTGCACTGACTGCTGTTTATGATCACTTTTCTTTTAATTTTTTGGAAGTTTATGATTTTTTTCTTCTTAATATTTAATGCATGTTATTTGTGTATGGAGAAGAAGAGTGTGAGTGAGTGCGTGCGTATTTTTGTGTTTCTGTACGTGCCGAGCAGGAAATCCGAGATCAAGTGCCTCCAAGTCGCAACTTTTTTAGATTTTTTTTTTTTTGATAACTGTTTTCAACAAAAAAGAGAACATTTTTTCGACAGCTGTGTAAAGCTTGAGTTACTAAAACGTATACAACAGTTTAAAGTTCGCAAAAGTTTGGATTTGTTTTAGGAAATAGTTATGTATTAAATAATAACACTATTCAAGTCGAAAAAACAGACAAGCCGGGCACATGTCGATTTAACATAATTTTATTGCGGAATTTCGGTTCTTTTAGTAATTTCAATAAACTAAACCGTTTTTGAGTTACGCGAATGTATGTTGTGCAACCTCCTCCATTTTCGAAATAACGGTATATCTCGAAAACCAGAGCCAATCTTAAAAAAAAGCGGGCACCACTGGATTCAGCGTACCCGAATTATGTTAAAACGCCAGGTGCCCAGCTTGTCACAAAAAAAAGTGTCAATTTCTTGCACAGTGTAATTAATGTCCGAATTAATGTCCGAATATTATATAAAAATGTATTATAAATCTCTGGTGGCAGTGTATCCTTAATAAGTACTATTATATAATTAATTGGGGGGTTCACAAGGTGTCATAAAGCCATATGTCTTAAAATAATAACATGAAAAAATACGACTGTTTTGAACAACCCCTCATAATTCAGTGTGCTATTTTGTATTTAAGACAGCTGAATATTTACCTAAAATAAAAATATTTTTTTTTTATTCTAATTCATGAATTAATAAATTAAATTATATCTTACCTGACTACTTTCAATTTTTCAGACACAAATCATAAATAAATTTTATTTTGTTTGTTTACCAAACAGCAGAGTTCTTAGCCGATCTAATTTGACGCTGCAAGGGATTTGTCTCAAAAATTGCTAGCCGCAGGTTAAATTCGCATGTTAGCCGGATAAAATTATACAATCAACGGCAAGCAAAGTTCTATTAATTTAGGACACTTTTTGTTTACAAAGCAACAACAATATTTTTAAACAATTATAGAATGTTAGAACATTATGACAATATAACATGATAGCACACCTTGTGAATACCCCAATAGTGAAAAAGAACTTACGACTATAACATCAGTTGAATTTTAAATTTAAACTCAGTAGTGACTTTTCAAATTTAAGCACATGTTAAATGTCTATAGCACAAATAATTGTCAGGTCTAGAGTTGATCAGTAGTGCTAGTGACAAAGTCAATAGTGAATCAGAGATCAGCAATGAATCGTTTATTTGCTAAACATACTGACTCATGAAATTGTAAGTATAAGTGTGTAGACCAGGGACCGAAAATAACAGTTATAAAGCAAAAAAAGCATATAGAAGTAAATGTCGAAAAACTGATTTAAGTATACCATATTCTTCCTTATGCACTTGTCAATGATAAAATATATTTAAAATTTAGATTTTTATTTTTTCGATCAAAAATAACAGTTAATTTTTGATTTTTTTTTTTTTTTTTGAAGAAAAATAAAAGTTATTCTCTAAAGAAATGTACGTGTTTTAATAATTTAGTTGACTTTTAATCATTATTTTAACGTGCATAAAAAATTCCAATGATAATTACACATTAAAATAAACATTCAAAGTCAACTAAATTATTAAATCACGTAAATTTCTTTAGAGATTAACTTTTATTTCTGCTCGAAAAAATAAAAATCAATATGTAACTGTTACTTTTGTTCAAAAAAATAAAAATCAAGAAGTAAATGTTATTTTTGTTCAAAAAAATAAAAATCAAAAAAAAAAAACTGTTTTCATCTGACTTTTATGAAAAAAGGAATAACTGTTACGGTCCCTGGTGTAGACATCATTTAAACTAAAATTTCCCACAGGGTATGTACGTTAATAATACACTTTAGCAGTTAAAGTCTGTATTCTGCAAGTGAGGTATTATGTATATGTGTGCGTATATAGGCAAAAAGATTTTATTTGTAATTGTTGTTTGTAACCTTGATGCATTGCTCTGTTAATAGTCTGGTATCTCTTTTAAAATTTTTTACCGGAATTTATATAACGGAAGTTTATTATAAAAATATTTAATTGATTTTTATGATTTCTTTTTATTCCGTGCAAAAATAAAAGCGCGAAAAGTAATAAAATTATGTATGTAACATAGAACTTGGGCTTATTAACTTATTTTCATTATGCAGCACTATGTAACAGTGCTGGCTTATATGCAAATATATTATCTACTAAAGCCAATTTTTCTCTATAACACTGAGTATTATGACATCAAAATGTATAAAACGCACATTAACCATTAACAAACCACAAGTGTCTCGCGGACACATTTTTGAATTCCATTGCTCATAAAAGCTAAAGTATTTATTTTTGAGAAACCTCGTTTTACCTATTCTACCTCGATGGTCTTGAGAATAGAAATGCGCAATTAAAATATTTTTAGCATAAATAGTTTATTATTTGTTATCAATAAACTAAAATAGTAGCGCATCAACCCACAAGTGTCCAATAGACACATTAATATATTGTTTATTATTATATAAGGTGCTGGTCAACCATCTGAACCTGATTCAAAACGAAAGAAGCGTTGTCCCATTTGCCACTCAAAAATATCTAGAACTTCCAAACAGTGCTGCGAGAAATGCAAACGGTATGTCTGATCTGAACACTCTGTAAAAAACAAAAATTGTAATCAAATATTGAATTTTAGTTACATTGAAGAAACTTAGGCCATATTAGGTTGACAAAAATAACACTCATTATTTGTAATGTTTGTTTAAAAAATAACTAATTAAAGTTAAATAAACAAAATACCTTAGTATATAATATAAATAAAACTTTTTTCTAACGTATACTGTCTTTTTTTTTCTTTTAGTATCATTAATTGCTTTAATGAGTCCGATGGACACTACTGGTCAGTTACGTTACAAAAGCATACTGGGTTGTTAAGGGTTAAATAAATATAAAGTTGTTTTCATGCTGAAGAGCTGTTTATGTTCTGCAATGTTTTTTTTTTTTTATTATTTGAAGTGTGAAAAGATGTTCGATTTAATTTTTCGACAATCAGACAAGGGGCCTGATTCTGGCAGTCTTGATCGAATACTTTCTCGATTCGAAAGTAATTTAATATCTAATTATATCTTATCTTCTTAACGAATCGGCATTATTTTTTCAGTGTTGTAAAGCATTAATTTGAGTTTCACAATACTAAAAAAATAATTTCAATTCGTTCAGTGTCGACTGAAAGAATTAGAAATAAAATTGCTTTCGAACCGAGAAACTACTCGATCACGACTGTCAGAATTAGGCCCCAGAAGTCATTGTATTGGGTGTTTTTTTTTTTTTTAGCTGCATAAGAACTTTCAATATCGATATATTGATATTGTTGACATTTCTGTGCAGTTAGGTTTGGCAAGTCATCATGGTTGGTCTAAACGTAGAACAACGTTTCCAAAATGTGAAAATTTACTTTTTAATTGTATAATGACTACATCAATAAGCAAAATTGCCGTATTTGGAGCGAAGATATCATCATGCCTTTAACTAAAAACCAGACATTTATTAAAATTGACAATTTTACACGCTCTTTTTAAATTAGCAAGGAGAGCTATGGCGTCTGAATTTTGGATTCCAAAAATGATTAGCTATACATCAAAGACATTTGGTTTAAATAAGACGGCGCAACTTGCCATAAAGCGCGCTCAGCAATCGATTTATTGCAAAATCAATTTGGTGACAACTTTTTTTCCAGAAGTGGCACTGTTCGCTGGCTTTCTCGTTCATGTGATTTAAAGCCTCTGTAGCTCGTTTCTGTATTTCTCGCATCGTAAAATTTCTTACATGAAGTGTGAAACTAAAAATTCCATCGTTTCTCGATTTATGAGATAAAAGTGTTTCTGTATTTGAATGCGAAAACAGACACAACCAAGGCGAATTCATAAAGGTGACCGCATCATGAGATAGAGTTATGCTAGCTATCCCTTTCTATTGAAAAATACTATGTATTTTGTTTTTGTAAAAAGTTAGAGTGAATGTCAAAAATATTTGTTGAAAATACAAAAAAGGAAATTTGTTTGGTAATAAAATATACAAAATTGCTTTAGAAAGTCCTCAATAGCAAATTAATTGTGGCACCACTTATTCCTTACGGATTTTTAATTTCTTGTGTTTATACCTATTTTATATTCACTTTTTTTATTTTATAAAATTTAAATAAGTTTTTTTTCCAATTTTTACATTTTTATTGAATTTTAAATTTGAAGTAATTTTTTCACAAAATGTAAATACATTCAGTATACACACAAAAAAATAAACAATAAACAGATGACTCGAAAATGTCACCTTTATGAATTCGCCTTGGACACAACAAATTCTGTTTATACTGGAATATTTCCAGTAATTAAATGTCAAATAAAAGCGAAACGTCAACAAAAGAAATAAATAAAATAAAAACAGGGCTGCCAGATTTGACGAGTTTTCGTCATCTTGACGATTTTTTGTCCCGATATTAACAAAGTGACGTTTTGATGATTTTTTCTAAAAAAGTGACGAAAGCAAAAACAAAATCAAAAATATTTTATAATTTTGTTGTTAAATTTCTATAGAAATTCATCTTGAATTGTTGAATTTCAAACACTTCTATTTTGTGGCGTTGAAAATGGAAAAAAATAATATGAATGTCTGTAGAAAGAAACAACAAAATTAGAAAATATTTTTGATTTTGTTTTTGCTTTTAATGAAATTGTTGGCGTTGCGGTTTACACTATAATCCCCTTATGTATTTTATTTTCTAAAAAATAATGATGCATAGTTGTGTAATATATTTATTAGGTTACACGAACCCTTACAAAGTGATACGTTTTTCTTAATTACAATGGAACAAAATAATAGCTACGTTTTACACTCAATGTGTATTTAGCGTGTTAAATATTGAATGCAAAGTTTGTACTAAAAGCGATATTCACCACGCTTGTAGCAATTTTCAACATTAAATTTTCTTACAATTCCAATAAGCGTTAACAGCACTGATTTTTAATAATTAATGTCAGCTATTGTTAAAAATTTTGTGACAAAAAAAATATAATAAAAGTAAAACAAACGAAAAACAAAAAGTTTTGATATCCATCACAATATAACTAAAAATCACAATACAACGCAAATTGGCCACAAACACAAGAAAAAAAATATTTGCTTGCATAAAAAAGTACTTTACGCAGATGCAAAAAAGGGTATTATCTCACACTCAGTTATAACTGCGGGTAAGAAATGGAACAAATTTGCCATTTATTGTTGCAACATGTTTAGAAAGGAAAACGACAACTTCTCACATTTTTGCATATATTTTTAGAATGGAACAAAAACCCGCACGAATGGTAGCATATATGGAACATTATTGTCAGAAAAGAAAACACCATTAGTCTTCGAAATAAGATAATTGTTAATATTTTTATATGTTTGTTTATTAGAAAAAAAAGATATCTTTAGAAACAAGGGTTAAATTTTTATATTTATCCCTATTGTGAAAATTGTCCTCGAAATTGTTTGTCTCTTCCCTAAAAAATGTATCGGCAAAAGCAAAATTTCGAGGGAAAGTAATGGACCGACTTGGCTTATTTTGAACATTTAATACTTCTTATATACATACATATCCAAAATATGATTGATATTCTTATCTTTTATGTACACTTTTGTGCCAAAACCACTATTCCGCCAAGAAAGAAATTTGTTTGTCTCCCAGTAAGAACTTTTTTCAAAATGGATAGCTTCTTTCACTCGTTATTTAGTAGCTTTCTTCCATTAGAACTTCGATAACTACTTTTTTTCTGGATGTATTTAGATAAAAAAATTACTTACTTTTGAATTTGTTCATTTTGGCACAACCCTTGTAAAATTCATTAGTTTTTCAGTAGAATTGTATGTAGTGCTTTTATGTGTTTCTGATTACTTAACATATTATTTTGTAGGCGAAGATTTTACTAGATCTTTAACCCGTTTATTTATGAACAGATTTTCTTAATTTTAACTACCAGGTATTCTACTAAGTCTATTTCAGGTAAAAAAGAAAAAGATTTTCTAAGGAAATTGACGATTTTGACACAAATTTATCTGGCAGCACTGATTAAAACCAAATCAAGAAAAGGCTAAAAAAAAATTTAAATAACAAAATATAACAATTCTTGTTGTAGTTGTTTCTTTGGCCAGAGTGATGAATTTATGAATATTATTTTTGTCAAGCTAATAGGGCCAAAATTTCTTCAATGTAAATAAAAATCAATTTTTAATTACAATATTTTGTTCCCGACGTTTCGTCGATTGTTTGTCGACTTTTTCAAGGGATTGTCTATTTAAAAATTATGAAAACAATAAAATAAATACAATAATGTACCACATAAACATTAAAGACTTACAATATGAAAATTTAATCAGATTAAAAAGTTTTAGATGTACTCAGGATCATACAAATATAAAAATTAATTTTAATATTTAAAAAATACATATTACTTTAAACTTTAAATATATCACAGCTTAAGTAATGGCAACAATATAGCTCGCATTTATTTTGTTCGTGTCTTCCTTCAAATTCATTGTTCTATTAATTTGTTGTTGGATTCTTAGGCTTTCAATTGTGTACCTCTTTCTTTCTTTATTTTCTTTATCTAGAATTTTTACATCATCGAACCTAATTGTGTGACCAGTATGTAGGATGTGTTGTGCTAGTGCTGTTGTCTCTTTTCTCCGCATTATGTCCATCTTGTGTTCTCCCATTCTTGTCTCCAGTGTACGTTTTGTTGTTCCTATATAAATTAGCTCGCATGGCTGTTTGTCATTTCCTTCACATTGTAATTCGTATACAATGTTACTTTGTTTTTGTTTATTAATTGGCGCCTTAACTCTAGAAAAAATTGTACTTAATGTCAAATTGGGTTTGTTTGTAAAACAGATGTTTTTTGTTTTTATTGACGACCGTATATTATTATTATCGGTTAACCCAGGTATGTATTTTACACTGTAAAATTTGTTCTCTTCTTTTTCCATGTTTGCAGATTTGTTGTGGTTATTTTTGTCCTTATCCAATTGTTTAATCGTATTGTCTATCAATGTAGATGTGAGTTTGGTGGGGAAGCTATTGTTTTTTAAAATGTTTGTTATAATGTGTATGTTTTTATTATGAAATTGTGTATCACTTATGTTGTATACCCTAGAAATAAAATTTTTTGCTGTGTTTATAATTTGATTTTTGGGTTGTGTAGCGTGGTAATTCATTAACCTTCCTGAAGATGTTTCTTTAGTGTACCAATCAAACAGAATCTTATTATTTTTGCGTATAATTTTTGAGTCTAAGTACGCGATTTCTCTGTTTTTCTCAATCTCAGTTGTAAATTGTATTTTAGGGTGTTGTTTGTTAAGAATTGACAGAATTGTGTCCTTGTCTTCTATGCGAGTTATCGCCAAAATGTCGTCTACATATTTGGCGATATATTTAATGTAAATATTTTCATTTTCCAGTTCAGTAATTGCATCGTCAAGTAGGTTGTCAAGTATGATATCCGCTATAGTAGGTGATAGTGGGTTCCCCATTGGCATACCAAAGATTTGAGTATAAATGTTTTCACCAAACATAAAATAATTATTGTCATTTAGACAAAATTTGAGTATTCTTAAAAATTGTGAGCTGGACATCTTAGTATGATTTTTAAAAATACTCCATTTTTTCATAATTGTGTTTATTGCCGTCTGAATTGGGATGTTCGTGAATAGTGAGATCACGTCAAACGATATCATAGTTTCATTATTGTTCATTTTCACGCCGCTCAGTTGCTCCTTTACCCGTAGCGAATTTTTAACATTATATTTGTCAGAAATTATGACTTTAAGAATATTACCAACGTATTTTGATAATTGGTAACATGGTACTTGAACTGACGACACAATAGGTCGTAAGGGTGTCCCTTCTTTATGTATTTTGGGTAAGCCGTATATTCTAGGTGCAGTAGCCGCAGAACAAAGAAGTTTACGTTTTTCACCTGTATTAATAATATTATTTTTGTAGAGGTCAGAAATAATGGTATTGTTTTGTTTCTGCAGTTTGTCAGTTGGATCTGCTCTTGAAATTCTGTAGGTGTTTTTGTCTCCTATAAGTGCTTGCATTTTCCCCTCATACTCATTTTTGTACATAGCTACCGTCTTATTTCCTTTGTCCGCCTGTATAATAATTATGTCGTTATATTTCCTTAAAAGTTTCTTAGTTTTCTCAAAAATTGTGAGGATAAACTTATCCTTTTTAGTATTTTTAATGCTTCTTTTAAAAGCGGATACATGGTTTGCTAATTTTGTTCTAGCGACGTCCTTTTCTTTATCAAAATTCCCATCCATGGCCTGTATACATTGCTCTACATCAGCTATTATATGTAATGGGGAGAAGTTATGTTTATCTATTGGTAATGCGAACTTTCTGCCAAGTGATAATATCCACTTACATTCCATCGGGATATCGTATTTCGTTTTGTTTTCAAACCAGTGGTTTGTAAATACTAATCCATGTAATTTGAACTGTTTTTCTTTTAGTGTAGTTAATTTTCCAATGTGTCTCTCCTTATCATTTTTCACTATTTGTTTTGATCTGTCTCTTTGTGTGTTAATAAATTTAGTGTGGTCCTCTTCTGTTATCATGTTTTTAATACCAATATTTTCATCATATAAATTATTCATTCATCATTTCCTTCTATTTTTTTATTTATTTTAAAAAAATGGTATATAAACAGATTTTAAATTCAAAATATCTACATTTTGTTTTTTCGCCACCAATTTCAAATGTGACTTATTTTGACAGTTCTTGAAAGAAACTTTTCGCAAAATATTGTTATAGAAACACTTTTTCTTGCATCCTTCCAATAATTGCTGGAAAATTATTTAAATGACAGATAATTCTCGCAAAAAAAAAAAGATACAGAAACACTTGTTTGAGAAAACCCATTTTTTGTTTCATTTCACACTATGCTTGTTGCAATTCACACGTTTCATGCGAAAAGTTTTACGATGTGAGAAATACAGAAACGGGCTACTGGGCTACTTTTGGCCTTTGTCACCATTGACACAATACCTCCAGATTTATTAGAAAAAGTAGTCAAAAATTGGATGTAACTCGTAGCCGCAGCGAACATATAACGGAAATTCTACGTAGAAAATAAATGCCATGAAATTATTTACATGATCATAATAAAAAAAATTTCATTCCAACAATATTTCCGTCTTGTATTACCATTTTGAGTTATCATGCTGGTTAAAAACACCCTATAGAATACTGTATATATTTTATATTATAAGTATTTACTCCATTAAAGGAAACAGTTCTTCAAAGAACAAAATCTCCTTGCCAAGTCCTTCAAATCAATACAAAGGCGTAATAAAACTACTCCAAATACTAAATGATTCATTAGCAGTAGCCATTTTCCGGTCCTACAAACTTGTGGCTTTGAAGGACTATTAAAGGATTTTGAGTATAAACAAAGGTATGAGTAAAGCAATTTTCCTATTTTAAATCAATTAAAAAACTATTCTCATCAATATTCTTGAAATGCCTGCAATAATAATAAAGTGGAGATAGGAAACGAAGAAGATGGAAAAAAGTATAATCTAGAAAAAATGTTTTTCAAACTTCTTCACACTTGAAGAAAAACGTCTTTAAGTTTAAAGGTGTTTGTAGGAGAAAATACCAACATTCATTTTTACTGTTAGACAATATAAAGTCCCTTATTTTTTTTTTATATATGAAAAAAAAGTTGCTTGTATCATTTCAATAACACGGAGCAGGAAATGGAGAAAATTCAATAGCAAATGTTTACAAAACAATAAACACATTCGTTTACAAAAATACTCATCCTTATCCGTTATGACACACATCCCAACATGTTTACAAATGAAAACATAAACTCACATTCTTTATGTTAGATAAAAAGGCAAAAGTGAGGGAGGGGCCTTTTTGTAGATATTAACAACATATGATGTCTCGCATGAAAAAACAAGATTTTTAATGAAAAACATTTTGTTTTTTGGAAAGAATGTGTGATCACCAGAAAATTGCAATTGCATGTTTTTCCTTGTTCGACCAATGAAGGCAGAAACAATATATTTATCCGTTTTAGAGCTTTTTATGAATTTTGTCATCGATTTGTTTTGCTTTTTTGCATATATTGGTAAAAAAAAGAACATTTTTTAAGTATATTCCCAATAAAAAATTTTAGCATTTTGCGAAGCACTAATGGTACATTTAAAAGAATAAGCGCACAATTATGCGCTACGCTATAAGTCATACAGAAATGCAATAAAAAGTTAGTGAAAAAACTCTTAACAACTTTTATAAAAAAAATAACATTTCAAGTGCTACGGCATTCCCTTACTACGAAGCAGGTTTGTAAGGGAGAATACTAAAAATTACTGTATCAAAACATTCAGTGTGTAAGGCTTATCGTTACATCCAACAATTTTTATATGCGCTGAATAATGCGCTTTATGTGTCAAAAATGTAGTGCTTCAAAGTGGGAACTCGCCATATAAAATTCATGCCTTCTGTATGCGCAATGGTAAGCGAAACGTTTATGTTTCTCCCTTACAAACCTGCTTCGTTGGAAGCTCCATTTTTTATTGGGTTCCGCCTTTTTGAGCATGTTTTGTTACTTGTTTACTTTTTTAAAAGTGTAAATGAATCCTGACAACATAACTTTATTTTGTTCGGTCTATTAATGGATATGGGATGGGCTCTAAAGAAATATTATTTATTTTTAGAAATATATGTTATTTATTCTAAAATACTGGGATTTTTCATTGATAACAAACTAACATTTAATTATCATATTAATTCAATTTTTTCCTGTCTAACAGTAAGACTGCGAAGGCTCTACAATTGCCACTGTCATTTTCCGTTGAGAATTAGAAAACTAGTTGCACATGCTACTCTGATGCTGGTTATTTTGTATGGGCTCGAATTGTATTCATGTACAAGTGAGACAAATCTGGATCGTATTAGAAGGCATTTTAATAGAATTGTTCGTTTTGTATATGGATTGCAAGTACGGGATCATGTATCGTCGTATGTTAAGGACTTTTTAGGTCTACCCATTGAATAGTTTGTAAAGGTTAGAGCAATATTGCTTTTTTATAAAACTCTTAAGTTTGCCACACCTGCCTATATTACCTCACGATTTGTGTTTGGAAGATCATCTAGATCTCAAACACTTATATGCCCACTTTTTAATTCTCTCATTATGAATCGTTCGTTTGTTGTAAGAGCTTGTAGAATATGGGACTACAGAATACCATATGACGAAAGACATTTTGCACATAAAGGAGTTTAAAAAAATGTTACATGTTTATTTATCGTAGAGTATTGTAAGTAATAATGTTGATAATGGGTTGACTTTGTGTTTATAGGGAAATAATCCATATCCATTACCAAATTATAGTATTAAGTTATTTAAGAAGCTACTATTTCTTCACATATGTATTTGATTGAACGTGTCGCATTATAACTTTATAATCAACTTGGACAGAAAGGTTTACAGATTATGAATAAATAAATAAATAAAATAAATAAACCGAACATTACTAAGTGTACGGTCCACACACCGTTCATAACTATTTTAACAAAAGTAACAAACATTATTTTGTGTTCTGTTTTTTTTTTTTTGTGTGTTGTAATAGAGAACATTTGTAGGGATTCTGTAGACATACATTATATTTTAATGTTACTTAGTGTTTTCTTTTTGCGTATATAAAAAAATGAGCAAACAAAAAATTTTAGCAACGCTTTTCGCTAGTATTGTTGGTGTTGCAACTTGCACGTCTACTGCACGAATAGCATGTGTGTGTATTGTATACATGTTTTGTTTTAGAAAAAAATTTTTGTTGGCTGGCTGTGTTTTAATTGTAAAAATTTTTTGTTGTGTTTACCAGCGTAAAGGATGCTGAGCACAACTGAAACGAATGAATTTTAATGAACAGAACCGAACACAACGAAGTTTTGTTTTGTAACGAAAAACCGAAAGCAATAAAACGTTATCATCTTTATGTTGAATATACGAAGACCACAAACAGAGAAACGTGTTTTTTTTTGTATTTACTACACGAAAACTATTAGCGTTAAGGCCCAACCATAATGTGCTTAAGTTGGCTGAAGCAAATGTTCGAATACATGTAAATTATATGAGCAAACCATATTGAACTTAACGAAACTTTTTGTCAAGTTTAATGAAACTGTCATTTGCTTAAGCAAAATGCGAATCTTATAGCACATTCCGTACGGTATCAAATGTTTTTTTTATTTTGTTTTTGTTTTCTTAAGTACATTTGAGAGACTTTTTGTTAACTTTTGACAGTAGGTTAAGCAAGGCTATGCATATTATGCTTTTTTAAACAATAAAATACTGTGGCTTAGGCTTCACCTACGGATACCTCAACGGATTTTTTGAAATTAATGGCCATGAAATTTTATAATTTTCGAAAACCCGTTTTACATACATTGCACGATTTTTTGGTCTTAGAAGGCCCATAGTGAAATTTGATGCAGCAAATATTCGTGGAACATTTAAACCCTCTAAAGTGCCGTTTTAGTATACTTTTGTGTTGAAGTTAAAAAAGAACAAAAATTACCCCTTAAAATAAGTGTTAGAGGGTTAACATATCCTAAGAAAAGAATCTCCATACAATTCTCTCGAAGACATCCGAAATAGTCTTTTAGCTCAGATGTACATTTAGGATATTTTTTGACTTGTACCAAACGCTTTTCAAGAAATTCAAAATTTCAATGCCCTAAATTTCTAAAATCCGTTTTACATACATTGCACGAACTTTTAGTCTTTAAAGACCCCTAGTAAAATTGGATGCAGCAAATATTCGTGGAACATTTTAACCCTCTTAAGTGCCGTTTCAGTATACTTTTGGGGGGAAGTTAAAAAAAGGACAAAAATTACCTCTTAAAATGAGTGTTAGACGGTTAATATATTCTAATCGCAATAAAATTCTACTACAGACATCTGAATTAGTATTTTAGCTCAGAAGTACATTTAGTATACTTTTTTTGACGTATACCAAACGCCTTTACTTTAGGGGCCGATATTTCAGGCACCCGATCATACTTTTCAAAACCCTTTGGCACATTTGCTCTACCAATAGTGTAGTTTCATCGCGTTGGAAGTATTGAGGCTGTTTTTTTTTGTGGCACTTTTTAATTAGTATTGTGTTTATTTTATTAAACTCGTTTCTAATCCAAATTTTCATAATTTATCAAGTTAAATTTCATTAAATTTAATTATCATTAAATTATTTTTAAACAGAAAGGAATTTTACAACATGAAATGAGTTAAAATTTATCGATAATTTTTCATTCTTAACTGCCCATGTGTCGACAATAACCACACCATGTCTTCAGAAATCTTAACACTCACCGCCATTGACGACGGCTGGCAGTCAATAGTCAAACATCAGTCTTTAAACCAAATGGTATTTTTACTTTGGTAGATCGAAATTTGTTTTGAATGATTGTAATTATAATAGATAATTATCTATTTTAATTGATTTACAAGTTCTTTCTTTCTTCTGTTTTTTCTAATTTTTGTCAAGAATGCTGTCCAAAGTACATTTCTCTGTTTTTCATGTTTATGTTCTTCTTTTTCTCATTGACCTTTTTCAGCACAACTTGAAGGACACATGTAAACATAGAGCTTGTGCCTTAGCTGTTAACAATAATTAGTATTGTCTTTATTTTATATGATTTTTTAATCCAAACTTTCATAATTAATTCAGGTTAAAGTTCATGAAATTTTATTTTCATTCAATCATTTTTATGAAGAAAAGAATTTTACAACATGAAAAATATTAAAATTTATTGATAATTATCAAAAAGTAATTTCAATTTTTATCCCATCAACAATAAATTTCAAGTGTTTTTATCAATAATAAAAACTGGGAATTAAGCACGAATAACAAAATCTTTTGAAATTTATTGATAATTTTTCATTCTTGACTGACCGGGAAATTAAACCCACGTTCACGGATTACTAATGCTAAAATGTAATGCTTTCAGATTTGTACATAAAGAATTGATTTTGGTTAAAACTATAAGAGACCACCCCTGCAAATAAAATTGGACCACCTGATCCAATTTGATAAAATGGACTACTCCATGGACTGGTCCGATGTAATGCAAGCATGGACCATGTCATTGTTAAAAAGTGTTTGTAGTGAGACAACACACAGTGCTTTGTCCCCATATAACGAAGGGACATAAATAGAAGGAGTTGTCAGAAATTTTTAAAATTTGGTACACTAGCATAAAATAGCTTAGTTAAGAAAAATATGAATTTTTTGAGAAATCGGTCCAAGGACACGCCTACCTCCCATGTAACCTGAAATGGAAAAATATAAATTTATCTTCAATAATGCCCACAAAACTATAAAAAATGGTCATGCTAATACACACACAACTAGCAACGTGTGTGCAAATTTTCATTTAAATCTGAACATGGACTCAAGGTCCTACCATATATCCTTTTTCTTAAAAATGCTATAACACTTACAAAAACTGTCCAATCGTATTAAAATTTGTTATGAAAATTGATATTTGTTAGATACATATGTATGTATGCCAAATTTTAGTAGAATCGGATTATTAATGTGAAAAATACAAAAACATCATTTAATGAAAAATGAGTTAAAAACGCTTAAAATGCTATTGCAAAAATAGCAAGAAAGAAAGTATAAACGGTCAAGCCCGACCATGTGATACCCTATAGCATAGTATTCAAAAACAAATTTCCTAGAGTGTAATCTATTTGGGCAATCATGGACCCCCTAGAACAAAATTATGTTATGAGGTTAAGATTCGTTTAAAAGCTCTTTCTGCCAAATATTATTTAGATATCTTCAATTATATATATGAGTTTTTTGGATGAGGGTTTATATGGAACCTATAGTTTATTTTGGAACTAGCTGGAAAACATTTTGTCAGGACTTAGTAGCTATAGTAAAAGTCATTGTTGCCAATTTGTATGTAAATATTAATATTTTTAAGGAAGCTGGCATTAAAAGCTATTTTCGGGAGAATGATTTGTATGGGCGCTATGCTCAAAAATAGAAAGATTCCAATAAAATTTGATAAGCTGATTTTGATTGCAATAAAATTAGTTTGGTTTGGACCAAATTTAATCTTGCCGATGTAATAAGATGGTTTTTGTAAAATAATGGACCGATTCGTTCCTTTTTTAATAGGCTTGGTCCTTGTACCAGTCAGAGCCTCTGTGACAAATTTCATCAAATTGTCTCCGAATTTGCGATCTATATGCACAAGGTTGCATTGACAGCCAGCCGGCCGGACGGACACCGTTAGTTCGACTCAGAAAGTGATTCTGATCTGATATTACGAATTATTTGGAATTATTTTTTATTATATTCCTAATTAATTTTCTTTAAACTAATTTATTTATTCCATTTACATACATATGGTAGTTTTTTTAAATTACAATGAATCATCTTCAGTACTGGATTCTTCCAAAAAAAAATATTGCCGCTCAACGAAACATTTGTTTCGTCATCTTTAGCTGGTTCATCAACATTTTCTCTCAGTATATACTTCTCAATTTCTTCAAAAGAATATATTTTTTTTAGTCTTTGGATTCCTTTTTGAAGATAACAACGGATCTGAGGAAAGTATTAAATGAGTCATTAAATCTTTATGAGTGTCGTCGTGACGTTTTTCTCGTATGGGACAGTCTGGTTTTCTCATATTTTGTTGTTGGCTTCCAATGCTTCTTCGGACAAGCACCTTGAAATTTATTTTAGTTATTAGTTACGTTTCATTTTAATTACATAAAGCCACTTTAATACCTTAATATTTCTTATTATGTTCCTAGTTTATTTTTTTTAAACTAATTCAATCTATGAAAATTTAAGCAAAAATCACACAAAATAGCATATTTTTATATAATTTTTTTTTTCAAGTTGTGGTAAAATTTTTTCAATTTTTTTTCTTGTAGTTATTAGAAAACAGTCTAAATATTCGAAAACAGAAAAAAGCCCGTAGACGATATTTTTCTTTTTTTTTAATATTCCATCAAAGTTAAGACTTTTTTAGAGCTTAAGTAAATAATAAGCATTTTTCAAACCATTAAAAAAATATGTATAGGAGAATAATTCACCTTAAAATTTTTTTAAAGTTGGTTTAGAATATAGGTAGCTGTTACAGAAAAAATTTTAATCTCGTAATCCAAAAAATTTATTTTTTGCAATTATTTTCTTGAAACAATAAAAAACCAAGGGCATTTGTGATTTCAGCGCCCTCTTATGCCGTAAAATGCAGACAACCACAAACAATTTTTTATACATATATTGATTTTTGTTGTTTTTTATTGAACGGTATTAGTTTGAATTTATAATTCACAGTATTTGTAGTTAATTGTCTTTTAAACTCCCGAAAACTATGAAGCAAAAATCATGAAAATAGCCATTTAAAAAAAAAAAACAAATTTTTTCAAGTTGTGGTAAAATTTTTTCAATTATTTTTCTTGTAGTTATTAGAAAACCGTCTAAATGTTGAAAATCAGAAAAAAACCCATAGACGATAATTTTCTTTTTTTTTTTAATATTCCATCAAAGTTAAGAAATTTTTACAGCTTAACTAAATAAAAAAGCATTTTTCAAACCAATAAAAAAAAAAACACTTATAAGAAAATAATTCAATAAAAATTTTTTACAGTTAGTTCTAAATATAGTAAACTACTACAGAAAAAATTTCAATCTCGTGCTTTAAAAAACAACAGTTTTACAACAGTTTTCCTGAAGCATGTAAAACTCAAGTAGTTGTTTAGCCATTTTTACTTTAAATTCTCAAACTTTGGCGCCATCTAGCGCCGTTAAATCTAAAAATTCTTCAAAATTCGTTTTAATTATTTTGTTATCTATCGATCTGTACATTTTTAAGTACAATATAAGACTTGTTTTTTTTTTTTTATATATGTCTATGGGCCACAGCACTGTGCGACATGTCTTCGTTTTTTAACGACATGCTTTCGTTTTTAAACGACTTCAAAACTTATCCTCTTGAGTATACCATGGAGTAGTTTTAAAACTACTCCTTAGTGGTCCAAAGTTGGGTTATATGGTCCTCTCCTAGGATATCGTTATGTTAAATAGACCAGGTTTTGTCCATACGTTTGGGTTACTTTTGGACTAGTCCTGGTCCCTTGTCGACTAGTCTTCACACGCGTGTTTGGACTGGTCCTATTATTTGCAGGGACATGTTGGCTTGTTTTTTTTTTTTTTGTATTGAAAGTGAACACGGCCTAAAAAAAATTTTAGTTAAACAAAAATATGAAGATCCCAACTTGTTCTTCTATCCAGAAACTTATTAACAGAATTACCCAGCAAAAACTTTACTTACCTAGTAAGTTAGCAAATAATATTGGAGAAAATAAACACTACTTATTTTTCGGCTGAATAACTACTTATTTTTGTTCGAGGTGTCCAAAGAATTCAGTACTTACAAAATACACCTACTAGTAAGTTGAATTGTAAGTACTTACAATAAACTTACCAGAAGCCAAAAAATCACTAGTTAATAGACCTAATAAGTAGTTATTGAGTACGTTACCAGTAGGCAAATATTCAGTAGTGAAAATGACAGAAGTAATAAGTAGTTGCTGAGGTCAATACTAGTAAGTACTTATTGAAGTTTTCAGAATAATGACAATTGTAATGACAACTACTTACCAGGTAATGTTTGAAATAACTACCACCTATTACTAAAAATCAAAAAGTTTTTCCTGGGTATTAACTATTTAAGATTTTTTTTTATTTTAAAGAGATTGTAAATTGCATTTTTTGGTTTTATGAAAGTGACGTTTGAAAAATGCTTAAATTTTAGGGCTTTTTTGCTTTGGCCTGGCTTGTTTCTTTTTACAAATACCAACATTTTTAAAATGTGTCCCTTTGTTAACTTGAACATGCATGCGCGCTTGTTTATATTTTTGGCATGTTACCCTTATCAAACGAAATGGAAAGAAGATATGAAAAGAATGTGTTCTTAACGACATTCAACAAAATATTAAGATGTTTTTTTTTAATCGTAAAAAATATTATTATTTTTTTTCTAATTTTTATCAACCTCTTAAGCAAAATTAGTACATTTAATTTTTCTCTAAGTTTGTAGCGATATTTTAATACAAAAAAGGATTTTTTTGTTTACTTACAAGAGCAAAAGAAAAATTAATAAAATGTGTAAAATACTAGATATAAAATAAGTTTTAACTAAATTATTGATAAAAGGATGTACAAATTTTAAACTTTAGTTATTTAAAAACAAAATAGTTACGCCTTTTTTATATTGAGTTATCGATATATTTGTTAAGTTGTTTACTTATTTATTTTTTCTATTTAAATTAATTTAATAAAAATGAGAATACCTGTAGTGCGATTCTGTAATTAATTTTAACAATAGTTGTCATTGTTAAACAATTTAACAAGCAAATTAACGATTTTGCTATTCTGTAACATTTAAAACAACGCTTGTTATCGTAAAGTCAGCTGTTTATGTTAAGTAAACGACAACTTTTTTAGTGTTGTTTATTTATTGTTAAATGTCGAAAAAACAAAAAATTTAGGTTAAAGAAATCATATAACTTGAAAATGGCCATTTAATAATTTGCATTTAATTGAATAGTAAAATGTTTTGCTTTTCTTCTTAAAAAAAAACAAAAAACTAAAAAAAATTCTGTTTAGTTTTAATAATTGTATCTGTTTTGTTGTTTATTCCTCTTTGTGTTTTTCGTTATTTTGCCATTTATTTGACAGTGATGCCACTTGACGTTAATTTGTATCTATGTTGTTAACAACAATTTACAGAATCACATAATCGTTAGTGCAAACAACAAAACAGGTTGACAATTATAACAAATGTTGTTATTGTTAAAAGTTACAGAATCCCACTACTGTTGCTTATTTTTCCAATGAAGATGAAAACACACAAGTGTAATTCTTCGTTTTTGGCAAAGATGTGTTTTGCATATAACTTTGGTGGTGGCATGTCATAACGTCCAGTGTCATAACGTCCATCAAAGAAATGTCATAGCGTCCGCATGACAATTAAAAAATTATTTGAAATATAAAAAACTATGTATATAAATTACGATTAAATACTAACTAATCAGAAAATTGCATCAAAAATGATTCTTTGAGATGATTCATTGGTAGTGTAGTATTTTCTCACGACAAGAGTATCGTTTGTGATCGAAAAATTAGCTCATATGCGGTTATGTGAAGCTGATTCCTAAAGTTTTGGATTTTGATGTAAAATGCTAGCTGGGATTAAACATTATCAGCTGTTTTCAATCTTTATAACTTGGTAGTACTGAATTTAGTACAACGAAAACATGGTTGTATTTCATAAAATCTACTTAAAACCAAATCAAAAGATGTTTTAAAATGGTTTTAAAAAATTCATTTTGTATGGTAAAACCAGCTTTTAATGATTGGTTTTATAGTTAAAACCGAAATTTGTATTAAAACCTTAAGTGTGAAAACACTTTTAGATAACCAAACTATTTTTTCACATTTTTTCACTTTTACTTAAACAGTTTTCCAGCTCTACAGGATTTTTTATTGTCTTTGAATTAGAGATGCCAAGCCCACCAATTCAAATATTAACCGTCTCTTTTCAGCGCCGGGCAATCAGGAAAAAACTATGAACATTGAAGGAAAAAGGGTTAGGTACTATAAGAGTCTATAGGGAACCAACGAACACAATTTTATATAAAGGGCGTTTTTTAAGACCCATAGAACTTACGAAAGACTTAGATGTGAAACGAAATCAAGAACGCAAAAAGACATACAAAGATGCACAAAAATAAGTGAACAAACTCGTAACAAGTTTTATAAAAAAACAAAATAACACTTCAAGTGCCACGGCATTCCCTGACTACGAAGCAGGTCTGTAAGGGAGAATTCTAAAAATTAACTGCAAAAAACAAAATTCAATGTGCAAATCTGATAGCTACACTCACCAGTTTTTTAAAGCGTTGAATAAAGCACTTTTTGTGTCTTTCTTGAAAGTGGGAACTCACCGTATAAAATTCATGCCTTCTTCCTTACAACCAGAGAAAAAACATGTTAAATATGGTCACCTCCAACCAAACTATTTTTAAAGAAAATTTTTAAACATATCGCTCATTTGCTGCAAGACCGGCATAACTCAAAAAATGAAATTTTGGAGTTAGAGATGCAGAATTGTTCGCTTTGGTTTTCTTTATATTGTGCAGAGAAAGCCAAAAAGTTATATTTTTAATACTTATAACCTATTCATACGCCATTAAGCACGACTACCAATAAGTATGAACATGAATAAGTTTGTATATCGATGGTATGAGTATGAACAAACAGGCATGCTTATGGATAATCCTTTGAATGCGTATGAGTATAGTCATGTATCGATGAGTATCGACGAGTAACTTCAACAATTTGTATGGTTATTTTAAAGCAAGCAGTGTTGCCACGCCCTAAAAATTTTTGATGCAGAAAACATAAGTATGTAATTAAATTTTAAGTATCTTCCAAAACTAGCAAAACAAATATAGCACTGATTAAATTAGTTTTTTATTAATTTATGTTACAGTTATATTAAAACATAAATATTTGCTATCAAATTAAAATAATGCTTCTAAAGCTAGAATAAATTATAATCTATTTTACGAAAGAGGTTTTTTATAAAAATAATTAAAAAAGGAGTCTATCAACTATTTTGGGATCTTTTCTGTTTTTTTTTTTTTTTTTTTTGTTTTGTTTCCAGCTAAAGAGAATTCTTAATCTAATGCTGCGCTGCAGGCAGGAAATTTCATAAAATTCTTGATTCTTATTAAGACAACCGTGGATACCGTGTGGAGTTGTTTTTCCACCATAGCATGATGTCGAAGTCTTCTTTAAGGCTAAAATTTTCGTTGGCATACTGATTGACTTCAGCAATTAAATTTTAAACCATTTTTTAACGTCTTAAAAATGCAACTGGCAACAGATAAACTTCTAAAACTCATAATATGTATAAATATATTTGCCTGTGATATCCATTTCTTAACTGCGAATATGAATATTCGATTTTTTTTTTTTTTTTTTGATTACGGTCACTTTTTCTGTTTCTATTAAGAACGATTAAAATGACACGACGTATTTTAATTTGCATCCATTTAGTAATTTTTTTAGATTTTCTTAAATAAGAACGCAAATCTTTATATCGTATAATCGTTTATCAATAAAATTTTCTTGAATTGTACTCAAACGATTTTGAAAAAACGTATTTATTTGTGATTCAGCAATTTGGAAATAAAAATTCTGGCAGCATTTATGAAAAAATTTAACAAAAAAAAAAAAAAAAAAATGTTTGAAGTCAATACTATAACTATGGGTGTATCTGGATATGTGCGAGTATGAAACACAATAAGTATGATAACATACATGAATGAAATTAAATGCGCATGGATATACACAAGTATGAGAATAAACAGATACGAGTACGCACACGTATTGAAAATTGTCGATATGTGCTAGAGTACTTTAATTTTTTTTATACCCATTGACTTTCTCTGATATTGTGTATTAAATTCATCTTTATATCTTTCATACTTTTCCAGTTTGATGAGAATGTGTCTTCTTTTTTTCTCAGTAGTTAGAACAAATCAAAAGCTTTAAATGCGTTTATCTCGAATTGGATTTTTTTGAGTTATGCCGGTCTTGCAGCAAATGAGCGATATTATGTTTAATATAACCATATAATTGTCAGCGGTAACCATATTATGGTTAAATTAGGCCTCCATCAAGAAGCCCCAACCATATTATCGTTGCCTCCAAACATGTTATGATCAATAATAACTAAAATTTGTTAAACACTTACAATAGCATGGCTGGTTTTCAACTATAGTATGGTGCTCCTGGAAGAGGAAAATATTGTTGTAAATTTCTAAATAAATTATTATCATATTTAACCAAAACATTTTTAGAGGAACCATAATATGGTGGCGGGTTCTTGATGAAGGACTAATTTAACCATAAAATGGTTGTCACTAACAATTATATGGTTATATGAAACAGAGTATGTTTAAAATTGTCTTTAAAAATAGTTTGGTTGGAGGTGACCATATTTAAACATGTTTTTTTTCTACGTGTACAAATCTGCTTCGTTTGAAGCTCAATTCTTAATTGGGAACTGTCAACTGGCTCAATTTTATTTAATAAGGATCAGTATACTCCGAAAAAGCATAGTGCTTCAGAATTATTAAATATTGCTTTGAAAATCAGTCGCGCATATTAAAAACGACTTCGTGATTGTTATTGCGCTTGGCTTATTTTTGACTTTAAAGGTTTGTTTAATAAACACAATTGCAAAAAACACAATTGCCGCATATGCAGTGAAAACAATGGACAAAAAACCTACAGACTCAATTTCTTCCAAAAAATGCATCGTTTGTTGCGGTTTGCACTTTGATGGCATAATTGGGTTTTATTTTTCAACAGAAAAAATAATGTTTTTTTATAATTTAAAGTTCGATCGAGCTTAAAAAACACCCTTTCTTTATAAGATGGATAGAAGAAGATGGAAAAATACTCCCATTCCTTTAAACTCAATGAAGTTTACAAAAAAAAAAAATTCAAAAATAAATATAACATGAACTTTTACTTAAGGCCTTGTAATATTTTATAATTTTAATTAGGAACATGAATTTTACTTTTTTTTATTTCTTTTAGTTAGAAAAAAAAGCTTTAAGCAACTGCTAAGACAGATATTTATTTTCGTTCTCATATTTTGTAAATTTAAATAGATACGTAGATACGTAGATACATATTAATATAAAATGTAAAATATAAATCGCTTTATCTTGTTCTTTGAAAACTTTAATGTTTTTAGGGGAAAAAACCTTGATTTCATGTTAATCAGTTAAAAGTTTTAATGAAATTTATTTTAGATACTAGGAATTCTGAAGGTGTAAGTTCAACACTTTTCAATGAAAACTTAGCTTCAAAAAGAATGAAGGGTTAATAAAACGGTTCAAGTGTTTGTATTTGTATTTTGTAAAGGATGCTGAAATATTCTTCTTAAAGGAAATTATTAAAGTAAAATTGTTATTTAAGCTTTTGACTTATTATATTCTATATTTCCATAAATTTTTTGTTGTTGAGAATACTAGAGTTTGTTTCATGATTGTTTACTTGTTCTAATTTGTTATAAAAAATATTTTACCCGGTTGGCAAAATGGTCATATACGTAAATGTCATCAACGATGTCTTCAGGACATTTTTGATTTTGTCGCCTACAAAACGTTGATGACGAATCAACAAAACGTTTATTTTGTCATGTTTAAAATCGTATTTACGTCTTTTTTGGAGACATTTTTAAATTTGTCTTGAATAATTCTTTATTGAGGAAAACGTTATGACCATTGCATGCATTTTGTCGTGTTGCAACCCACTTTGAAGACAAAAATGCATGCGATGGTCGCTTACGTTGTTCTCTGCTAAGAAAAAAAAATAAAAATTTAATAAATTAAAATTTCTTTATATTTTGATGTTATTAGCATTATTTTTGGTATGAAAAAAATTAAAAAATAAATGATCCTGCCTGTTAAAAACGTTTTTTGCTGTTCTGTAAAAAAATTATTTTGTAACTTACACTGAAAGAATTTTCTTCGCAATACCAATGAATTTTGACATTAATCCCATGAAAAATTGCATTAAAAAGGAACCTATGCAGCGCTTCGTTGGATCAATGAAACCTGTTTCATTAAAAGGATTTAATGAAACATTACATTAGATCTATGAATATTATTTATTGGATGAATACTTTCAATAAAGTAAAATTTTTTTTTTTTTTTTAATTATTTTTTTTTTTTTCTTATTTTATTTTATGTATTTTATTTTTTTTTCTGTCTCTGGCGGGATTCGATCGCGCAACCTCGGTGCTGATAGACTAGCTCACTACCAGCTAGTCTACCGGGGCAGTGTAGTTTTTGGATAAAAAACTATGTTTTTACTCGATTAAGAGCGTAAATATGAGATTAAATTGTCCATAATAATAATAACAACGTTGCTTGAAAGTCGATTGAAAGTTTTTGTTTCATTACTATAATGACATTTTTATTGTCATAATGAAAATTTAAATTTATGAAGGCAATTATTGAAATATGTGGCTTTTATAAAAAAAATTTTTGATTTCATAAATTTAATGGCATACATGTAACATTAGATGTATGAAATTATTAAATCTTACATTTTTTAATTAACAATTAAACATTTTTTTAAGGAAACTATAATTTTGTATTAATTTATGAATATAGTTATGTTTGTATATTGTTTTTTTTTGTTCCCAATTAAAATTTTTTGTTTAACTTGGACAAACTTAAGTTTTCATATATCCAATGAACATTTTTAACGTAATTACGAAATCTTATGAAGCGATTTTAACGAAAATACTTCATTATAACTATGAAATTCCATTTAGACAATGAAAATGTTCATTTACCCAAGTAAATTTTTTTTATGAAAATGATTCATTAAATATATGAAGCATTTTTCTTATTCATGGCTGTGCTTCAACTGTGAAATTGGACATTCGTGAATTGATGGGCCAATGTCGTCATTGCCATATGTTAAGTTCAGAACCCATTCCCTTATTTATTTAAATTGTGGACTGACTGTCTCCACACAGCCAGTGTCCCCTATTTATTTCTCTTTGTATCTTCTTATTTCGTGATCGTTGTTATTCACTTGTGTTTTGACTGAGCTCGACATAGCACGATAGGAGTACATGCTGGTGTAAAAATTACCACTCGTCATCATTTACGTAGTTTTTTCTTTGAAAATATTATACCACCATGTCAGCGTTAGCGTAAGTATTTAGTAGAAAAAAATTAAATCAACATCAAAATTGACGTGATATTTTCATGGAATTATTTTTACCACTTGTCCGTTTTCTAGTTGGTTGAAAATTATTTACTTCAAAAACGTTTTTTTATATAATACATTCTTAACTAAGCGTCTTATTAATATCAGTACATTTTATTAAATCTCGTGCATTGCTTAGGAAGCTGTTTGTACCAAGTTTGAATACTGTCACTGTTACAATTCTGCAGTAATGCAGAAATCTATGGGGTCTTTGTATTGAAGGTCTACCTTTTGAGAGATATTCTCCTCCAATTCCGACCATTTTTGACAGATGATGGGTATTGTTAACCATTCTATTTGTACCAAATTTGGAAAATTTTACACTTATCGTTATTAAGATGTATATTGGGCCATGCTTACTTATTAAATCCCGCCTCCTTTTTGACTGATGTTGCATATTGGTAGCCAAGCTATTTGTTCCCAATTTGGAAACTTAAGCTGTTATCGCTTGGGCAATTTTATAGCTTTTACCGTTCTTTAAATATAAATTAATCTGTTTTATGCCACGCCCACTTTTCCAATCTCGGCTTTTTTTGTAGAGAGGTTGTGTATTGACAACCCAGCTGTGTGTACCAAATTTAGACAATTTTTCTCTTACTGTTCATTAGATATAAAAAATTTATTTTGTGCCACGTCCAATTCACTAATCCCACCCACATTTTGTCGAAGTTGTGTATTGCTAACCAACATGTTTGTTTCGAAACTTTGACTCTTGGCATTCTTAAGATATACAAATATCTATATGGTAGTTGTTTGGGAGGTTCCACGCCCACTTCTCCAGTCCCTCTCAGATGTTGTTTATTGTTAACCAAGACATTTGGCAGTGAAAAAATTTCCTTTACGTTTTTGTCTTTTTTTTAATTCATATTTTTTTGATAATTTTTTGATATATCATTTTTTGTTATATTAAAAAAAAGGTTTGTGAAGTAAAGTACCTGTTTCTTTAAACAAATAAAAATAATTTTTGGGTTCTTTATTTTTTGTAATTAAAAATGTAGTAGCTTATTTTTCAAAAACAAGTAATTATAAAAAAATATTTTTTACAAAATTTTATTTTGTAAAATTTAGTGGGGTAAAATTTACCACCACGTCATAAGGTATGTCCCAAAATTTCACTTCCACAGTTAAAGGTCGTTTTATTAGCGGTGGTGTTGCAGTGACCAGGTAGCTAGCATACACTCAATACATGCTCTCCTAATATTTCCCTTAGAGGTCTTCTACAATCATTTACTAGTTTGGAATTCAAGGCCCTAAAGGGGCGTCTGCATGAAAAATTGCAAGTTACACAACTCGCGTTACAAAAGCCTGTCAGCTGTTTTTTTAATTTTTTTTACTTATTTGTACATTGAAAACGGATTCGAAAATATAGCAAGATTTTTTTATTTTATTGAATCTGCTTTTATTTACACATATTGTATGTTTTTTTAATCTCTTCAATAAGTGTTTCCTTCATGATTCATAAATTTGTTATATTATTCTATTTGTTTGTCAGCTGATTACTTGTCAAGACCCCACAATGCGTTAAAAAGTTCAAAGTCAGCCAACTTTCTGGCGCAAACGCGTAAACATATTTTGCATGTAACTTGTTCTATGAAAAAACACTGGTTTAACTTTTTTTGACAGAAGTCTACAGAGTGCGCGTGCACTAAAGCGTGGTATGAACTTCTACCTTAAGAGCTGTCCACATATGTATACACAGAAAAAAATGTTGCGCCAGTAAAAGCATTAATCAAAAATGAAATCAGTTTAAATTAAAAATTTTATCGAGTGAATTAAACGTTTAGTCAAGTGAATTAAACGTTTAATCAAGTGAGTTTTACTTTTAATCAAGTGTATTCAACGTTTTAATGACAATATTTATTTGCACCAGTAAACAAATTACTAATATCAATTAAAAGTTTAATTCACTTAATTAAACGTTTAATTCACTTAATTAAATTTTATATTAAAACTGATTTTAGTTTTGATTAATGCTCTTACTGGCGCAATGTTACCTCTTACAAATTCTACGACCTACAATATTGTAAATATTATTGATATTTTCGTAATCTGCGGACATGAACAAAACAGAATGTCTGTTGAAAAACCCCTTCATACTAAAGTGTTAATGACAATTTTACAATGGTTTTTGTTCAAATTTTAAGAATATCAATGAACAAACTTTCCTTTGTCAGCCTTAAATTCTCACATTATAATTTTCCATTTAGCAGATATTTTTTTTAAGTATTGTTATAACAATCCTTCATAAAGCACGAACAATTTGATTAATCATTTAATTTAAATGGTTGTGGTTTTGAACAAAAAAATCAATTATATTGTCATTTATGCCTAAACAAATTGTGAAAAATCCCATATAGACCCAGTACTCTACCGCCAACCCCCTGAAGTTTTCAACTTAAGAAAAAATTATGGAAATGGTATTGGTTTTCTTAAATAAATTTGTTTTTAATAGATTAAAAAAAACAATACTATTGAATAAAATATGAGCGTTTAGTTAAATAAATGACAATTTTTTTTTTTTTTTTTGAAGAACTAAAAAAATTATGAACTTGGATAATTTTTCTTTTTAAGAGGGAAAAAAATCATTCCTGTTTTTTTCATTAATCATTTGCCATCATTAATCAGTCTATATTATAAGTATCTAAAATGAAGATAGAACTAGAATAAAAAAAAATAAAAAATAAATTATACTGACATACCGCAATATAAATGAACGAAGTACAACAGCAGAAAGAAAAAAAATATTATAATAAAAAAAAACGTATAAATTTTAATCATAATTTTTAAACAAAATAAAAAGAAAAAAGCAAAAATATTTAAAGGAAAACTCAGTCCACGTAATCTGCCATTGTGTTCTGTTCAGTATAGTGAGGACTATATTTGCACCCCCACTGTCATTCCAGATAGTGGTAAGCAAGAACGATTTGTACAGCCCAACTAAATAACACCCCCTCTGCCAGAGTAAACATTGGCCAGTGATCAGGGAGGAAGGGACAAGACAACTAAGACAAGGCACAATTGTGCGGTAATAAATTAATATTAAATATGAAGGAAAAAAAGAAAATAAGAATTATATCATGAAGTAGCAGAACAAAAAAAAAAAAAAAAAAACAAAAAGAATTCCTCATGCTCAACCAATAAAAGACCACTTAAAATAAATCAAGCAAAAATGAGAAAAATGAAAAGCAAATAAAACAACAATAGAATAGAAAGTGCTGCAGTAAAATCACAACATTTTCCGCTGTTATTTCTTAATATCTTTATGAGTTTGAAGAAAAATATGTATAAAAAACACAAGCAAAAAAATTTAATTAAAACGTGATATTAAACATTTTTTAAACTCATTTTCCAGCTTTACAGATCAATAAATAAATATTTAGCGGAGTATTTAAGAATTAAAACGATTTTAGTTCTTTTTGTATGTACGTATGTTTAGTGTGCTTTAACGACAAACAAGGAGCATTACCAAATTCGTTCAGTTGTTTATTGTTTAAAACACGGATTTCAGCAACTGTGTATATAACTATACACAGTTTTATGTGTATAACACTTGCCCCTTGCTTAGTAGCTGTACCTATCTAAGCGTCACTGCTAAAGATAATCTAGCAGTTTCTGTTGAATAGCAGCTACACATAGGGACTTCCACGGGACGAACTTTCGCAACAAAATCTTCCTGAACCAGGAAGCATAATAACGGACAACTGAAACCATTAGTACGACTAATATCGCAATACCGGGAGCTACTGACTCCCGCAGTGCCAGATGACAGTGTAATATTCTGGTGAGCACCTTGGTCTGGTTACGGCGGCCATTTGACCGATATTTTGTTCCATACATAATTGAACCATACCAATATTATCATAATAAAAAGAAATGACAATTATTTCCTAATACAAAATATTACCATAACGCACAGCATAATAATTGTTGACTTTTTTTAAATATTTATAAAAAAAAGTTGCACATCAAAAAAAAAAAAATAATGTTGTTACGAAAGTAACTTTAGTTAAGTTAAGAATTAGTTGTAATTATTGGTTAAGAATTCGTTGTCATTTTTATTTATCTTGTATTTATTAGTTGTTTTGTATTCATAAGTAATTTTATTAGTTTACATTGTTATTAAAAATTAATTAGTATTGTGGTTATTTTGTTGAACTATTTATGGTTTTTAATCCAAATTTTTTAATATTTTTAATTAGGCTTAAGTTCATGAAATTTAATTTTTATTAAATTATTTTTATGAAGAAAGGAATTTTACAACATGAAAATTAATTAAAATTGTTATTGATAATCTTTCATTCTTGACGTGGCTCGGGCTCGAACCCTGGCCGGCAGGTTACCATGACATGTTTCGATCGCAACCACTCGATCTCCTCAGATGGATTTGCCGTCTTAGTCAAACATCAATCCTTAAACCAAATTGTATTTTAACATTTGGTAGATCGAAATTTGCTTTCCTGAATGATTATCCATTTTAATTGATTTTACATGTTTTTTCCTTTACTTCTGTTTTTTCGTACTTTCGTCAAGAATTTTTCTTGAAGTCCAAGTACATTTTTTGTTTTTTCACTTTGTCTTTCTCTTTTCCGTTGACCTTTTTCAGCACAACTTGAAGGACAAATGTACACATAGAGCTCGCGCCTTAGCTTTAACAATAATTAGTATTGTGGTTATTTTGTTGAACTATTTATGGTTTTTAATCCAAAATTTTAATATTTTTAATTAGGCTTAAGTTCATGAAATTTAATTTTTATTAAATTATTTTTATGAAGAAAGGAATTTTACAACATGAAAATTAATTAAAATTGTTATTGATAATCTTTCATTCTTGACGTGGCTCGGGCTCGAACCCTGGCTGGCAGGTTACCATGACATGTTTCGATCGCAACCACTCGATCTCCTCAGATGGATTTGCCGTCTTAGTCAAACATCAATCCTTAAACCAAATTGTATTTTAACATTTGGTAGATCGAAATTTGCTTTCCTGAATGATTATCCATTTTAATTGATTTTACATGTTTTTTCCTTTACTTCTGTTTTTTCGTACTTTCGTCAAGAATTTTTCTTGAAGTCCAAGTACATTTTTTGTTTTTTCACTTTGTCTTTCTCTTTTCCGTTGACCTTTTTCAGCACAACTTGAAGGACAAATGTACACATAGAGCTCGTGCCTTAGCTTTAACAATAATTAGTATTGTGGTTATTTTGTTGAACTATTTATGGTTTTTAATCCAAATTTTTAATATTTTTAATTAGGCTTAAGTTCATGAAATTTAATTTTTATTAAATTATTTTTATGAAGAAAGGAATTTTACAACATGAAAATTAATTAAAATTGTTATTGATAATCTTTCATTCATGACGTGGCTCGGGCTCGAACCCTGGCCGGCAGGTTACCATGACATGTTTCGATCGCAACCACTCGATCTCCTCAGATGGATTTGCCGTCTTAGTCAAACATCAATCCTTAAACCAAATTGTATTTTAACATTTGGTAGATCGAAATTTGCTTTCCTAAATGATTATCCATTTTAATTGATTTTACATGTTTTTTTCCTTTACTTCTGTTTTTTCGTACTTTCGTCAATAACTTTTCTTGAAGCCCAAGTACATTTTTTGTTTTTTCACTTTGTCTTTCTCTTTTCCGTTGACCTTTTTCAGCACAACTTGAAGGACAAATGTACACATAGAGCTCGTGCATTAGCTTTAACTATAATTAGTATTGTGGTTATTTTGTTGAACTATTTATGGTTTTTAATCCAAATTTTTAATATTTTTAATTAGGCTTAAGTTCATGAAATTTAATTTTTATTAAATTATTTTTATGAAGAAAGGAATTTTACAACATGAAAATTAATTAAAATTGTTATTGATAATCTTTCATTCTTGACGTGGCTCGGGCTCGAACCCTGGCCGGCAGGTTACCATGACATGTTTCGATCGCAACCACTCGATCTCCTCAGATGGATTTGCCGTCTTAGTCAAACATCAATCCTTAAACCAAATTGTATTTTAACATTTGGTAGATCGAAATTTGCTTTCCTGAATGATTATCCATTTTAATTGATTTTACATGGTTTTTCCTTTACTTCTGTTTTTTCGTACTTTCGTCAAGAATTTTTCTTGAAGTCCAAGTACATTTTTTGTTTTTCACTTTGTCTTTCTCTTTTCCGTTGACCTTTTTCAGCACAACTTGAAGGACAAATGTACACATAGAGCTCGTGCCTTAGCTTTAACAATAATTAGTATTGTGGTTATTTTGTTGAATTATTTATGGTTTTTAATCCAAATTTTTAATATTTTTAATTAGGCTTAAGTTCATGAAATTTAATTTTTATTAAATTATTTTTATGAAGAAAGGAATTTTACAACATGAAAATTAATTAAAATTGTTATTGATAATCTTTCATTCTTGACGTGGCTCGGGCTCGAACCCTGGCCGGCAGGTTACCATGACATGTTTCGATCGCAACCACTCGATCTCCTCAGATGGATTTGCCGTCTTAGTCAAACATCAATCCTTAAACCAAATTGTATTTTAACATTTGGTAGATCGATATTTGCTTTCCTGAATGATTATCCATTTTAATTGATTTTACATGTTTTTTCCTTTACTTCTGTTTTTTCGTACTTTCGTCAAGAATTTTTCTTGAAGCCCAAGTACATTTTTTGTTTTTTCACTTTGTCTTTCTCTTTTCCGTTGACCTTTTTCAGCACAACTTGAAGGACAAATGTACACATAGAGCTCGTGCCTTAGCTTTAACAATAATTAGTATTGTGGTTATTTTGTTGAACTATTTATGGTTTTTAATCCAAATTTTTAATATTTTTAATTAGGCTTAAGTTCATGAAATTTAATTTTTATTAAATTATTTTTATGAAGAAAGGAATTTTACAACATGAAAATTAATTAAAATTGTTATTGATAATCTTTCGTTCGGTTCGGGCTCGAACCCACGTCAAGAATGAAAAACCATAAATAGTTCAACAAAATAACCACAATACTAATTATTGTTAAAACTAAGGCACGAGCTCTATGTGTACATTTGTCCTTCAAGTTGTGCTGAAAAAGGTCAACGGAAAAGAGAAAGACAAAGTGAAAAAACAAAAAATGTACTTGGGCTTCAAGAAAAATTCTTGACGAAAGTACGAAAAAACAGAAGTAAAGGAAAAAACATGTAAAATCAATTAAAATGGATAATCATTCAGGAAAGCAAATTTCGATCTACCAAATGTTAAAATACAATTTGGTTTAAGGATTGATGTTTGACTAAGACGGCAAATCCATCTGAGGAGATCGAGTGGTTGCGATCGAAACATGTCATGGTAACCTGCCGGCCAGGGTTCCAGCCCGAGCCACGTCAAGAATGAAAGATTATCAATAACAATTTTAATTAATTTTCATGTTGTAAAATTCCTTTCTTCATAAAAATAATTTAATAAAAATTAAATTTCATGAACTTAAGCCTAATTAAAAATATTAAAAATTTGGATTAAAAACCATAAATAGTTCAACAAAATAACCACAATACTAATTATTGTTAAAGCTAAGGCACGAGCTCTATGTGTACATTTGTCCTTCAAGTTGTGCTGAAAAAGGTCAACGGAAAAGAGAAAGACAAAGTGAAAAAACAAAAAATGTACTTGGACTTCAAGAAAAATTCTTGACGAAAGTACGAAAAAACAGAAGTAAAGGAAAAAACATGTAAAATCAATTAAAATGGATAATCATTCAGGAAAGCAAATTTCGATCTACCAAATGTTAAAATACAATTTGGTTTAAGGATTGATGTTTGACTAAGACGGCAAATCCATCTGAGGAGATCGAGTGGTTGCGATCGAAACATGTCATGGTAACCTGCCGGCCAGGGTTCGAGCCCGAGCCACGTCAAGAATGAAAGATTATCAATAACAATTTTAATTAATTTTCATGTTGTAAAATTCCTTTCTTCATAAAAATAATTTAATAAAAATTAAATTTCATGAACTTAAGCCTAATTAAAAACATTAAAAATTTGGATTAAAAACCATAAATAGTTCAACAAAATAACCACAATACTAATTATTGTTAAAGCTAAGGCACGAGCTCTATGTGTACATTTGTCCTTCAAGTTGTGCTGAAAAAGGTCAACGGAAAAGAGAAAGACAAAGTGAAAAAACAAAAAATGTACTTGGACTTCAAGAAAAATTCTTGACGAAAGTACGAAAAAACAGAAGTAAAGGAAAAAACATGTAAAATCAATTAAAATGGATAATCATTCAGTAAAGCAAATTTCGATCTACCAAATGTTAAAATACAATTTGGTTTAAGGATTGATGTTTGACTAAGACGGCAAATCCATCTGAGGAGATCGAGTGGTTGCGATCGAAACATGTCATGGTAACCTGCCGGCCAGGGTTCGAGCCCGAGCCACGTCAAGAATGAAAGATTATCAATAACAATTTTAATTAATTTTCATGTTGTAAAATTCCTTTCTTCATAAAAATAATTTAATAAAAATTAAATTTCATGAACTTAAGCCTAATTAAAAATATTATTAAAAATTGTTATAATTTAGTACACTTCAATCCCAATGTGCAGAAAGCCCTCGAAATGACCATTAAAAAAGCTTCAGTGTAATTATGTTAACATAAGTGCCGCCATAAAACATAATAGACGTAAGAGTGGTGAAAAGTTAAGCCTAGAACCTTCGAAAAACATTTCGAATGTTCTAGACGGCCGAATTACAGTGTAAATACTTGCGGCGGCTAGCATCAAAAGACAGTATTAGTTCAGACTTTGTCAACTTTACTTTAAATGTTTAAGTGTGCAGATCATTAATAGAGGTCGCAAGAATAAATTACAATTGTTCAAGTGACTAAGTACTAAATAAAGTTGTGTAAATTGTAAACAGTGTTTAAAGTGTTGTGTTTTATTTAGTTTATTTGAATTGCAATCAAAAAACTCAAGAGGTTTATTATAAAGGAAATAAATCAAAACTTTATTGAAAGGCAGTGACGTTACAATATTTATTAAATAAGTGTTTTTTCGTATTATCTTAAAATGCCAAATTATGTATAAAAAAACCGATATTGCCAAAATAAGGAAAAGAAGCCATAACAAATATAGCTATTTTTTTTTTTTTTTTTTTTTTTTTGTTATTTTATGATTAGAATTTGTTCTCAATCAAAAACATTCCATCTTGCAAACCAAAAAATAAGCATTTGCTATTTTTTTGCTTGGGCTAGTCGTGACTAACTATAACAAAAAAGTGGACCACTTATTCTCAATGTTGTACATTAATCTTCTAGAAAGTACATCATCTAAGAAAGTTTATAGACCTACTTTGATATTAAATATTATTTTTAAACGCTTGAGAGTGACATGGGGTCTCTACACACAGAAAAAAATACCAATGTAAAATTAACCTGGCGAAATGTTGATTGAGAATTAATTAAATTTATCATTATTTCATATAAATTTTAAATGACAAATATTTAAATAATCTTAAATCACTTTTATTTAATATTATTCACTGTTAAAATAACATTGTTCAATATTGAATCCATAAAAACCTGTTTTATATAAAAATCAAAAGTTTATCTTGTTAAATTAACATGCATTCATATTTAAGTAAGTACATTTTTTTATTTTCATGTTTAAAATATGTTATAAAAAAAGACAATTCCCGTATTCTTTTAATTAAAATTATTTAGTTAAATAGTACATCAAGTTTTCAAAGTAGAATGATGACAAAAACCATATCGGGCGATTCCGCTGATGCTTCTATTAACAAAGGAGAATACAAAATAAGTGAAACCTGTGTTACAGGGGTAAGTGTCTTTATTATTCTTAAAAAAATACATATGGGTAATTCCAAAGTGTTGAACGTGACAGTCGTACGCATCAAAAATGCAATAACATTTTAAGCAAAAAATATTAAAATTTCTTGGTTTGATTCCAAAATCTTCTGTATGTTCTTTTTTTTAAGCCAAAATCTGGGTCGATACGTGACATTTCGAACGTGAAATTTTTTCCGTTATAATTTAACTGAATAATGATCAAAATAAAATAAAAATTTATCGTTAATCCGAATTGCATATTGCTCTTTGAACTCTTCCTTAGATTACAGACCATGTAAGAAAATTTTTTTGGAACAATTTTTATCAAATATCACCTCTTTTAAGGAAGATAATATTAAAGAAACCATACAATAAAACATTCTCACACATAAGAAATTACGTTTGCACAAATTTGCAGTCTGATTGTTCATCTAAGTGAACAAATTTATGAGTAAATTTATCAAATTAGTAAAATCTAAATATTTCTCTATAACAATATCGTAAAATAATCAGCTTTTAATAACTTTTAAATTTTCGGTCGCGGTGGACCTTTTGACGGAAATGCCCATATGTTGTCTCTGAAGCTTCTTCACACTGTTACATCATACTCCAACCAATTTGATTCTACTTGAAATTCACGTTGTTTAAACTTGAAATAACTTTCATTCAACGTGATTCGGATTGTTATTCCAATATATATGACATTTTGCTCTAACTTTACTGCAATGTTAAATTAACATGAATTATAGTTATTTTAAAAGGACAAAATGTTGTTAATTATTAGTTGTTTTTGTTTGGCTGCAGGTCCAAGTAAATAAATAAAATTAAAAACTAAAAACTCGTGATGTTTTGTTGTTCGCAAGTTATTGTAAAATCATTTTGAATTAACATGAAAAAATCACCACCGCAACATATTAAAACTTGATTTTTTTCTGTGTGTACAAATGCTTTTTACTCCAAAAGTTTAAATAACACTACAAACTAATTAATTTGAAGACTTCGCAATCCTTTGACATACACTCATAATTATTTTCTTTCCTTAACAACACTATTTTTCTTTCAAGCCATTGCTTTTTCATTAGTCGCAATTCCAATGAATCCATTGCATAATGAAAAAAAAATAATTATACAAAATTTTATATATGTCTTATTAAAAACCATTATGTGCAATATTATTTCATTTAATTTGTATACCCTTCACCATAAGTTAAAAAGGTTTTTTTCACATATATAAGTTTGGCATTTAGTTTGTAATCCATTGATTTTAAACCTTATTAAGTATATATATAGAGGTCCATAACCAAACGCAACAATACTTTTAAAGTTTTAAGTTTATTATCAAAAAGTAATTTCAATTTTTGGGAATACAAAATTTTAATTTCAAAAGATTTTGTTATTCGTGCTTAATTCCCAGTTTTTATTATTGATAAAAACACTTGAAATTTATTGTTGATGGGATAAGCTATTCCTATGCATTTCACTGGTTGCTTAGGCCAGATCATCAGGAAACTTCATCCATAAAGGTTTTAGACAAACTAAAGATATTAAACCAAATAAAACTGTTAAACGTATAAGAATTATAGCAACAGTTCTACTTGTAACAATATCAAAGTTTAAACAAAACACATCAACAATAAACAACAGTGGGTTCATCTCATCTTACTTTGATAATAAACAGGCAGTGTACGGCCTAAAAAACACTTAATTGACAACATCTTTTGTAAGTTGTTGTTTTTTTCATTTTGTTTTTCTTAACCTACTTACAACTACAATTAATGTTGAGAGAATTTCAACTAATTGTAGTGGGGAAATGTAAGATGAGATGAACCCACTGTTGTTTATTGTTGATGTGTTTTGTTTAAACTTTGATATTGTTACAAGTAGAACTGTTGCTATAATTCTTATACGTTTAACAGTTTTATTTGGTTTAATATCTTTAGTTTGTCTAAAACCTTTATGGATGAAGTTTCCTGATGATCTGGCCTAAGCAACCAGTGAAATGCATAGGAATAGCTTATCCCATCAACAATAAATTTCAAGTGTTTTTATCAATAATAAAAACTGGGAATTAAGCACGAATAACAAAATCTTTTGAAATTAGTTTTAAGTTTATCTTTAACGAAAACTATTCTACATACTAAAATCTATATAGCCATTGTCATAAAATTTTCCAAAAATCAGTAACAATTCCATTATACGCAACAAACAACCGTGGAATATTCTTGAAAAGTAAAGGGTCATGTCAGAGGTTCATGTCAAAACTTATAATTTGTAATGGGTTCATATCAAAGCAATTCTTAATTAGTTTTCTAAATAACTTGTAAACTAACTGCCGGACAAACTAATTTATTTATGAAACTATAGTTAACTATTTTACCACACTAAGGGCTTATAAATCAGTGCAAGTTAAACTTTTTTTCTGGTTTAAAATGTGTTTAAACCAGTAAATCTATAATTCAGTAAACATTTAAACCAGCTCTAAACGCATACAATTGGGCGGTTAAACTACCAATACAGACCATATGAATTTGACAATATTTATCTTAGTGCTGCCACATTATTATTTTTTGCACTACATACAATATATATGGGGCAATGATTTACAGCTGTTAAGTTTAAACTACATACACATTTTAGTTTAGTTCAACTAAACCAACGTTTATACATTCATTGATTTATTTGCCATAAGTCCTTATAAAATATTTTAATCCTATGCCTAGCTAGAGCAATCGATGTAATATTTTAGGAATAAAAAAACTTGAGAATAGCAGATCAATCCAATTTATTTTGTTTTTATTTGATATAACAAATTAGAACATAAACTGTCATAATTTGTTATCACTACACTGATCCAAAGAGTTTTTATAATATTGACGAACAACGTTAATTTAAATAATTTTCCTTTGGCTCAATGAGTTATTCGTAAATATAATGAAAAATAAAATTATCCAGGAATTAAAATTAACGTAGCCTTCATTTATGAATGAACATTCACTTATTATATATTTTAATGAATAATGTAATATTGAATGTACTAAAAAAATAAGTAAGAAAGTAAAGTTGGTCAAGCCCGACCATATGATTTCATTAAAATCGGTTTGATAGTTTCTGAATTCAGATATTCCCCCCTATCTCCCCTCGTGGTCCTACGATTCGGCCCATTTTCAACAGGCTTGGTCCTTGTGCCAATAAGAACCTTTGTGCCAAATTTTATTAAAATATGTACTTTGCGCATAAGGTTACATGGACAGCCAGCCGGACGGACATCGTTAGATCAACTCAGAAAGTGATTCTGAGTCGATCGGTATACTTTAAGGTGTTACACGCATCAGCACAATTGCATAATATCCTCTCCACTATTGTGATGTGGGTTAGAGAACAGCAAAATAAATATTTTTCTTGATTTATTCATACGCTCAAATTAACATGCACTCTTTGCCTGCAAAACAAAGTTCAACGTAGGTAATTTTTACATCGTTTCGTACACATTTGATTTTTGCATGTGTTCGTTAATTATTGAAAGTGCTTTGTTTGCATTTTTGTTGCGCACGCAATATAACACAATTGTTTAAATTCAAAAGGCACACATTCTTATACTTTTGCATGAAAGTAGTCATTGTCCATTCGATGAGACATTAACATTAACAACAATAGCAACAATAAACCGCTCGATGAGACGCTTTGTTAAAATTAACAACAATAAAAACAACAATAACAAGAATACATTGTACATACAGAACTACTGTACTTTTTAAGATGATAAAAAAAAGTATTCTGTTTCTATGGAAATTGTTTGTACCTACATATGTGCGTTTAGTTTCATTTCAATTTTTTTTTGTACCACATAGAAACTGTTGAATGAATGCATGAGTAATGATTGCTTGATTTCTGGCTTTTTTGTTTGTATTTTTTTTTTTCTTTACCAAAACAATCATTGTCGCACCGAACACACAAACATCTTAATTGACAAACGAAGCTAACGATAGTATAAATATCAAAGCACGATGTGCATTATTTTAATGACTGCAAACCAGCAGCGAATATTTGCGGTTGCGCAAATTTGATTGTATGACCGCAAGTGAGTGTATTTGTTGCTGGTCATTTAATACGATTGTTTTGCAATTGCACAAGTCCGTTCTCTGGTGTGGGTATAATTAATAAAACTTTCATTAGGCAAAGGAATACGGCATTGAAATTAACATAATCATATGTTGCCTCAATTAAAGTGTACGTTAAAGGAAATGAATTGTTCGTGAAGCTAACGAAACATTTATTAAGACAAAAGCGCGTAAATTCTATAAACTATTTGTAGTCCCTTGGAACTCGTACGTTAAAATTAAAAAAGTGTTTGTTTGTCTAGCGAGAGATTTAACTAGTGTTTTAAACATGAACACGCGTAAATTCTACGAACTGTTTGCTGCTAAGCTAAGTAGTTATAGAATATATTCTTTACAGAAGATTCTTATAGAAATAGTTACAAAAATGGTGTTAGATTTTTTAAATTATTTATATTTTATGTCTTATTGTAAAAAGATATAATGTATAATTCGCAAAAAACATTGAAAAAATTTTAATTAACTATGAATAATAAATATGCAAAATATGTGTAAAAAAAACATTTCATTCATATTTAATTTGTTAGGGGGTTACAGTAGCGAATTGTGAGTGAATTCAACAAATTTGTAAAACAAAATTATTCTTTGAATTAACGAAAGGGTTCACTGAATAACCGAATAAGTTCATTCAATTAAAGAATTGTTTTATCAAATTATTAATTAACAGAAAATAGTATTGACGAACTTTGTTCGTTGAATGAAGACCTTTTTCGTTATATCAACGAACCGTTCGTTAAATTATTTAATCTTGAAAGTTTACCCTTCATTTTAGTGCATTAAACATTAAAAATAAAAGTTTTTCTTCTCTCAAAATTTGATACGAATTTGAACACTTTTTTGTATCAGTGTTGCCAAAACTTGGTGACCAAAAATGGCTAAATTTATAGAAAAATGGCTAAAAATGGTAAAAAAATTTGTTAAAAAATTGCAAAAAAAAAATGTTTAAGTAAAAACACATTAAAATTAAATAACAGAACAGAAATAATTCATTAAAAATGATTTGCAATAAAATTGTAAGTTGAGATCACTATTTTACATAGGAATAAACGTAAATTAATGTTTTAAACATTTAAAAATCAATAAATTCAATGGCGGTATTGATCATCTCATAGGAATCACTTGTGTCTGTTAGTTTTAAATATTTTGAAGGTAAATAATCATAATCATGACAATATTTACCAAACCTTTTGAATCAAAATCTAAAATACAAATAAAAAAGTTTAGTCGGTCAAACCCGAATTTATGATACCCTACACCTCGTTAAATTTTTTATTAAACTATCTCCAAAATTGCCACCCGCACTTTGCGCATACTGTTTAAATGGACAGCCAGCCGGACGGACATCGTTATTTGGACTCAGAAAGTGATTCTGAGTCAATCGGTATACTTTATTTTAAATAATTACAAACATCAGTACAAATGCATGCTACCCTCTCCAGTATTATGGTTATGGCAGCGTTTAAAAAACTGCAGTCAAAGTAAAAAACTGTAATTTCTTCCAATTCTTCATTTGTCGTTGGCGATAAAAAAAAAAATGTTGTTTTTACTTCTGATTCATTAAATGTGAACAGTCACTGTCAAACCAATTGAAAATGCGAAATATTGTACACAAATTTTTGTTTTTTGTTAGACAGTTTTTGGTTTCGACTGCATATGATATATGATTGGTACCGCATATGATATCGAGCAAAATTGATCGAAATTTTTTATTTTGGTATTATGACTCTCGGTATCGGATGAAATGTATCGTAATTTGAGATGAGCACTCGATATCGAGTAATCAAAGACATAACATCTCTCTAGTTTTCATTCGATACGTCAGTGTCTATCGTATGCAGAAACATACGATAGTTTACTCGATACGATAGCTAACTTGATATCGAATGCGGTAATTAAGCCCCAGTTTTTAAAACCCTGGCTTAACTTACAGACATTTTTTGTGCTACGGTAAAAATATTTTTCTAATTGATAAAATCGAATTAACGGTTGCTAAATATAATCTATTTCTCAAATTACTTTAAACGATGTTTACTGGTCTAAACACCCTCTCTACCTAATAGGATATTCAATCGGTTAACCGATTAATTACTACCCGATTAACTGATCGGTTAATTTTAAATTGGCAATTTTCGATTAACGATTAAACCGATTAATTTCAGTCGATTAACCGATAAACCGATTAACCGATGTAACAATTTTTTTTAGTTTTTTGTGGTATATAACATATTTGTTGGGTTTTTAATTATTTGTTTCGTCTCATATAAAAAAGGTATATGTTTGGAAAATATGTTTTCCTACAATATATTTCCTTCGAGCAATACATTCTTAAATTACAGTACAAAAACAGAAACTAGGGGTTCTAAAATACATTTTTGCAGAATGTTCGGTGCTGAGCTTTGCCAGGATGAATCAGATGATGACCTGACAATAGAAGAAACTTTTGACTGTAACACAAACAATATTTAACAAAATTAGCCGAAATAATGGCATAATGGAAGATCCTGGAAAAGGACTGAGAAATAAGATAATCTGTTTTTATGATACAAAGAAACCAAGCTAAAGCATTGAGCTTTTAAAAATAAAATGTTTCTGTGCTTCTACGTCACATCAGCGTATAAGTACACCTAAAATATAGAAACACAAGCAAACAAACATGTGTATAATAAACTAAAGTGACGTGATATTAAACAGAAGAATTTTGTAAACATGTGCAATGCGTAATCTTTTAAGTCTTTATCATTCTTGAATCTGTATTATGGGTTTTATCAAAACTATAGAAAAGAATCGCTCCTAAACATTTAAACCAAATTATTTTTCCAAAAGATTATTTTATAAAATCTTAAACTATTGAAATAATTAATAAAAAATCTCACAGTGTATTTTTTAGTAAATACATAATAATATAATGTATAAATTATAAAATACTAGATGACCCGTGCGAATATTTCGCACCGTTAGTTGTCATTTTTGTAACATAAAATGAAAATAATTAATAGAAATTTTAGTAACTTCAATACATTTTAAAATATAATTTTTATCAATGAAAATATTAATTTTTCAATTTCTAATTATTTTTCTTCATTAGTGTTAGAAATCAGCTTTAAAATGAGATATCATTCATTAAATTTGATGCGGTGGTATGCGAGATATTTGCAACCGACAAAAAAAAGTGCTTTAGAAATAATATATATATGATGTTTCTCATATTTATGAATTACTTTCTTGTTTGCTCGTTTTAGTTCAAGAATTGTTTTGTTCGTCATGTTATTGGTTGTTTTTTTTTTACAAGTAGACTCCAATATTAAATAATTTTAGAATTTGTATATATTTAAAGTACTTAATTTATAACAAAACTTTATTAATCGGTTAACCGATCAATACCAAAATTAACCGATTAAACCTATAAGAAAATAAAAGTAATTAATTAAGTAGAATTAATTCTACTTCGTTGCTTCTATCTCTTACAGATAGAATTCGTAAACACTTAAATGAGAATAAACTTACCACCCTAATTTCCCTTGATCTTTCTAATGGTTTTGGTTCAGTTTCTTATCATACTTTAATAATGAAACTTAGAAATAAATTTAATTTTTCAAAATAAGCCTGTAAACTTATATTCTCATATATTGTATGGAGGTCGCAATTTGTTGAATATAATAGCTTGGTTTCGTCCGTTAGTCCGCAATTTTCCGGTATTCCTCAGGGCTCTGTTATGGGCCCTCTATTGTTTATATTATATATGAATGACCTTTCTTCATACATTAATTTATCATTATGTGAGCTATTTATCTATGCGGATGACATTTTTCTTCTCTTTAATAGTAATTTGAATTCACATGATGTTTTGCAATACAATATTAACTATTGCCTGAATCAAATTCATGATTGGACTTCACTTAACCCTTTAGCTCTTAGCCCTTATAAGTCCAAGGGCATCATGTTTGAGTATAGAAATCAGTTTTTTCCTAGCTTGGACATTGTTCTGGACAATGTGCGGATACCCAATAAAAAATTTTATCATATTGCGAAGCACTAATGGTACATTTAAGAAAATGAGCGCAGAATTATGCGCTACGCAATAAGACATACAGAAATGCAGTAAAGTAAGTGATAAAACTCTCAACAACTTTTATAAAAAAAAATAACATTTCAAGTGCTACGGCATTCCCTTACTAAGAAGCAGGTTTGTAAGGGAAAATACTAAAAAATAACTGTATCAAAACATTCAGTGTGTAAAGCTGATCGTTACATCCAACATTTTTTTATGCGCTGAATAATGCGCTTCATGTGTCAAAAATGTATTGCTTCAAAGTGGGAACTCGCCATATAAAATGCATGTCTTCCGTATGCGCAATGGTAAGCGCAACTCTTATGTTTCTCCCTTACAAACCTGCTTCGTTGGAAGCTCCATTTTTTATTGGGTACAGTTAGTTGATCATATTAAATGTCTTGGTGTGCTTTTAGATAATCAACTTTCCTAAAACCCCCATATTAATCTCCTTAATGGTAAAATCTTTGGTATTCTTTGTAAAATGTATTCATCTAATATGTATTTCCCATTACGTGTTAGGTATAATATGGCTCATGCAATGTTGATGTAATCGGTATTATATGGTCTCGAAGTTTATTCCGGTACATGTTCCACTCGCTTAAGCAGAGTGAAGCGTATAGTTAATAGTATTGTAAGATTTGTCTGCTGAAAAGGTCAGCAAGAAAATGAAAGACAAAAAAAATGAAAAAACAAAACAAAACTATGTACTTTGAACTTCAAGAAGAATTCTTGACAAAAGTACGAAAAAAAAAAAACAGAAGTAAAGGAAGAACGTGTAAAATAAATTAAAATAGATAATCATTCAAAGCAAATTTCGATCTTTGGTTTCGATTGGTTAAATACAATTTAGTTTAAGGATTGATGTTTGACTAATGACGTCAGCATTCGTCGATGGCTGCGAGTGTTAAACGGCAAGCCCTCTGAGGAGATTGAGTGGTTGCAATCGAAACATGTCAGGGTAACCTGTCCGTAAAAACGCCTGGGTTCGAGCCCAGATTGAGTCAAGAATGAAAAATTATCAGTAAATTTAAATTAATTTTCATTTTGTAAAATTCCTTTCTTCATAAAAATAATTTAATGAAAATTAAATTTGATGAACTTAAGCCTAATTAAAAATATTAAAAATTTGGATTAAAAACCATAAATAGTTCAACAAAATAACCACAATACTAATTATTGATTTGTCTACAATATTAAGCGTCGTGAGCATATATCTATTTCGGTCCGGCGTTTTCTTGGGTGTACGTTTAAAAAATTATGTGAAATATCGATTGGGTATTTTGTTCTATGGAGTAATTCGACATCGCAGACCCGTTGACCTGACTAGTTCGTTTGTATTTACAAGATCTGTTAGAAACCCCCAGATTATGATTCCCAGAATTTCCTCATTTTTTACCATATTCATTACGGATATTTTCGCATTCAAATAATGTATTTCGTTTAAAACTACTGGAATTCTTCGCTAATTCTACTTTTTAATGATTTTCTATATCTCAACTAAATACATTTTAGCACTTTGTAAATTGTATTTCCATTTTAGCTTATTTGGTTGTGCTATTTCCCTCTTAGTTTGTTACTGTCTGGACCTTTTTTAGGATATTTTTCATTTCTTTTTTTTTCTCTTTGTTATTTTTTTTGCGGCTGGGGAGCCATTAACCATTAACTATGATATGTTTTTGTTTTTTGATAATAGCTTAATTATATTTTATTTTTATTATTATTAGATTATTAGTGTACAAATATTAATTTGTTGCTATTTTGGCCTCTAAGGCTTGATATTGCATAAATGAATGAAATAAATAAATAAATTTAAAAGAAAAAATTGCAAAAAAAATTGTATGGCTAAGCAAGGTGAAAAATGGCTAAATCTCGCCACTTAATGGCTTAATTGGCAACACTGTTTTGTATATTCAAATTAATTATTTTTTTAAAGCTTTGTTCATCAGCTAACGTTGTTGAAAAAATAGCGTAATTTTAAAACACATAAAAAATAGTAAATAAGCTTCGTCGATAGACGAACAGTAACTATCTAGGGTTTAATAAAATCTTTTAAAGAACGGTCATTCATTGTCACAACGAATAAATTCATTGGACAAAAATTAATAAATTTTCATTTGCTCAACGTAAAGTGGTGTAGCAACCAATCAAATATGCATTCGAAATATGGATATTGTCACGGTAGCGCCCTTAACATATGATCTAGTGATTATTTGCCTTTTAAATACTGAAGTGAAGGACATGTAAGATTCGGCGCAGCCGAATATAGCACTCCTACTTCTTTTCTTTATACTTACCACCATCACAATCATTAAAGTCCATCGACATGGCAGCCATTGTATTCCACAATATTTCTTCAACTGTCATTAAAACTTTCATTACGTTCATTGGTGTTTAACGAACAAGGCAAAGCTTTAAATTTGTGTCACTCAATTGTTTTACTTCACTTAATTTTACTTGTAGTTTTATTCTTGTTTTCCTTCCTTTTTTTCTTGCACTTTAAAAGATGAGATATGCACATAATTTTTTTATTAATTTTTTTTCTGTTTCAAAGGAAGAAGAAGAACAAGAAACTTTTTTATGCAGATAAGGAATTTTAAAGAGTTAATTGAAAACTTTTAAGAAAATATTACCACAATTTTTTAAGGTGAAAAAACAGATTTGTATTTTCTAAAGAAGATTAAATCAAAAGATGTTATAACATTTTCTTGTTTTTTACATAAGAGATGGAATAAAACATATGTTTTGCATTTTAAGAAACAAAATTTGTATGCTTTGCAAAAAGTATATAAAATTTTAAACCGCCAAGAAATTAAGAATAGAGATTTTGCCAAACAAAAAATGAGCAAAAAAACTATTAGATGCGTGTTTGTGGAAATAATATGATTTTTCATGACCGAGTACTGATTTAACGCCATATAAAGAAGTTATTTTTGCATTGAGTTATATCTGGCGATAACAAATGAATCCATTACAATAACCCGAAGCCTATAGAATTGTATGCGAAGCAGGCTTAATGAGCCGATTATCCATGGCACCAATGCAATGCTTTGTACTTGGTGGGACCAGAAAGGCATGGTTTACTCTTGCCAAAACTTGTTGAATTTGGTGTCGGTGATAATTTCTGTAAATTTCTCAGAGATAGCATAATAAGAGTTGTTATAGATGGAGTTTCGTCAAACGAGCTTAAGAGTCATTCAGGGGTTCCGCAAAGCACCGTTCTTTCTCCTACAATATTTTTTATTTCAAACCAACACTATCTACAGCCAACTTTGCCATTCGAATTCTTTTGAGTAAACGCAAAGTGTCATAATGTCCACAACTTTATGGTATAACAAATACCAGCTTCGCTAATCAAAGCTTCTCTGCTCAGCCGGCCTTCGGCCGGGCGCAAGGATTTTCTCCTCTATGGTATAACAAACACCGGCTTCGGTTTCCGAACGAAGGCCGACTACGCAGAGAAGCTTTAGTTAGCGAAGCCGGTTTTTGTTATACCATAGAGGAGAAAATCCTTGCACCCAAAAGTGTTTTCGTATTATATTTAATATATATACCAGAGAAAAAGCAGCAATACCATTTTTAAAAAAATGTTAACCATATTATGTTTAATTTAACCCAATCATTGTCACCGACAACCATATTATGGTTAAATTAGTTTTGTTGGTTGTGACCATAATAAAACATGTTTTCTCTGCGCGTATGTAGATCTTTTTTTGTATTTAACTTCTTTAGTAATTATGGACACTGTGACACTTTTGAAAATGTCATAATGTCCATTTGCAAAGTGTCATAATGCCCACGGACATTATGACATTTTCAAAAGTGTCATAAAGTCCATGGACACTGTGACACTTTTTGGAGTGTCATAACGTCCATGGACACTATGACACTGGACGTTATGACACGCCACCTATAAGATATACTTTACACCTTCTACTCTTCTTGCTATTTATGTCACATATATCTGACCGCGAATGGAATATAACTCCAATGTGTGCATCAAAGGCTATGTTTGAGCATCTCGACGGCGTGCCGGAGAGATCGAAGGTTTTCATTGATGACAGTAGGGTATCAAGTTCGATTGCTTTCCTTGAGCACCGTCTCTATGTGGGTTATATTTGCCTGCTTTTTCATTACTTCAATGGGATGTGTTCTGGTGAAATTTGGAATCTGGTTCCCGAAACCCGTACGTTTGTTTGTAATACACGTTTTTTCTCCAGAACCTATCCTTTTCTGGTTAATTAGCTAGTGCATCGTATAAAGCATTACAGGGAAATTCGTTTTTTAGCCGAGCTGATCGTATGTAGAATAACCTTCCTGCTGAAGTTATTCCTCTCACTTTCAACATGAATAAATTCAAGTCATCATCAGCACTACTCCCTCTGTCCTCCTTCCCATAACCTATTTTCCTTTTTGCAACACAATGCAATGCATTAGTAAGAGTCATCCTCTAAGTGCTGGTCCTAGCAAAAAAAAAATAGACTTTGATTGAAAATCGCGCTGAAAAATTTAAATAATTACCACTCAAAACAATTGTGATATCGAATCTATCGAGAACTCGTTGTCAAAGAAGTTTTAAGATCCGTGAAGCATTTTTAATACCCATTTAAATAAAATCATATCGCACAATAAATCATAAACCCTCACAACTTAAAGCTGTTCAGAGTGTTTTTTAATGGTTGTAATTTTAAAATCAAATTGAGTTTCACACTAAAAAAAACGAAATTTTCGTGGTCGTTGGAAATTTGATTTGTTAACTGGTTTATGGAAAAAAATAGTCATTTTCAGATTTGACTGTTTATGATTTAGTGTGTGATAAATTAAAACTTTAAGAAAAAAAAAAAAAACATATAACACATTTTTTAAACAATCATTATTTCTTTTAAAATATCAAGGCAAAACACAAGCTAACAAGTCGACTTAACTTTGCTGTTCATTCTATGCGGGAAAAGCAAGTTTAATATGGACATTATACAGAACTCAGTGTGAATGACATTTTGCAAATATACTAGAGGGATCGACTATTCGAATTTTTTTAAAAACCGGTTTTCGCATATTCCGAATAGCTGCTATTTAAAAAAAACCGGGTTGCGAAAAAGCATTTTAAAAATAACCGGTTAACCAGTACCAACAAAATACATAAATATGACTTAAGGTATGTTTAGACCTAACAAATATTTGACGATAAAATCCAAAAATAAATGTGACCAGTAGATTGATCAAACTTAAGTTTTATTTTTAACAATTTCTATTTATTTACTTAATTTTATTTCTAAGTTAATAATAATATAATATAATTTAGAAACTGTTAAATAATGTTTGCTCTAGCCAAACGTTTTTCAAAAGCAAACAATTCTTTATGTTGGTGTGAACATAGTTTTAAATTTTTTGAAAAACTTTGGTTTTAAAAAATTACTGGAATATAATAAATTTATTATTTGAGATATTCTCCCAAATTTATTTTAAATGAGTTTTAATTTGTAGGTGGTTACGCGTGTCTGTATGAATCAGTAGACTTCAACCCTTATTTTTGAAAAGTTGCATATAAAACCTCTTAGTTTTTGTTTCAGCATTAAAAAAACTGATACTAACATGAACATGCTTTTTGTATGAAATATCTGTCTTACAAAAGTAAGGATAACGTTTAGAAATTACACATTACTTTAATATAAACATTTTAAAATATCCGACTTAGGCAAAACTAAAATAACCAGTTAAAACCGGTCGAACACTAACCGTTCGGTCTCCCTACTACTTGTATTACTAATTTTTATTTCATATTCAAGAGTTTTCATCTAAAAAAAGTAAAATTTCAACAGCAAAAACCAAACATCATTTAACTTCTTAAATTTACAGGACTTTAACAAACAATAATGTCACAAAAATTACCCTCGTCATAATAGTCTAACCATGTTGAATTGTAAAAACTAAAAAAGAGAAATTGTTCTTGTTTGAAATACTTTTCAAGTTTGTTTTCCTTTTTTAAACAAAAAATAAAACCACTCATTAGCACCCTTGACCAGACTTCGGTTTTTGTGGTCTGTAATTGACAATGATGGTTTTTGATTAATGATGCGTATCAATCAATGCGGCGATATATAATACATATTTCTTTAAAATTGTTTCCAAGGATATTTTTTGAAACATTTACTAGCAAAAATATTGCAGACATTTTAAACCATTTATCATCCGCATAGTGAAAGGAATAAGCGTTTTGGTATTTTAGGTTTTTGTAACTTGAGTCTTGGTTATAGGATTTCATAATTGTTAAAATAAATTTAATTTAGACAAAGTAATTTTTTATCTTGATTGCTAAAGAAACGTTTTACTTTTCTTTTAGATAATGAAAAAAGTTTGGGATTTAAGAGGTTTTCTGAATTAATAGAGTTAATTCAAAACACTCGACGAAAGTAACTTTAGTTAAGAATTAGTTGTAATTATTGATTAAGAATTAGATTAATTTATGTGTTATCTTGTATGGATTAGTTATTAAGTATTTGTTAGTTATTTTAAAAGTTAAAATTGTTATTGCATAAGTTATGCACACTTCTAGCGTACAAGTCAATGTACAGATGTAATGTTAAAATTGTTGTGCATAATTGTACTTATGATGCCTAATAACTAAATTAATTCAGTCATATAGATAGTAACTATAGATGAGTAAGAAGCCGTTATGCGGCGAACTTTCTAGACTCTAGAGCCATCTAGACGTTACTAGTATCATCCACACGTCTGGGCTAGAGTATAAATAGGATCGGAAACGTATCACGCTGAGAAAATTATAGTTGGTTGTGAATAAAAGCTATAAATTACGATTGTTAAAGTGACTAAGTACTAAATAAAGTTGTACAAATTATAAACAGTGTTTAAACTTTAAAGTGTTGTGATTATTAAGTTGTATTTAAAGTGCAATAAAGAACTCGAAACGGTTTATTATAAAGGAAATAAACCAACACGTTATTGAAAGGCAGTAACGTAACAATATTTTAGGGAAGTCGGACGGTTATTATTCGACCGGTTTTAACCTGTTATTTTAGGGTTGCACAAGTCGGTTATTTTAAAAAGTCCATTTTTCGAATATCGAATAAATCGGTTATTTAAGTATAATAAAACGGTTATTATAATAATGTGTAGTTAACAGGTAAACCATTAACATCGAAACAATATATTTATCCGTTTTACAGCTTTTTCAAAATTTTGGCATCGATTTGTTAGTGCATATTTTTGCATATTTTACCGTTTGCAGCATTTTTCGCGTTATATAGTTAAAAGAGCCTTTTTTGCAACATTTTTTAAGTTTATTAATAATTTTATTAGCGCATATTTTGCCTTTTTGAGCCATATTTTGATACAAGCTAAATTTTTCATATGCCTATTTCGCAACAAATAAAAAATTTTTTTTGGCAAAATTTTGGCTTTTTTTAAATATTTATCTGTATACCCAACGTGTTGCTTCCGTTTCGACATTTAATTTTTATTCAAAACTTTAAAATTTTATATATAATCAAAAATCAAGAAAAAAGCTATTATATACGTTTTTGCCTATGTGTGTAATGCATAGAAATCTGGAACAATATTTTAGTACACTGATAGACTCTGAATCACTTTTTAAATACATTTTAATTGTACTAAGAACGAAAGCTATGTAAATAGTAAGAATCGGTCTATAATATATAATCTTTATATATAAAATAGGATGTGTGTATGTATGTATGTAACGTATGGACTCCAAAACGGCTTGGCCGTTGCTGATGAAATTTTTAGGGAATCTTCAGAATATTCAGGCGGGTGACACTGTGAAGTCTGCGGGCGGAGGGGCGTGGCAAAATCCAATTTTCATATTGCACCACCAATGACATCTATAAAATTTGGACGATTTTTTCTATAAAATTATCGCCATGGTCCAACTTAGATTTATACGAAAAGAAAATTTTGCCCCCCCCACTTTTACGCCCACTATTTTCGAATTACCTAAAATCAGAAAACGGCTCCATCGATTTGACAAATTTTTTCTTTCAAATGTTCGTATTAAACCATTTTAAGTTTTCGTTGAAAGAAAAATTTACCACGCCTACTTTTACGCCCACTTTATCTATTAAGTGCATAACTTGAGAACGGCTTAACCGATTTGGACAATTTTTTCTTTAAAGTGATCGCCATGGTCCAACTTATGTTTTTGCGGAAATAAAATTTTGCCCCGCCCACTTTTTTCGATTTACCTAAAATCAAAAAACGGCTCCATCGATTTAACTAATTTCTCTTTTAAACGTTCGAATTAATGCTTTTTACGTTTTCATCGAAAGGAAAATGTACCACGCCTACTTTTACGCCCAACTTTTCTATTTATCGAAAATCGGAAAACAGTTGCACCGATTTTGCGAAGCCCTAAGGGAATCAGTTCGAACAAGTTTTCCACTGTTAAATCGACAACAAAAATATGCATACGACACCCTCATGAAAGCTGTAAAAGATGAAGCTGGAGGGATTTTTTCTTAACGCTCCCGGTGGAACTGGGAAACTTTTTAATCGCGTTAATTTTGGCAACGATACGCTCGCAGAATGATATTGTACTTGCACTCGCATCGTCAGGAATTGCATCTTCATTGTTGGAAGGCGGTTGAACTGCTCATTCAGCACTTAAGTTGCCATTAAATGTGCTTACCAATGACATATCGAGGAACAGTGCGGGGGCCAAAGTTTTGCAGAAATCAAACTGTTCGTTTGGGATGAATGTACAATGGCGGTGGATATTTAAATTTCTGCCAGTTCACCGAATCATAGTCCGAACTCATCCGAAAGGTGTTTCCAAACATTACAAAATTACTGAAATCATGATTGGTTGAGCAAACGTGCTATAAGCTGCGAAAAACGTTGATGTCGACGAACTGAATTTTAAGATTCAAAGTGAAATCGCTGGCGAATTAAAGACGTACAAATCGGTAGATTCCGTTACTTCTCAGAGCGATGTTGTCAACTATCCAATCGAATTTTTAAACGCCTCATAATCTCCAATTAAAAGTTGGATCGGTAATCATTATGTTACAAAATATAAACCAACCACGTTTTCGTAATGGCACCCGACTTACGGTAAAAAAATTATGAATAACGTCATCGAAGCAACAATACTCAAAGGAAAGTACAAGAAAGAAAATGTTTTGATACCTCGGATCCTAATGATTCCAACTGACATGGCATTCGATTTAAACGCTTGCAGTTTCCAGAAGGGCTCGCATAGGCAATGACAATCAACAAATCTCAAGGGCAGTCATTGAATGTTTGCGGCATTAACCTTGAGAATTCATGCTTCTTGCATGGTCAATTATATGTCGATGGTTCCCGCATCAGAGGTCCATTAGCATTATTGGTTTATGTAACAGACAACCAAACAAAAAATGTCGTATATCACAAAGCAGTGCAATGAACAAAATTATGATATCCTAGCAAAGCAATCGAATAAGTTTTACTTTTTTTTTACTGGTTACCTGAATATTGATCTTACCAACTAAAATGTAAATAGAACACAATAATGGTGTTTTCTTCTCTACAAAAAATGTGACATTTTATTTAAAAAAAATGCAATTTGGTGTCTGTTTCTTAAAAATTTTGCTCCCGAAAGGGGTGGCTTGTTTTATTCTAAAAAACTCACCCTTTTCGGGAGCAAAATTTTTAAGAAACAGACACCAAATTGCATTTTTTTTTAATAAAATGTTACATTTTTTTGTAGAAAAGAAAACACCATAAGATTTATAGCTTATATATACAAATCAAATGTAAATCAAACATATGTATGTATATATACAACATTTTAATTTAAAATACTTTTTTCCTCTTTTTGACGGATTTTAAAAATCGGACGCAAACATTTTTCCTAATTTGGACAGGACAACGTCTGTCGGGTCAGCTAGTTTCTTCTATTTCCCATTAAAACTTCTTTCCAAATTAGATTCTTTGTGGCCATTAGCCTTCTGATTATGTTGGCATTCAAATTCGCCCCAAAAATATTTCACGGCAAATCGAATTCTTCTCGAATCAGTTCACATTAACCCAAAACTCCCATCTAAAAACAACTTTTACTTCCTTCTAAATGTTAACATTAATAAACAATTTAGCGATCTTCCCTAAAATCACTTCAAGACAATTAATCTCATATGGATGTTAATATCCAGCACAAATAACTCTTATTTGAATTTTAACCAATTAACAAAACTCTGTTTTTGTGAACCAATTGCCCATCGTTTCCGAATAGGGTAAAATTCGGCTGTAAATTCTATGCTGTATGGGCTTTACCGATTATAAAATTGTTTAAAATTTTGTTTTCAAATTAGCACTTTCTTGGTGCATATTTTTAAAAATTTTCAGGGCATAACCTCAAGTTGTTACTGCTTATTAATTGCGCATACAACGCATTTTTAAGAGCATATTTCTGGTTTCCCCGGTAATTAATATACGTTTTGCTAGCATGTATGGTAAATTTACCTGTAATTAAAGTATTTATCTAATTGTTATTAAGAATGTAAAAACAAAATGTAACAAAAGTCAAAAAATATTATGAGCAATCTAAATACTAATCGCTAATAAAAGCGAGTGTTCTTGTAAAAAAACTAAAAACCATTCAAGATATGTACTACAAGAGTATTCTATGATAGTGTTCAAAATATTAAATATATATTTTTATACATATGTTACTCTAGACATACCCAGTAAAAACTTCGCCTACAAAATAATGTGTTAAGTAATCAGGAAGAAGTAAAAAGGCTACTTCCATTTCTACTGAAAGAACCAATGAATTTTACATGTTATGTCCCAAAATGAACGCATTTTTATTTAAGTCATTCTTTTTTACCTACATACATCTGAAAAATAAGTAGTTAGAAAAGTAATTATAGTAGTTATATAGAAGAAAGCTTCTAAGTAAAAAGTGAAAAAAGCTATTCATTTTGAAAAATTAGGCGACGTTTTTACTGGGTATTTCGAACGGGATTATAAAGACAAAGTAAAGTGCCTGAAGTGCCCTTAATGATAAGTTGCAAACATTCTTCGACGTCACGACTTATTAATCAACCAAATTTGTCCACAGGCTTACCATAAATTTTACTCCGTTCCAAGTAGTTCCCCAGTAAAAACTTCGCCTACAAAATAATGTGTCGAGTAATCAGAAAACGTCAAAGCACTACTTATAATTCTACTGAAAGAACCAATGACTAATACAAGGGATGTCCCAAAATGAACGCATTCAAAAAAAATTCGTTATTTTTTTGCCCTACACACATCCAGAAAAAAGTAGTTATGAAGTTGTTTTAGAAGTAGATATAGAAGAAAGCTACTAAATAATGAGTGAAAGAAGCTATTCATTTTGAAAAAATAGGTGAAGTTTTAAATGGGTTTTGTGTTTTTAGTTAATCTAACTAAAACCAATTAACCGGTTGTTTTTTAAATGCTTAACCGAAAACCGGTTTTTTTAAATAGCAACTGTTCGAAATATTCGAAACTCGGTTTTTGCAAAAAATCGGATATCTCCCTTCTGAACACCATAGCACCAGATTGGCTTTAAGATGGAGTTGTAAAGAAGAGAGAATTTCTTCCAATAAGCCAATGAATTTGGATGGCTTGTAGTTTCATTCTTCCACGTTAAACGGCGATCTAAATGTAAACCGAAATATTGTACATGCGAATTTTGAGGTATTATTTGATTATTGACTTTAATTGGGGGGCATGATTCCCGACGCATGGTGAATGTTATATGTATGCATTTTTGCTCATTGACCTTTATCCTCCATTGTTTAAACAATATTTCTAGTTGAAATATACGATCCTGTAAGTAACGATATGCTTCATGACCGTTTTCGTGCATGTTTAAAAAAGCTGTATCATCAGCGAATGTTGAAGTTTAGTTGTAGTTGTTTGTTGGCATTTTCGAGGTATATATTTAGTTTAATAGTGGGCTCAGGATGCTTCCCTGAGGAAATTTAGCGTCAATTGTCTTAGGAGAACTTAAATAATCACAGTTTTTAATAATAAACTTTCCACCGAATAAGTAGCTTTCTAACAGCTTGTGTGTGTTTACTGGTATACCATATAACTTATAAGTTAAGCATCAATTTATGTAATAAAACTTCATGCTAGACTTTATCAAAAGCTTGAGAAAAATCGATGAAGAGAGCGGAACAATATTTTATTTCTTCGAAGGCATTTCTTATGGCGTTTACTATTCGATGGGTTTGTTCAACTGTGCTGTGTTTTCACATCTATTTTCATTTAAAGTTGGGGTTAATTTTGACACCAACAGCTTCTCAAACAGCTTTGATATTGTGAGGATGACAATTTTCCATGAACGCATATCTGAACAAAAATTGGAATATTTATGAACACTTTTCTTTGGCTGTAAATCCTGATATTTTCTTTTTAATTTTGTAGGCCTTGATTTTATTTATTAAAATTTGGGCAAATTTTTAAGGGAAAAATTTTTATTTTTAATTGAAAAAGAGTATGGTTCTAAAAAAAATATAATTTTTTTTTTTGTTTGCTGAATTTTAATTTAATATTTGTGCAAATAAGACGGAAATCTTCAAGGGTAAGATTTTTTTTTTGTGGCTTAGAGAGTTGTTTTGTTTAATTAGTGGTGATTTTAGGGATAGTTTTTTGCCTGAGTTTGGAAGAATTTTAAAGTCCTTCAACCCAAATTTTAATTTAGTCAAGGTGCATTTGCAAGCCACGAACAATTAAATTAAGAGTCTGGCTATCGGTTATTGGAAAAGGAAGGCAGTTGTATTTAAATTTATTACCAGCAAACAAACAACCCTGATATCCGGTATCTCTTAAATACATATTTTTTTTTTTAAACTGCCCCAAAGAGTTTATACTCAGTTGTATTGGTGGCATGTCATAACGTCCAGTGTCATAGTGTCCATGGACGTTATGACACTTTTGAAAGTGTCATAGGGTCCATGGACATTATGACATTTTCAAAAGTGTCATAACGTCCATCAAAGAAATGTCATAGCGTCCGCGGACGTTATGACACTTTGCAAAGTGTCATAATGTCCACAACTTAACTTATCATGAAAAATATTATAATGTTAAAAATTTGTTTTGAAATATCAAAATAAGTAAGTACAATGCCAAAAATTATTACAAGCAAGAATGTAAACAAATTTGGCGCAAGGATTTTCTTCTCTATTGTATAACAAATACCGGCTTCGCTAACTAAAGCTTCTCAGCACAGCCGGCCTTCGGCCGGGCGCAAGGATTTTCTCCTCTATGGTAGAACAAACACCGGCTTCGCTAAGTAAAGCTTCTAAAATATGCCTTGTTTCCGAACGAAAGCCGACTATGCAGAGAAGCTTTAGTTAACGAAGCCGGTGTTTGTTATACCATAGAGGAGAAAATCCTTGCGCTTGGCCGAAGGCCGGCTGTGCAGAGAAGCTTTAGTTAGCGAAGCCGGTGTTTGTTATACCATAGAGGAGAAAATCCTTGCGCCCGGCCAAAGGCCGGCTGTGCAGAGAAGCTTTAGTTAGCGAAGCCGGTATTTGTTATACCATAGAGAAGAAAATCCTTGCGCCTGGCCAAAGGCCGGCTGTGCAAAGAAGCTTTAGTTAGCGAAGCCGGTATTTGTTATACCATAGAGAAGAAAATCCATGCGCCCAAAAGTGTTTTCGTTATAAATTTAATATATAAATCCCAGAGAAAAAGCAGCAAAACCTTTTTTAAAAATTTTTTTACCATATTATGTTTCATTTAACCAAATCATTGTCACCGACAACCATATTATGGTTAAATTAGTTTCTTCAAAAATAGTTTTGTTGGTTGGGACCATAATGAAACATGTTTTTCTCTGCGTGTATGCAGATCATTTTTTTTATTTAACTTCTTTAGTAATTATGGACCTAATGACACTTTTGAAAGTGTCATAATGTCCATTTGCAAAGTGTCATAGTGTCCATGGACGTTATGACACTTTTGAAAGTGTCACAATGTCCATGGACACTATGACACTTTTTGGAGTGTCATAACGTCCATGGACACTATGACACTGGACGTTATGACATGCCACCGTTGTATTATTAATTCAAGTTACGTGGTGTGTAAATCACTCAAAACTATTGTTCTTTTTATTTAATAAACGATGACCACCCCCTCAACGACGAGCACGGCCGGATTATAAGTAGCCCCGTTCCCAAGGAGGATTATTTAAACCTTATATATGTATATGCCCATATGACTCAACTTTTGTGCGATCCTTTCCTGGTTAAGGTTTCATAGTACCTAAGGAAACGTTCTATTCTTGAGGGTAGTATTCAAGGCGTAAAATAGAATTAAAAATTTAAATGAATAATAATATGGTTTATGGACACAAAGACTTTATTTTGGAAAGAAGTTTGAATGGGAGCCATGTGAAATTATGGACCAGATGTGACCATTTTCAATAGGCGAGTTACATATACAGATAATAACAAAACTACAAATAAAGTCGACGAACTTGTAAATGCTGATACAATTATAGACAATTTCGACGACTTCCTAAATAAAATAGGTCAAAATAAATAAACAGAATTGCGACATCAATATTAATGATGACACTTAGTAATTGTAAAATAAACTTATTGATTTCGCAACACCACAATATAATAATTAAGTTAAATATTAAGAATTGTAAAGTAAAAGGGTCAGTCTTGTTCTCCCTTCTGGTCGTGATCAAACAATAAAAGTTAAATAAAAAAAACTTTAGTAAAACCAAACAAACACTGTGTTTTTTTGCACACAACCCGAACAAAAAAGTTAATTGGCGTGGCCCTTGCGATCATTAGAACCCGTATGCTTAACTTCATTAAATTATCTCCAAAAGTGGGCACAAGGTTTTCAAAGACAGTTAGCCAGCCGGATGGATGGACGGACATGGGTATACTAAAAGGTGGTTATAAGACCTAACAAATATAACCTGCATTTTCAGAAAACACAAGTTCAACTTTTACAACAATTTATCAAGGAGGTTGTGCTTTTCGTGATATTCGGCCAGTAATGCTTGAAAAAGTTGCCCAACATTGGACGTCCAGAATGCGCTTCATGCCCTTATGCTCGAAATTATTTTCAAATGTTAGTTAGTGCCATGTCTTAGAACAAATTTTAATAAAATAAATTTTTTTTGTTTTTTTCAATTTATTTTTATAATTTCAATTTCCATCTGGCTAAAAAATATCCTTTTTTTAAAATCCGATAATATGCGCTGTATAAGATAGCAAAGATTTAAATTTTAGCCTAGTTTTAAGCCTTAAGCTGGGATCACACGATTGCCGCAATTTTCACACTTTTTAATACACTAATCGTGTGACTGCACAACCAATTGGCTCATTTACCAATTGCAACCCTGGTGCGGCAATCGTGTGACTGTTTGCTATGCAACCGCGCGTCAATAAAAATAACAAAAATGCAGCAACATATTAATTGCCTTCTTGTGCGGTAATCAAACAACACAATACGCGCTAATATTTGCCTGTTTTTAATACATTTTACGTTTTTGTGTATCCTTTAGCAAGTAATGAATATAAATATGTATTTATTTATTATGCATTTTAATTTTTTTTTAATTTTTGTTATTAACAAATATGTACATATGTATGTTCCCAAGCATAATATGTAGCTGTTAAGTGCGAATATTTTTATTAAAGATATTTAAAAAAACTAAGTTTTATTTCCATTACAGATATTTGTCGTTGATATTTCTTAAAGAAAGTATTTGTTACCTTGAAAACGAGAAAAAAAATTTGTTAAAGTAGCCGAGATTTCTCTTTCCTAAACGATATCGGTAGTTATATTAATAAAGTTACAGAATTTAGTTACTGATATTTAAATAATATTATTTAAATTTTAATTTCTTCATAAAAATTTTCCATGCAAACGTTAACATTCGAAATTGTTGAACTAGTTTTTGGAATTTCATAAATTTTTCTTAAAATATTTTTTTTAATTAAAATTTTTAATATTTTTAATTAGGCTAAAGTTCATCAAGTTTATTATTAATACGATCTTCGTATGACGTGCTAAATTCCCAGTTTTTCATATTTGATAAATACACTGAAATTTATTGTTGAGGGAAAGCAAGCGTCTATGCGCATTTCGCCGGTTGCTTAAGGTGCTATCAGACGGGATGTATTTTACATATGTACTGTCACTTTTCTTTCCCATATGTAATTCCGTATGTATGTCAAAATTTCCATTTAACATACGATTCATAATTTTTGCTATCACACCTACTTATGTTTTTCCTTATGACATAACCTATAAATGTAAACAAAAGCTGACTTTTGTTTACGTTTCAAAACAAACCATCTGTTTTGTTTATGTTTGCCACAGGATAATAGAGCGTGTTCTAATCGAAAAGTTTACATATGTATTTCCACATGTATTTTACAGATGCAAAGTTTCATATGTATCACACGATGTGTACAACTTTTACAGATGGAAAATTTGACAGTACATATGTAAAATACATCCCGTCTGATAGCACCTTTACACCAGCTCATCAGGAAACCTTTTCCAAAGATTTTAGAAAAGCCAAAAATATTAAACAAATAAAACCTTAAGCGAATAAGAGTTATAAACACTCTAAGTCTTACCTGTAACAATATCAAAGCTTAAACAAAACATCAACAATAAACAGTGAGTTTATCTTTTCTTACATCCCCCTATAATTTGTTGGGTTCTTTCCGACTCGAATTGTAGTTGTAAGTGGGTTAAAAGATAAAACAAAATTAAAAAACAAACCGCTTCATTATATTGTCTTCGTAAGAAAACAACGAACTAAACCAATTTGCCAATTCAGTTTTATGCACGGGCATATGCAATTATATTATCAAAGTTATTTTCGGGAATACAAAGTTTATTATTAATACGATCTTCGTATGACGTGCTAATTTCCCAGTTTTTCATATTTGATAAATACACTGAAATTTATTGTTGAGGGAAAGCAAGCCTCTATGCGCATTTCGCCGGTTGCTTACACCAGCTCATCAGGAAACCTTTTCCAAAGATTTTAGAAAAGCCAAAAATATTAAACAAATAAAACCTTAAGCGAATAAGAGTTATAAACACTCTAAGTCTTACCTGTAACAATATCAAAGCTTAAACATAACACCAACAATAAACAGTGAGTTTATCTTTTCTTACATCCCCCTACAATTGGTTGGGTTCTTTCCGACTCGAATTGTAGCTGTAAGTGGGTTAAAAGAAAAAACAAAATTAAAATTAAAGTTTAATTTTCGTTAAATTATTTTTACGAAGAAAATAATTTTACAACAAGAAATTAATTAAAATTTTTATTGATAATTTTTCATTCTTGACTGAAGCTGGGCTCGAACCCAGGCGTTTTTTACGGACAGGTTACCCTTACATGTTTCGATTGCAACCAATCAATCTCTTCAGAGGGGTTTGCCATTTAACACTCGCAGTTATCGACGACTGCTGACGTCAATAGTCAAACATCAATCCTTAAACCAAAGCATAATAAAGCACAATCAAAATTGTGTCATATTAGTGCATTTGCGGCAATCGTCTGATCCCAGCTTTATTGCTAAAATAACTGCAATTCGTATAAATTTCTTAAAAAGGTGACATTTAAAACATGTTAAGGTAATTTTTGTACGAAAAAAATGTAACCGTCTTTCAAACCAAAGGTTAAATTTATATATGGACCTACTATTCACTAGTTCAAGGCTACTAGCACTTTTTGAGAAACCGAATTATTAACTCATATTGAGTGAAATTTTGATAACATTATCAAGAGCTTTGATTTTACACAGCTATTAAACTAATTTTTTCTTCTCTACTTTCAGATTAATGTCGTATTTTGGTAAGTGTATTTCCAGTTCAAAAAAAAAAAAAAAAAAATAAAAAAAATGCAACCAATATGGTAACTGTTTTCAGTTATCTCACAAAAATTAATTCCACCTCCACATTCTGTTTGGCTTATTAAGATAATAAAATTATTTACATTTTATTGGACAATATCAGAATTTGTTATTTGATTACTATAAAAAAAGAGGAACATAAAATATCAAAAAATCAGCAGTTGCAAAAATTGAATGAATATGCAGAACTACTCAAACAAATACACCGCACAGTCACATTTATTCCCTTAAAAAAAGTGTTATAAATATTTTTATAACAAATCGTTACGTAAAAAAATCAAAAAATTCAACCAAACTCTTGACATTGTAAACGTATGCAAAAAAAAAGTGAGAAAAAAATGGGTGATGAAAATTTAAAAACGTATTTGGAATATTTAAACGAATTCATTTTCCTACGTGAATTTATTTAACATTTTTTTGAATGGTTTCTTTTCTGTTTTGTCCTGATTATAAAACAAGGAAGCCAGAAATAAAGAAACATTGATGTGTTCTATAATATGCATTTTTCTAAGAAACTGCAGCAGAGTGAGAATTACAATTTCTTGATTCAATCTATATGATGACATACTAATTTTAAATTTTTTGTCGTATTTTTCCCCCCTCTTCTTAAACTAAAAATATTATGTACAAAACGTTCTTAAAACTTGTGGTTGTAAATACTATCTTATAAGAATTCTACGTGACTTGGCGAATCATTTCTGTGCTAAAAACAAAAACTACGTCTTCAAGACCTTTAGATATTCTAACTAGAAGATTTATAAGGAGTGTAATACTGGTAATAAGAAATTGTTATGTAAGACAAAATAAGCAAATTCTTTTAAAAGACAAATAAAATTTTATGTGTTCTTTTTTTCGCAGTAAAAGAACTATAAAGAAAAATGTGTTGCATTTTTTTAGAATTTACGAAAAACAGATAAAATGTAAGAAATTGTTTTTATTTGAAAATATGCAGTTGGTTAATGGTTTTGTCTTGTTAATATGTCAGGATATAAGCGATGATTGTATTAGAAGATAGTTGGATCGCCCTACATAAATTTTTCAATAAAATAAAGTTGAATAAATCCACAACATTTGTTTTTAACAAACCTTTTTCTTAATTCTTAATTTCTAAAGGGGGCTTTCATACAATGTATAAATCGCTGGGATGGCTTTTATATGGGAGACACCTTAAGGAAACAAATGTGGGTGATGAAAAATAAAGTAGAGTCGGTCATACATTTGATCCATCTGGGGGCATCTAGTAGCAGCAGGGGCAGTTTTTTTATAAATTCATAAAATTTTAAACTTTGTTTTCCGCTATGGCACCAGCTCTTTATGTTTCTATTTTTCCTTCAAGCTGTCAAAGGGCAACAGAGAAAAAGGCAAAAGAGAAAAAATATATAAAACCAATTCACTTAGTTATTCAAGGAAAATTCTTGATAAAAGTGCGAAAAATCAGATGTGAGGAAAAAACATGTCAACACACAGAAAAAAATCAATGTAAAATCGTCGAAAACAAGGTTGATTTAACCGTTTTCGGTTGTGATTTTACTTCATGTTAATTTAACATGATTTTACAATAACATTTTTTTCTCCAAAATTTTATAATTAGGCTTAAGTTCATCAAATTTTATTTTTCATTAAATTATTTTTATGAAGAAAGGAATTTTACAAACATGAAAATTAATTAAAATTGTTATTGATAATCTTTCATTCTTGACGTGGCTGGGGCTCGAACCCCGGCCGGCAGGTTACCATGACATGTTTCGATCGCAACCACTCGATCTCCTCAGATGGATTTGCCGTCTTACACTCGCAGTCATCGACGACCGCTGACGTCAATAGTCAAACATCAATCCTTAAACAAATGTACTTTCGACTTCAAGAAGAATTCTTGACAAAAGTACGAGAAAACAGAAGTAAAGGAAAAAAACACGTAAAATTAATTAAAAATGGATAATCATTCAGAAAAGCAAATTTCGATCTACCAAAGGTTAAAATACAATTTGGTTTAAGGATTGATGTTTGACTATTGACGTCAGCGGTCGTCGATGGCTGCGAGTGTAAGACGGCAAATCCATCTGAGGAGATCGAGTGGTTGCGATCGAAACATGTCATGGTAACCTGCCGGCCGGGGTTCGAGCCCCAGCCACGTCAAGAATGAAAGATTATCAATAACAATTTTAATTAATTTTCATGTTTGTAAAATTCCTTTCTTCATAAAAATAATTTAATGAAAAATTAAATTTGATGAACTTAAGCCTAATTATAAAATTTTTAATTAAAAACCATTAATGGTTCAACAAAATAACCACAATACTTTCTTTTCTTTTAAAATAACTATAATTCATGTTAAATTAACATTGCAGTAAAGTTAGAGCAAATTGTAAATTTTATTGAAATAACAATCCGCATCACGTTGAATAAAACTTATTTCAAGTTAAAACAACGTGAATTTAATGTAGAATCAAATTCGTTTGAGTGTGATGTAACAGTGAGAAGAAGCTTCAGAGACAACATATGCATTTACTTAGAAATAATTCAAAATACTTACCCATGTAACCAGCGCCGTTTTGGTTACTTTTAACCAAAATTGGTTACTTTTTCTTCCAATGTGTACTTGTGTACTTTTTTTCCATTTTGGTTACTTTTTTTCAACACAAAAATAACATCTTAAATCAATTCTTTTTTTATCTACTTAAAATTTTTTGCAGAAGCTTAAACTTTAACATTGATAGTCTGTTAACCATATAAGGTATATACTTTGAATTATAGATGGACATTATCTGCTACTCTTAATGCTTCATAGGTCTAACTGAAACACTTTTCTAGATAAACGATAAAGTCAAAGCCCCATCCGATCCCATTCCGTTTGATATGATTATATTTCCACCGGACAAAAAGATCAATTTCGCACTTTGATACCATTAGGCATAGCAAGACGTTAAAAGTTTTACTTGTAAGATCTCCTTATAAAAAAGGTTGAAAACTCTTGCTTAAAACGTTTTTAAAGTTGACGAAAATAAGTGTTACCTTTGTATAGGAGGTGCCTCTTCCACTTAAAATTGAGAAAAATTATTAGTATATTCTTCTTTCCAGACCATTGGTAAATATGCTGTCCAAACTTAAAAACAAAATTGGTCCAACGGTTTATGAGCCTACAAGATTCAAACAAACACAATTTCTTGTTTAGACTCATAATTTTTAAATTGAAACTGAAGCTGTATTTTTAAACTTAAGTGCGAATAAAATAATACTTTTGATACAAAATAATTTTGGTTACTTTTTTACGCTTTTGGTTACTTTATTTTTACATTTTTGTTAAAAATTTTTTTTGGCCGTGGCAACGCTGCATGCAACACATGTTTCACTTTTTTTTGTATTCCCCTTTGTTAACAGAAGCATCAGCAGGATGGCCCGATATGGTTTTCGTCATCATTCTACTTTGTAAACTTGATGTACTATTTAACTAAATAATTTTAACTAAAAGAATACGGGAATTTGAAAATAAAAAATGTATATTTTTCTTTTTATGCTGTTGTTTTTTTTTTTTCTATACAAAACAAATAAAACAGTTATTGAACAATGTTATTTTATCATTATTCATTTAAAATTAATTTAAAACAATGGTAATTTTAAATAGAGTCCATACTTTTGCAGAAATTTACTATGATTAATCAACATTGCGCCATGTTAATTTAACATTGATATTTTTTTAGTGTGCACATGTATACATACAAACATACATATGTACCTTCATTCATACTTAAGTATGTATACATGTTAATTTAACAAGATAAACCTTTGATTTTAATATAAAACAGGTTTTTATGGATTCAATATTGAAAAATGTTGAATGTTATTAAATAAACGTGATTTAAGGTTATTTTAATATTTTTCATTTAAAATTAATATGAAATAATGATAAATTTAAATAACAGACATACTTTTGCATAGATTTGCTATGATTCTCAATCAACATTTCGCCATGTTAATCGAACATTGGAATTTTTTCTGTGTGAACAGCAAAGTTCGATTAACCAAAATACTATTGATATCGAGTATACTATTGATGTTCAACTATAGACTGACAGCCGTCGCTTGAATGGTAAAGATTAAACTGCGAAGAACTCTGATCATGAGAACGTGGCTGTTCTCGAAACAGCCATAAGTTCGTATAAATAATTATCATCTCATCACCATTATATCTGTGGCACTTTGACAAAACATCTTAAGTCAATTTTAAAAAGTTGAAAAATAATGTTGTTAATCATACGAATTTTGATTCAAAACATATTTTTGTTTACGAAATTTTTCTTTACATTTGGTACTTGGCAGTCAAAATTACACTAGAGATAAAGCAAAATTACTCGATATAAATAAATCTACACCTAATAAAATATAACTTTAAAAAAAGAACAAGTAAGAAAGAATAATTGGTCAAGTCCGGCCATTTGATACCCTACACTACAATTTTAAAAGCAATTCCCATTAGTGGGCCCCGTAAATCAAGCTGAATTCAACATAAGATAAAGCCAGTACCGCGTTAGGGTAGAAAATTGTTTCAGGAACGCAAAGGAAAAATTTTGCAGCTTAAAAGAAATGCATGTTAATAAGAAGACAATCGAGCATAATATTTCTTAACAAATGGGAACTAGTGTGTGGTGCACAACACCTTGTTGGAAGACCCTAATTTGCCCGAATTTGAAAGTGATGCAACGAGTGAAGAACGATATAACTGTCTTGTTAGACCTACATCTGAGCTTAAAACCACCATGTCTGTGGCATTTTGACAAAACATTTTAAGTCAAATTAAAAAAGTTGAAGAACATGTTGTTAATCATACGAATTTTCGTTCAAAAAACCTTTTTGTCCACGTTTTTAAAATTTTGTATTATATTTTTCTTAAAATGTGGTTTGTCTTATTATTTGATATCCACCGAGTTTTTTAAAAAAAACTTTTTTGCTATCTTATCTCGACTTAAGATGTTTTGTCAAAATGCCACAGATATGTAATTTTTATATTTAATATTTATTTCATACAATTGTTTGTATACGCTCATTTTGCTCGACCTCTAGTTTCTTTAATTGAAACTCATTGTTTATTCTTTGACTTTCCACTTCCAATTTTCTTTTTTTTTTAAACGCAAAATTTTTTAGTTTCTAGCTTTCGTTGTTTTGCCCACTCGTGTTCCGTTGATGTAAGCTTTTTAAAGCAAGTATTTTTTAATCGACGCTTTACTTTGTTAGCAAAAGAGAAAAAATCCGAAGACGTAAACGGCCCTTCAATCACATGAAAGCTTTCATCTTCCACATCAGTTGCATCAATTGGAGCGTAATCGAATGTATCGGTCGGTATAGGTAATAGGTAGTAAATACAAGTACATATTCGATACTTTTATATGAGTACCAAGTATTTTTGTAGTCGATACTTAGCAACCGACTACCAAGTAGTATCGGTAAAAAAATACTCGGTATCGGTCAAAAGTAATCGTTTCACTTTGGTATTGAAATTAATCTTAAATTTTTGATTATTTTCCAAAGCTGGAGCACCAGTAACGGTATCAAGAAACCGTTTGACCAGTAAACACCTTTAAACCACATATCGTCTAGGTCTTTTTCCTCAATTTCTGTCGCGATGGCGAACACCATTCACGGTAATTGCTTGGCCGACCTCATTTTCGAAGAACTAAGTGGGCGAGCATGCAAATATGTTTTACCATTACCTACAGACCCTGTTTGCTGAAATTTGCGCACAATGCTCCTGATTGTGGAAACATTTGGTCGATTATGCTGACCAAAAAAATCACAATGTGCACGAAATGCATTTTGATTGAACGCCCATTTTCGAAAAGGGCTTTAACAATCTTAACGAGCTACTCAATTGTGTACCTCTCAATGATAGAAATTCTTAAATACTGAAACAAAGAAAGGACAATTTAAGTTGCGCAAAAAACTTGACGTTAAGGTGACTCACAATTATCGTGGATTATGGTTTAACCACCCTTTATTATATATTTATCAATTTAAAAATAAAATACACATTTACATTGAAAATAAATTCATAGTAACATTGTTCATTTCTGGAATAAAAGGTAAATAAAAGATTGTTATTCTGAAAGTTCTATAACATTTTGTTTCCTAGGATAAAAAAGATTCTACGAAAGGAAATTGATACTTGATGGTAAATTAAAGTGGTCTCAAACTTTACACTTTGTGTTCTGCACAAAAATTCTAATGGGTCGTAGTTAGGGTTGCCAGACGGCCTGGATTGACCATTTGTCCAGTTAAAAAACTTTATTTAATTTTGAAAAATAACTTTTTTATTTATTTTTATTATTGTTAAGAACAAAATCATATACTAAGAAAAAATTGTCAGGAAACAATTTCTATTTTGTCGACAAACCTTCCAATTAATTAGATAGAGGTCCAGTTTTTCAAAAATGCGATAAAAATAACGTACAAACTTACATAAATTGATCTCGTTTGTTAGTCATGCCATCTGGCAATACTTTTTGTGCATGCACTTGAGGTATTTCTGATAATCGTTATTCACAAAAATCCATTTATATGACCGAATAAAGGCTACAATTTTAATAATACAAAATTTTGATGAAAGTTGCAAAATGTTTCAAACATTTTTGCTTACAACTAAAGTAATAGAGTTATTAAATTCTTCAAATAACAATACAAAAAAATATTCGAATTTGAGTGAAATCAAAATCGAACAAACTTTAAAAACGATCCAGTGTTTAAAGTTCATTAAATTATTTTGTTTTATATACTTTATACTATGAGTACATCTTTCCTTTTTTAGAACTTACCTCAAAATAAAAAAACGACGGTAATTTAAACAAAAATTTAACTGGAAATCTCTATTGATTTGAATTTCAATCGATTCGTAACACGGCTGTTTATGTACTTTTTTATTTGATTTAATTTAATATATACCAAGTTGAATTTATATAAACGGTGGCAGCAATACTACAACAAAACAAAAACCACAGAAACAGCTGATGTTAACATCTCGAAATGTCAACTATTTATAAATAATATATTATGAAACAAAAACAAATTGGCTTGAACTGTCAAAGTCAGCAGACTTTTCGCTGGCACTTGTAGCAAATTCGCCCTGATTATAATTTTGTAATATGGTATAAAACTGAATTTCTTTGCTTTTTAAATTTTTTTTTTTTTTTATTTCAAAATAAAATCTGTAGTAAAATTTTATATTTTCTTATAGTTAAGTACTTTTTCAAATTGTCCAGTTATTTTTTTAAAATCCAGGTGAATTTTTTCTATTGTCCAGTTATTTGACTTTTGATATCTGGCAACCCAAGTCGAAGTTCTTATTGTATTGTATAGCACTAAAACACTAAGGGCCATTATTATAACTTGGCGTTAGCTGTTATCCGACAGTTAACAGACGCTTTTTGAGAGATAACACATTATTATCTGTCAATTTAATCCTTACTTTAGCTAACTTCAAGTTGTAATAATGGCCCTAATAAGAACGTTTTTAAATGCTGCTTTCTATTATTTTATGATTCAAACCGATACAAGTACCGATACAAGTAAGTATCGATACTTTTTTTTCGATACTAAGTAGGTATCGATACTTTACGAGCGATACCACATCGAGTAAAAGTATCGATACCTTAAAGGTATCGTTTCATCCCTATTGCCGGCAATTTATGTTTGAATTTACATGTTTCAAGAATCACCACATTCTTTCAACTGAATTCTTTGAATTCTAACCTCTGCACCACTGCGGTGCCTGCCAGCCAACACTCAGATATCAATCTTTAACCAGTGGTACTGGTGGTTCGAAATTTGCTGTAAAAACTGTAATTGCTGGCTGGCATACACTTACATTGTATTTCTAGATTGCCATACTTAAATGCATAATTTGAAAGATATAAATTTCCAAAAAAAAAAAAACACATTGAATTACAGCCCATATTTGAAACAAATAAATTTATTTTTTTTCAAGTTATATTCAAAAGTATGTCATTTGAGAGAGGACTTGGTTTCCCAATTATTTCAATTTAATCAAACCTCCATACATGGTGGGTGGTATTGCGTCTCTGTACATTGATTAACTTTGTCGTTAAAATCGCAAATTGTAAAGGAATGTGAACCTGCATCTTCTAGTGGTAAGAGCCTTAAACTTTCGCAAGAATCTGATAACCTTTTACAGCTATTTTTTTATTAAAAAAATTAAGCAAAATTTTCCTTAAAAGACATTTTGTGTAAAAGTTTTCCATTTTCAACGCAATTAAAAATACGATACTATAAAAGACATTCCATTATATACGTAGGTACTAAAAGCTTTAAGTAAATGTCTAAACTTTTGTAGATAACTTTTACAATAATTTATGGCATCCTTAACAATAAATATGTAACAAGTAGAGGTATTTTTTGACCACCAGCGAGAATTCTATTATATGTATTACCAATATATTTTATATTATTATTGCCAATGAAATCTCCAAAGATATTTAAAGATATTTTAAAATATTACGTTTACTATTGAACCCTGTTGCTAAGTGACTTTCTTACTAAACATGACCAACTTCAAATCAGTGAGAGCCAACAAAAAACATACCCCGCCATTGGCATGTAAAGAATGTCGTCAAAAACAAAAACACAAGAAAAGAGCAATGCTCTGGTTTTTCTTCGAAATTTTTTTTACTGTCGTATTGTATTTTTTCCTTTTACAACGTTTCCTAATACCGTAGACGTTTTTGGTTTAGTTAAGTTTGGTTTACAAAAACTCTAACGATAAATCATTCTACAAATAGAACGCAAACATACAATTACAACAGAGCAGTTGTAGAATCAAGTAGCAACAACTATTGTATTTTTGCTACAAACCCTCAAATAACAGCAACAACAATGTTAGCGACTTTAATGGCTAAAAAACAAAAAACCAGAGAGGGGATAAAAAGAAGACAGTGCAAAAATTGCATTGCATTGCGAATCAGTCTGAAACAATATACATACATGCATACTATATATAGTATATAAAACAAGTAAGAGTGCTATATTTGGCTGTGCCGAATCTTTGATACCCTCCACCGCGAGCTAGAATAGAATAGAAAACAATGCTCCAACCATCAGCTATATTTTTTTGAATTTATCCTAATTAAAATAAAATCTCATGATTCGTACCAGTTTCAGCCGTATTTAACCCTTCTGCATCCCTTGGATATGTGCCCTTCCTATGATCCTTTGGGTCAATATGACCCAACAATAAAATGTAAATAAAATTTCATATTTAAGTGTAATACAAAATAAAAGCGATTCTATTGATTATTTGACTGAAAAAATTTTTGATCGATGATTCTGAATGAAGATGAACTCCAGGGTTGTCAGATCGATTTTGACCTTTTTCGCCAAATTCAATATCAAAAATCGCCAAAATCGCCAAAGCCTTTGTTTACAAGTTTTTGACAATAAAATACATATTTTTTAAATTATTAAAAATATTTTTTATAAATCCTAAAAACTTTATTAGTTCCGTATTGCTTAAATACGCCAAAAATTAAAAAAAAAGTCGCCATTATAATATTTTGCTTAATTTTTATTAAGAGCGAAATAAAAATAGTTAGTGTACACAAAAAAATTACGATGTTTACTATAAAATAATTTATAGTAGTCTACTTAAATATTAGAAATGCACTATATACAATAGTTGCAGTTTTATTATATATCTTAAACGCTTCACCGTCAAGACACGATATTTGTCTTCTAATTTGGAATACATTGTGAGGGTATAACATTTATTCAACGAAAGTACAAAAGAAGTGCAACATGTACTATTCCCATTCATATAACTTATCAGGCATGTTCTGAAAATCACTTTCTGTGAAAGTGATTTGAAATCACAAAAAAGGTGTTCTGGACAAAAAGCTTTTTTTATAATTGTGATTTTAAACCAGTCAGCTAAGTGGCCGCAAATTTAAAATAACGTGCTCATTTGTTTCCACCATTTTTAACTAAGTTAACACTTTTGTGGTTTTTAAATCACTCATTAATCATAATTGTGATTTCAAAATCACAAGTGATTTGAAATATTGTGATTTACAGAACATGCCTGTATAACTCCTAATAACGCGTCTAGAAGTTCGTATTGCATTATAATTCGAAGGCGAGTTTTAGTGGAGTTCATAGTTTCAACACAGGCATTACTAGTTGTAATAATCGCATATTAAGGACATCCAAAGTAAAGTCCTTAAAATTTTACGTACCTGCCGAATCCTTGTAGCTTTAAAATGTTGGCCTAAAATTATTTAGTTATTTTTCCAATTAACCAACGCTTATTTTTTCCATTGTGTTTCATAAACGTCCAAAGGTATGATAGGATTCATAAAAATCTTTAAAATATCACTAACAACAACATATTTGACTATGATAATAAATTGCCACATACATATATTTATAGACTTTAAACATATTAGTGTTTTAAGGAATTCTATTTATTGATTTTTTCAAGAGCAATTTTATATATAAAAAAACACTTCTAGAAGATTTTCATTAACTTCATCAGCCATTTGAGCATACTTTCAGATACCAGTCATACATATAATAGTCTGAAATTTCATTCATAAAAATACGGGAATTTAAATAATATTATTTCTAAGTATTGAATTTAACGAATTTCAAAACAAATTCAAAGGTCATCAAAAATAGCCAGTTGATGATTTTAACAATTTTATAAATCGCCAAAAAATCGCCATGTCGCCAAATCAAAAATTAGGTCGCCAAACATGTTTGAAAATCGCCACGTTTGGCGAGAAATTGCCACATCTGACAACCCTGATGAACTCAATTCAATAGGAAAAACATTTTAAAGTTGAATTAAACTTGCAATATCGCTTGTTGGGTCATATTGACCCAAAGGATGATAAATGTGTGTAAATCGTGTTTTTTGGAGGGAGGAGGAAAACTTTAAATTTTAATATTTTCATTTAAATTTATAAATTAAAGTTTCACGTCCATATCTTATACACTCAAAATATTATGTAGTTAAATTCAAACGAAAATTCATTTTAAACAACTTAAAATTCAGTTAAAAAACGGATCATTTACATTTCATTTAAAACAAATGATTTTTTCATTCATTTTTAAATTTTTTATTTTTTGAACAGCATATTCCTTAAAATTGAATAGTTTTTACTTTTAAAAAATATATTTTAACCGACAAAAATCAAACTACATAACAAAATAAATACTATAAAACATTATTTTTTGGTAGTTTGTTTTTTGAATAACAAACATAAATCTTAAAAAATAAAATTATCCGAAAAATAACTATATTTTTATTCAATTTTAACAGAACAGAAAACGAATTTAATAACCCACAATCAGTTACTGTAATAATTTTATAAGTGTATTTAAAGGGACAAATTTTGCGTTGGAAAACCAAAATTGGGTCAAATTGACCCAAGGAGTGCAGAAGGGTTAAGTGATTTTCAGGAGGAGATTTTACATTGGGCATGTGGTAAATTATGGCTCGATCACCTCAAAATTGGGCAGAGTGATTCCTGTCATGAAATATTTAAATTGAAACAAATTTCAATACAGGAGTTCAATCTTTTTAGCGTTTTATCTTTTTATGCTACATATGGTAAATTATGGACCGATAACACCAAGCCATATAAAGCGAAATTGTACCAAATTTTGGCACAATATCCATATTTGTTACGGTTGAAGGCGTATTTAAAGCAGTGTTCGAAAATAAACACTAAATACCGCTCCTTAGTGTTCGGTCTGGTAGATTTGTGGAAAACACAAACGCTAATAGTGTTTGTATAGTAAAAAATAAAGTTTGCCTGTTTGTCATCTGTCGAACATAAAAAAATTAATGTTCTAATCCAACTCAACAAAAGATGAGAACATTTAATTCCGTTCTTTTTTTAACCACAAACTTCATTGTGTTCGGTTCAGCTCATTAGTGTTCGTTCGTTTCTGTTATGCTTAGCATGCTTTTAGCTGGTAAAAAACCAAACAACTTTTGATTTTATGTATTCACAAAAGATGTGGCGGTTTAATAAAATTCTTAAATTAATTAAAATTTTTCGACTTTTGTGAATACATAAAATCAAAAGTTGTTAACAGATTTTAATCATTTATAGCTTGTTTTGTTTGCAATAATGTTTTTTATATGTCTGCATAAAATTAGAAGCATAGCTGCATTTTTCAATTTTTTTTGAATTTTTAAAAACAAAAATTCCGAAATTTTAATAAAAAAAATTATTTTTTTTTCCAGAAATAAAATTATGTTTCTAAAATGACTGCGCATATACGAAAAACGTTTTACCTTTCTTAAAGTAAATTTTATTGCGAAATTTCGGTTTTTTTAGTTTTTCAATAAACTAAAACGTTTTTGAGTTACGCGAACATATGTTGTGCAACCTCCTTAATTTTCGAAATAACGGTATATCTCGAAAACCAAAGCCAACATAAAGAAAAAAGTTTTAACTTTCTTAAAGTAAATTTTATTGCGGAATTTCGGTTTTTTTTAGTTTTTCAATAGGTTAGGTTAGGTTCCATTGGCAGCCGTGATCAAGCACAGCTCACGTGGGTCCATTAATTAGTTCCCGTTGTGTTACCATGTCACACCGGTTCCCATGGGTCCTATGTTGTCTGGCTGCTAGTGCTCCCACGCAGCCATCCGGTCGATTCAGTAAAGGAGTGGATCCTGTTTACATCAACATCAGAGAGACAAGTTTTGTCCCCAAGGGCTCTTCGACCAAACATTTTGAGTCTTAGATCTCCAAATGCCGGGCAATTACAGAGAAGATGTTCCGTTGACTCTTCCTCCTCCTCCTCGCCGCAACTTCTACATAAGTCATTGTAAGGGAGCCCCAGCCTCTGGGCGTGCCTCCCAATGGGCCAATGGCCGGTTATAACCGCAATCAGGTTTCTAAAATGATGTCTGGACAGCTGTAATGCCCGCCGTGTCCTTTTTTCATCTATGATGGGCCAGATTTTCCTGGTTTCCCCACAGGTAGTTTCAACGAGCCACCTCTGACTGGCGATGATATGAAACTTGTGCGCAATGAGTTGCTTACTCCTTGGGAGTGAAACACCTACATTATATGTCGAGCCGTCTCGATTCAAGGTGGTACCTGCATACGCCAACGAATCCGCCATGCAGTTCCCCGGTATGTCCCTGTGTCCGGGGACCCAATTAAGGGTGACCAGTGAATGTCTCGCTATCTCCTCCAGAGACATCCGGCATTCTCGGACAATTCTCGATGTAATGAACACATTCTCCAGGGATCTTATGGCCGCCTTGCTGTCGGTAATAATGTGAATATCCCTTCCAGATATATCACCGTACCGGATGCGTCTCGCGGCTGTGTAGATGGCCATTATCTCGGCCTGGATGACACTGCAGTGGTCCGGCAGCCTTATAGGAATGCTCCAGTTTAGCTGCTCGGAGTATATGCCAGAACCGACACCACACAGTGTTTTAGACCCGTCCGTGAAAATTTGAATCGCGTTCGCGGGAATTTGTAGGTCATCATAGTGAACCACATTATCCAAAATGCTTACCGTGAAGCCAGGATCAAAGATTGGCTCGGGTGTGACATAATCAACATCCATGTTCCAATTAATTTCGTTCAGAATATTAGCATGTCCGATATTGTAATCCCTCCATGCTCCGGTGGCCCTTAGTCTTACCGCCGCGTTCGCAGCTAAACTTTTCGCCAAAATGTCTGGTGGTAACCAGTTTAAAAACGTAAACAGTGCCTTAGAGGGGGTTGTTCTAATGGCACCTGTTACCGCTATCGCCACCATTCTCATTGTACGTTCAAACCTAATTTGATGACTCTTCACCTCGAGTGCCGGCCACCAAACAGCTGCCCCGTAGAATAGAATGGGTTTAATGACACATTCGTATAGCCAATATACATTTCTCGGGTTAATTCCCCAGTTTAGGCCAATGGCCCCTTTGCAGCAATATAATGCAGTTGCCGCCTTATTAGTCCTGGAAATGGTGTTCATCCTCCAGTTCAGTTTGCTGTCCAATATTAGCCCAAGATACTTGGCGCTGTCAGACAGTTCCAGCGAGATCCCCTTTATCCTCGGGGTATCAAATTTGGGAATTTTGTATCTCCTTGTGAAAAGTACCAGTTCCGTTTTGGAAGGATTTACATCCAGTCCACATCCCTGGCACCATTTTGTTAGGACGTCCAATGCGGACTCCATTAGTTCAGACAATAGTCTGGGATCTTTACCCAGAGCCACAACTGCAACGTCATCCGCATAAGCAACCGTTCTGCAGCACGTCCTTTCCATGGCCCTAAGTAGGGTATACATATTCAGATTCCAAAGTAATGGTGAGAGTACACCGCCTTGCGGGGTGCCCCTAGTCGCAACCTTGGAGATGTTCGAGGCGCCCAAGTTGGATTCAATACGCCTGAAGTGCAGGATACTGCTGACAAATTGAATAATCGCCGGGTCGATTTCCAAATGTCTCATTGCGTTAATAACCGATTCAGGTTCAACGTTGTTGAAAGCGCCCTCAATATCTAGGAATGCAACTAAGGCAAATTCCTTGTAGTGCAGGAATCTCTCTATTTGGCCCACCAATGAGTGAAGCGCAGTTTCCGTGGACCTTCCCTTCGTGTAGGCGTGTTGAGCCAGTGACAAGGAATTGTGTCCCAACGATGATCTAATATGACTATCCAAAATCCTCTCCAGTGTTTTCAGTAGAAAGGAGGATAGACTAATTGGTCTAAAGTCCTTAGCCATAGTGTGAGATGTCTTCCCACTCTTGGGGATGAAGACGATCTTATATGTTGTCCAAGTTAATGGGACATATGAGAGACTCAGGCAGGCTCTAAAAATTGCCAAGAGCCATGGCATCAATATTCCCAGGTTCTTTTGTAGATCCGCTGGGATAATGCCATCCGGACCTGGAGATTTAAAGGGATGGAAGCTTTTGACCGCCCATTCCACACGATGGCGAGTTATCGGAATACTAGAGATATCCCGAGTGCCAGTAAATGTTACCTCCCTAGGCACATCATCAGTGCAACCTGGGAAGTGTGTATTCATCAGGACCTCAAGGGAGTCCCGACTGTTTGTGGTCCAGGATCCGTCCATCTTCCGTATATACGATGGAATAGCTGGTTTAGAGGATAAAATCTTACGTAGCCGACTTGTCTCCGAGGAGTTTTCCACGTCGCTGCAGAAATTCCTCAATGACTGTCTCTTGGCCTTCCTTATAAGATTTTTGAATCCATTTACTGAGGACTTGTAACTGTTCCAAACACCATTACGTTTTGCCTCATTAAAGAGTTTCCTGCTTTCTTTGCGTTTTTCAGCAATCTCCGCATTCCACCATATGGGCTTAGCTTTGCCCTTCCTGTCGATTCTTTTATAGGATTCGTTCGTTGCCTCAATTAAGACACCAGTCAAAGACTCCACTGCGGAGTCGAGCATGGACACACTGTCTATGAGAACCGGGCCCATAGGCAGCTTGTCCTCGAGTACACTCGCATAGATAGACCAGTTGGTCCTTCTTCTATTCGTGTAGGGTTTAGCTGAATCAACTCTAAAGGAGAAATTGAAATCAATATACATGTGATCAGAGAGGGAACAGTCCTTTGACACATTCCAATCGCTAATCATATCCGCGAACTTATCACTAATAAGCGTAACATCAAGAACCTCCCTTCTGTTAGTTACAATAAAGGTGGGCTCACTACCCCTATTAACTACTGTTAGTTCATTTTCTACTATGAAGTCCAAAAGCGACTCACCTCGTGGATTGACATCCGAGCTTCCCCAGATGGTATGATGTGCATTAGCATCAGCACATATTATTAGGGGGATGTTGCGCCTGCTGGCATACGACATCGCCTTCCTGGTTGTGGAGTTTGGTGGATTAGCACCCTGATCGTGTGCCATGTAGCAGCTCATGAACCAAACTGTTCTGGTTCTGCATTCTACTGCGACAGTGCAGGTGTCCTTATCGCTAAAATCAGAAAGAATGAAAGCTTTAAGGATGTTTTTGACCATAACGCAAGCCCTGGTCTTACCTTGATCGGCTGCGTACAGAGTACTATAGCCGTCTAAACTGAGTCCGCAAACCCTGTCTCTATACAACAATGGTTCTTGGATACATATAAGCTCCTCCGTGCCTGAAGCCAATCGGAGGAGAAGGGCAGCTGACGCCGCTTTAGAGTGATGAAGGTTGATTTGTGTAACCTTCATCATAGTTCATCGCTATGGACGACTGTGACGTTGGCATCCTCTGGGTCGTCGTCCGATTCCAGAAGGATGTCCTCATCGTCCGCCACTTCCATCTTGCCAAAGAAGTCACCCACAAGTCCACTGACCGATTGAGTGTCTTCATTGGCCGATGACGTAGCGGAATTGTCTTCCATATGCTCCGTTGATGCTGTTGCTGTTGTGGTAGTCACCGGAGCTTGAGGCTTCCCTTTGTCATCACCTTTGTAGACTCGGAGGAAGATAGTTCCAAATCCATAGAATATCTTCCCCTGTGTCTTCCGAAGTGACGGCAGAGAGTCACTGTTTATTATAACAGTGGCCTTCCTGGACTCTTCAACAGATTCAGAAACCCTCACTACTTTCCAGTCCTGTGTGGGTAGCTGGGGGTTACTGATCTGTTTAATTTCCAGGATCTCCTTGGGGTCGGATGGCTCAGCGGGGATCTTGGCAATAGATCTGGGCCTTTGCGGTACATCGGCCAGAGGTATTGCCTCAATCTTAGCGCCCTGCCAAACTTCCCCCAGGGACTCCACGGCAGCCTTGTACAGCAGCGCTGAACGCTCATCTGCACACGCTATCAGTTTAATGTGACCTTGATACCAGCCGGCATCTTCACATTGTGGTGGTGGTCCAGGGTTACCCCTTAAGACATTAAGGAACGCCCTACTAAGTGCGACGACAACCAGCTTCCAGTTCTTGGATGAAATGGTGCCGTCACTGGCGTTGCGGTCAATGATCGCCCAAATGAGGTGGTCTTTAGCCACATCTTTGTACGACCTGTTTTGCGGCCGTTGAGGCGTATATTTGGACCGTTTAGTCCCAGGAAGTGTGTCCTCCCCTGACCGTTGCCGTTTAGGCGCTGCTTCGGTTGGCTTCCGTTCAGGATTGCCTTACTCTGCAGAGGGAGGTCCACGTTTTAAACCCTCAATATGGGTTTTTGCCCACTGAAGAGAAGTTTTCTCCTGCTCAGTGAGCTCACCAACCGGTTTTTCACCAAGTCGGCTAATGATTTTGTAGGCGGAGCGCCTGGTTGTGAAGGCCCGTTTAGATGCATTTATGTGCCTTTGGGGTTTTTTGGTAGGTGCCGTAGAGGCTAAGGGAGGTGCATCAGAGAGCATCGAATCATTCTTCGTGGGCTCTCTTTGCACAGGTTTCGGCACATGGGAAACTGGATTTCTGGCAGACTGAGTCTGTACCGTCAAGCCAGCACCCGAGGAAGGGGTTTTGACAGGTTTTTCTCCCGTCCGGACCTGGGAAGCCTTAGAGGTACCTGGTTTCGAAGAACCCTGCACCAAGCTTGGTTTACGACCGCCTGACGGCTTAGTCGTGTGTTTTTGCGCACTAGTAGCTAACCGTCTAGCAGAGCCTGGCGCAACCACCTTGCTAGACGAGGTCTCAGTAGCATTCAACATACTACAGCCTGATACCGACGCTGTAGTAGTAGGGTCTCCGGGGATTATGAAGCCCTTTGTCGGATACTTAGGGCATGAATTTTCGGACATTTCGGGGGGGGTGAATTGGGGTTGCATTTTATGCCTAACTGCCAGGCGAAAGAATACCTGCCGCTTCTCTGGAGACAGACGCAGACCATCAGCCGCTCAATATGAGAACAGACGCTGATGGATTTTATTGCGGACCGACGGCCTTCAGGAGGCCTAACAGTTGACCGTAAAAGGCCAGCGGACGCATAGTCATTAGCCGCTCCAACTAGGAGAAAACAGACGCTAATAGACAGGGGGGGGTTTTTCAATAAACTAAAGCGTTTTTGAGTTGCGCGAACATATGTTAATCTATCTATACAATATATAATTTCTTAGTATGTCAGGATGTTTGCATGTATGTCCTTTTCTTTCCACAACTTTCTGAAGCCATCTGATGACATAGGAAGCTGAAATTTGGCACACTTGAAGTACTTTCTCTGCGGAAGATCGTAACGAAGCCATATTTTTGATTTTCGGCTTTTCAACTAGTATAACTATAAAGATCTGATAGAAAAGATGTTTTTTTATAATATGGTGAACTTTGGGCCCCACCCGGCACTGCTAGGCACCGTCGGATTGACCTGAAAAATTAGATCATGATTTCTTACACCAAACCTCATATTTTAAGCAGCGCAAACAATTAAATTAAAAAAAAAAATTGCGACCAGTCTAATACACACGTTTCTTTATCATTGTAAAACAAGTTAGAGTGCTATATTCGGCTGTGCCGAATCTTTGATACCCTCCACCGACACTTCGAATGTTTTAGGACAAATATCTGTATGATGTCTATTTATTATTATAATCTTTGTTAAAACAGGCATCTGCATTAAAATTTGTTGCGGTTTAGACCTATATAAAATTATTGATCGACAATTAGAATCAATTTTAAAAAGTTTGAGTAGAATATCAGTTTTAGATGAACTTAAATGATTTTCAAGAGAACAAATTATATAAAAGCCATGGTAAGCTATGAACCAATCATCCCAAATTCTGCAGAACGATTTCTGGTATTAAAAAACATAAATTTCAATACAGCGGTGCAATTAGTTCAAGCGTTTGCAGTAAATTTCAGAAGGCTGCTAAAATGGAATCTAAGGAAAATTATGGACCGTATATCACAAAATTGCATAACATTTTTTCTGGCCATATGAAGCTAAACTGGAAGAAAGTTTACCGCGTATTTAATTATTTTACCAGAGTGGGCTTTATATGAGGCCTATGGTAAGTTATGCACCGATCTTCACCAAATTTCACAGTGTCATTTCTAGTTCTATAAAACTATGATGTATCAAATTTTGTTATGATAGCGTTATTTTTTACGTTTTTAGGCGTACTAAGCTGTTTTCCGGGAGGAAGGTTTATATGGGGCCTAGAGTAAATTATGAACTGATCTTCACGAAATTTCACAGTTTTATTTCTAGTCCTGTAAAACTGTGCTGCACCAAATTTTGTTATGATAGCATTATTTTTTACGGATTTACGTTTACTAAGCTGTTTTCCGGGAATAAGGTTTATATGGGGACTATGGTAAATGATGGACCGTTCTTCCCAAAATTTTAAAGTCTTATTTCTCGTTCAATAAAACTGTGATGTACCAAATTTTGTTATGATAGCATTCTTTTTTACGTTTTAGGCGTACTAAGCTGTTTTCCGGGAGTAAGGTTTATATGGGGCCTATGGTAAATTATGGACCGATCTTCACGAAATTTCACAGTCTTATTTTTAGTTCCAAAAAATTTTGACGTACCAAATTTTGTTATGATACCATTATTTTTTACGGATTTAGGCGTCTAAACTGTTTTCTGGAAGTAGGTTTTATATGGGGCCTATGGTAAATTATGGACCGATCTTCGCGAAACTTTCATTTCTAGTCCTATTTAACTGTGACGTGCCAAAATTTTTTATAATAGCATTGTAAGTTAGGGTTTTAGGCTTACTATACTGTTTTCTGGGAGTAGGGCTTATATGGGGCCTAGGGTAAATCATGAACGGATCTTCAAGATATTTCACAGCGTGATTTCCAGTTAAATATAACGAACTGTTGCGAAATCTTATATCATTCTGTGCATTTTTCCACCATTTATGTTAGTTTTTGTAACAAAATTATCAATTTTTTTTAGGTGGTGGTTCCACATTTTGATTCATAGCTCAGATCCTATTGAACCGATTTTGCTGGATTTCAATCCCAAACTGCTTAGGATAACTACAAGTACTCTGACACCAAGTTTGTTTATTTCTTTTGAGTTTTTCGAAAGTGAGCGTGTTTTCAACAGACGGACAGACGGACAGACAGACGGACATGGCTAAATCGACTTAAAATTACTCAAGGACCCAGAATATATATACTTTATAGGGTCTGAGATGAATAATAAAAAAGATTCACACGGAATGACAAACTTAATATACCCTCTTCACAACTAATTGTGGTGGAGGGTATAAAAAGAAACATTATAGAACATTAAAATATTATGTTTGTCTACAGTATCACTACGATTGTTCTGTTTTTTAACGAAGAACAGAACGCTATATAATGTTCGGCTCTTTCTTCAAAATAGTTACGAACGGTATTAATTGTTATGTTCGTCTACACAAACACTAAAAAAATAAATATCGTTCGTGAGCCGAACGCTAAATAATGTTCTGTTTATTTTCAAACACTGATTTAAAGGATTATTGGGAGTGGGCTTTATATGGGACCGTTAGAAAATATGGACTAGTCTTCATGAAATTTAACAGTGTAATTTTCAGTCTTACGACAGACCAAATTTTACTACAATAACATTATTCATAACGATTTAAGGCATACTAAAGTGTTAAATTATTGACCGATCATCACAAAATGTTGGAGTATTATCTCATGTAAAACAAGTTTGTGCAATTTAATAACAATCGTTGCATTGCGCCACTAATAAATGTAGGTTTTTGTAACAGAAATGTACATTTTTTAGGGGGGTTGGTCCACATTTGAATTCATAACTCTTGACCTACTGAACCGATTGTGCTAGATTTCAATCCCAAACTGGAAAGATGATCTAGAAACACATAGACACCAATACAAAAGTTTTTTTAGTAATGCGAAAATAAGCGGAATTTTTAAAGACCGACCGATATGTCTAAATTGACTAAGAATAACTCAAGGATCCAGTATATAGATATCTTAAAGGGATAAATATGAACATTAATAAAGTTTCACACCGAATGACAAACTTAGTACACCCCCTTCACAACTAGTTATGGATGGTATAAAAAGAATATGGTGGGATATTTTTTTATTGCTTGAGAATTGTAACAAAAACACACAGACAACAACATTCAAATAAACATTTAGTTTTTTAGCAGACGAAAACCAACAGCGAAAAAATGCAAAAAATAACGCGGAGGAGGAAAAAAGTGTAGAAAATAACAAAAACAAACACTGAACAACATTTATAAATTATGAGAATCGCACAGTAAATTGAAATGTTACTGGCTTCCTTTTTTCTATGATTCCATTCTATTTTTATTTCGTTGGTTATGGTTTCGTCGAAGTTCAATGGTTGACTTCTATGTGGCGGTCGGTGGTGGGCAATCTTGGAATGAATGAGTAAATTGATCTATTTTCTAAAAAAGCTATGTTATATTCATAAAGCTTACTACATTATTGAATATAAAGGGAGATTTAAATAAATGTTTCCAAAATTTAATTAAACACCAGGACATATCTATTAATTTTAATTACAACAACAATTTAAATTTTCCTTTTACCTCAATTCTTCCCAAAGTGTTCCATATATGTTCGTAGCTTTCCCTCAACAATAAATTTCAGTGTATTTATCAAATATGAAAAATTGGGAATTTAGCACGCCATACAGAAATCTTATTAATTATAAAATTTGTATTCCCGAAAATAACTGCGATAATTTTCGTTTTATTTTTCGAACAAAAGTTTAACTAAAGTTTTTTTAAAAAGTTGAGTCAGTCTACTACTTCAGCAACAATTTGTATGAAACTACAAATGACGTTTATAATAATTTTATTTAATTTTGAATGAAAATTTTAATAAAATGTTTTAAAAAAATTAATATAAATACAAAAGTGCTGGTTCACACTCTTCAAGTTTTAACCGTCAAGTCTGGAGCTTTTAGTAGAAAACAGAATGCCATTTCATTTCTCTCTCTCCTAAAAATTCAAGACTTGGCGGCCAAAAACTTGAAGAGTGTGAACCAGCACTAACATTGTTGTGGGCAAAATTCTTAAATGAAAATGTGTGTCGTTGCGAAAAAAAAATTGTTGCATTATTGTGAACGCCAGCGAAAATGTTGCTGCCATTGTGAGCGAAGCTTTAAGCTTTGAAAATTGTTCTCAATTCAAGCCAGAAATAGATTTCTTATTGATTAAACTGTGATTTACTGCCTGTTTTTAGAAAACGTAAGGAAGTGAGTGAGTGAGAAATTATATTGAAAACAAAAACAAATTTTCGTTTTTTATTGTTGTTTTAAATATAATTTCTCACTCACTCACTTGCTTACGTTTTCTAAAAACAGGCAGTATGACTGTAAAATTCTTTATTTATTTTTGTGGTTCCTATATTACTGCAGTATAAAGATTGTATGTAACGGTATCGTGGATATTGACTTATTTTTACGCTGTAGTACGTAGTTTTACTTAAACTTTAGGGAAATTTTCAGGCTATCTTTGTGGCCAGCAAAATCTCTGTGTGTGTATTGCAAAGTATTATTTTTAAATAAAAACAAGTAAGAGTGCTATATTCGGTTGTGCCGAATCTTATATACCCTTCACCATTGTGCGAGCAGAATACAGAGCAACTAGGCAAAAACTAAATAATTTTTACATATACATACATATTTATAATACTTAAAACTTCATTATAAATGAAATTTAAAAAGCGAAAACTGATAAATATTCTTTTTTAAATCGTTTTTAGAACATAAAAATATAAAAAAAAAAAATTCTTCTTAAAAACCAAGATTCGAACCAGGGAACTCACAGTTTAGAACTTAACACACCCCCTAGACAACATTTACTGTTTACAACGCAACACAGTTTTTTGTTTGTTTTCTTTTTGTAAAGGCACTGTTGTCATACCGTAGATTTATCTCTTTTTTTGTGAGTTTTTAAGTAGCAAAAAAAAACACAAAAATTCCTAGTTTCTATTTGTTAAAATTATTTCGTTAAATATATGAAATAATAAAGAGGGGTGGTAACAAAAATTATATTATGCATAATGCTAGTTTATGCAAACAAATGCGAAGGGGGGGAGAGAAGACACGCCAACCGGATTTGAACTTCGCTTTTCATACCAGAATATATACACTTTATAGGGTGTAAGACCTTCGGTGAAGGGTATCAAAAACAAAGGTGAAGGGTATCAAAAACAAACTTAATTATAAAAAAAGAGTAATTTTGGGGATTTCAGTATTTTGGTCATAACTCTGCTATTTCTTAACCGATTTGACAGATTTATATACCGACGCGATAAAGAAGAAATTTGCCAGTTATTTTGGTTATAAAAAATGGGTATTGTTCAAAAATAAATTAATAGTTTGGTCATAACTTTTTCGTATCTGAACCGATTTTCCCGAGTTTTTCAGAAAATATTTTCTATTTAGAATTTCCGATCTTTTGATATATAAAGCGTAACCATATTACAGTCAAAAAATTCAGATTTTTATACAATTTTTAATACTTTTTGTATGGGAGGTACCACGCTCACTTCTCCAATCCCGCCCACATTTTGTGGGATGGTGTGTATTTATAACTTAAATGTTTGTACCTAATTTGACTGACTTTTTTCTATACAGAAAAAAGTAATAAAAATACAACAACCACAAGGGATTTTTTGCAGTCGTGGTTGTTTGGTCATATCTCAGCCATTGTTGGACCGATCTCGCTGAATTTTAATAGCAAGAAATGGTGGACTATATGTGACACAAATGTGAAATAACCTAGCCGCTATCATGTCTGGAGTCTCCGGAAAACACATATCAAATTTCCGATCTTTTGATATATAAAGCGTAACCATATTACAGTCAAAAAATTCAGATTTCTATACAATTTTTAATACTTTTTGTATGGGAGGTACCACGCCCACTTCTCCAATCCCGCCCACATTTTGTGGGATGGTGTGTATTTATAACTTAAATGTTTGTACCTAATTTGACTGACTTTTTTCTATACAGAAAATAGTAATAAAAATACAACAACCACAAGGGATTTTTTTTAGTCGTGGTTTTTTGGTCATATCTCAGCCATTGTTGGACCGATATGGCTGAATTTTAATAGCAAGAAATGGTGGACTATATGTGACACAAATATAAAACAATCTAGCCGCTATCATGTCTGGAGTCTCCGGAAAACACATATCAAACGTAAGACGGACAGACGGTCAGACGGACGGACGGACCGACGGACGGACATCGTTAAATCACTTTTCTCCTCATAAGGTTCCAGAATATATATACTTTATATGGTCTAAGATCACTATTGTAGAAATTACAAACGGAATGACTATATCCTTTTCCACCTGTGCTGAAGGGTATAATTATTGAGGCTATAATTTAAAGCCTGGAAAGTGAAGATTTTCTTTTTTTAAGGCGTCAAATGTCTGCTCCTTCTAAATAAAATGCGACATTATCTGATATTTTGGAGATTGTATTTTAAATATCTAATTTGCATTAGGTCACCTCCGTTAAATTCTTTTAAATTAAACCGAAATCGTCCCAATATTTTTTTCTTTATGTGTGTGCCTTTAACATATGCGGAGGTCCATAAAAGAAGGTTCATAACAAAACAATTTCACTTCAAATTATTTGTTTTTTTTACTGCAAACGTTTTTACATAACCTAGAATAGCCATTTTTATAAAATAGTGATGTACATTTACATTGTTCAATAACAAATGTTATGTTTTAGAATTAAATGAGACATTTCCACGTCTATTCATTTAACAACTGCGGAATATTAGTGAAAAGTGAATAGTAACAAAAATTAAGTGTTTATTTTCCATAAAATTTATTAAACTTAAGATTCAAAGATAATATTACAATATTATTGAAATGACCATGAATTTGATCAAAACGCAACCATTTGAAATTTGTTTTCCAAAAAATTTAAAAACCAAACATGTATTTGCAACGTAACGTTAGGCTAACATTAGAGAACCTTTTTATGCATAATCTTGGCAAGAAAACCGGAACAGCTGATCCGCAACGTATGTGCTTACTTAAGAGTTTTTTTTATGATTTATTTATACATTTTAAATCATACTGGCTTTAGTTCTTTTTTACATATCCAAAACATTTTTATAGTGGAAGTGTTGCGTTTTACTATGGACTTACTCCATATATTTACAATTTAAAAATTTTTTAGTTGTCAGCGGTTGTACACTGAAAAAAAAAAATAAATATACAAAAATCTGTTTTACAATGTACACCCATTAAAATATTAAGTAAAATATACGAATATTTTTGAAAATTTGGGAAATTTTTAATTATTTAAACCTCTTCTTGCTGCCTTAATTGGAAAAACACTTCATACTTTTGGTTAAGATTTTAGAAAAATTAACAGATTACATAAAATCATGTATCAGATAATATGGAATTATGTGTCATATGTTCTTGAATGAAAAGATTCTAAGAAAAATTTTTCGTAAAGCATTAAAAGTTTCTTAGTCATTAACAAAAACTGGAAAACAAATTCGTTTGCTTGTTTGTTTTAGTATTAAAAAGGCGAGAGTTTACTAGTACGTTTGTTTTTTGTAGTGTATATTTTTTTTTGTCCTGTAAAAATGTCTATGTATTGGAGAAAATAAACACATGGATTGCAGTAGAAATGAGTGTCTAAGTAAATCATACTGGTAACCTAGTTTTTGGTCATAACGTTTTTGTTTTAGTGTTCAATTTTGTGAATTTTTTCTATATTAAAGTTAAATATTATAGATCTGCCAGTTATAGAAAAAAAAAACTAAGACAAACTACAAACTAAAAAATATTGATTACAGAGTTGGTAATGGAAACAAATTTTAATTAATTTTAAAAAAATATTATTAATATTATTACAGGATGATAGTTCCCAGTGCATTAGTAACTATATTAAGCATCTTAATTAAAATTTATGATAATCTTATTAAATTTTTAGTTTTTCATTTCGACTAAAACAAAAAGAACTTTATTTTTTGTTTACAACTTTACTTTTTATTAAGGTCTTTAAACGTTTAGTGATGTATCAACTTTTCAAGCTGTTTCCGAACAATATGTCTAGCTTTGATATTTATACAGTTTCACCTACTTCTTCCCCTTTATGTCTTCTAGGCCAATGGCTGTAAAATTTTGTTCAACAAATATGGGTTAAAGTCATAATATACAGATGTTAACACTTTGTGTAAAAATATGCATGTCAACAATAAAATAAAACTACTATAAACATACATTCTCAAAACTTTCCATTATTTTCCGCCGGGTTCCTGCAACAACCATTTTACTTTTTTCTTTTGCTTGTTTGCACATTTGACTTTATTAAAGTTGATTTTTGTTTTCATTTTTCATAAAGTACCCTACAATGGAATTGAGAGGTTGAGAAAAGTTATTCAAATATAAAATCAAGGCAGAATTTAAGAAATTCACAAGCTAATTAAACTAAGAGGAGTTTGTTAAATTTGTATCGATAATGATATAAATAAAAAAAAAACTTTAAAATTGGGACTATTCATTTTAATTAGGCAGGAAATTTTTTTATAACTTCATTTAGTTAAATGTGTATGCGTTCATTTTGGGTATTTCCTCGTTAAATTATTTTGTTGTATCAGTAGAACTGTAAAGGTGCTATCAGACGGGATGTATTTTACATACATATGTACTGTCACTTTTCTTACCCATATGTAATTCCGTATGTATGTCAAAATTTCCATTTTACATACGATTCATAATTTTTGCTATCACACCTGCTTATGTTTTTCCTTATGACATAACCTATAAACTAAAGCTGACTTTTGTTTACGTTTCAAAACAAACCAGCTGTTTTGCTTATGTTTGCCACAGGAAAATAGAGCGTGTTCTAATCGAAAAAGTTACATATGTATTTCCACATGTATTTTATAAATGCAAAGTTTCATATGTATCACACGTGTGTACAACTTTTACAGATGGAAAATTTGACAGTACATATGTAAAATACATCCCGTCTGATAGCACCTTCAGTAGTTTTTTTTTTTTTGGTTTTTTTTTTTGATTACTCAACATATTATTTTGTAGGCGAAGTTTTTCAGAGCTAATTAATATGGAGATTAATAAGATGGTAAAAAAAATTGTCAGCAAATGATTTGCTTTAAAATATCTGGACAAAAAAAACAAAACCACATTTTTGTTTAAAATTGGACATTCTGTAGCTCGTTTCTGTATTTCTCGCATCGTAAAATTTCTCACATGGGAGAAAAAAGTTTTTCTGTATTTGAATGCGAAAACAGACAACACAGATTTTGTTTTAGCTGGAATATTTCCAGTAATCAAGTGTCAAATAAAAGAGAAACTTCAACGAAAGAAATACTTATAATAAGACCAGAGCTGCCAGATTTGACGATTAATCGTCATTTTGACGATTTTCTTGTTCCGAAATTAGCAAAGAGCCGGTTTGCTGATTTTTTCTAAAAAAAGGACGATGTTATTTAGTCTTTGAAAATGTACAATTTTAAATCTTTTTATATGTTTGGTTACTGGGCATTAGAAAAAAAGATATCTTTAGAAAAAAGGCCGCCTTAATTTTCATATTTATCCCTATTGCGAAAATTGTCCTCGAAATTGTTTGCCTCTTCCCTAAAAAATAAATTGGCAAAAGCAAAATTTCGAGGGAAAAGTGTTTCCTTTTATTCCCGTGATTATTTAATACAATTGTTTGTGTTAAAACCATTACCCCATTTTTTGGTCAATATAGAACAAAGTTTGAGTCAAGATGATTTAAATAAAACAATCTTAAGTGCTTCACCATAGCATTAAATATCGCATCAAAACCTTAATTTCGAGAGGATGCTTGCTTGTATGAGGACCAGGTGAAGTTATAAACCGACTTGATTTTTTTTTTATAAAAATTTTTATTTCATTTTTTGTTCAATATGCCACGCCTTTGTGTGACTTCTTCAAAGAACAATAAAAATAACAACTTAAAATTGTTATCGGATTAAAGAAAATAAATAATTTTATAAAAAATAGACTTCAAGCTTAATAAAATAAATATAAATTTAAAAAAATTAAGGTCGAACAATAGACAATTTATATGTATGTATGTATAAAATACCCAACCTGCTAGCATTTAAGTTTATTATTATTTGTAAAAATCACCTAAATGAATCTTTTCAGATCAGTTTTGATGATTAAAAACGGATTTGTCCCTTGAGTGATAGGAAATGGGTTCATAGATGATTCATTTATATGTTAAAATAATGATTTTTAAATATTTTGAATTTTTGTTTTTGCCAAATCAAAAAATAAAAAAAAGCTTGGATAAAAAAGAAGCCCAAAAATTATTGACAATTTATGAGCATAAATGTTAGTGCAAATTGTTTCTTTTCTTCTTTTTTTGGTTCAAAATAAAGCTGGTTTGAATAATCAAAAGCCATAATGGTGCTGATTTTATCGGCGAAAAATTAAAAAACATGGCAATGAAAAAATTATATTAAATATAATTAAAAACTATATAATTTGCGATTGAAAAATGAGACGAAAACGATTCAATAATGGTTATAAAAACTAACATTAAAAGGATCAAAAATTGTATCACATATGATTCTTTCAGGTGATTCATCTGTAGGGTACCATTTTCTCACAACGAGAGTATGATTTATGATTGAAAAATGAGCTCATATACGGGTATTTTGCTCGTGAAGCTGATTCCTAAATGATTAAATTATGATACAAAATGCTAGCTGGGCATGAACGTTAACACTATGCTTTTGTTTGATTATGTTTAAAAAAAATCGAACAAAATTTGTTTAAAATTAATTTGAATATTTGAAACAAAAAAGACGATCTAATAATTTTTTTCAGGAATTTGACAGAATAAAACCAAAACAAGGAAAGGCTAAAAAATTTATTCATTTAAATTCCTTCTATTTTTTTATTTATTTAAAAAAAAAAGTATATAAACATATTTTAAATTTAAAATATGTACATTTTGTTTTTCTCACACCAATTTCAAATGTGACTTATTTTGACAGTTGTTGGAAGAAACTTTTCGCAAAATATTGTTGCAGAAACTCTTTTTCTCACATCCTTCCAATAATTGCTGGAAAATTATTTAAATGACAGATTCGCAAAGAAAAGATAAAGAAACAGAAACACTTTACAGAAAAGTTTTACGATGTGAGAAATACAGAATACAGTGCTACTGATTTCGAACAAAACTTCACTCGCCACAATTAAAAATTAGACTGATAGGCGAAATTTGTACCTAAGTGCTGATTTTTTTAATTGATTCGTAAATCGATTTTAAGCTAAAAAAGGTACCTAGTAATTCGTTTCAGTTCACCGCAATCCTTAAATTTTTACTTAAATTTTGTTTTTATTTTATTTCCATTTTTGTATTTATTTGGTTTTGTGTAAATTTTTATGTTTTGTTACATTTTATTTATTCCGTGTTTTCTCTTATTTTTTTTTTTTTTGTTCACAGTGCAATGTCTACAAATCAAAAAATGTAATTTGTTGTAAATTTTGCAGGCGCCTGCAGATGGCTCCCACTTGTGTTCATTCACTTCATTTCGTTAGTTTTTTGTTTGCGTTCAACTAAGCTTGGTGACAGTTTTCTCTTACTTACTCCCCATATTTTTATTTTTTTTTTTCACTTTTCTATAAAATTATTTTTATGCTCATGCCTTTTATACGTTGTGACTTTGGTTTCATTTTCATTAAGCGGAAATTTTTCATTTCCTTGTAGAAAAAAGTAAAATACTTTTGTTGTTCCTTTTGTTTATTCTTTTATTTTTTTTTTTTTTTTTTTTTTGTTGAACAAACAACATGAGAATTTTTATGTGACGTTTGTGTTGCAAAGCAATAAAATACATATTTATTTGTCTGAAATTATTTGTGACAAATGTTAATAATAATTCTTCTAAAGTTACTAAATGATTTAATATCTGAAGTACTTATTAAAACAAAGCGGAAGTTTAAACTCCATTAATTTGATTTTTCTTACACAATACTACACAGAAAAAATTCTCGCCTTTTTTCAATTAAACCATTACTTAAAATCAGTTTTAATTAAAAATATAATCAAGTGAATTAAACTTAATATCAAAAATATTATTGCAGAGCATTTTGTTAATTAAAAAAAAATAGTCAATTGATATAATTAATTTGATTCCTAATACAAATTTAACTAATTTAAATTTTTTAATTGAAATTAATTTCTATTTTTTTTTTCTGTGTAACGAAATTTACACAAAAAACCGTACACAGAAAGAAAAAAACTCGGGAAAAATAAAGTTTTTTACACATACTTAAAGTACGAGTCGTGCCTTAAAATAGAACTACGAATAAAACTAAAATGTACTTAAAACAATCCCAAATGGAAATACTCTAAAAAATCAAATAACGAAAATAACAGTTATATTGGAATTTTTAAACAAAAAAATCATATAGAAATAAATGTCGAAAAACTGATTCAAGTATACCATATTGTTCCTCATGCACTTGTCAATGATAAAATATATTGATTTTTATAATTTTGATTTTTATATTTGCGATCAAATAACTGTTAAGTTATTTTTTGACTTTTATTTTTTTGAACAAAAATAACTGTTATTGTTTGATTTTTATTTTTTCGATCAAAAATAACAGTTATTTTTTGATTTTTACTTTTTTGAACAAAAATAACTGTTATTTTTTGATTTTTATTTTTTCGAGCAAAAATAAAAGTTATTCTCTAAATAAATGTACGTAATTTAATAATTTAGTTGGCTTTAAATTTTTATTTTAGTGTGTAATTATCATAGGAATTTCTTATGCACATTAAAATAATTATTAAAGTCATCTAAATTATTAAAACACGTACATTTATTTAGAGAATAACTTTTATTTTTGCTCGAAAAAATAAAAATCAATATATAACTGTAACTTTTGTTCAAAAAAATAAAAATCAAAAAATTACTGTTATTTTCGATCGAAAAAATAAAAATCAAAAAATAACAGTTATTTTTGTTCAAAAAAATAAAAATCAAAAAATAACTGTTATTTTTGTTCAAAAAAATAAAAATCAAAAAATAACTGTTTTCATCTGACTTTTATTAAAAAAGGCATAACTGTTACGGTCCCTGAAAATAAGTATAAAATTCTTAAAGCACGTAAAAAAAGATTGAACTCTGAGAATAAAACTACAAAGTGAGAGTTTAAATCTCATATAACTTATTAATCTAATCTCTTAGCATTAAATTCTATATGCGTGCTTGTGCTTGTCTAAACTGCAACAACACCACACAATTAGGTAAAAAACGATTTGCTTATTTTGTATGGAAACAACAAAAACAACAGAACAAGAAGAGAAACATACACTACTTTCATGTTTAAAAAGTTAAATGATAAGCAAAAGTTCCCATTTAGTTCATATTTTTAGTTAAATATGTACATCAAAACATTATGGTAGTGTTGTATAATTAAAATTCTGTAAGGTGTAAAATGGGTAAGCAAATCAATCATAATAATATTCACCTTTTGTCTCTGGTTCCCTGGGGTAATAGTTAACTTCAGAATCAATCTTATTTCACTTTCAGATTATTTCAAGTACGAACTCGGGCTTAAATCAACTTTATAATACTTGGATTTTGAGATTGATTCATTTTTAGTTTTACTTAAATCCATCTCATTTTTGGATTATTTCAAGTACGAATTCGGGATTAAATATGGATAAGTTAAGTAATTCGCACCTGAATAATCCGTTCTTTAATTAATCTTTCTATACTTGTTTCAAGAATCCGTACTCACCTTAGTAATGATGCCGCTTCAGAATGATTTAAGTACGGAGGGATTGATTTTTCTTTTCAGTGTAATTTTCTATATTGACAGCGTTGTTGCAAGATAAGTCAAAAATTATTAAGTACAAATTGGCTGGGAAGTTATAACTCACCCAACTTAAAATTCAGACCTTACAGTTTTTTTGGATGTATGTAAAATGCTCCTACTGGATTGCGCTTCACTTTAGAACAGGGTTTCCATAATTCCCAAGGAGATGGAAAACGTCATACATAATGGTTAATACTTCGAATAAATTAACAACTACAATTAGAGTCGGAAAAAGCCAACCAATTGTAGGGGAATGTAAGAAAAGATAAACCTTATATTTATTGTTGGAGTTTTGCTTAACAATTGATATCGTTGGCATGAAAAACTTGAACGTTTGTAATTCTCGTTCGTTTTACATTTTTTTTTTTTTTTTTGTTTAATATCTTTAGCTTTTTCAAATTTTTTGGAAAAAGGTTTCGTGATGAACTGGCCTTAGCAACCAGTGAAATGCGCACAAAAACTAGCTTTCCCTACACAATAAATTTCAGTGTATTTATCAAATATGAAAAATTGGGAATTAAGCTCGTCGTACAGAAATCGTATTAATAATAAATTTTGTATTCCCGAAAACAACTTTGATTAGAATTGATATCGTTAGCATGTAAAACTTGAACGTTTGTAATTCTCATTGTAATTATTTGTATAATATCTTCAGCTTTTTCAAATTCTTTGGAAAAAGGTTTCCTGATGAACTGGCCTAAGCAACCAGTGCAAAGCGCATAGAAACTATTTTTCCCTTAACAATAAATTTCAGTGTATTCATCAAAAATAAAAATTGGAAATTAATTTTTTTAATCATCGTTCGTCGTTTTAACATGATTGTATTTGGATGCGCATTTAGTTTAAGCGGTGGAATTATATAAATAAGAAATTCGGATTACTTTACTGCTAATTATGTCCCGAACTAGATGTAAACTCAAATCCGATAAGAAAGGCGATGTTTAAAGTTTGATGATCTGAAATTTCGAACTCCAAAAGAAGGGGAGTCAAAATTAACACAATTTTTAATTTTATATTAAAAAAAAAAAAACGAAAAACTTTATCTCCACTTGTTTCAAACAACTTAATGCTTTTAACCCTAGAACACACACCCGGGTACAAATGTATCCACTTGCAACTTTGCAGTGCTGTAACTCAGGAACGGCTTAACTTAAGAAATAGGGGTTTCGGATCTAGGAAACATAAGTAATTTCTAATTGTTTAAAGTTTATTTGATGCAATTCGGATCAGTGGTTCAGGAGCTACGAGCTTCCAAAGTCGACACCTACGTAAACACACACCCGGGATGCGTTTGTACCACACCAGTTTATATCAAAATAAAAGGCAACAAACCATTTTATAGTGTGTTAAAATTCGGTATTGGTGATCGAATGATCAAGACACATTGGCTTCTTACATTTGCCACAAACCTTTCTGGTTTTTATACGTCGTTTTGTTTCTTGAGCATAACATAGGAAGCAGGAACCGCTAATAGGTATTGGCGTGCGGGCTGCGGCAGATGTCGATGGTGCCGTGCCGTGCCGGTTGAAATTTGACTCAACCGCGATTTTAGTGTAGAAAATTTCGCGTGACTTACCGTTTCAGTGCACGTTCTACAATAATTGGCATACACAATGCTTCCGCCAAGCTGAGAACAAGCATGGGTTGTTTATGTCATATACAATATACGCTGCAAGAGCTGTTATGTCCAACATGTTGAAAAATAATGACAATGGCCAACGCTTCGTCTGTCGTTGTGTAGGATATTCACTGAACAATTGGTCCATTTTATCAACGCCACCCTTGGTCATACTATAAAATTCTATGATTTCAGGCTTCCCACCCTCAGCTATCTCGCCATCATAGTGCATATATGAAAGCAGCGTCACTGATTTATTTTTTCGTGGCACATAAGAGCACATCGTCAAATTTTTTTCTAAAGCCGAATAATGATGAATAAATTGGCCTGTCCTTGTGCGCCTTTATTTCCGCAGGTGAGGAGAACTTCTGCAACTGACAACGTCGTGAAAAAATTTTCCATTGTAATATTTCTTCCACTTCCTTTGTATCTGCTTGTATCTTGCCTTGGTTAGTTTCCCTTCCGGTCGCTGCTTGGCCAGTATAAGTTTGACCGTGCAGTGGATATGCATTTTCGGCATCGCAAATCCACCAAACTTTTATACTATATTTTGCAGGTTTTTATGGTATATTCTGTGTAAACCGTGTGCGTCCACGGAAAGGAAATAATTGTTCGTCAATGGTTAAATTTTCACTATGTTTGTAGTGTGCTTGAAGATTGGCATTCATAATGAGCCACAACTCACTGATCGGTGCTGCTTTATCAGTTTGTGCGTGCAGCCCGATTGTTTGCGTCGTCAAGTCTTATAAATCGCAATATTGAGCAAAAACGGTAGACTCCCATCGTGGTGTGATACAGAGGATAGCTTTTGACATTCCACAAATCTCGAACACTTTCCGAATTGCTATGGTTTGCGCCAGTCATAAGAAGTATGTCAAAAAATGCATACAACTCTGCTACCTTCAGTGACTTCCATGACTTGGGAGTTGCATCAGGGTGCCTCATGTTGTAAGCATTATACGTTGCTATTACTTTCTTGTTTGTGTGACGCATAATTATTTGCGCCACTTCTCAGCTCATAAAGCATTTGAATGTTTTCTCTATTGAGAACAAATACTTGTTTATCACTTGAATAATAGTTGCATGCATGCACTCTTTTGCTTAAAAAATTAACCGTTTAGGAAATTTTGAATACGGCAATTAGTAAAGAAAACGCTACTTCGATTCCAAGAAAATAATTTTCTTTAAAAATGGACAAGTTTTTGAAGGAGGTGGTGAGGAAACTGAAAGTGTCTTTTGGCTATAAATGTACACATCTGTGGGAAGAGGACGTATTTTCTCACTGACAGGACTCTACTTTAAATTAAGAAAAAGACTGTCAAAAGATTTTGTAAATGCTTATTCTGCACTTAAATCCTATTTTTAAAGAAGCATTTTTTAATATTTTGCTTAAAAAATGTAAACTATTTTGATATTATGTCAAGGGTTTGCATATAAAGAACTGAAATTTTTAACTTACGTTATTTTGTTGAAATATTTATGGTTTTTAATCCAAATTTTTAATATTTTTAATTAGGCTTAAGTTCATCAAATTTAATCTTCATTAAATTATTTTTATGAAGAAAGGAATTTTACAACATGAAAATTAATCAAAATTTTTATTGATAATCTTTCATTCTTGACCGTGGCCGGGGTTCGAACCCTGGCCGGCAGGTTACCATGACAAATTATTAAATTATATTTTGCACCAAAGGTTTTCTTGGGAGTCAAAAATTAATTAATAAGGTTTTGTTAGAATGTGCTAAATTCCCAATTCACTATTGCTTAACTATTGATGCTATTGCACCATTTTTTTATTAATCCTTATGTGAGTGACAAAAAAAACACCTTTAACAGAGTGACAGGGTACCCTGGTACCACATACAATAAATACGAAAATTTTACATTATATTACAATATATATAAGAAAATTTATTTAACAAAATGTAAAATATAAGTTTTTGCAATGTCTAACATAAACAGGAATCGGGGGATTTCCCTTTGGCTTTATGATTGATCGACAAATACATCTACTTGCTACTGCTTTCATACATTACTATGTTCATACATGAATAAGTTCGGTGAGCGCAAGAAGAAGGTAAAGTGCAATAACAACATTGGCTTCTTGTTCTAAACAAGCACGCTTTCCATAGATACAAATGATATATAAAACGAATGTGAACATATTCTGAAAATGTGCGATATAATATCAGAAGCATCCGATGCAAAACATATGGGATAAATAGAGGACAACTAGGATTCATATGATTCTGACGGGAGTGAAGAAACAACTGAAGAACATGGAAAGAATGGTTGTCATTGGCGTCTTGATCGCTATCCGGAATACCAATACATCAACAGAAATTACGGCAACGCAGAGGTCCTGATCCTGGCTTAAATATAGGAGCACCTAAGGACGTATTTAACACTTAATTATCCAGTGAGATGTGCGATATAATTTTGCGTGAAAGTAATAGTAATTTCAGAGTTGTCGGCAGTTGCTCTATGTGCCAAAAAAAAAAGGAGGGCTTGCGCAAGTTGTATCGAACATTAAATTCACCGTCCTCTGTGTGAATCCTTCTTCCAAGGATCTCAGTACACAATTTTTTTTTCTGATTTGTTCTATAGTGAAGTGTATATAATTTCTATTTTTTGTGCTTTCTTCAAGCCTTTTGTTTGAATAAACAATATAAACGAAATATGTATATGTACAAAATAACTAATTTTCATTAATGTGAAAAGTAAAAAAAAATATTCCAGTTTATTCAATTCAACATGCTTTTAAGCTGATATTCATTACAATAAATTAAATTATACTAAAAAATAAATGTTATTTTAGATATTTTCGTTAAGGTACCTGGGTACCCTGTCACTCCGTAAAGGGTGCAAAATATAAATTGACCCACAGAACCCTTTCAAATTAAGAAATTAAGCTAATGTTTATTTAAATATATTTAAAACACAATAATAAGAGTTCTCAAGAGGTTCCACTCCCTTAAGAAACTTCAAACAAACAAAAAATGCAATTAAAGATTAAAAAGTTACCCGGGTACCCTGTCACTCACATAAGGGTTAAGCAGGAATTCGAGAAATAAATCATGTTTTCCCGGAAAATGAAAAAAATCTATTAATGGCACTTTCAGCTGGTTCTCTGACACTGATTAATATAAAAAGCACTATTATTAAAATGATAAACATTAAGAAATAAAAAAAAATAAGGAAAGTTCAGGATTTTCTCCGGAGTTTTGTGTATATGGGTTCAGGTTGCAAGTTACACTGGCGCTACACTCGCGAAAAATATATGTAAGTTCATTTTAACTTTTAAGATCATGAGGTGACTTTGGTTCGTAGAAAACAAGACCTAAGAGATATCAGTTTACTAAATAATTCTTATCCAAGACTTAGTTGAAGGATCTCTCTGTGTGTTAAGTACGTACATTGGTATACAAAACAAGTACATGAGCAGTGAATATACTAGAAATGTCTTCCACTAGCTTTAGCTGTCTGACTTTTAAATAGTTTCTCTGCTTCTAGAATAGTATTCCCCAGCACTGTTCAATGTTTTTGCGAATTCCACACTCTTATAGAAAATTGTATTTTTATACTATTTGCCATAGGTGGAAAGGGTAAATGGTCGTTTTAAGAGAAAATTCCATATCTTGACACATTTCGTCAACAAGAAATTAATTTTTTTTTAAGAAAATTTCTGTATTTGGCCATGTACTGGGATTCGACATGAAGTGAAATTTTAAAATTGCCGTAGTTTTTCCTGATCGAAAGAAAAGTTTTGGTTAAGATAAAGTAGTACTTAACGAATGCACCAGAAAAATGGGATTATTTCTATAAACTTTAAGGCCCTAAATTTGTAAAACGCAAACGCAATGCCAAAATTATATTGAAAGCAAAAACAAAATCGAAAATATATCATAATTTTGTTGTTTTCTATAGAAATGTAAATTGAATTTTTAAATTTTAAACGCTGCATATCTTGTGGCGTTGATAATTTAAAAACGCAATATGTATTCCTGTAGAAAGCAACAACAAAATGTTGACACATTTTTAACATTGTTTTTGTTTTCAATGTTATTTTTGGCGTTGCGTTTGCGTTTTACAAATTTAGGGCCTAAAAATTTCGTAGTTTTCAATACCACTCGACCTGAGTTCCAGAACATGGCAGCTATTTACTTTGTTTGGCGTTAAGCGTAACTACCTCTTCACTTAGTGAAAGCTTGTTATTCCCTTTACTATTTCTAAAATATTGAACTTAGACTTTAAGGAGCATAAAGACGACATGATTTTTACATCTGAATTGTCAATTTTGCAAGTCACATGTAGTTGTGCATGTCTGTCAAAATTGCTATTTTACATAACCCAGTTGGCCAAATGGTCATAGACGCAAATGTCGTCAACGATGTCTTCCGAACATTTTTGAACTTGTCGGCTATATAACATTGATGGCGACAACTTTTTTTTTTTTTAATTTCTTTATTAATGCAATCTATCTTTTATGATATTAAACATTAGATTTGAGTTATATACATATATATTTTTTTAAATGGCTATGATCCAGTGATCATACCATAATGCTAAGAAGTTTTTGCCGTGGTTATGTAAAGAGTTGTGTATCTCCATTTTAAAAGAAAATAGTTTTCATCGCATTAAGTCTTGAGGAGCCCTGCGCCTTAATCTAACAAATGTTGTGTTATTTCTCATGAGGTTTGATGCAAACGGGTTTGGATGTTGTTCAATTCTATTTTTATAGGATGCCAGCTGCGTTTTAATTTCGTCTTTAATGGTAGGTATTTTGAGATCTTTGTGGAGTTGATTATTTGTTACATACCATGGTGCGTCAACAATTCTTCGAATTGTTTTTGATTGAAAACGTTGGAGAATTTCAATGTTTGAGGTGGAGGCGGTGCCCCACAACTGGATGCCATAGGTCCAAATAGGTTTCAGAATATGTTTCAGAACGTTTTAACTCAAGACCTTATGCCGAACAAAATTAACAAACAACAAAACTAAAGGTCAACAATTTATAACGTTTCAGAATACATTTATATATTGTTAGCTTGTTTTCAATAGAGAGTCGGGAATCAATGAGAAACCCGAATTTTCTTATTTGGATATCTAAAGCTTTACGTTTAGTTTGAATGTGTTTTTTCCACGTTAACTTTTTATCTAGGTGTATACCAAGATATTTCGCCTCGTCCTTTTGGGGTATTTCAGTGTCATTTAATTTGATAGTAGGGCATGTTTGACGATTTAATGTAAATGTTACCTGCACAGATTTCGACTCGTTTGCTTTTATACGCCAAATTTTTAACCATGATGATATATCATTTAGGCATTTTTGAAGAATTAATGATGCATTTTCGTGGTATTTGTATACAGCTAATGCAGCTGTATCATCTGCAAAAGTCCCAATTATGACACCTTCAGACTGGGGAAGGTCGAAAGTGTAAAGTAGGTAAAGTGTTGGTCCCATAATGCTACCTTGGGGCACTCCTGCAGATATTGTATTTAAATCGCTTATATCACCTTCTTCTTTAACAAAAAATAAGCGGTTTTGTAGGTAGTACTTAATAAATAAATTGAAATTTAAAGTGAGCATTTTTTTGAGTTTGAATAGTAAACCATCATGCCACACTTTATCGAAGGCTTGGGATATGTCTAGAAACACTGCTGTGCAGTACTGTTTTTTCTCAAATGTTTCATGAATAGTTTCAACTAAACGATGAACTTGTTCTGTGGTTCCGTGTTGTTTTCGAAATCCAAATTGGTGTGTTGGTATAAGACTTTTTGATTCAATAATGGGTGTCATTCGTTTAAGAAATAAAGACTCGAGAAACTTCGAAAAAATGGACAGCAAACTTATTGGACGATATGAAGTAAGTTGCTCGGCTGGCTTTCCAGGTTTCTGTATAATTGTTATTGGTGCAACTTTCCTTTGGATTGGTACGAAGCAGTGAGTTATGCAAGCATTGTATATATAGGTTAATAGCGTTATACCTTTTTCTGGCAGTTATTTTAATGCCTTTGCTGTGACTAAATCATATCCTGGAGCTTTATTTATTTTTAATTTGCTAATAAACTTCAGTTATAAACTTCAGATTTTCTAAATTTTTTTATCGGTAAATCGAGTTGGTGGGTTTCATTTTAAAAATTTTGTATTTGATCGAGATCTTCATCATTATTTTCTTGTTTAGAGTAAATACTTCTTTCAAGTGATTGGCAAATGTGTTTGCCTTATCCTGGTTGCTCTTAGTCCAGCTATTGTCAGTCTTGCGAACTGCATGGTTTACTTTATGCTGCTGTTTAACTTTATTTGTTATTTTCCATAACGAAAAATCTGTAGATTTTGTACAATCCAAATTTTGCATTTCTTTTTAAAATTTGTTATCTTTTTCTATCTTTAGTAGCGTTTTGAGTTCTGCAGTTTGTTTATTTAAAATGGCTTTATCACCTGGAGATTTTGTTGTTTGCCAACGCTTTCTAGCTTTACGTTTTTTTGATATTTTATTTCGTATTTCGATCGAACACTTGGGAATGTTCGCGTAGCTATACTGAGGAGTGGAATTCCAAGCAGATTGTTGTATTTTATATACAAGATGTTCTACAGCATCTGTAATGTCCTCATAGCTTTTAAGTGGAAGTTGTGTGACTAAATTTTGACTTATAAGGAAACGATATCGACTCCAATCAGCTTTTTGGTGTGGAGCTTACATGGTTGCTCAATGTTGCTAAATTTAAGTAAGAAAACGTGTATATTGTCGTGTTAAAAATCGTATTTACGACTTTTTTGGAGACATTTTTTTAAATTTGTCTTGAATAATAATTTATTGAGGACAACGTAAGCAACCAATGCATTTTGTCGTGTTTCAAACCACACTAACGACAAAATGCATGCAATTGTCGCTCATCTTGTCTTCAATTAGACTTTATTGAGGACAACTTAGGCGACCATTGCATGCATTTTGTCGTATATCGAACCACTTTGACGACAAAATGCATGCAATGGTCGCTTACGTTGTCCTCTACTAAAAAAAATCAAAACTTTAAATTTGTATTTAATTTGAAATTAATATTTCTTGAGGTTTTGCTTTTATTATCAATATTTTTGTTAACAAAAAAATAAAAAATAAATAATCCTGCCTGTTTAATATCATTATTTTGTAACTTATAACGTTATTCGCGGCTGTGTTTCAATTGTGCAATTGGAAAACGTGAATTGATAGGACAAGAAACACAAAAAATAAATGTTCCTGCTGACTACATTGCCATATCGTAGGCTCAATATGCAAACCTGCTAAATCCACTTTTTAAGTAAATTGAGATTTTAGTGCCGTGTGGAAGAGAAAGATACACCTCGTCGACCAGCATATAGTTTTTCTTCAAATTGAGTCTTAAAGTGTGTTAAACCAACTATATTTTTAGGTTTTCTATCAAGCTGCGCATATGAAAAGTTTGTTGTTTCCATTAAAAGTTATTGGAAGTTAGCAGGTTTGCATATTATGTCGACGATATGTTAAGTTCAGAAGCCATTCCCTTATTAATCAAAAGCCTATTGGAGGTCTGACTGCCTCCACACATCCAGTATCCACTATTTTCGAGCCCAGTCTCTCAAACTCATCGGCCATTTCATTAGTTTGGAATTCACTAGTTGGAATTCACAGCCCATCAAGGCCCTGGAATTCACTAGTTGGAATTCATAGCCCATCAAGGCCCTGGAATTCACTAGTTGGAATTCACAGCCCATCAAGACCCTTAGAGATTTTAGTAAATATATCCTCATGGTATACCCATCTACCCGTTCCCCTTATTCTGGATATATCGGCAAATCTGAAGTATCGCCAAGGATTTCACTAGTTGGAATTCACAGCCCATCAAGACCCTTATAGATTTTAGTAAATATATCCTCATGGTATACCCATCTACCCGTTCCCCTTATTCTGGATATATCGGCAAATCTGAAGTATCGCCAATATATCAGTATCGGTGTTCGTTAAATCCCTAATTTTCACTTACCTTTCGGCGACTAACTCGTAGATAGTGTCAACAATATTCTCATCAACGACAATATTAAGGTAACGTCGCTTTAACGACTTTGAAAAAAGTCGTTTATATAGTCGCCAGTGACAACTTTAACCACATTGTTACCCATATGATCATTAACGACAATATGCATAATAATGTCGCTCACATTGTCTTATACGACTTAAGTGCCATTTGTTCGAAAAAGTCGTCGGCGATTTGCATGGGCTGTCGCCAACATTTCGTCAGGGATTTACTATGGGTCTTGTACGCGTCCTCGACGTTGTCTTGAAGACATGGCCAACTGGGAAGGTTTATAATATTCAGTCACAAACGTATGTACATGTAATTTTATTCTGACATTGTCTCTGTTTTTTTCCGCATAGTTATTGCAGAAACCAAAATAGTTCCCGGTTCCAAAACGCAACACAAAAATTTTATTTGCGCCGTAAAAGAGTTCAGCCATCTTAACTTTTCTTTCTTTAAATTCGAAGATACCAATTTAGGATATTATAATAAAACGTTTTTTCTATATCTATGTACATAATTTGTATAAAATGGTGAAATGATCATACATATATCGGTAGTGTAAAATATTAACTTCAATTATTCCGTCAATACTGAAATGCCGCTGCCGGTTTCTTTCCGGCATAGGTTTCTGACACAGATGATGTCAGATGGTTTGTCAGAAGAAAATAAAGCACGCTCTAATTGAAATTTTGTCAGATGTACTTTGCATCTGACTTTTACAGAAGCAATGTTTTAAAGGTAACACACGACATGTATGTATTTCGTAGTGGGAAATTTGACAAGTCAGATGTAAAAAACATGTCGTTTACATTAGAGTTTGCTAAAACCGTAAAAATGTGAAACCGCGGTTTCGGTTTTAAAATGATTAAAACCGGTCGGTTTCGGTTCGGTTTTCGGTTTTGAAAATATCAAAGTTAAATTCATACATAAGCATATATATTTTTTTGCATGTAATACAATTTTTTTATTTGTGTCAATTCAGGTACTTTTATTCGCCCTTAAGTGTATACCTGGGCCTGGCTAGACATTTTTGACTTTTTTCCAGTTTTTTTATATAATTATTAAGTATATTAGAACGAAACTTTATGTATTCCTCAATTCCGCAATTGGCCAAATGAAAATTTTGTGCATATTGTATCCACCTGGGCCTGGTCAGCCCCTTCCCTATAATATATGTACTGCAGTAAATAAAATCAAAATGGAATGGAAAAGCATTCACAACATAAGAATTCTTTCCTTTCTGTTTTTTTTTCGAAAAATTATTTTATTTCCCAACAAAATGTTCCTGCTATAGCCATAAAACTCCATACATATAAAAGTAGTCCCAGCCTTGCCCAGGGGTTCGTTTGTGTGAGTTTTTTCTATAGCCACAAAAAACTCATTACAAAATTCAAGTGGCCCAGGTGGCAGTTTATGCCTCACAAATAAGGCGTATACTTAAGAGTTATAAAGATAACATTTGATCTTCTTAGTACTTATTTTGAATTTTAAGAATTTTGAATTACCTTTTTTATACCCTTCACCTCAGGTGGAAAAGGGTATATATAAGTTTGCCATTCCGTTTTAAATTTCTACAATATTGATCCTACACCCTATAAAGTATATATATTCTGGGTCCTTATGAAAAGCGAAGTTGATTTAACCATGTCCGTCTGTCCGTCTGCCCGTCTGTCCGTTGAAATGAATTTTCCGAAGACCCCATATATGATGGGGGCCAGGTTATTATATATTTATGTCACATATGGTCCGGAATTGTTTGCTAAATTCAGAAATTTAGAAAGATCGGTCCACAAATGGCTGAGATATGAACAAAAAACCACGACTACCTCTAATTTTTCCCAAAAATCCCTTGTGGTTGTTGTATTTTTATTACTTTTTGCTGTATATCTGGGGTACGGCAAAAGCCAAAGTTTCCAAATTAGGTACACACATTTAGGTTGCCAATACACACCATCCTACAAAATGTGGGCGGGATTGAAGAAGTGGGCGTGGTACCTCCCGTACAAAAAAAAATAAAAATTGTATAAAAACCTAAATTTTAGGGCTGCCATATGTCCTATGGATATGACTTATATACCAAAATATCGGAAATTTTGAGTAGAGCATATTTTATAAAAAACTCGGGAAAATCGGTTCAGATACAAAAAACAGTTTAGTTCGCCTTAAGCCGTAAAAAATAATGCTATCAAAACAAAATTTGGTACATCTCCGTTTAATATGACTAGAAATCACACTAATAAATTTCGTGATGATCGGTCCATAATTTACTATACGCCTAAAACCGTAGCAGATATAGATATTGCGGTACACTTTCTTCCAACTTAGCTTCATATGGCCAGACAAAATGTTAAGCAATTTTGTGATATACGGTCCATAATAAACCTTAGATCCATTTTAAGTAGCCTTCTGAAATTCACGGCAAACGCTAAAACTAGTTTCACCGCTGCATAAGTTCATAGCTTACCATGGCTCCAATATAAATTCCCCTCCTGAAAATCATTTAAGTTCGGCATAAACTGTTACGAATCATGATATTTTACTCAAGCTATTTAAAATTTCTTAAAAAAGCATAAAACTTTCTGATTGTCGGTCAATAATTTCATATAGGTCTAAGCCGCAACCAATTTTAATGCAGATGTCTGTTTTTTTAAGATAAATAATAAATAGACATCATATAGATATTGCTCCCAAAACATTCGAACTGTTGGTGGAAGGTATCAAAGATTCGGCACAGCCGAATATAGCACTCTAACTTGTTGTATATGAAGTACGAGTATGATGTTTAATTTGCAATTTCTTCAAGCATAAATACATTGTTAAAGTAAAAGCTAAAACCGAGGTTTCTTGTCGGTTTTCGGTTTCGGTTTTTAGGCATTTAAAACCGCGGTTTCAGTTTCGGTTAAAACCGAACAGCAATCCCTAGTGTACATGCTGCTTTTTAGATTATAATAATTCAGGTTCCTAATAGGTAACGAAGTTGATTTAATGATTTCCGTCTTATCTTTACTTTCGGATATCTCTGTTTGTGGATTAGTTGAAATGGGTTTTATATATTTATATCGCAAATGGTCCAACAAAGTTTGCTATTAAATCTGGACCGATTAGCATATGATTTTATTTCTAGCCACACAAGGCTAAATTGTATCAAGTCCAACAACAACATCCATACTTGTAACGGGTTAAGACGTATTTAAATGATTTTCCAGAGTGGCCTTTATATGGTTCCTATGGTAAATTTTGAACCAAAAGTATGATTTCCAGTTATATAAAACGGATTTGTGCAAAACTAAATGATAATTATAAAAGCATTCTGTCGGCAATTTATGCTAGTTTTTGTAACTTATATAAAAAGTTAGGACTTATAGAAGCTGGGAATTATTTCCTTTCAAAGGTAACTTTATATTATATTCAACATTTTTTATTTTTCGAATTTATTCTATGAGCTAAATTTCAGATATGTATTTTATAAAGCTTTCTTGTAATAGTCCTATTCCTTAAATTTTTCAGAAATGACTTTATACACTACCAGACTATTATATTGTATATTCTTGTTACATTTTACCTTAGCTTTTCTTTGGACAGCAATGAAGTTTATTGTATGTACAGAAAAATTTACAATTATTAGACACCAGCAGAATGTAATGCAGAATGAAATGTAGAAATTGTTAAGTTAAATACATTCTATTTATAAAGTATCACTATCAAGTGTGACACAAAGAATGCTGACGAAGGCCGTAGCGGGCCAGAACATGCATTACATTCTGCTGGTGTCTAATAATTGTAAATTTTTCCGTACATACTGTCTAAAGGAAAGCTAATGTATAATGTAACAAGAAGATGGCGAATATCAAAGCGGGCTTAAAAATTATTTATGGAAGACAAACCAAATTTCTATAGCACGTCAGGTCATTCAGAAAATGTTCGTGTGCATGTTTGTTGACTTTAGAGCTGCATATGACAATGCTCTTCTAAATGCCTTAAATGAACAGAATATACTAAGGAAACTTATTGGCTTATTACGAGCAACCTTGGAGAATATTACATGCAAGGCCAAAATTAAAATCAAAGCGACAAATGCTCTGAGTTGTCAATATAAAATGTCTCAATATAAAAGTTAGACATACAGGTTACAGTAAACACATATAATATCGGCACATGCACTTGCATATGCTGACGACTTCGTTCTCTTTTTACCAACGGCCAACTTAGAGGTCAATATATTTAACCTTAATTGCTGCTTAACGGGCATATTCAGGCTTGTATTCAAAATTTAAAAGCAGATTTCTGTCAAGAAAATCTCAGTTTATACATTACAAATCTCTAAAATATACCCCGTGACATCATAGGAGTCTCAACACGGGCCCTCACAAAATGAGACGAAAAGTGAAAATCGAAAGAAAAATGTTTTGCACTTTTCAAGATGATTTGATAGAAGATGAAATATAATAACCGAGATAAAATTAGACAATTCGAAAAGGCCAGAGCATGCGATTATAAGAAACGATAAAAACAATCTGAAACAAATAATGACTACCGGCACTATAGGAATTAAAAAAGAAGGGGTGCCCCAAAATAATGTAGTTAGACGGGGTAGATCAAGGCGAATTAACTACAGGTGGTGTCGAAACGGCATCTGATTTTGACATTTCGAGCTTATTTGTTTTGATTTGTTAGTGTTTTGCAATGCAATGCAAAAAACCCTATGTTGTTTTTGTTATTTTTGGATTGTTGTAGTTCTGACCCCACCTGTAGTTGAATTCGCCTTTGGGGTAGATGAAGATGCTTAGAAGATAGATGTGGCCAACATGCGAACTATTGCTTAAGATAAAAAGATGTGGCGAGAAAAACTAGGGGCGGCAAAAGCCCGACCAGAGCTGTTGAACAACAATGCTTGGAGACTTTTCAAAAGACATTCTGTATCTTACAAATTCTGACACATTTCGCATTAATTCCATAATTCTTTGAATAATCCTCGTAACAAATAAGAAGTACTTCCTGTTACTCCTTCAACTTCCATAGAAAAAGGTTTGATAGTTTGTTGTTATTTTCTTTTATAAATTCCTTAACAAATATTTCTCAACATTCTTCTTCATTTTCATCATCATTTTGTTATTCTTCCTTGTATTGTTATTGTTGTATTTGTATATATTTCAATTTTTGTTTGCATATTTTCTCCTTTTTGAATGCTAAAATATTTAGCTCTATGTATGGGATGTGTTTGTTTTTTTTATATACAAGACTTCTTGCAATCAGACAATCCTCATCAGATTTAAAAAAAAATTCACCCACATTCATTCACTCCCACTTGCATGCTTTTGCAGAGACAAAATGGAAGATGATGGTACAAATAGTGTTGGAGGTCAGAGCAAACATGATGAATTTTGCAAAAGGAAAAACGATAGAGAAGTAAATAATTTAAATGTTTTGATGCTGTCCATCCATAAACATTTTCCTTGTTGTTGGCTTAAACTAAGTTGTGTTGTGTTGCACTTTTTTTAATGGGTCATCACGAACAAACATCTTTTAACTTCAAATCCATTTTGCAAAAAATATACTCGCACTAACACAAGTAAACAGAGGAGAAAGCACAAAAAAGTAAGTATTTAAGGATGTTCTATGTATGTATATGTAATGTAACTTTAACAAAAGAAAGCCAATTGTGATTTAACATTCTGACCTTTATCCTTGCTCTGGTTTTCACTTCCTTTTACTTTATTTTTTAAGTGTTTTTTGTTATTTTTATTTTTTTCTTCTTCTTCTTCTTCTTCTGTTAAACTGTAACACCTACTCACTTACAAAAATACTTCGGTTAGCAGTGTGAGTTGGTATGTGTTTTTTAAATTTTCAAGAGTGTGTGAAATTTTTGTTTTCTTGTTCAATGGATCTGGCCTTTTTGCCTTTTTATATGTTTTTAAGAGGAATTACTTTCGGCTAGTGGGTGCTCTGGGTGGGTAAAAAAGTTTTTGAAACGTTTTTAAGTGTGTTGCATTAAAAATCAATATCATTAAATTTTTATCGACAACAGTATTCTGCTACTTATATTTTGTTAAAGCACAAACTAAAGTTTAAAACATAAATTTTTGGGGTTAAATCTAATTTTTGGTAAAATTGCTTGTTACACAAAAGAAAAAAAAAAAGAAAATAAGTAGTGCAAGAAATATGGTACAGATTTTATAATCGTTTTAAAAGTTATATGCAGTTATAATTTTAAATAATGTGTTGGAAATTTAATATAAAAAACCTTAAGAGAGCTTTTAATAAATAATTTAAACATTATGTAAAACTAATTTGTATATTTATATAAAAAGCGTACAGTATACAACACAGCAAATTTTATTTAAAATTTATAGAAAGATTCCTAAATTTATTTATATTTAAAGAAATTAAATTTAAGACAATAGTGCTATATTCGGCTATGCCGAATCTTTAATACCCTCAAATTTGTACTGCTATTTTACGAATTATAATAATACTATCTCTCAGGAGGGATACATCAAACATAAGTTAAGTCATATATGCCTACTAGCTTATTTTATAGGACATTTCAAAGCTATTACAAACAAGTTAAACTGCTATATTCGGCTGTGTCGAATCTTGGATACCCTCCACCGACTGTTCAAATGTTGTAGGGGAGTTTATCTTAATAAAAACAGACATCAGCATTAAAATTGGTTGCGGTTTAGGCATATATTCAACTATTGACCGACAATCAGAAAGTTTTATGACTTTTTTTAAATTTTTACTAGATTGAGTTAAATATCATGATTCGTTATAGTTTAAGCCGAACTTAAATGATTTTCAGGAGGGGAATTTATATTAGAGCCATGGTAAGCTATGAACAAATCATCCCAAAATTCTGCAGAGTGATTTCTGGTAATAAAAAAAAACATAAATTTCAATACAGCAGATAAATAAGTTTTAGCATTTGCAGTGAATTGCAGAAGGCTGCTTAAAATGGATCTAAGGTTGATTATGGACTGTATATCACAAAATTGCATAAAATTTTTTCTGGTCATATGAAGCTAAGTTGGAAGAAAGTTTACCGCAATATCTATATCTGCTACGGTTTTAGGCGTATTAAATTATTTTACCAGAGTGGGCTTTATATGAGGCCTATATTAAATTATGGACCGAACATCATGAAATTTCACAGTGTCATTTGTAGTCCTATATAACTATAAAGTATTTAATTTTATTTTATTCTGATTATTTTGTACGGTTTTAGGCGTACTTAACTGTTTCCCGGGACTTGGGTTTATATGGGGCCTAAGCTAAATTAAATCAATCTTAACGAAATTTGGCAGTCTTATTTCTAATTCTATGAAACTGTGATGTACCAATTTCTATTATGATAGAATTATTAATTATGGTTTTAGGCGTTCTAAGCTGTTTTTCGGGAATAGGGCTTATATGGGTCCTAGGGTAAATTATGGACGGATCATCCCGACATTTTTGAGCTCGATTTCCAGTCGAATGAAACAAATTTTTGCAAAATCTTAGATCATTCCGCTCATTGTTGCACGAGTTATGTTAGTTTTTGTAACAAAATTATCAATTTTTTTAGGTGGTGGTTCCACATTTTGATTCATAGCTCTGATCCTACTAAATCGATTTTGGTGGATTTCAATCCTAAACTGCTTAGGACAGCTACAAGCAATTTGACACCAAGTTTGTTTATTTCTTTTGAGTACTTCGAAAGTGAGCGTGTTTTCAACAGATGAACAGACGGACATGGCTAAATCGACTTAGAATTACTCAAGGATCCAGAATAAATATACTTTATGGGGTCTGAGATGAATAATAAAAAAGTTTCACACGGAATGACAAACTTAGTATACCCTCTTCACAACTTATTGTAGTGGAGGGTATAGAAATATTAGTGTCTAAATTGATATTGATATTAGATTCAGAAAAAAACACAGCACACTCGAACAAGCATATAGACTAGTAAACTTTATTACGGATCTGCGGTCTTTGATGTTTTTCAAGCTTTATATGATGTGGCATGAAGGTAAACTAAAGCTAGACTTACCAATAAATACTCAACATCTGTTGGTGGGCTACTTAATTGGTCAAAAATTCAATATAAAGAAATTAAATTTTTTTAATTTTCCCCCACCAATTAACGCTTGAACAAAGTAGTGAGGCAATTTAGGATCTCTATCTGATATGTACCTCAGACATTCTACACAAGAACTTCAGCCAAACATCAACCTTTGATGATTATACGAACAGATTTTCTAACCGTCCACGGAAACTGCTATGAATCATTTTGATACATACAGGACCATATATTTCAATTGGAAATTAGTATGGTTAAAATATTGAAAATAAAGGTAAACGAAAAAAATGTGTACATAAAAAAATTAATTTGACTAGAGAATCATGTCCCCAACATTAAATTCAATAATCAAATAATAGTTCAACATTCGAGTGTAAAATGTCTCGGAACACATCTTTATTGACTTATTCTGCATCACAACTCTGCCCATGCTTGCTAGAAGAATTCAAATTAAAAGTGCTAAATCGACCAAATAAGAGTACTAAATTGTTCTACAGTAAAAACCAAAAGTGCTAGTTTTGAAACATTGATTTTTATGAATATAATAAAAAATTTACATTTGAATTTTTTTTACATATTCATTTTGTTTAATATAAACACTTATTATAATGTAACATTATAATATATTTTATGACGGGTTCTTTTCTGAGAAATATGTTGCAACATGTTCTACATTTTAGTGATCGTTTGTACAAAAAAATAAAACTGTGGGAAAAATTTTCAAGTTCTTTTGTAAGTAAGTTGATGAAAAACATACAAAACATGTTGCATATTTTACCTTTCTTTTATTTAATGTGTTCATACTGCCCTGTTATACAACTTTGGTACTTACTTTGTTTGTCGAACCAATGTTTTATTTTCTTTGTCATAATTCATACCGCTCATAATTTTGTAAAAAGATTGTTTTAAAATAAAATATAAAAATATTTACATATTAAAATGAAAAAAAGTCTGTGTATGTATATTATAATCGCTTTAATTTTTCTAAGCCATTAGTGATGTCAATATTTGTTGATAAGCCGTAAAAGCGTGCAGAAACTGCTCAAATAGCCTTAAAAATCTCTCTTGAAGTACATTAATGATAAAAGTGTAATAGTTGCAAATAAAATCAGCTAATTTAGTTGTATTAAAGTTGCACGACATGTAACACTTCGAGTGATTATAGGTAACATTAGAAAGTTTTATATGTATATACTGTAACATATTTTTCTCAGAAAATAAATCGCCATTAAATAAAGTTGTTACAACTGTTTAAAAGTTCAATTATGTAATTTTCATCTTCTTCATATACCAACTCATTTTGGTACTTTTTAGATGAACCGATTTTTTACAATATCGTCCGATATGTTTTAAGTGTGGCAACAAACGTTATCTAATTTTGCAACTTCTGTTATGCGTATAACTGAACATAACAGTTCTGTTTTCATTCTACTTCTTAGCAAGGTCTATCCAATAGGTATTTAAACCAATAGGAGGTTGCCACACTGAACTTACTGAATACCTGATGGTTTTTTGTCCCAATGTCTGAGAAAACATTAATTTGCTTCTCTAAAGCCCGACAATGATTTTTGTAGTGTGGCGAAACTATTTTTGTTGATAGTATGATCAGACAACCAAGCTTCGCTATAAGCATTACATACAAATTTACAAATAGAAAATAATTGTAATTGATATTTCGGAATAAGTATAAAATACAAAAACGCGTTACTGAGTGCTGGCAGTGCTTATTGGTAATTGCTTTTGATGCGAAAACTTTTATGTGATTTAAAAAAAAAAACATTATTTTTTCGACTATGCTATGACATTTTTCCTATTTGCTAAAGTTGTAAAAAGTTATATGCCTTATACATACATATGTATGTATTTTTCTTGATACACTTAGGGCTAAAAAATCAGAGCAAGTTAAACTCCCTTTTTGGTTTAAAATTTGTTTAAACCAACAAATCTATAAAACACTTAACATATAAACAATCTTTAAACACATAAAATTGGGCGTTTAAACTACAAATACAGACCATATGAATTTGATAAGATTTATCGTAGTGCTGCCACATGGTTTTTTTAACTTTATAAAATAAATGGGACACTGATTTAAAGATGCTGAGTTTAAACTACATATAAATTCAAGTTTAATTCAACTAAACCAGCGTTAAACCCTGATTATGTGAGTTTTTAAGTGGTTTTTGGATCTAAAAAAAGTGCTAAATAATTAGCACTTTTTTCGAAATTCTTAGTTCTAATTCAGAAAAACATGAGCTAAATCTAGCACTAAAAGTGCTAAACTGGCAAGCCTGACTCTATCTTAGAGTCAATCTGGTGCTATAGTACTCAGTTATGTGACACTGCATCGGTCTCCAATATAGAAGAAATCCAGAGATGGCAAACAAAATTCATCGAATCATCACATCAGATTCGTGGTTTGTAAAAAACTCGAGCATTTACAAACACCTTAATGTGCCAGCAGTAAAAACTATGATGACAAAATATTCAATAAAACATCTTAAAAGACTTGACTGAATAGCGGCCATATTAGCTAAAGGAGAATAGACACGGCAGCACTTATCGAATTAGAATAAAATTCGATTAATTTTTGCTAGTTCATATCTCAATATATAAAGATTTAATAAATTAATTAAGAAAAAAAAATTTTAAGTTTATCAGTTTAATAAAAAAAGCACCTCTGAAAAATCTTTCTTATTGCAATATAAAATCTATTAAAGTTTCTTTTTGATTATCTTTTTTCCAAAATCAATTTTCAGTGGTTACTTAATTTTGAATAAAATGTTGAAGTCGGTCAACAGGCAAGGTATAAATTCGTATGGTGTTTTTAACGAAAATATTAAGAATTTATAACAAAACTTCTTAAAATTTGTTTAGTTTTTACTAATTTCCTATTTAGCTGAAAAAATTTTTACAATCTGGTCGCTTTTATCATACTGCACAATTTATCTCTTCAAAACAACAGTGCTGAAATTTCCATCTCTGTTCTGTTAAAAGCAACAGCTTCAATTTTCTTTGTTTCTTAAATTCTCCCACATAAATGCAATTTCTTCGACTGCTTTTTTTAGTTTACTTCTTAAAGTCAATTGTAGTAAGCAGACGCATTATTTAAAAAGCAAGTGTGGAGTTAATTAAAACAATTAAAATTTAATTAAAAAAAAAAAGAAAACAAAAAAATTTTTTATGCACATATGGATATACAATTTTATATAAGTATAATTAATTCAGTAAAATATGTTATAAGTCGTTGGTGTTAGTGTAAAAAAAGTTCAATAAAAATAATAACAAAAATAAACTAAACAAACATAATAGTTTAATACAATATAAAAGGAAGCTGCTTTACCAGATTAAAAAAAATTAAAAAAAGTTGTAAGAATTCTATTTAAACTTAAATTATTTGTAATAAATAATAACTGCAGTCAGTGGTGCATTTACATCTAGGCACGTGAGGCCCGAGCGTAGGACTGCATAATTTAAAGGGAGGCAAAATTTAAAGGTACAAGATTGCTTGATTGATTGATTTGGCCAAGTTTTACTTTAAACGAATACGAAATTTATATTTATAATTAATATGTATGTATAGAGCAATTCCATATGAAAACGATCAAAATTGGCAAATTTTTGGACGACCCCTCTCCGATTTTAAAATAAATAGTCTCAATCGATTGCCCAGCAAAAAATAATGTACCTACATATTTTTTTTTTTTTTTTTATAGTGACTGGTTTAGTGGTGGTGTACACCACTATCATGTGACAAAATTGAAGAATTCTTCATAAGGGACCTCATTGAAAAAAAACTACTAAAGCGATCGCAACGAGTGATAGCTCGTTGGAAAGGTATTGAATCAGGCTTTAATTGAAAAATAAAATTTTCCTAATTTTTCTTAGAAATTTACCTTTAAATTTTCCCATGAAAATTAAATTTTCCGATTTTCCACAGAAGCTCCTAAATTTTCCGGCTAATTTTTTTTTTTTTTTTGGATTCCTCATAATTTTTGCTTTAAGAATCAGCAATAAAAAAATGGGCCCGACTCCTTGTTTGGACAGGAGAAGAGCATTTAAGAGACCACCTTGTTAAAAATACATTTTAAAAATTATTTTACAGTTAAAAATACATTTATGAAGAAAAAATCTTTCTTATTTTGCTGCTTATACTTAATTACAATATTTATTAAAAATTTCAATTGTCTTGGCATCATTATAAAATTAAAGTTACTTTAAATTTAGCACGTCGGCAGACGAAGAGTACCGCTTTACATTAATTGACATATCAGAAATATTTGGTATGAAGCAATGAAACTTTTGCGTTCCAGTTATAGTTTTGACATTATTGTATCTGTTTTGAATTCGTCGCTCCATGGCATCGTGTTCTTTTTGAGTGCATAAAACTGTGTTAATGGCAATTTCCTTGCTTTGAATCCACGAAAACAAATCATCCATAAAGATTTTAGAAAAACTAAAGATATTAAACCAAATAAAACTGTTAAACGTATAAGAATTATAGCAACAGTTCTACTTGTAATAATATCAAAGCTTAAACAAAACACATCAACAATAAACAACAGTGGGTTTATCTCATCTTACATTCCACATTATTACAAGTAGAACTGTTGCTATAATTCTTATACGTTTAACAGTTTTATTTGGCTTAATATCTTTAGTTTTTCTAAAATCTTTATGGATGAAGTTTCCTGATGATCTGGCCTAAGCAACCAGTGAAATGCGCATAGGAATAGCTTATCCCATCAACAGTAAATTTCAAGTGTTTTTATCAATAATAAAAACTGGGAATTAAGCACGAATAACAAAATCTTTTGAAATTAAAATTTTGTATTCCCAAAAATTGAAATTACTTTTTGATTATTTATATACTTACCAGGGCTGTTAGACTTGGGGATTTATCCCCAAAGTTGGGGATTTTATGCGAGCAAAAAGGACATAGAAAGTCATTTGGGGATTGGGGATTTTTTTTGGGGATTTAAAAAAAAATTCGGGGATTTTTTGGGGATTTTACACTCTTTTAATATATTTTCCCTTTTATTATTTATGCTTATTTTTCTTTGTCTCGTATTAAAAATATGAAAAAAAGTAGCAAAACTTTTATCTTACTCTTATCAACAACTTATACGGTGTAAAATGTCCTTATTAAGATTATCATTTTAGTTAAAAGGTAGTGTTATAGTATGTTCACATTTGGGTTTTTAAACGCGTTTAAGCAAAATGTTGATTTAGCTAATCAAAGCCGTTCACATTACATTTGAGATGATTAAGATGACAGATGATTAAGAAAAAACACACACACAAGCACACAAAAAAACAACAAACAAATTTAAATTTCTTTAAAGTATTAAAAATGGATAAAAACACTTTTATAAAATTATCAGAAGATTATTTTAATCAATTTAATGATGAAATTGTGAAAATTTATGAATTATTTAAGGAAAAAAAAAATAAAAATATTAAGCAGACATCTTGGCCGGTTGTACACAATCGAGCGATTCTACATTATTAGGGTATGTTCAGTGGATTCTATGTGGTTTATGAAGTGATTTAGTTGTAATCATGTCGATTTGAAGTGATTAACAAATCACTTCAATGTATGGGTAATCATCTCGATTTTGAAGTGATTAGAGCTTAATCACGTTCGAACTGCTTAAACGCGTTTAAGAAGCCAAATGTGAACATACTATTAAAGGTACTTTATAAATTTATGTTATTTTTCCCTCAGGGTACAAACAAAATAAAATAATTTTTTTACAAAAAATTTTTATTTGGGGATTTTTGGGGATTTCTAATTAAAATTTTTCTTACTACATATTTTTACTTTAAAAAAAAAAAAAAATTTTAAATTTGGTCAGAAAAAAAAACAAACAGAAAAATATTTACTTATAAGGTTTTTTTCTTAATTTGGGGATTTTTGGGGATATTTTTTTAATTTTTTGGGGACAAGGAAAAAAGTACCCTGATACTTAAAACGTTTGAGGTAACTCAAGGGGGTTTGCGTTATCACGCAACTCTCTTCTAGCAACCCTTTGCTCGTATTTTTAATGTTTCTGATTTTCAGCTACCATCCGAAATCTACACACAACATTTTCTTTTGTTTTTTATTAAAAATTATTTTTTTTTTTTTAAGTCATCACAACATATTTTTCACTTATTCGCTTGTTTTTTGCAAAATGTTTACAAGTTTTTAGTCAATACAAAACAGCTGAAAGCAAAGCAGCTGACAGCGAAAATTCGAAATTCCCTTTCCCATAATACTATTCTCCCCGTCTGTTTAGAATAGGGGAATTTTATTCCCGGGAAAAATTAATTCCCCGGGAGCTCATTTACCCGGGAATATTTATAATTGGGCTGTATACGAATTTATTATATAATAATGTTATGCCACATGCAAGTCATCGAAAATGTAGTCTTTAATTTCGCACATTGTTTCTTCGCATCTACCACAACTGAAACGAATTTTGCGTTTGGTTTTTGTAGTTGAATTAAACTAAGCGCACAATGGGATGTAGTTTTCTGATTTATTGATTCATTCGATTCAGAACATATCATTTATAGAATTGACGTTTCTGTTGTTTTAATATGTTTTCCTGCTTGAAAGATATTGCAAGCAAAAAAAAATTTGGTCTGGCCAGACCAAGAGGGTAATTTAATAGACTTTTACATAAAACTGTAATTTCGCCCCACTTATTTGTTCCAACCGAGCCCAAATTAGTTTCATTCGATTCAGCACATATCATTTATAGAATTCAGGTCCCTGGTTTTTTGATTCTTTTTTTGAATTGCCATTAATAACACTGCCCAGTAAAAACTTCGCCTACAAAATAATGTGTTGAGTAATCAGAAAAACATAAGAGCACTACTTGCAATTCTACTGAAAGAACCAATGAATTTTACATGGGATGTCCCAAAATGAACGCATTTTAAAGTAAGCCATTATTTTTTTACTTAAATACATCCAGACAAAAGTAGTTATAGAAGTTGTTATAGATGTAGTAATAGAAGAAAGCTACTAAATAATGAGTTAAAGAAGCTATTCATTTTGAAAAAGTAAGCGAAGTTTTTACTGGGTGGTAAGTAAAAGCTTAGTAAAAATATGGGATTGATGTCAGTTGTATAAGATTTGTTTGCAAAAACATCGTATTCACTGAATACTTGCAACTTCCAATTTTCGATAATAAACTCTTAGCCCAAAAACTTTGAAAGCAGAATAAACTTTTTAGAATATTTTTGTTATTGTAATTAAATAAAACATGTTTTTGTTATATTTAATAAAATGTTTCTGCTAAAATTTCAAACAAAAATTTTTACAATATTTCGTGCAACAAATTATTAAAAACCAAACTAATTATTTCACTCTTGTTTCAAACTCTCAACCAGACAGTATGGCAACAAAGTTGTGACTCGTTATGGTTTTAAAATACACCATAAATTCATTAAGGTAATAAGTGCAGGTTGTCACAAAACTAAACCGCTTATAAACAATGACAATTTTTGTTTTTTTTTCAATTAATTAAATTTGTGTGAATGGAAAATATTTATTTGTGTATGAATGCGTTAGATCATAGAGGAAAATAATTTGTTTATTTTAAACGAAATACTTTATTATAAAAATTGAAAGCATAAGTTATCTAATTAAGGTAAGCCAGGAATACCAATTAATAATAATATGTCCAACTATTCTCTCTATTATAAAGCTCGGTTGTAATTGAAATGCCAATGAAAATAATTAGTTCTCTGTTTGCTTATGTGATCAGTACAAAGGCTTTGAATAATAAACTTCTATAAAAATATTCAGCCATTATATTATGTTCAGCAAATTGTATGCAGTGGCAACTAGAAGAGCTTCTAATCGCATCTAACAACCAGACAATGAAAAAATAAAAGCAAAACCCAACATTTATGAAAGAATAAATTTTAAAAAATGACTGCACTTTACGTGCTGATGTGCAACAGAAAAAAAATCCTATAACTAAAACCTTAAATTACAACCACCGTGTTGCTTGCTACTAGTTGTATGTTGCATGTAATAAAAGAAAGCGTATATAATCATAACAGCAACACAAACCTTTGTATTTGTAGTTGTATACTTATGTGTGTGTACATGCAAACATGTATGAGTGTTGGGTGTAAATATGTTAAGGTTGTAATTTTATAATGCAACAGATGCAGCAAATTGAGGCAAATATTTAATTGTATTAAAAAAGGGAGACAGAGAGAAACATGAAAAAATATGACACCAACTATAACTAACAATAGCAACAAAGCAAAAACAAAAAATAAAAAAAAACCAGGAAGGAAACAGGAGGAAAATCATCACTTAGATAACAAGTGTTTTGGAATTTTTGCAGATTTTTTTTATTTTTCTCTCTCGTAAATTTAATAATACAAACAAAGTTTCAAAAGAATGAATTCCTTAAATCTCTTTACAAAAAAGAATTAAATATTTTTAAATTACTAATTCTACAATAATATTGAGGTAAATTTTTTTTAAATATCAGAAATTGATTTGGGAATATCCTGATTCCGTTGATATTTTACCATTCGCAGCCAATATTCGTCAGATATTACTGGACTGTTGGCAATTATCAATTTATAGTAATTTGTGAGTTAATCAGTTTAAGGAGCAAAAATAAATAGTTTAATTTATTTATTAGGTCTAACAGGAGACAGTTGAAAATATATATACAGCTCAGAAAACAGTGTTTACATTTTATTAGCATTGCTGTTATTTTTTTGAAGTTTGGCAAAAAGGTATTAAGTCAAAAAAATGCATTTAAATTTGTTTCCTCTTTCGTTTGGTCTCAACGACTTAAGTCTTGCACAACTGCTAGTAAAAGTAAAAAATTTCCTTCAAATCAAATCAATAATTACCATTTTAACATTACGATGAACTACAGTTTCTCACTTTCGACCTTTTTGCTAAGCTTCGAAGATTTGTAGTCGTGTTTAAAATGCTAAAGTTACTACCAATGCCAAAGCTATACCCATAACTTCTGCTTCCTTAAATATTCTTTAGCAGTAGAAACACCATTAAAATGTTTTTTTTTTAAGTAGTTTAGGCTCAGTTAGTCGGGAGTAATAAAAGCAAGACCAATTTATGTCTTACAGATTGAGACGTTACATGTTACTGCTAACTATAATCGTTCTAATTGCTTTACACACAACAAAATGAAGCAGCTGATTTGAAACGTTACTGTCACTCCTGGCCAATAGAGCCTTTACCTATCACCATTGCTGAATGTTGAAAAATAGAATTCGCGTGTTTGTTCCATATTTCAATTCCCAACTCTTATCTTACTGATTTTGCTCGATTTCAATTCTTAACTGCTTAGAATAACCAGAAGCAATTGGACACCAATATTCTTGTTTTCTCTGGAGTTGTTCGCAAGTGAGCGTGATTTCAATAGACGGACATACAGACAGACAGATGGACATATCTTGATCGACTTTAAATTACTCCAGCACCCAGAATATATGCACTTTATGGGGTCTTCGATGAATATTAAAAAAGTTTCATACGGTATCGCAAACTTTTTATACCCTCATTCATCACAAATGATGGAATAGGACAAGACTTTTGTACATTTTAACCCTTATGTGCGCACCTAGGTACCCGGGTAACTTAAGCGTTTTCTACTAGAATTTTTTCATTGAAATGAAAATCTGCATATCTGAAACTCCTTGAGAACTTCAAGTATTATTGCAGCAGCCGTATAGCACAAGTTTTATATAGAAAAGCGGCCATTGTAAGTATATTTTTGTATAAATAAATAAAAGTTTATAAAAATTTATACTGATGTTATAAAGCTGAAAAGTTTGTATTCTTCTATGTTTGCAAGAGGAAATCTCCGTAATTACTGTTTCGATTGTAGAAATTTTTTTTAACAAAATGAAGAACTGAAACTCCGTACGATCATAGGCTATATAAGGTACCACTTAAGTGCTTCGTATTGGGTCCAGGATGCTCAGCCTCATATACCCAGAAAATATTAGCTAACGTTTACGAAGAGATCTATTAAATCAATAGTTTCTGTACTCAAAAGAAGAACAAAGCCATTTTACCGTGAGAACGCTGTTAATCCTATATTTCGCCTACAGTTTATCTGTCCACTCGATCATCCCCTGACCGAAAGTGACTTTTGCGTTTGCTACGATTAATCGGCTGAACCAGTTTTGATGAAATTCGGAAATTTACGCTTTTTATTTTTTAAGACAAGGACCAAAAGGGGGACATAAAACAAGAAACATAAAAAAACAAAAATTCTAAAAATAATAAAAACAAAAATACTCAACTTTTAGTGCAGATCTTTCGAAAAGGTTTTGCATATTGGGCGTATAATCGATTTTTAAATTTAATATAACTGTACAGTATATCCAAAAAATTTGTGCGTCTTTGCAGAATGGCGCTTATTGATAATAAAATTCCTAAGTAAGAATTGGAATTGACTTATCTAAACCATTTACTACCACAAGAACTCTTAGTCAAGGGTACATGCACTTTTTCAAAACTGTAATGGAAAACATTTTGGAATAAAACGGGCACGCTGAATTCAAATGTAATGCATATCCCCCTTGATTGTGCAGATGATATTTCTATTATTGAAAGAAACACGTGAGATGTAACTGCTGTATATGAGAATATTGAAATCGAATTACCTAAAATTATCTGCTGAAAAATATTGGTTACAGCTGCAAAAAACAACGCAAATAAAACATGGCGACAAAGTGCAAAAAGGCAATTGTCAGTTGAAAGTAGTAGAATAATTGGATCCGCCGTAAATAAGGAAAATAAAATCAGCCATAAAAATTTAAGGATAGCGCATTCAGAGGTGTTATTGTGAACTAAGAAAGCATTTCAGAAGTAAAGTTATCTTTAGGAAAATGAAAACCACGCTTTATAACACACTTCTGATACTCGTACTGTTTGTGACAGGGCACACTGGGAAATTCCGGCCAAAAATGATATTTTTTTGATGACAGATTATAGCGAACACTTCAAAACATACAACTCAATTATTATTTTGGCTCTTAGATAACTATTTTACTGTTAATAGTGGAGCAAAGTAGATAATTTTTTTCTTTTAAATTTAAGGGGTTTAAAGTTGATTTTTGTGATTTGAAATAAAAGTAAGCTATGATTTTTTATTTTAAGTATTCTTTGAAAATAAGCACGTTAAGTTTAAACCGTATTAGTAATTAATCATTCCATGTGATAATTGTGATTTTGTGAGCGTTATTTTTTTGGATAAGTGAAGTGATTGTGAGTTACTTTAAAAATAAATAAAACCTAAAGTAAGCCAAATTTAAAGAGACCATAACAAAAAAGGTAGGGCTAGGGGAGGTTAAGTGATAATTAGATCTAGTACTGTTAAGTATCAAAAGTAAGTACTATATATACTACACCAACTGCCACCCTAGTAGCCAGATCATTTTTAGTGATTTCCTATGTATATTTGTATAAGATTAGCGTGACTGACTGGATGATCATCGCCCAGCCCAAAAAACTTAAGCCAGACACTTGAAATTTTGTATGTAGACTCCCCTCTCAATGTGTCAAAAAAAGTAGAGACTTTTGGAAATTAAATTCATAAGGGGTTAGAAATGGTTAAAAACGGGTAAAATCAGCAACATTATATCTCGTGATCTAACAAAGGTAGACGTTAAATTCAACAATGCCATTATTGAATCGAAAATTGAATTATCATGTGTTGGGTACTTTTTTGAAATTTGCACATGTTGGGTATAAAAAAGGGCAATAATAAAATTTGGTACTTTTTTGGTTAACTATGTATCTTGTTAAAGTAATAAATATAAAAATAAAGTTAAATTGTGTTCTTTTCTCTTAAAAAGCTCTTATACAAATTTTGGTACCTTTTGGAAATTCGAAATATATAAATACCGTTGGTACTTTTTTCTGTTACGCTATTTTTATTTTTATACTGAATATATGCCCTATATTTGAATGCCAACTTTCAGCTATTTACTGAAAAATAGATATTTGTTATATATATGTAGCTATGCAGTCGCGAGTACAGGGGAAGAAAAAAGAATAAGTACACATCCTTTCCCATCTTAACCATTTCGATGATCTTTCCAAATGAAATTTTGCAAAATGGTATGTTTCAGTTGAAGGTTCCTAAACAATCCCCCCGTCACACAAGTCGGATCCACGTCTGAGTTATGCTAAGATATATATATATATATATATATATATATATACATATGTTTATGTATTTATATAATCACATAAGTTCACATATTATATTATAACCATATATGATCATATCTACTTTTATTTGCTCAGGTAGGCAAAAAGATCGGGACAGAAGATGAGCATATATAGATATTCCACAAACTACTAATATAATCGCTACAAATGATCATATTTAATTACACCTCCAAAGCCTTTTGTAATTTTGTTCGATATTTTTGGGTCGTCAATGATCTGGCCAGCCCCTGTATGTACGTGTCTTACCTAGGGATCAAACATGCTATCAAATGATACCAAATTTCAGCCATTTACGTAAAGAAATAAAGAAGTTATGGATTTTTGGCCGGAATTTCCCAGTGTGCAGGGGTAATTTTCGAAAGAAAAATAATTTGTAAAATTTATGGCGATTGATGAACCATAAGCGGTATAAGATTTACTACAATGCGAGCACAGTAAGACGCATCAATATACACTTTTAAAGAATGAACGTGGATCTTCATGAAGGAAAGCGTAAACGGGATAACCGAGGTTCCGGTGGAAAAAAGTTGATGGAGATCTAAAATTTCTTGGTGAATCAAACTATCGACAAAAGATCTTAGCACAAGGACAACCTTTTTTAAGTAGGCAGAGACCAAAACCAAGTTATAATACCGTAATTATCCGTTGCCAATCCCATGGATATTTGACCACGTTTTAGCTTGATATTTTGTGCAAAAATGCTTATTTCTCACGTAACTTTCATATAGGTATCCGTGTTCCTTGGCGCGCACTATAAGGTGTTTTTTTTTTTTTTTGCCGTACACATAAGTGTTAAGTATTGAGCCTTGCCTTTCTCTTTGCCTTTTTGAAATGTTACTAATCTTGAGAGCTTATTGCTTAAAAATTATTAAGTTGGAAAATAACATTGATTAATTAATATTTTTCCATAAACTAACCATTTGTTAGATAATGTCACTTTTAAAATAATGAATGAATTTTTGCAATTAAAATAAAAAAAATTTAACCAAACTAGCTTATTTTTTATTAAGAAAAAAATATTCGGCTCTGTCGAATAATTCGAAACCCGTGATTTTGCAAAAAACCGGGTTTCTTAGCAAGTTGTGAACAAAATCAAAGTTGTGCACGGATTGCATTTAAAAAATCGTTTAATTCGAAATATGTTAAACTAAATGTTTTTAGATCGAAACTGTGATTTTTGTCTCATTTTTAATTTTTATGAATTTTTAAAACACGAAATATTTTTTTTTTTTTAATTGTCGGTCTATAATTTGCCCTAGTCCCCACATACGTACGCCTAAAACCCTAATTAAAATGCTATCATAACAAATTTAGAAATGACACTGTGAAGTTTTGTGAAGATCGGTCCATAATTTACCCTAGGCCCCATATAAACCCTACTCCCGGAAAACAGTTTATTACACCTAAACCCATTAAAAATAATGCTCTCATAACAAAATTTGGCTCGTCACAGTTTAATAGGACTAGAAATGACACTGTGAAGTTTCGTGAAGATCGGTCTATAATTTACCCTAGGCCCCGTATAAACCCTACTTCCGGAAAACAGCTTAGTACGCTTAAAACCGTAATTTACAATGCTCTCATAACAAAATTTGGTTCATCAAAGTATTATAAGACTAGAAATAAGACTGTGAAATTTCTTGGAGATCGGTCCATAATTTACCCTAGGCCCTATATAAAACCAACTTCCGGAAAACGGTTAAGTACGCCTAAAATCGTATAAAATAATGCTATCATAAAAAATTTGGAACATCACAGTTTTATTGAACCAGAAAAAAGACTGTAAGATTTTGTGAAGAAAGGTCCATAATTTACCCTAGGCCCCATATAAAGCCCACTCTGGTAAAATAATTAAATACGCCTAAAACCGTAGCAGATATAGATATTGCGGTAAACTTTCTTCCAGCTTAGATTTATGTGGCCAGAAAAAATGTTCTGGAATTTTGTGATATACGGTCCATAATTTACCTTAGATCCCATTTTAGCAGCCTTCTGAAATTCACTGAAAACGCTTAACTAATTGCTCCGCTGTATTGAAATTTATATTTTTTCTGCCGAATTTTGTGATGATTGGTTCATAGGTTACCATGGCTCCAGTTTAAGTTGTCCTCCTGAAAATCATTTAAGTTCGGCTTAAACTGTTACGAATCATGTATTTTAACATTCTGATTGTCGGTCATTAATTTAATAAAGGTTCAAACCGCAACCAATTTTAATGCAGATGTCTGTTTTTATAAAGATTAAATTAATTATATAGACATCATAAAGATATTGCTCTTAAACATTCGAACTGTCGGTGGAGGGTATCAAAGATTCGGCACAGCCGAATATAGCGCTCTAACTTGTTTTAACTGAATATGATATTTCTGGAAAGGTCGAGCTGATAGAGAAATATAGAAACTTGGTTTGAAACCAGCGACCTCAAGCTGGTAAAAATTTGCAATCAAGTTCCAGGCCGCAAAATGATTGTCCCCCAGCGTAATTTTTCGGGTATTTACAATACAATACCTTTAAGTTTACTTTTTTTTTAATGCAATTTCAATTAAAAGTACTTTAAAACAATATCAAGATAGTACATTTGAGCTAAAATCAACATAAATCTATTTAACACTTTCGTCCATCTCCTTGTTTTTAATGTGAGTGTGTTTTCATATTAAAGGCCCCGTTTTTATGAACTGCACTGGTTTGTGGCTTTCGATTCCATCTGGCATGACTGACTAAATGAATGAAAGTAAGTGTTTATTATTATAAATTTTGCAGCAACAAAAACAAACACAACAACTTGTAGCACAGAAATTTAATAATATTACTCTAATTTTAGAGAGAAAAAAAAATAATTTTATTACACAAATATGAGGATATTCATTTCTTTGTGTGTGTATGAATGGACGTTTATATATTAATATGTGTTTTCATAAACCCTGCAAATAATAGGACCAGTCCAAACACGCGTGTAAATAGTAGCCCACAAGGGACCAGGACTAGTCCAAAAGTAACCCAAACGTATCGAAAAACATGGTATATTTAACATTACGGTGTCCTAGGGCAGGACCATATAACCCACCTTTGAACTACTAAGGAGTAGTTTTAAAACTACTCCGTGGTATATACAAGAGGACTAGTTTTGAAGTCGTTTAAAAACGAAAGCATGTCGTCAAAAAACGAAGACATATCGTCTCACTACAGACACTTTTTAACAATGACATGGTCCATGCTTGCACTACATCGGACCAGTCCATGGAGTAGTCCATTTTTTCAAAATGGATCAGGTGGTCCAATTTTATTTGCAGGGTATGTATGATTATGACTCTGTAAGTGAATTGAAGGAAATCATAATATGTACATGTGTTTGTGGTGGTAAATGTGTCTCTGTAGGAAATGTCAATAAAGAAACTGTACTGATTCACTATTGACTTTGTCACCACCAGTACCACAGAATACTACAGAACTGTCACGTGACGGAAGATTTTGCGTTTTTTTTTTGTCTCTTTCAAAGAAAGCTGCCCTTTTGCATTTCTATTTTCATCATCTTCTATGCCGCAATACAATGAACACAAATATATTTAGTTAAGATTTATTTGCAAAACTGTTGTAAAAATTAACTCTTAAGTTCACCACAACACGAGTTAATAATAATTAAATAGGTAAATAACATTATAAAACAAAACAATATTACTAAATACATTTTTTTGCACAAAAAACAACGTTTGCTGAACTAATGCATTTGTTTAACGTGGATTGTGTTTTGTTATTTTTGTTTTGATCACGCAATTTGTGTTGGCTGTTGCGGCCTGCTTTAACACCTTGCCACTTCACTACCAAAAAAGATTTCAGTCTCTTTCTTCGAAAGCTGCCCTCGCAATTGATTTGGGCTTTTTTCACACGTCACTTTTTACAGTTCTGTGTATTCAGTACCAGTGACCAGCTGTAGATGTTAAATAAACTTAATACATTTTAATAGTTTGTCTACATTTTTGAATATTTTTAATAGATTCTTGTACTAATTATATTACATAAAAATTAAATACGTGCATATAGCTTAAAATTATTTCATAACAAATATCTTTTATTTTTATAAAAAGTGACTCTGTAAACCAATAACCCACTAAAATAATTGACAAACGTGGCGACTTCGGCACACTTGATCCCAAGTTTCCTGCAGGGTGTGTGTCTTTATAAAAGTACGAATTGAAAATATATGTGTTAGTGTTTGGTATTGTTGTGTTTGAGCACTGTACTACATACATTGTGAAATAAAACCCCAATCATTTTTATATGCAATACTAAAATATTACACAATATATATTTTCTCTTCATTTTGCATAATATCTAACACATGTGTTTCTATCTAACCACCACGTATACGGATGGATGTTATTCGAAATATTTACTTACAAGTACAATGAGTACTTTTGCATTCATGCTAATGGCTGTGTGAAGAGTGTAATATTTGAGTCAGCATTATAATGTGAATTCTATTTTACTTCCACTGCAGTTTCGGTTTTGCACATTGTAGATGTTAACTGTAAACAGAATTGGGTGGAAATACAGCAATAGGTTGCTTATGCTCTTGAAATTATCTTAAGTATGTTTGTGTAGATGCTTGAAGTCCAATGGACAAACATAATTATGTCTATCCAATATTTAAGAAATAACAAAAAAAACGGTTCTCCAAAGTTTAAATATCGACAAATAAGTTATACACTCATAAAATTATTACAGTAACTGATTGTGGGTTATTAAATTCGTTTTCCGTACTGTTAAAATTGAACAAAAATATAGTTATTTTACGAATAATTTTATTTTTTAACATTTATGTTTGTTATTCAAAAAACAAACTACCAAAAAATAATATTTTTCCGTATTTATTTTGTTATGTAGTTTGATTTTTGTCTGTTAAAATATATTTTTTAAAAGTAAAAACTATTCAATTTTAAGGAATATGATGTTCAATAAATAAAAAATTTTGAAATTAATGAAATAATCATTTGTTTTAAATAAAATGTAAATGATCCGTTTTTTAAATGAATTTTAATAAGTTTAAAATGCATTTTCGTTTGAATTTAACTACATAATATTTTGAGTGTATTATTAAATGAGATTTTTGTATAAATCTTGCTAACGTAAAGCAGCAAGACAGTTTTAAAGTCGCAATCGAGAAAGCAATACTAGAATACGGTGGCCTTAATTTAATGCGGGAAAGACCTGGGGTCGATTCTGGTTCTGTGAAACTGTGAAATGAAAACTGTTTGCACATTTTCATAGAGTTTCTGATTCTTGTTTAGTGAAAAAATGATATATAAATTCCAATGTTTTCATATAAAAAGAACAAGTGGAATGAAACTAGTTGTTTTCACAATTTCACAGTAATACGATTCTTGTTCTATGTAATAGTGCAAAGGAGTGTCAAAAACTTTTCATTTATGACAAAGTTTTACACATTCATTTTGACGGTGAAAACTCTCAATATATTCGTATTAAATGCCAATTTTTAATGATATATATAACATTGCTGACGTTAAACAATTATATAGTTTTCCTGCCTTTGCTCATCGCGAATTTATTGCGAAAAATCAATTAATTTTTTTAATATTTTTCTATTAATGAACTATTTGTAATTAAACTTACTATCTCTATTTAAAATTGTTGTGTTAAGAATGTTTTTATATAGTAAATTCTTAAAATATAAATAATAGTCTGTTAGGATTTATATCCATAGATTTAATAAAATAAATAAATATAAAATCCTGACTTTTTTTAAATTTATAATTTTTTAGTTGTGTATTTGCATAGTTTGACACTTGATCAGAAGACAAAGTAGATATGTTACTACCATCGGCGGTTAAAAAAAATAAGTTTGGCGACGTCTTAAAGTAAACTTAGGGCCGCCTACAATATTTTTATGTTTTATAATTTAACATTTTAATAAATTAATCTATATTTGTTCTTTTATTTGTTAATGATTTAACTTTTTTGAGCTTATTGTCGTTTTTTTATTTATTTGTATATCAATACTTCACTAGCAGTTTGTTAGCATCGTAAGGATAGATTCTTGTTCTTAATATTTAAAAAAAAAATTGTTTAAAAACGACCAGAAAAACAAATAGTGAAATTAATAACAACATTCTTTTCACAGATGTCATGCTAATACTAAAATTATTAAGTTACTCAAAGTTAATGTTAACTGCCCAAAAAATTTATTATCAAATAACTTCGCAAGTTTCAGCGCATGTTTCAGCTCAAGTACAAACTGGCAGTTGGGTCCAAAAATATTTTTTGGAATAACTCAATTGTTGATCGATTTAAACAATTTTGCTTAAATTTTAAAAGGGATTAGTACAGCTTAATGGCAATTTTTTTGTTTGCAATGCGCCCGTCCGAAAATATATTTAAAGGCGGTAAAGGGTATGTAAAATTCGGCGCAGTCGAATCTACCTCTCTAACTTGTTTTTTATAATTTTTAGTTGGTTGCGTGGTATTTACATGATTTAAATAAGAAGGGAAGAAATTCCGTGCTGTGGACCATAATATAAATGAAAGAACATTCATATTTATAAAAAATTATATCTAAAAAATTAATATAAAAAAAATAAAACCTTTGGTTGGGAAATAAAATTAAAATACTCATTTTTTGAAAATGTTCTACAATTATAATAATATATATATATATATATATATATATATATATATATATATATATATATATATATATATAGTATATTCTGTACAATGGATGTAAAATTTAACTGCAAGTAAATCTCTCTTATGACTAATAAACCACTGATGGTTTAAACGCTGGTTTAGCTAAACTAAACTTGAAATTATATGTAGTTTTTACTCAGCAACTATAAATCAGTGTCCCATGTATTATATGTGGTTAAAAAAATAACACGTGGCAGCACTACGATAAATCTTATCAAATTCATATGGTCTGTGTTGGTAGTTTAAACGCCCAAATTTATGCGTTAGAAGATGGTTAATATATTTAGTGATTTATAGATTTGTTGGTTTAAACACATTTTAAACCAAAAAAGAGAGTTTAGCTTGCTCTGATTTTTTAGCCCTTAATTGCCTTGAAATCGTTTAGGAAGTTTTATATTTCTGTCCGAGTTTTGTACGTTTTCATTGTTCTTGTAAATTACAATTTACAAAAAATCCAGGTTTAAAACGATCAATAGATTTTGTTTCCCTTTTATTATTTACCAAAACTCCGTTTTGAAATTAGGAAACTTCCATAATATTTTGGTTGTAAAGGTTTTGCGTAAGAGTCACGTCGGGGTCAACAATTCTAAATGAAAGTACATTTATACATATTTATACAAAATTCAAATTATTTAACAAAATTAATATTAGAAAACATTAAAAGGTTTGCTTGGTTTGAAAAATTCAACTACTATACTAATTTTTTTAAAAACAAAGTATATTATGTACAGTGGATATAAAATGTATCTACAATACTACGCCTAAGTATTGTATATGCATTATTATTGTAAGTAATACTTAATATTTTTAATTTAAAAATCGGACAAAAATGGCTAAAACAAGGTTAGAAAAATTTCAGCAAAAATAAATACATACGGCTCAAGCGGGTTAAAAAAACTCATTTTTTTCATTAAAAGAACGTGAATCGCAATTTGTGTAATTGTGAAATGATAATATGAAAAGTTCTCATGAAAACGAAAATAATAAGTTTTTTTTCATTTCACAGTTTCGCAGAACCAGAATCGACCCCCTGCACTCTACTCAGATTTGGTAGGGACTTAATAAGAACAGTGACATGCCATTACGGATCGGTGGTTGAAATGCAATAATGCAATTATAATGACTACAATATGAGCTGTCAAAATGAAAAGGGTGATATACGATAATTCAGTTTCTCCTAAGAATATACCAATACGACAAAAGTTACTTACTAAATATTGCTTTAACCAAGAAAATTTTGCATAATTCTCGTCCAAACAAAAAATTACTTATTTATTTATGTTTCTTTACTTAAGAGAATTTTACTAAACACGAACGAAATAAGTTAAAATACTGAAAATATTTTTGGATTTTCTTGTTTGAATAAACGAAATTGATTACTTTGGAAAATAAATTTTTTTCCGTGAAAGGTAATACGAGATGGAGCATGTTGTGTTTTTTATGTTTCTTTCTTTAAAAGCTGCCATTTTTGCAACAAATTTATGTAATTAAGATTTATTTGCAACACTGTTGTAAAAATTAACTTTGAAGTTTTACCACAACACAAGTAAATACATAATATTACAGTAAAAAAAACTCAATGTGAAAAAAGCCATTTTTTGGCAAAAAATTTGAGCTCCAGTTAGCTGACAGGGGAAATTATGCAGGTGATGCTGGGCGAACTCTCGGCATGGGCAAAGGATATTGGCTGTGTATTACCCCTGTGAAGACTGAGCTGGTGCTATTTACCAGAAGGTACAGGATTGAGGGATTTAGGAGGCCAGTGCTAGATGACGTCGAGTAACCTCTATCGGACGGTGCAAAGTATTTAGGTAACTTTCTGGACTGCAAACTGTCTTGGAAGAGAAATACTCAGGAGAGGATGAGAAGGGGACTCAATGCCTACTGTACATGCAGGAACTCCATCGGTAAGAACTGGGGTGTGAGGCCGGATATGGTAAACTGGATTTACACATCGGTGGTTAGGCCTATACTTACCTATGGATACACTGTGTGGTGGGGTGCGTTGAGTATGGATAGCTATAGGAAGATGCTCAGCAAAGTTCACAGAAATGCATCTCTTGGCATCACAGGCGCAAGAAGAAGCACTCCACAGGCAGTGCTGGACATCCTACTATATCTGTCACCTATTGAGCATAGTGTGAGAAGTGTGGCTGCTGGGAACTTACTAAGACTTTACGAGTGTTCCTTAGTTAGACCTAGGCGGGATGATCACAAGATAATTTTGTACGAGGTGGGTCTGCTTGATCGGGGTATTATTCTCGAGGGAATTTCGAATCATTGGACTATGACCCTGGACTTCGGTGTAACACCACCAGTGGAGTTCCCTGTTATGGAAATTTGGCGTTTATCCAATGGACTGTTTGAGGGGTGGGCAGTATTAACGGATGGATCCAAGATGGAAACCGGCACTAGTGCCGGTGTATATATCGCGGACACCAAAGTGAAAAGGTCATTCAGACTCTCTGATGAGTTCAGCGTCTTCCAGGCTGAGATCCTAGCGATCTGAAGGGCGACGGAAGTGGTACTGAATCGCAAATTGGGTGGATCTGTGGTGACAATTTACGTCGATAGTCGGGCGGCGCTTAGGGTATTGACAAATTATACGGTGCGATCGTGCCTGGTAGCTCGGTGTAGGAATGCTTTTAGGGAACTCATGGAGGTATTCAATGTAAGTTTGTTTTGGGTACCTGGACACTGCATGGTTAATGGAAATGAGGTGGCGGACGAACTCGCGAGAGTGGGTTCGAATCTGGACTTAGTGGTAAGAGACAGGGGGTAAAGCCCCCCACCACCTATGTTACTACTATGGGGTGATACGGGAAAAATTCCGTGATGAAGTTAACCGATCCTGGGGGAACAGAACAGAATGCAGGGTGTCTAGGGCACTATGGTCCAGATTGGACCCGGGGACATCCAGGGCTCTATTGGGATTGGACAGGGGTGGTCTTAGAACACTTATAGGGTTCGTGATGGGTCATTGTCCTGTTAGGGCTTTTAAGGGTAAATGGGACAACACCATACCAGAGTTCTGCAGATTATGCGATTATTCTGAAGAGCTAGAGACAATCGAACATGTATTGTGCCATTGTCCTAGGATGCAGGGTCTCAGACAGAAGTGGCTAGGAAAAAAATTTCACGACGAACTGGGAACTGGCAGATCTACCGGGGCTTGTCAGGAAAATAGTGCGGTTGTTTCTGTTGAGGGGACTGTAGATAGGGTAATAGTTCTACGTGGTACCTACTACCTTTCTTAATTCTATCCACCTCATATTTCCTTTCTTTACTTTTTATCTTTCTATACCTTTTTTCATTGAAGGGATTCACAATGGACCGCATTGGTCTCCGAGTGGAAGTGTGCCCTTGGGCACATAACTCTTCTTAACCTAACCTAACCTAGCTGACAGTAACAGTAATATAACCGTACAATAAAAAAAAAATTAAAAAAAAATAAGTTTTCTACAGATTTACCCCCTTATCCATAAAAAATATTTCAGTTTTAGTAAAGGTTAATTAAACAAATTTTCATATAAAATTCGTCGTATTAACCTGTTGTAATCATGGAATATTGTTTATGAATAAGGCCTTTAGACTTTAAAGTTAAGTTACATTTTACTGCTAACTATAATCGTTCTAATTGCTTTAAAAAAGCAGCTGATTTGCAACGTTACTGTTCCTGTCAGCTAACTAGGGCTTTAGCTTTATTATTGACATATCGCTCCTTAATTTAAGGTTACTTAAGCAAATGTGCTCCTTCATAGATTCTTTATATATTAAAAAAATCAGAATTATATCTGAAACTGAATCAAAGGTTTAGCAAAATATAATTTATTAAATCTGTATGTAAGGGTACATTTTGAATCGTATTTTGCCAAGTTTGATTTTTTTTTTTTTTTTGAGATATGACTATGTTGCAAAAAAGGAGCAATGTATGGTTAAGCGGTATCACGAAGTATGAATTAGCTGTTTTCCTAAAACTAATGACACCTTTTATTGATGGCCAACCGATTTTCAAAATATTTGGAGGTCCATAAAAAAACTGATCTCCAAGATCGCGAAACTGAGTACAGGGTTTTAATACCCTTTGGTAATATAGTCGAATCTGTACTGTGAAGTCTGTGTATTTTTCTAAATATCTTCATTTACCGCATAGTATATTTCAGTTAGTAAATAACTTTACAAAGCAAAACAATGGCGCATATTCATACATGATCACTTAGTGTTCACTTTTTTAAGTTTTTATTTTATAATTTATTTGAAAAGTAAATAATTTTAGCGACCAATTTGTGTGTCTCTTAAATACAGAACATAGTCTATGATATAGAAAACAATTAATACTTTTACAATTTCCCAATAAAAATTGTGCTTCACACGAAGCAGGTTTGTAAGGGAGAAACGTAAGAGTTTCGCTTACCCTCTTGCTTACCGAAGGCATGCATTTTATATGGTGAGTTCCCACTTTGAAGCAAAACATTTTTGACAAAAAAGGCGGTTTATTCAACGCATATAAAAAATGGTGCCTGTAGCTATAATATTTAAATACTGAATGTTTTTTTACAGTTATTTTTTAGTAATCTCCCTTACAAACCTGCTACGCAGTAAGCGAATGCCGTGGCACTTCAAATTTAATTTTTTTTTTATAAAACTTGTTAAAAGTTTGTTCACTTTTTTTACTGCATCTCTGTATGTCTAATTGCGCAGCGTAAAACTGTGGGCTTATTTTTTAAATGTACCATTAGTGCTTCGCAAAATAATAAACAGGGCTGTTCTGGAAATCGAAAACGCAAGAATTTGGAAGTTGTTTTTAATACACTTTTAATCAAATTTTTATAATTTTTGTTATGAAAGTCGGTTTAATAGATAAATATTTGTAAAATATTTGTCATGAAATTTATTTATCACAGAAATCTTATTAAAAACCAGCGTTTAAAATTATTGCGTTTTGCGTTTTTGATTTCCAGAACACCGCTGAAAAAGTTATATTGGGTTACTACTTGCGTCCACTTCTACTAAGTCCAAAAAACATCCATACAAAACAAGAGATATGTTTGTGAACAACGAAATTCTATTGAATAAGTTTATATTTCTATGCTGCTATTTTAATTGATTTATATAGAACTACTAGCTGATTGGTCCCGTCGCTGCTCGGGATTTTCTAAATAAAAATGAAATACTGGAGAATTTTGTTTTGTCAACTTTCTACCAGATCAAAATTTTTTCAGGAAACTTATTTTTGTTTATTGAATATATTTTGTGAATTTCAGCCAAATCGTATCATAAATAAAACAAATGAAAATAGAGCGACAACAGCGCCACCTATCGGGATTAAACTTAAGAGAAACCTGGCTCCCGATTAAAATAATTTACTGTCCAAGTTTGGTATCAATCGGTCTTGAGTTTTAGGAGCACATACACGGCACAAACGTTTTTAGAATTTGTATGAACTTTATTTCATAGCTTCATAAGCATTTTAATTAATTACAGTATTTATCGTTCAAAATACTATCGACATTTTGTCGTCTTCTAACAGCTGAAGGCAGTTGGTACGCTAGTTAAAATTTTTGAATAAAATCTATAATTATCTATGAACTATTCTTTAGTTTCTGTTTTATTAGTTCCGACTTCAGTAACGATTTCCGAAAAACTCTTTCTGCCTCTTTCTACGAAAGCAGCTTTCGCATCACATTTGGGTCTTTAGGCTATTCGAATGTTCTTTCTGAAGTAGGACTAGCGTCAATTTTACTTCAAGAATATCACAAACCGATCGCTGTAAGGACTCACGTTAATCGTGCTCATCTCAGCTGCACAGTAAACATAAGCTACGCTTGGTCATTTTTTATTGCCAACATAATAAGCAATAGACTATCTACAACTGTTCTCCCTGAGCTCAGAAAAGAACAAGCCGGCTTTCGTGCGCACAAATTATGCATATACCATGTAAATAGCTTAAGGATTATTGTGGAACAGTCAGTAGAATGGAGGTCACCACTATACCTAACATTTATAGATTTTGAAAAGGCATTCGACACCATAAATCACGCTTCTATATGGAAAGCACTAGCGTGTAAAGGAGTTCCCAATAAACTAATAGATCTCATCAAGGGCCTATACGCCAATGACACCTGTCGCATACTACATGAGAGACAACTAAGTAAAAAAATTTCTGTAGAAAATGGAGTTCGCCAAGGCTGCGTTTTATCACCACTGCTTTTTAATTGTGTCCTCCATGTAGTAATGAAAAAGGCCACAAGTCATAGACGAGGCATAACGTGGGGTCTGCAAGGTCGCTTAGAGGATCTGGATTACGCAGATGACATATGTTTGCTGACACATTCATTTTCTGATATGCAGTCAAAGTTAACAACTATCTATGAAACCGCACTATCCGTAGGCCTAAAGATAAACATGGGCAACACAAAAACAATGCGCATGAATGTTAACAACGAGCAAAGGTTTACTATACAATCCCATCAACTTGATGATATGGAATCTTTCTGCTACCTTGGTAGCATATTCGACAGGAGTGGTGGCTCTCGAGACATACAAGCCATACAAGTTTTCATAAATAAATGTCTACGCAAGATTCTGCGGGTATACTGGCCCTCAACAATTTCCAACACTCGACTGTGGTCAGAAACCAACCAACAACCGATTCAAAATGAAATCTACAAGCGAAAATGGTCCTGGATAGGTCACACTTTGCGAAAACCACCAGAAGATATAGCAAAACAAGCTTTAGAGTGGAACCCACAAGGCAGTCGCCGTTCAGGACGTCCATCGCATACCTGGAATCGCCATAAAACAATTGAGATGTCCAAACTAAACCTAAATTGGAATGAAATTAAACATCGAGCATCGGATCGAGAATATTGGAAGCAACTTGTTTTGGCCCTATGCTCCTTGTAGGAGTTAAAAGGAACTAATATATTTATATACGCTTGGTCATTTATATAAGTATATTTCCCCGGTCACACTGAGTTATCAAGTGAAATCATAATTTAACGTACATGTTCTGATGTTTCTGCAATCATAATTTATTTACGTCAAATTAACAGTCTTTCTAATACTTATTGTTAAATGTTCAATAAAAAAACACAGATCAACATTGAAAAAGCTATTTTACCATTACAACTGATTGTTATATTTTTTGGCATTCTAAAGCTATGTTCACACCTATTAAATATTTGACGTCCTACAAGTAACCCTTAGTTTGCTTTTGCAAAACGTTTTTCTATATCAAACATCATTTTCCAATATCTAAATTACATTTTAGTAATAAAATTTAGTAAATCAGAACTTCTTTTTCATCCGCAATCTAATGGACTACATAATAAAGTTAAAAAACTATGTATTTTGTTATTATTTGTGGTTCTTCCGGTATGACAATAATTGGCGTAAAACTTAAAAATTATTATAAAATCTTAGCTTTGACCCACTATAACTTTTTTTGTCTAATCAAAGTCAATTAGTCACTATTTGACGCGTAATTTAGTAGGCATTCATAAATACTATGGAAGACTATGGAAGGCGGCTGAAATCCAAATATACAGCGAAAAACACAAATGTATCGAGCTCATATTCGGCTTTAACAAGACAAAAAACAAACGAATCAGTTGCAATGGTCAAAACTTTTTCAATGTCAATCTGTGTTTTTTTATAGATTAGAAAAATCTTAGTTCACAATTTTTGACGTAAATGAATTATGATTGAATAAACAGCTGTACGTGCAAGTTAAACAATGATTTTAGTTGATAACCGTGTGACCGGGTAAATACACTTTTATAAATGACCAAGGGTCACTGTGCAGCTGAGACAAGCATACCATAAAAGAAAAATACACGTTAGTCCTACTTTAGAAAATAAATTCGAACAGTGCAATTCTGTGCCCATGTTCTGTAACTCTTGCGTCGAGAAACTTTTCGATTAAAATTTTTGAAATGAAACAAAAATGCCATATGTATATTGAAACAAACAGCCGTTTTCCTCACTAAACTGTGTCTGTAACTTTTTTTTGGCGAGTACTATCTGTCACGTAAGGAAATTACGCTCCAATTTACAGTAACATTTCTGTGAAAAAAGTTCCCGCTTTGTACTGTCAAATAACCTCACGAAAAAAATGGGGAGAGAAACAATTTTAAAACTAAAAAACGATTAAAAATGCAAAATGCAAAGAATAATAATAATAATATTTTGTTATTGGCACATTTTTTTTATTGTTTAAGTATTTTTCTTTTAACCCTTGTGTTAATACCCGGGTACCGGGGTACCCACCTAGGTATATTTACATGACAAAATGTATTAAGAATTAAAATTTTAAGACAAGCTTCTGGATCGTCGTTATTTAAATTAAAAGAAAATTAATTCAGATTCTAGATTTATGTTTTTGCTCCTTTAATACTCAAAAAAATTTGCTTAAACTTAAGCCATCGCAATAAGCGCACCCGGGTACCCCGGTACCCAATACAATACAATACACTTTATGGAAGAATAAAAACACGTTTGAACTGCTCAAAAAATTCAATAAACTTGATTTTGTATCATACAATTACATAAGTTTAGTATCCAAAGCGTTAGTATTATAGTACGGGGAAGTCTCATTTACATATCATGTGTGACCAAAAATTTTCAACTGTTATACTAAAAAATACTGTCCTGCATAAAAAGTTTAAAATTTTAGCCATTGTGCAATACAAAGTTAAAAAATCATATTTTAACATAAATATGATTTAATACGCCTTTAAAAAGATTAAAAATTTATTTTTTTTTTCATAAAAATATTGATTATTACCCCGGTACCCCGGGTGCTAAACATCGTGGATAAAGTTGGGTATTAACACAAGGGTTAACATTTTTATAAGATATATGCATTTTTTCAAAGCTCGTTAGCAAACAAAAAACATTAAGGTCGCACTTTACATTATTTGGTATAGCCAACGATTGTATTTTCTCCGCTGTCGTTAAAAAATTTTAAATTTTGGTAAATTTTGTTTGCCTTCAAGGAAATGTTTGACTGGCGTTCTCAACGCCTGCAATGTAACATTGGCTTCGTGTACAATGTTATGACATTTATAACTTTAAGACGTAATCTCTTTTAATAATTTTCGACATGATTACAGACACAATTTTATCTCACTTTTCGAGAAACGATGGAATATTTTGTTTCACATCTTTTTGATGCGAGAAGTTTTCACCAAAACAAAACATGGGTACTGGTCCCTGAAAGTGCTTTTTCAAATAGCCCTAAGACCAGGGCATTACCAGAGAAACCTGAGAGTACACCAGAGGGGAAAAAGTCACGTGTGAAAAATATCCAAAAGAGACGCGAGGGCTGTTTTTGAAGAAAGAGTCAGAAAGAGTTTTCTGTTTGTAGTGGCAATCAACACAAACATTCAACATACATTCTGTTTTGTGCAAATAAACTTATTTATTAATATCGGCGCATATTCAGAAATCGGGTGAAACATTGGGAATTTCTGATTGTGTTATATGAATTTATTCGTCCATAATATATAAATGTGCTAAAATTTTCAACTTTATTCCAGTAGTGCCGGCCACATTTCATCTTTATACATAATCTTTATAATGTTAGTTTGTGTATGAGTGTCTAGTTTGCAAGGAATATACAATTATGTATTTCATATCCACACACCAAATGCATCCTTTTTACTTGGTTGTTTCTATTCATGTGAATGGGCCATATTTGAATGAATAATATAACATGCATGTGTATAAAATTACAAGCATGGGTGTGTCTGTCTGTTTAGATTTAAGTATATGTGGATCTGTATTATGTAGACAAACTAAAAGTATGTATTAAATTACTGCATTCATATTATTAGTTTATTGTACTAAGGGTTACACTGGCTTAACTGGGAACCACAATTTACTTTCATTTCCATAACCAACTGTATGTTTGTTCGTTTGTTTGTTTGTTTGTTCATTACTATTTGTATAATAATGTTAATGCAAAGGAAGATGACTATGATGCTGCTAATGTTATTGTTGTTGTCTTTGCTTCAATACAAGCACAAGCACAACACATCGATATCATCAACAACATCGTCATCACATCATCAATTTTAAGCTTATATAAATAACAACTTGTACCTATCTGTTCCATATGTATGGAATCGAATATGTGTGTTTGTGCAATTTTAAACGTAATTCTATACCTTCACAATATTGTTGTGTGGTCGGTCAATAAAAATGGTAGTGGTGTTGGTGCTGTAACTAGTTCCAAAGATCTTTTATGCCATAATGCCATTCTTAACATTGTCATGGTAAAAGTTTATTCTACTAATTAATATTTTAAAAAATCATTAGAGATATTATAACTTAACATGTGTTTTCAATAACTTAAACTGATTCAGGTAAACATTAATCGTTGTTGTTTAAAAATGATTTTTAATTATAGATACAAATATAAGTTTTACTAGTGCAAGTAAGAGTAATATGAAATTGGATAGTATTAGCAATATAATGTATTAAGACTTTATTATGAATTAACTATAATAAATGTGTATTAAGGTTAGAAAAGACAAATCTCTCAATAATAATGAGCAGAGTTTATAATATATTGCCCCTAGTTGTTTCGTGTTAAATTGCATTTAAAGCATAATAATTGACATTGAATGCACTACAAAGATTTATGGTAGGCAAATTATATTTTATAGAACAGTTGAGATAAAACTTGATAGGCATTTTGAAGGATCTTGAGAAATATAAAATTATATTTTATTTGCTTAATACTATTTGTTAATCTGTGTAAAGATCTGCATGCAAACAAATATATTCCGGACCTTTTTATACCTTTCTTGTTGATAGGAGTCCTTTATTTTGTTATGTTTTGTGCTTCTATTTTGGCCGTTCTAGGCTCGATCCTCCGTTCCATTAATATATTGGTAACTGTGTTCCGCCGAGTTTTTCTTTCCTACCATTTGCATCTCACAGAATATGTCATGCCTTCAAAAATCGTTTCGGAATGCGGACTTCTAGCAACATGGAGTGCCCCGGTAGGCTATCTAGTAGTGAGCTAGTCTATCAGAGCATGGGTTGCGGGTTCGAGACTCTGGTTTCTTTAATGCAGAAAACCAAAGAGCTTTGCGGGATTAGCTTAGGGAATTAAAAAAAAATTTCCGACTTATCTTCTTTTGTTTCTCGCACGCTTATTACTCAACGGCCCTGTTGATAGAGTAAATCCCATAGCCTCATTAAAAGAATATGTCGCAGAGTTTTTCTTTTTACGCTACTTAGATAGTAAATTTCCGAAGTCTGCATTCTGCGCTGGGTCTTATTATTCAATCAAAAAAAAAAAATAAATTAGAAAAACTAAACATAAGAACTACTGCCTATTTCACGATGTCACTCGAACGTTTACGTTCGCACAAATAACATATAAAACAAAAACAAAATTAAAAAATTTGCTTTTGGTTTACATGTTATTTGTGCGAACGTTAACGTTCGAGTGACATCGTGAAATAGGCAGCTGATGTTTTAAGTTGCAAACAGTCTAATACTACTGTTTATATACCCTCCACCACTAGCGGTACATGATGGTATACAAAGATTGTCATTCCATGTGGGTCCTTTAATAATTCTAAATCGATTGAGTCATGTCCGTCTGCCTTGAAATAATGTTCTTTTTCAAACTACTCAAAAGAAAAGAACAGTATTTTTGGCAAATTGTTCTGCTTAGCAGTTTTAGATTGAAGCCAGCAAAATAATTTTAGTAGGATAAGAGTTATGAGTCCAAATGTGGTAAAACCACCATAAAAAAATTTATAGTTTTGTATCAAAAACTAACTTGGAGGCGAACTGCACGAACTGATTACAAGATTTCGGGAATATCGGTCAATAATTAACCATAGGCCTAATAGAAAGCCTGCACTCGGAAAACAATTTTGTACGCCTAAAACGTAACGATATTATTACAAAATTTGGTCTGTAACAGCTTTATAATACTAAAATTCTCACTATCAAATTTCGTGAAGATCGGTAAATAATTTACGTACGACCAATATAACGCACACTTTTATGATGATTGGTCCATAAATTTATCATAGCTCCCACATAAAGCCCACTCTGGGACATTTTTTAAATACGCCTAAAACCTTAAAAAAATAAATGTTGTGGTAAAATTTCGCCCTTATTTAGCTCTTTAAAGTCAGAAATAACACCATGCAAAGTTTTTTTTCCTACAAAATATGTTAAGAAATATGTATTGTATGGGCGCTTAAATAAGAACTAATTGGCAACTAAAAAAGAAGAATGTTATTATATCCCATAAAAAGTCTACTCCTGAAATATCCTAACTGACGGTGGAGGGTTACAAAGATTCGGCACACCCAACTATAGCACTCTAACTAGTTTTTTATAAAAATGATTGCAGTTAATTAAAGATATTTGTTCTTAATGCATTGTTCGGTATAATGCTTATATCTGTTGGCTAATACCGTGTTCAGATATGCACCTTAATTGAGTTTTACGCAATAAATGCCATTATTGAGCTCAATTAATTATCCATGCAAAATTGCAATTTAGCTATTGCTCAATTAATACGAAATTGTTATAAATATTGAGTAAAGTTAAAATGCAACACTGCAGTGCACTGTCACAAGTGTGTTTAGTGAGTAAAACCCAACTCACTAAACAAAGTGTTTTGACATTCTTGCCAACAACAAAAACAAAGGTCCATCCATTAGGTCTGCGCAAAAGCCAGATGTTTATTTTGTTTTTTCTTTAAAGATGTCAAATGTTGTTTACATTTTGCTAAGTTAATAGCTAAATTCTAATTGAGTAAGCTAAATTGCTTATGTGTGAACAGAAAGATAATTATGTCAATAAACCGAATATTAACTCAATAAAAAAGGTATATCTGATAATTTAAGAATCTGTTTCCTTACCAACATATACAAATTGGGTATCGTAAGAAAGCTTTTTTTAAGGCGCGTCCAACTGTGTATACAATTTGTCCAAGGACGATCATCCATGTCCTTTTTTTTAAGGATTTTCTGTAAAAAAAAAAGGTTTTTGAATTTCTTGTTCGGGGTTGTTTGTAATAAAAGTGCCAAATTAACATATTTTAATCTTTAGTAGATTTAATTAAATACGTGTCTCAGGTTTTTTTGAAAATCGTGCTAGTTCGCGTTTTGACAAAAATGCAATGGGTTGGCAACCCTTCGTTTAAAATAGGGCAATATGGGTATAAAATTTTATCTTTTGGCAAGTATATCATCTGTTTATGTCAATAGTTTAGATTTTTGCAAATTAGATGCATTTTACACGGTGCTTTGGAATATATATATGTAAATGTAATTTTGTAGTAACTTTAATATGATACCGGACTTAGTTTCTAGATCATGTATGGATGAAAATAGGACTAAATAATGAAAAAAAGAAATGATCCACGACTTGAATTTTTTTTTAATTTGCGAAAAAAATATCGTGGATCATTTCTTTTTTTCTTTCTTTGGTCCTGTTTTCATCCATACATGATCTAGAAACTAAGTCCGGGTATCAACATATTGCCCTATTTTAAACGAAGGGTTGCCACCCCATTGCATTTTTGTCAAAACGCGAACTAGCACGATTTTCAAAAAAAGCTGAGACACGTATTTTATTAAATCTACTAAAGATTAAAATATGTTAATTTGGCACATTTATTACAAACAACCCCGAACAAAAAATTCAAAAAGCGTTTTTTTACAGAAAATCCTTAAAAAAAGGACATGGATGATCGTCCTTGGACAAATTGTATACACAGTTGGACGCGCTTTAAAAAAACCTTTCTTACGATACCCAATTTGTATATGTTGGTAAGGAAACAGATTCTTAAAATAGCAAAACATGCAAAAATAGACCCTTTTTTAAACTGGTCCAGCGCACGAGAGGTCAAAGCTGGAGCCGAAATATTCAAAATGTCATCTTAAAAAAGTCCAAGGTTCATTTTTAGGAGGGTACATCGAGCACTTTTTGGTGAATCGCTCTAATGGACAATTATTCTAAGAACATATTGTTGACTCAGATAATTTTTTACAATGCACAGTGGGAGAGCTTTATGGGCTTTGCAGCTTTAATCAAACAAAGGAAAGAAAATATAAGATATTCACGTAGAGAAAACACATTTACCATAAAGGAAATTTAGTCCTGCATTGAGAAGCAAAAACCAAAAACACTGAGCAACAAAAAAAAAACCAATACTATTTAAGATGTCTGCAGTAGAAATGTATGGCGATTCTTTGCTTAGAATATATTAACCCTCTAACACTCATTTTAAGAGGTAATTTTTGTCCTTTTTTTTAACTTTCCTACATTAACACTAAAAAAAAAACAGCAGACAGTAAAATATAAAGAGTTGATTTAGTCGTCTGCAATGAGCAGCGCGAATTAAAATGAATACTTTAAAATTTAAATTAATACTAAACTAAAACTAAAAATTAAAATTACAAAGACATTTTTTTTTCTCCGGATCTAATCATGAGGAGTAGAGTTCTGTAAGCAAGATACAAAAATTCTTCTACGACTACACACTTTACGTTCCACAAATACTTACGCATTAGCAAAAGCTTTTAAACATGCTTAAAAGCAACACGAAATTTTATATTTTAATACAAAATTTAATTTATGCATAAGGCATGTATCACCATTTAACAGTCAAATTTTTTTAATATTTACTTAAAAGAATAAATGCTAGAAGTTTTTACTTAAAAGGGTCAAATAAACTAAACAAGCAGTGTGACAACAATTTTTTTTTTTTATTTATGTACATTAGAGCGACTCAAAAAAAAGTGATTTTGTGACCCCTCTGAAAATAAAGCTTAATATGTTTTATAATGATTCCCAAAATATTTTGGTTCCAGCGTTGACCATCCGAGAGCTGTACCATTTTTAAAAAAAGTATTTTTTTCAGTTTTTTTTAACGTAGAACATTATTTCCAAATACGTAGAATTTGTATGAAAACCCGAAATGAAAATATGTATTAAGTTAAACATCTCAATTAGTAGCTTGCAAGTGGTCAAGTTTTATATACCATTGGAAGCTGTTTCAAGAACTCTTTTCGATAACACCAAATTTTATTTATGTCGTCTTGCAGCAGAGTACAAAAAAATTCGAAAAACTGAAAAAAATTCCTTTTTTAAAAATGGTCCAGCTCACGGATGGTCAACGCTAGAACCAAAATATTTTGGGAATCATCTTAAAACATATCAAGCTTTATTTTTAGAGAGGTAACAACATCATTTTTTTCAGCTCCATACAAGTTGAGTCGGTCTAATGTACATGCTGTATAAGTTTTTTTCTATAATATATCAAACCGCTTCGGCACTGCACAAGCAATTTTAAAGTAGCCGAAACAGTGAGACAAAGCAATGAATAATGTTTTGAACGACTTTAAAAAGTTAGTCGAATGGTGACCTGAAAGGGCAAAAATAGATTTTCACAGGGCCATGTAACATTCAAAAGTACGATAAATTGCCCAGTTGTGCCACATTTTGCATCACTACACTGATAGAAAAATGAATATTCATATTGATGATGCCCTTACATCAGAATTGTGACATCAATGTTACTACAAATGACATCAATGATGCAAAAATTAACATCAATCCAATGACTAACGTCTTCTTACAATTTTGTCATTTTTGTGACATCTTTTTTATGAATATAGTGACATTAATTCGATGCCACATTTTGTATATTATTAACATTATATTCATGATTATAAGAAGCAAAAATACGTATACCTATTCTATTTTTTTAAATTATTTAGTTAAATACATCAAAATTTTATAATGAATTTAGAATGATTACGAAAACCATATGGGGCATGGTGCTGGTGTCTTGTTATTGAGAGTTTTGCTGTAAACAAAGGTCGTAATTCAACAAAAGTGATACAAACATATGTAACCGGTAAGTAAACAATAATATTCTCGCACTTTGACTTAAGTGAATTACAATGACTTTGACGTAATGACAAACTGTCATTAAATTGATGCTTATGTGTCCTTTCTCCGATGTTAATGCGTCATCGCACTGAGGACATGTTCGTCATTTCTGTGATGCCTATGTGTCATCCAATTAATAACATAATTTCATTTCGACACTGATGAAACTTTGGCCAAGTGATGTTAAGGTTGACATCACCATGATGAAAAGTGTCATGGGGTCAAAAACGAAGACACCTGTCATAGTACTGATGTCAAAATACATCAGCGTTATGGCGAATTTTCTATCAGTGTGGGTAAATGTGCTAAAGGATCATTGTTAAAAGGTAAAAAATAACAAGATAATAAGTTTAGTCATATAAATCCATATATATTTCTTTTGAATAAACAATATTTTAAAAAAATCTGAAGAACCTAAAACAAAATCAATCGGAATAGCAAAACGGAATCAAAACCATTCCGTTTGGAATGTGTGAAATGAAATGAATATCAATAAAAGTTACTTGCAAAGAAAATGATTTAGTTGTATATTTAGTAATATATCTCTAAATGGAATACTACGAAAGAGTCTCTAAGTTCTTAAAACTTTGCTAAATCTAGAGAAAATCTCAGTTGATCTTCCATAAGGAAAACTGTATTAACGAATTGTAGATACCTGACCTGACGTCTTACTTTTTTTGAAAAAAAAAAAGAAATACAATGGATTTTATTTCTTTATTTTATTTTTTGAGAAATTGAAAATTGTGTTACAATTTTAGTTTAATTTTAAGATTATTGCAATATTTAACTACTTGTTAGGCATCTAAAACAAATTATAATTATAACATTAAATGCATGTCGCTTGAAAAAACACATGATTAATTTAATTTTTAATATGTCATAAAATATAAACGATCTGATAAATTATTTAATAATACGTGTTCCTTAAACAGATGGATGCAGTTGTTTTTTTTTTTCAAAAATTAACCAGATCATGCAAAAAGACATTAAAATATTTTACTCTATAAAATCAAGTAAAAAAGTATAGTCAGTCAAGCCCGACCATTTGATACCCTTCATCCCATTATTTTTTGGGGCCCTATGCTCCTTATAGGATATCCCATTATTTTTAGAATTTCCGAGATTGTGCCCTATTTGCGTCTCATTGGTAATCATGGACCCATAAAGAAGAAAATTCTGTTAGGAGTTTAAGATTATGAAATTTGTTCGTGTTAAAGTTATTTCAGAGAGGGGGTTTATATGCAACTTATGGTCAATTCTACTAGCACAAAATTTTGCCAAGACATAAAATCTATTTTCGGAAGTGTTTGTTATATGGGAGCCATGGTTTAATATGAACCGATTTCGATAAAATTTCGTATGTTGATGTATTGCAAAATGATTAACAATAAGAGGGCTTGTGGGCAAGAAAGTTTGTATTGGGTTAATGTCAAATTTACTAAAGGCCTGTATCTCGTGACAAATTAGACGTATGTATCAATTTCATCAAATTATCTTCAAAATTGCGATCCGTTCTTCTCGCAGCCGAACGGTCGGACGGTCATCGTTAGATAGCTTAAAATAGTGATTCCGAGTCTATCAGTATACTAAAAGTTTGTGAGTTTGTGACCAATATTTGTAAGTGTTACACACTTCAGCACAAACGCATAATCCCCCCACTCTATGGTGGTAAACAAGAAATGGAATACAGTTCTTAAGATAAAACTTAAGCCGGCGATACACTATCCTATTCAATCGTACAATTTGTCAAAAAATCTTGTGTGCCAAAGTAGGATGGTGTGGCCTAAAAATGAATTAAGTGACAGATTTTTTTGACAAGTCTTGCAAATCTTTATAAAAATTTTCATAAACTGATAGTTTCTATGCGATCAGAGTTGCATTTTCTTGTAAAGTAACTGAGTCCTGTCGTCCAATTATTCCTGATACAGTTAACGATCCAATAAAATTTAAATTAACTCAAGTAAAATCAGCGATAGAAAATGTCGACATTAAAAAATCTCCCGGTCCTGACCGCATCACAGGCTCAATGATAAGAAACGTACCAACGTCTGCTTCAAGAATCTTGCTGCTCATCTTTAATGCGATATTACGAGTTGGCTACTTCGCATCCTCTTGGAATCTCTCTACAATTGTCATGATTCCCAAGTCAGGAAAAGATGCTTGTCAAATTACGTCGTACAGAACAATCAGCCTTCTATCAGTATTATCAAAGCTATTCGATAAGGTATTCCTTTTAAGTATAACTCCCTATCTTAATGAACACGCAATCATTCTGGATCATCAGTTCGGATTCCGAGCAAGGCATGGTACAATCGAACAAATGCATAGAATTGTTACCCAAATTAGATCAGCGTTTGAGGGAAAGGAATACTGCTCAGCACTGTTTATAGACATTTCCCAAGCATTCGACAAAGTTTGGCATGATGGACTGATCATTAAAATAACACGAATGGATTCCACAAAACACTCACAAACTTCTTGAGAGCTATTTAACTGGCAGAACATTAAAAAACAAATACTCCCCCACCAAGAAAATATCTGCTGGTGTCCCTCAAGGCAGCATATTGGGGCCGTTACTGTATATAATATATACAGCTGATATGCCAACAATCCCGAGCACACATACTTCTACGTTTGCAGACGAAACAGCATTTATTAGTGTTAATCAGGACCCAAAAGTTGCATCGCAGCACTTACAGTCCCACATCAATGAACTAGAGTCCTGGCTAGAAAAATGGAAAATAAAGGTTTACCCGGCTAAATGTGCTCACTTAACTTCCACGCACAGAAGACAAACGTGCCCAGCTGTAAAAATAAATAACATCACTGTTCCGGTTGAAAACCATGGTAAGTACTTGGGAATTCATATAGATATATACGTATACGTGACCTGGTCTCGTCATATTGTCTGGGTTCGTACTATGAAAGTTTTCTTTCAGAAAGTCTGAGTTTATTGGTGAGAGGGGAAGCGAAGATGCTGTTGCTTTTCCTTCTCTTGCCCATAAACTCAGACTTTCTGAAAGAAAACTTTCATAGTGTGATCCCAGACATTGAAGCGAAAATAACGGCTATGAAACTTTAAGCAGCTCAAGTACATTGGCTAATCGGTCGAAATTCAAACTTATCCTTATACAACAAAGTTCTCTTATACAATTCTATCATAAAACCAATATGGACAAATGAAATACAATTATGGGGTACTGCATGCGCATCAAACATCCAGAAGCTAAATAGAAGACTGCGCCCCATGGTATATACGTAATGACATTATCCACAGAGATCTTAACATCGCAACCATCCAGGAAGAAATTAAATTAGAAATTTTTTGACACTTAATTGACAATTAATTAGCGGTTACATTGGTAATGGCTAACAAATGCAAATATGAATTAGGATTGAGCTTTGAATACATGTTGTAATTTTCGAGAAGAAAGATTCAATAAAAAATAAAAAAAATTCGAGTTGGTAATCATTTTTGTGGGAAAGTGTGGCATTGATAACAGATGTTTGAAAAAATTTTTTTGTGTCGGATAGAACTCCATCAGACTTTCGTGTGAATGAATCGTACGATTGTGTTGGATACTGAATCCCGGCCCTTATGGGAAGGCAAGCCAATATATTACATGAAATGATTAAAACTAAAAACAAAAGTGAGTTTAATATAAACCACTTTTTATTTGAAGTTAAAGATAAGAGAAAGTAATTTTCCCTAATAATCTTAACTTTTTCTTAAAACAGGAATCCCTCGTTTATTTTTCGAGAAAGAGAGAACTGGCACATTTACATTTTCCAGGAACTACATTTTGTACTGAAAAACTGTTTAGTTGCCTAAAATTACTTTTATAAACTATTTTATATTTAATTTTAAGATATTTAACTTTAAAAATTTAATTTTTACGTTAACAATATTTAATTTCTTTATAAGTTACTTAAACACGTTTTCATATTCTGTATAAACATATTTAGCCTTTGGCATATTGTCTTTATTTTATTAACCCTTTAACCTTGCCGGATTAATTTAATATAAATTTTCATATTTACCTTTGTCTGATATACGATTATGAAGATTTTAACTCTGGTAGAGAGAAATGGACAGGCAAATACCCAGATAGATAGACAAACAGACAGCCAGTCAGACTTGCATAATATTCAACACAAATAGAATGATAAACTTTATACAGTCAATTTTGCTGATGGTATAAATAAGTAAAACCAAAACAATATTACAACATGCCACATGTGCAACATTCCAAATCATATTAACAGTACATAAGAAAAAAACGAAAATAAACTAAAACATTATTCTTGTGTTTTGAAATTGTGCGTTGAACTTTCAAGGGGAAAGAAAAGAATGCACAGTAGCAATACACAGTGTTCCCAGTTTTGGGGATTTATCCCCAAATTGGGGATTTTTTTTGTAATTGGGGATAAAAATTTCGTGAAAATCCCCAGGGGATTTTTTGGCCCTTTTCTTGCTGGGGATTTTTGGGGATAATATATTATTATAAATTTAATTTTTGCAATGGCAAGACCGATTTTGTCAAGATGTGGGTACAAATTTTAGTCTTTTTTGTGGTTTAAAACTTTTTCAAGAACTTGTTGAAATAGTTTTAAATATGCCGTATCAACTAGCCTTACTTCTGTTGAACTAGCTTTTTTCTGTAATGAATACAACCAAAATCAATATTTGCAACAGAATGCAATATGAGTTATTACCCAATAAAAAATGGAGCTTCCAACAAAGCAGGTTTGTAAGGGAGAAACATAAGGGTTTCGCTTACCATTGCGCTCACCATTGCGCTTACGGAAGACATGAATTTTATATGGCGAGTTCCCACTTTGAAGCAATACATTTGTGACACATAAAGCGCATTATTCAGCGCACATAAACATTGTTGGATGTAACGATCATCTTTACACACTGAATGTTTTGATACAGTTATTTTTAAGTATTCTCCCTTACAAACCTGCTTCGTAGCAAGGGAATGCAGTAGCACTTGAAATGTTATTTTTTTTTTTAAAGCTGTTGAGAGCTCTTTCACTTACTTTACTGCATTTCTGTATGTCTTTTTGCGTAGCGCATAATTGTGCGCTTATTTTTTAAATGTACCTTTAGTGCTTCGCAAAATGATAAAATTTTTTATTGGGTAGGAGCTCTTCTTAGAATAAATACACACTTTAAAATAATGCAGCTTGCTGTGACAAATTTATTCAATAATCTCAACTGCATTTTTTAAACAAATAACATGTAACACAAAATTGCATTGGCTTATGAATTAGAAGATTATGATTCCCTAGTTTTGGAAATTATAAATATGTATTGACGCATAATTATTTTTCTTTTGCGTTTTAACGTTACCCTTGTACATAGATACGTAGAACACAACAAATAAATAACATTAGTTTTAATAAAATATTACACAAATGGATTTATCAATATATAAATCGGCTAAGGCACAACAGTTAAGAACACTTTCCTCCTCTGTATATCAGCCGATTTGAACAAAATATACACCATTTGAGAGGTATTTACTCAAAGAAGTGCACAATATATATTTTATTAAAATATGTTCATTACTTTCAGAGTTATAACCCTGCGGTTACTAGAATGAGTAAAGAGGCCTAATATAAGGCCTTATTTAGCAGTCACAAGCAGTCAGAAGCCCTTCTCGCCGGATTCCATACTTATTTATTTTTTACACAGGTTGTCATTGGCCGCAAGGCCTTCCACACTTCCTTTAAAAACAACTTCGATCCCTTCCCAAAGAAGGGAGTAAGGAAGGTCACTAAAAATAAAAAGTAAATAAAACTGAACAACTTCCTTTCTCCCTTCTCAAAGAAGGGATTAGCGAATGGGTACTGAATATTTCAGAAGGTCTTTTAAAAAGAAGTTAATACCTTAAAGAAGGCATACTTCAGAAGGCAGGAAGGCCTGCCACTTGCGGTCCTTTCAATATTTACCGCTGGGGAGCGTTCAAAATTGCTACTTACACAAATGCAAAATACACAAATAAAATTTTTTTTTCAATTATCAAATAATAAAAAATTAGGGTGATCGATTATTCGACATTTTTCGGAAACTGGTTTTTGAATACTTCGACTATATAAATCTTATGTAGAAATCGGCACAGGTAAAACAGTTAAGAACGCTTTCTTCCTTTGTTTGTCAACCGAACCTCTATGGGGAGAAAAAAAGGGGAAATACGAGAAACTAAATTTCTTTCTTTTACTTTTCTGTGCTTCATGTGATTATTTTTAAATTTTATATAATATTTAACTTAAAAACATAATATTATAGGTGTAGGGTCCTGAATGAATGAAAACCTATAAGATGAAAAATTTTGGTACTTTTTGTTTTCCATCTGGAACTTTTTGAATTTTCTTTAATATTCGACCTATAAAGATAAAATTATACATTAAAGTTGGTGAATAAGAACATGTAAGGAAAGCTTTTTGGTACTTTTTCGTTCAACATCTGGTACTTTGATTAATTTTAGTTAATATTAGACATGTAAACATAAAATTAAATATGCAATGTCCTGAGTGGATGACAATCTATAAAGGAGACTTTTTGTTATTTTTTTGTTTTTCATTGGTATTTTTATATTGAACTTACAAAATTAAATTTACTCACGTAGAAGATAAAATATGAACCGGAGGTTGGACCTTTGCCAAATCTATCCACTTTGAAGGAAAAAATAAATGCTCAAAACATATAAATTCATATTTACTTGGATGAGTTATGTTTTCTTTATATTTACATAAAATCGAATTTTGACCATTAGGCGAACACTAGTTTAAATAAATGGATGTATGCATATTATTCCATTGACATAATAGGTATTATGTATTTTATTTTTATGAACATTTAGGGATTTTTGGGGATAAGAAAATTGCTATTTTGGGGATGTTTGGGGATGAAAAATCGCAAATTGGGGATAAGGCTTAAAATAAAACTGGGAACTCTGGCAGTACAACAAAATGTATACAGCATGCATCATCAGTTGCTTGCTACAGGGCACATGGTTGCAACAGAAGCATGTGCTTTTATATACATATCTGGTAACTTACCTTTGTGTGCATTTGTCGGTCTGTACGTCTGCATATTTGGTTTATTGGTTTGTCTGTTTGTTTTTTTAATAATAATGATATTCAAAGTGATTTCTGTGGAAGGGATTTTATTTTAAGCAAAAAATCATAAAATAGATATTAAAAAAAGAACACTGATTAAAAACTGAAAGGAGTGTTGATTGAAATAATAAGGGAATGTACATAAATGACAGCATATACTCTTTCTCATGTTGGGGATTGAGTAGATGTACCTCAGTGATGGAAAATTCAGTACTTTGGTACTTTTTCATTTCAAATATACCACGGTACCCCCACGTCAGTTTTAGCACTCTTTCCTTGTTATGTTATGAAATTACAGACAAAATTGTAGACGTTTTGAGGAAAAACAATATTCCTCTGGAAAGAATGATTGCGCTTACGGCTGATAATTGGTCTGAGTTCATACGACTCATGTCTTATTTTTTTTTTCTCATTATTTATTTATTGAATCTTCATATATTAAATATGAACTAACAATAATTAATCAAATCTTAACCTAATACGTTATTTTTTGTCCTGCCAGTGCCAGACAAAAATTTTCTTCATCGCGGGTTCTGTTCACTTTTATAGTGTTTATCGCTCATCTAATTGGATAAGTGCTGCAGTGTCTCTTCTTCATAAGCGAGTGTGGCCGCTATCATTTAAAATATTTCGTGCTAGTGGTTCGGGTGCGATTCGAGCCTTTTTAAGTATTTTACTGCATATTTCGTAATCATAGTTTTAACTAATGGAACATTAAGATCCTTGTGAATATTTGAGTTTTTAACATATCAAGGGGCAGCTGTGATTATTCGAAGTAGTTTATTTTGGCGCCTTTGAATTTTTTCGATATTAGAGGCCGAGGCAGTGCCCCATAACTGAATACCATAGCACCAGATTGGCTTTAAGATGGAGTTGTAAAGAAGAAGTTTGCAGTCGAGACTAAGGACAGAGTTTCTTCCAATAAGCCAATGAATTTGGATGGCTTTTAGTTTCATTTGAGTTAATTTTGCCTCTATATGGCTTTTCCACGTTAAACGGCGATCTAGATGAATACCGAGGTATTTTACATGCGTATTTTGAGGTATTATTTGATTATTGATTTTAATAGGGGGGCATGATTCCCGACGCAAGGTGAATGTTATATGTACGCATTTTTGCTCATTGACCTCTATCCTCCATTGCTTTAACCATAGTTCGAGTTGAAATATATGATCCTGTAGGTATCGAGATGCTTCTTGACGGTTTTCGTGCACGCTCAAAAAAGCTGTATCATCAGCAAATGTTGAAGTTTGTGTGTAGTTGTTTGTTGGCATGTCCGAGGTATATATTAAGTATAAAAGTGGGCCCAGGATGCTTCCCTGAGGGACTCCAGCGTCAATTTGCTGAGGAGAGCTTAAATAATCACCTTCTTTAATAATAAATTTTCGACCGACTAAGTAGCTTTCTAACAGCTTGTGTGTGTTTACTGGTAAGTTGAGCTTCAATTTATGTAATAAGCCTTCATGCCAGACTTTATCAAAAGCTTGAGAAACATCGATGAAGAGAGCTGAGCAATATTTTTTTTCTTCAAAGGCTTTTCTTATTGCGTTTACTATACGATGGGTTTGCTCAATTGTGCTGTGTTCTCTTCTAAAGCCGCTAACAGCTTCTCAAACAGCTTTGATATATTAGAAAGTAAGCTTATAGGCCTATATGACTCAACTTTTGTGTGATCCTTTCCAGGTTTTTGAGGATAGTATTCAAGGCGTAAAATAGCATTAAAAATTAAAAGAATAATTTTCTTTGCTATGCTGGTTAGCTCCAAAAGCATTTTGTTGCTGATCTTATCAAAACCAGGAGCCTTCTTGGGGTTTAAATCACAAATAGCCTTTTCGATTTCTCTTATCTCAAATCTTAGCGGAACAGCTGCTCTAGCAGCAACAGGTGGTAACTCGACCGCAATATCGTGAGATATATTTGGGGTTAATACGTTTTTTAAATGATTGACATACAGATTTCCTTTTTGTACATCATTTCTTGCCCAACTTCCATTCAAGTTTCTTAATGGTGGTTTAGAGACAACTGGCCTTTTGAGATTTCTAGCTGCGCGCCATAATGAGTAGTTTGATTGTGGGGTTGCATCAAGTTCCTCAAGATATTTTTCCAGAGAAGCCGTTTTCTTAGTCTGCAGTAACTTTCTAAGTCTTTTTGTACACTCTTTAAGTAAGTTCTTAAGTTGAGGGGATCTGTGCAATTGCCAATCTCTTCGAGCCCTCCTTTTTTCAGACAAAAGATGCTCGACATCTGTGGAATATATTTTAATAGTTTTTGTTTTTTTGGCTAGTTTTAGAAAACTGTCAAAATTGTCAATAGAGCGATCTACATAATCCGGTGTACTGAGCGGAATATTTTCTGTGCAGTGGGTACTGAGATATTTTTTATATTTTAACCAATTAATTTGCGTAGCTGTCGTCGGAGGTACAATTCTATTGGGGTTCATTATAGTAACAATTGTAGGTGTGTGGTCGGAAGATAAATCAAGGGAGGCTTCAACATGAATCGTTTCTATGGGAATGTTTTTAACCACGCCGAAATCGATGACATCTGGAATTTTTTGATGATCAGTGGGCCAATATGTTGGTTGTCCGCTCGCTACCACATTTAAATCCATTTTAGAAATTGTGTTAAATAAAACACGACCCTTTGGTGTTATAAGTCGCGACCCCCAGAAGGTATGTTTAGCGTTATAATCGCCAGCGGCTAGGAAACACGGTCCTAATGATTTAAAATATTTATAATATTGGTCCTCCGATATTGAAAATCTAGGCGGGGAGTATAACGATGAAATTACTAGGTTTCTATTTAATTCCTCAACGCAAATGTTCGTTGCTTGGAGATAATCTTCACGATGATCACACATTAGGTAGTGTTTCACTCGGGTTTTTATTAAAATGGCAGAACCTCCACAAGCTCTATCTCGAGGGTCCTTGGTATCATATAGTATATAACCATTTATTTTAAACGTATTTCTTGAGGTCAAATGAGTTTCAGAAATCATCATGACATCAATTTGTTTATTTTTAAGAAAGTATTCTAATTCATTTTTATGTTGGCGGATGCCGTTTGCGTTCCAAAAACAAATTTTTAAACAGTTCATGGTTTATTAAGTACAGCTTGCAATAACATCGATTGCATTCTTAGCATTTCCTGCATCATATTACCCATTGTGTTCGTAAAATTATTTACCGTTTGCACTAATGTTTCCATGGTTTTTTCTAAGCGACTTAAATTAGAAACCGGAGTTTCATCATTACTTGGCGAAGCACCTTGCATTGGCTGATGGTTTGATTTTAGGACGTTAGCGTAAGAGGTTCGGTTATTACTAGGCTGGGGGGCTTGAATTGCATTTGTGTTTACTTGATTTGCAACCTGCATTTGAGGGGTATTTGTTTTTGGTCCAACCGTCTGCTTGACGATATTATATACAGGGCATCCTCTATAATTGGCAGTGTGATTACCGCCACAGTTGCTACATTTTTTTACGTTGGGGTCGGTTTTAGACTTATCGCAAGAAACTGTACCGTGTAGTTCACCACATACTACGCAGACAGGGGGTAAATAGCAGTATGCCTTAGTATGACCGTACTCTTGACAGTTTAAACATTGAACGGGAAAGAGTGGTTGGGGAATTTTTTCTCTATTTTTAATATTTACTACATGCTTTACCTTGAAGCCTTTTTCTTCTAAGAATGTTTTAACCTCTTCTGGGTCTACGCATGAGTCAATGCCCTTGATTACTACCTGAAGACCTTTACTGCTCTTCAGTTGATAAGTATAAAAGTTTTTATTCAGAGTCTCAAATCTTATAATTACTTTTCGAAAATCATCCTCGTGATTCACCTGTATTTTAGTCTCGTTAATGATACCGCGCTTTATTGCAACTACATAAAAGGAATTTTCACCTATCACCGAAATTAAACTTTTTATTAACTCATTAGAGTTTTGCTCTCTAAGTTATATCGGGGGTGGCTTAGACGATTTAATGACGTTTGGTGCTTCAGAGGATTCATCCTCCAGAATCGCAAAACGATTTTGTGTATTTATTTTATCAAAAGATGGTACTTTTGAGGCCGAAGCAACTGCTGCAGAGGTAGGGCTGCGTCCCCGTTTAAGCACTGTTATGTACCTGTCCATACCAACTTGTACTGTAGGCTTTTGGCAGCTTTTTACAGGGGGGTTTTCTATTGCATTTGTGTTTAATTTCATGGTTTCATTTTCCACTAAATTTGTTTTTGACGTCACGGCAATACTTGCTGGCCTGGCAACACTTGTCACCAAATCTAGTTGTAGTTTTTTTAATGAGTCACTATCCACTGTTTTTGTAAACACCGAGGGTGATAGGGAACGTGTTCTAGTAATTGGCTTAGCCGTTAAATAGTTTATATTATTTTGTTTAGTTTTATTTATTTCCGCATTATTTTCGTTTGATTGAACTAAAACGTAAACGTTTCTTTCATTTTGTCTTAGTGTTGTTTCACTGTTCGTACTCATGCAAAGAGTTGTTTTTGTTTTTCACCGTTTTGCTTTGCTTTAATATTTTTATTATTTATTGTATTTTACAACAACAAAAAAAAAACAAGAAATTTTAATGTTTTTGTTCAGAATATGTATACACATGTATGAACATTCATACATACGTATTTATTTTTACTATTTTATTTTATTTAATTTTATCGTTTTAAATTGTTCACTATTATGTTAAATAATTTAAATAACAAAATATGTATATTATTTTTTTTTTAAGCGTCCATTCGCTGCTTATATTACAAAATCAAATGTGATTAATTAATAGTTCAAATCGTATGCGGGGCTAGAATACACGTCTGTATCACAACAAAGCACAAACCGAACTGTCATGTCTTATTGACAAGATTTTTCTTTTCTTCTTTGAACATGAATTGGCGTTCAAATGATTCATGTCATGTTGACGACATGTGCTTTTTTGATATTGAAAACAATAACAAAATTAAACACCGAATGTAAAAGCAAAACGTTAAGACAGTACATGCATCTTTGTACTCGTTTCTTTTCCCCTCTATAAAGTAGCAATCATGTCAATAAGACAAGAGCCGTATTAACACAGACTTGCAATGTAATGATGGGGCAATTTAGTGGTGTTCAGGCCAGATTAAAAGAATTGTTACCAAATTTGTTCTTAAATGGCTGTGCATGCCATAATTTAAACTTAGCTTCGTCTGCAGCTTATTTATGTCTACCTAAAAAAAATTATAAATTTATGGAGGAAATAATTTTTTACTTTTGTAATAGCTCAAGCCGTAAAGAAGAACTTCAAAATTTTCAAGACTATTTTGGAACAGAAGTTCACGTTATTTTAAGGCACGCCCAAACTAGATGGCTTCCGAGACAGGCTGTGGTTGAAAGATTTTTGGAGCAATGGGAAGCACTAACGTATTTTTTTAATTTACAAAACTCTGAAAGTGGACCTAAAAATTAACGCCTTAAATTTATTGGAACTTAAATCCTAAACGTTGAAACAAAGATGTATTTTTTAATTTTGTCATACATTTTAAGAATCTATTCCCAATTTCGTGCGTTAGCGTATTTCCCAGAAATAAAACATTTAAAAAATTAAGATATTTCGATTTTTTGAAAAAATGTAATCCAAATTACGAACGAAATGGACGAACTTATGTCTCTTGATATTTGACGTATTGCTATCGAAATATTGTCAATATCCCATTTGTCAGCAGCAGTTAAGCGCACGTTTTTTAAATTCTAAATGATACAAAAACGAAAGAAAGAAATCGTTTGCAAGTACAAACTCTTTCAAATTTAATTAAAACAAAAGATTAAATAAAATCAGCTGATTCTTGTTGTTACAATTATAATATTACTAATAATCTCATTAAGTAAATTAAACAAAATGCCTAATAGTCTTAGTCATCGAAATGTGTGTACCTTCCCAGCTAACATTTTCAATCGTCTAGAAGTCTGCTGGGAATCTCATAAAGAGTGTTTTTGATCGTCGACAAGCTCATTTTTTAATTGTAGACGATTCCGAAAGACGCTCAAATGAATCATAAAGGGAATTGTGTATGATGTATGTAGAGATTATCAAACGAGTCTTTCAAAAAACATGCCAAGAGTCGTATGAGACTCATGTATGGACTATTTTACAACTCGTGCAATGCTTAGCCGTATAACTGAGCTACCTAAAGAAGGACATCAAGCTTATTTTACATGCCAAAACTTCTAATTTTTATACAATTTATATGAAACAAACCTTAAGGTCGCGAAATCAACACCATCCTGTCGGAAAATCATTTTCGCAGATCCTTAGGCCGGTTTGGTTTATTGAAATTGTATTGGAAATAGAATTTTCATATTTCCAAAACGCTCTTATTTAGGTAGCTCAGTAATTGTTATACGACTCTTACAGAGAGTCGCAAAAGATTTATTCCAAGATAAAATGCTTGTCAAAAAATGAAAAAAAAAGTAATAAATAAAAAAAATTTAGATGTTTTTCAAGAAATTTGTATGACGTGCTAAATTCCCAATTTTCCATATTTAATAAATACACTGAAATTTATTGTTGAGGGAAAGCTAGCTTCTATGCGCATTTCACTGGTTGCTTAGGCCAGATCATCAGGAAACCTTTTCCAAAGATTTTAGAAAAGCTAAAAATGAAAGTGGTGCATCTAGAACGACTGGCCAATTATGGAAAAGGAGAATCTGAGCCTATTCGGGACGAACATGCTTAAGTGGAGGGCAGTGTTACGAAAGTTAAATTATCTAAGAATTATTTATAGTTATAAGTTATCTTGTAAGTTATAGTTTTATGTTACTTAAAATTGTCATGTATAATTTTCAACACAACTGTTATTTTAAAAATAGTTCCTGTATAAATTTCCCAGTAATTTCTAGAAATGGTTATAGAACATAATAAATAGTTTTTACGGGAAGGTTCAGGAAAAATCTAGAAATAACTATGAAATATAAAAAGGGTGACTCATGTAAAATTAGTTTAGTTAGTTTTGAGAAACGGTTCTGTTCGTAACTAACAATTGTGAACAAAATAATAAAGTTTGTAAAGTTGAATAAGAGTGTGTATTTATTTTTATTTGCAATTTAAAAGAACTCAACGGTTTATTATAAAGGGAGTAAACCGAACGCGTTTATTAAAGGAAAAACGTAACAATTCAGAAGTGAAATTGCAATAAAAAAAAAAAAATAAATAAACAAATAAAAAAAAAAAAAAAAAAACTATACAAACAACAATGAAATTCGATGAGCTAAAAGTTGAACAGCTCAAGAAGGAGTTGAGCAAGCTGGATCTGCCTACTGCAGGAAATAAAGCTGAGTTGCAGAAAAGATTAATCGATGAATTTAAGCGACGCAATATTGACATCGCAACTTATGAATTTGAAGAAAAAGAAGAAATAGAAGTTGCTACCCGTGCAGTAACAAGCAACATGGATCTTGGCACAATGTTTGCTGCTATGATGGAGAAAATGGAAAAAATGTCGGCAGAAACTTCTAAAAAAATGGAAGAAAATTCTAGAAAAATGGAAGAAAATTCTAGAAAAATGGAGGAAATGGTAAAAGAAAATTCGGCTGTAACCTCTAGAAAAATGGAAGAAAATTCTAGAACAATGGAAGAAAATTCTAGAAAATTGGAAGAAAATTCTAAAAACATGGAGAAGTTGGTAAAAGAAAATTCAAACGCTATCATAGCAGAAAATTCTAAAAACATTGAGAGGATGGTAAAAGAAATTCAAGCACCATCTTAGCGGAAATTCAAGAAAATTCTAAAGTGACAAACGAGAAACTTCAGGCTACTAATGACAAACTTGAGAAGCTTCAAGAGATTTCTACTGTTATAAACGAAAGAAAAGACGATATGGAAATAGAATTGTCTGATGTAAAAACACAAGTCACGGATTTTGATGGAAAACTTCATCATCTGGAAGAAAGAGTAAATAGTCTTCAGTGCCAAGAGGGAGTGGTGCGAGTTTTTCCAGAAGTCTCGAATAGAATAAGAGCTCCAAGTTTCGACGGCAGCTCACCATTGAATGTGTTTAAGTTCCAGTTTGACACAGTTGCCAATAAAAATGCTTGGAACAATGAAGAAAAAGCCATAGAGCTGATTCTGGCTTTAAAAGGAACTGCGGCTGAAATTCTAGGAAGTGTACCAGTAAGTTGCAGAAACAATTATGATGACATTATGGTAGCATTGCAGCGCAAGTATGGTGGTGAACACAGAAAGGAAATATTCAGAATGCAATTACGGGGAAGAGTACAAAAGGCAAACGAAACACTACAGGATTTTGCATTAGAGATTGAGCGCTTGGTGCAGCTTACTTATCCAGGTGAAGTCATCCATTGCTGGATCATTTTAAGATCGATTCATTTGTAAACGGTATACGGGATGCTGATGTAAAACTAGCGGTATGTGCATCACAGAAGCCATCATTTGCAGAAACGGTATCATTTGCCCTAGCACAAGAAACCGCAAGGATAATTTCAAGGCCACAAACGTATATGGTGCGGAAACTTGATTTTGCTGCTGAAGAAGGAAGAGATATTTTAAAGGAAATGAGAAGCATGATGGAGGCAGTTTTGCGAGCTTTAAGCGAGAAACAAGGTAAAAACAAGGCAAAATGCTATAATTGTGGTAAGATTGGCCACATTCAGCGAAACTGCAAAGCACCCAAACAACGATCGAGATCTGCTTCGTCGCAAAGGAACAAACGAAGAGCAAGTCAACAATCATCACGGGAGCCACCGCTAAAGCTTGGAAGAGCTAGCAGTGCAGAGGAAACTGAAGATCTTACGATCAATTTAGTAGTGAAAACGAGTAACAGAAATATTACGACCTGTGGTTACATAAATGGTGAAATCCGCATTTTGACTATCGACACTGGTGCAGGACATTCCATTATAAGAGCTGATTTGATAAAGGGAGCTGTCGAGCCGCTAAGTGGTGTAAACTTGCGAACAGCTACGGGAGAGCCTGTTATTGTCTATGGCAAAGCAAGAGTGGAAATAAGAATGACCGATATGATAGTTTTTGATGAGTTTATTGTGGCTGAAATTATGGACGAGGTCATAATTGGAGCAGATTTTATGATTCGTCAAGGCATTAGTCTAGACATGGGACGACAGATTATGAATTGGTATGGTCTAGAAGTACCCCTTAACGTTGGGAATGGAAGTGAAGCCCTTGTAAGACAGCTAGTCACTAGTGATCATAAGAAATTGTCCTCCCAAAGAAACGATGAAAAACGTGGGAAAGCGAGCACATATTCGAGACGGCCCAGTAAACATAAAAGCAAGCACGGTATAGAGTCTAAAAACAAGAAACGCATAAATGAGATTCGCTTATTAGATGTGGAACCCAGCGAAGACTGGTCAACGGCGCAGAAAAGTGACCCCTTATTAGCGCAAATTATGATGGCTAAAAAAGAAGGTGAAAGGCCGACTCGTGAAGAAATTAAATTGAACGGTCCACTAATGAAAGCGTATTGGGCACAGTGGAGTAGTCTGCGGATGATAAATGGTTGCCTATACCGTACATGGGAAAGTACTGATGGCAAAACGCTTAAAACCCTTATTGTAGTACCGACTTCTAAAGTATGTGAAGTTGTGAAGAAATTCCACGAAGGTACTGGTGGTGGGCATCTAAGCGTTACGAAAACCATAAAGAAGTTAAAATCAAGCTACTATTGGATCGGTTGCAAGCAAGCCGTGATTGATTGCGTAATTACATGCCCACAGTGCGTTGCAGACAGTAGTCTAATTGGAGAAAGTAGAAATCCGGTCCAGCAGTACAACTTTGGTGAACTATCCGTACCAGCGAATAATAATGACTCTACCCAGGAGCAGAAAAACGAGTTAAGACGAAGGCGTGTTAATTCATCAAATGACCAGATGAAAGCCAGAAACAATGGAGTGGCAAATTCGGAAGGCTTCAAAGAAGGCCAGCTGGTTTTACTTTTTAGTCCGCAACGGAAGAAAGGACTACCTCCAAAGCTGCAGACTCATTGGGATGGCCCATATAAAGTAATAAAGAAATTGAATGACGTGGTGTATCGGATCCAGAAATATAAGAGCCCAAGATCAAAAATGAAAGTGGTGCATCTAGAACGACTGGCCAATTATGGAAAAGGAGAATCTGAGCCTATTCGGGACGAACAGGCTTAAGTGGAGGGCAGTGTTACGAAAGTTAAATTATCTAAGAATTATTTATAGTTATAAGTTATCTTGTAAGTTATAGTTTTATGTTACTTAAAATTGTCATGTATAATTTTCAACACAACTGTTATTTTAAAAATAGTTCCTATATAAATTTCCCAGTAATTTCTAGAAATGGTTATAGAACATAATAAATAGTTTTTACGGGAAGGTTCAGGAAAAATATAGAAATAATTATGAAATATAAAAAGGGTGACTCATGTAAAATTAGTTTAGTTAGTTTTGAGAAACGGTTCTGTTCGTAACTAACAATTGTGAACAAAATAATAAAGTTTGTAAAGTTGAATAAGAGTGTGTATTTATTTTTATTTGCAATTAAAAAGAACTCAACGGTTTATTATAAAGGGAGTAAACCGAACGCGTTTATTAAAGGAAAAACGTAACAATATTGAAATATAAAAAGGGGTGACACATGTAAAATTAGTTTAGTTTCCTTTAATAAACGCGTTCGGTTTACTCCCTTTATAATAAACCGTTGAGTTCTTTTAATTGCAAATAAAAATAAATACACACACTTATTCAACTTAACAAACTTTATTTTGTTTACAATTGTAAGTAACGAACAGAATCGTTTTTCAAAACAAACTAAACTAATTTTACATGAGTCACCCCTTTTTATATTTCATAATTATTTCTAGATTTTTCCTGAACCTTCCCGTAAAAACTATTTATTATGTTCTATAACCATTTCTAGAAATTACTGGGAAATTTATATAGGAACTATTTTTAAAATAACAGTTGTGTTGAAAATTATACATGACAATTTTAAGTAACATAAAACTATAACTTACAAGATAACTTATAACTATAACTATAAATAATTCTTAGATAATTTAACTTTCGTAACACTGCCCTCCACTTAAGCCTGTTCGTCCCGAATAGGCTCAGATTCTCCTTTTCCATAATTGGCCAGTCGTTCTAGATGCACCACTTTCATTTTTGATCTTGGGCTCTTATATTTCTGGATCCGATACACCACGTCATTCAATTTCTTTATTACTTTATATGGGCCATCCCAATGAGTCTGCAGCTTTGGAGATAGTCCTTTCTTCCGTTGCGGATTAAAAAGTAAAACCAGCTGGCCTTCTTTGAAGCCTTCCGAATTTGCCACTCCATTGTTTCTGGCTTTCATCTGGTCATTTGATGAATTAACACGCCTTCGTCTTAACTCGTTTTTCTGCTCTTGGGTAGAGTCATTATTATTCGCTGGTACGGATAGTTCACCAAAGTTGTACTGCTGGACCGGATTTCTACTTTCTCCAATTAGACCACTGTCTGCAACGCACTGTGGGCATGTAATTACGCAATCAATCACGGCTTGCTTGCAACCGACCCAATAGTAACTTGCTTTTAACTTCTTTATGGTTTTTGTAACGCTAAAATGCCCACCACCAGTACCTTCGTGGAATTTCTTCACAACTTCACATACTTTAGAAGTCGGTACTACAATAAGGTTTTTAACCGTTTTGCCATCAGTACTTTCCCATTTACGGTATAGGCAACCATTTATCATCCGCAGACTACTCCACTGCGCCCAATACGCTTTCATTAGTGGACTGTTCAATTTAATTTCTTCACGAGTCGGCCTTTCACCTTCTTTCTTAGCCATCATAATTTGCACTAATAAGGGGTCACTTTTCTGCGCCGTTGACCAGTCTTCGCTGGGTTCCACATCTAATAAGCGAATCTCATTTATGCGTTTCTTGTTTTTAGACTCTATACCGTGCTTGCTTTTATGTTTACTGGGCCGTCTCGAATATGTGCTCGCTTTCCCACGTTTTTCATCGTTTCTTTGGGAGGACAATTTCTTATGATCACTAGTGACTAGCTGTCTTACAAGGGCTTCACTTCCATTCCCAACGTTAAGGGGTACTTCTAGACCATACCAATTCATAATTTGTCGTCCCATGTCTAGACTAATGCCTTGACGAATCATAAAATCTGCTCCAATTATGACCTCGTCCATAATTTCAGCCACAATAAACTCATCAAAAACTATCATATCGGCCATTCTTATTTCCACTCTTGCTTTGCCATAGACAATAACAGGCTCTCCCGTAGCTGTTCGCAAGTTTACACCACTTAGCGGCTCGACAGCTCCCTTTATCAAATTAGCTCTTATAATGGAATGTCCTGCACCAGTGTCGATAGTCAAAATGCGGATTTCACCATTTATGTAACCACAGGTCGTAATATTTCTGTTACTCGTTTTCACTACTAAATTGATCGTAAGATCTTCAGTTTCCTCTGCACTGCTAGCTCTTCTCAGCTTTAGCGGTGGCTCCCGTGATGATTGTTGACTTGCTCTTCGTTTGTTCCTTTGCGGCGAAGCAGATCTCGATCGTTGTTTGGATGCTTTGCAGTTTCGCTGAATGTGGCCAATCTTACCACAATTATAGCATTTTGCCTTGTTTTTACCTTGTTTCTCGCTCAAAGCTCGCAAAACTGCCTCCTTCATGCTTCTCATTTCCTTTAAAATATCTCTTTCTTCTTCAGCAGCAAAATCAAGTTTCCGCACCATATACGTTTGTGTCCTTGAAATTAACCTTGCGGTTTCTTGTGCTAGGGCAAATGATACCGTTTCTGCAAATGATGGCTTCTGTGATGCACATACCGCTAGTTTTACATCAGCATCCCGTATACCGTTTACAAATGCCTCGGTCTTAAAATGATCTAGCAATGGATGACTTTCACCTGGATAAGTAAGCTGCACCAAGCGCTCAATCTCTAATGCAAAATCCTGTAGCGTCTCGTTTGGCTTTTGTACTCTACCCCGTAATTCCATTCTGAATATTTCTTTTCTATGTTCACCACCATACTTGCGTTGCAGTGCTACCATAATGTCATCATAATTATTTCTCCAACTTACTGGTACACTTTCTAGAATTTCAGCCGCAGTTCCTTTTAAAGCCAGAATCAGCTCTATGGCTTTTTCTTCATTGTTCCAAGAATTTTTATTGGCGACTGTGTCAAACTGGAACTTAAACACATTCAATGGTGAGCTGCCGTCAAAACTTGGAGCTCTTATTCTATTCGAGACTTCTGGAAAAACTCGCACCACTCCCTCTTGGTACTGAAGACTATTTACTTTTTCTTCCAAATGATGTAGTTTTCCATCAAAAACAGTGACTTGTGTTATAACATCAAACAGCTTCTGGTTGAATTCTATCTCCATATCGTATACTCTTTCATTTATAGCAGTAGAAATCTCTTGAAGCTTCTCAAGTTTTTCATTTGTCAATCTGGAATTTTGTTGAATTTTGGCTAAAATGGTATTTGAGTTTTCTTCCATTTTTCTAGAATTTTCTTCCATTCTTCTAGAAGTTTCAGCCGAATTTTCTTTTACCATTCTCTCCATATTTTCCTCCATTTTTCTAGAATTTTCAGCCGAATTTTCTTTTACCATTTCCTCCATTTTTCTAGAAGTGTCTGCCGACATTTTTTCCATTTTCTCCATCATAGCAGCAAACATTGTACCAAGATCCAAGTTGCTTGTTACTGCACGGGTAGCAACTTCTATTTCTTCGTTTTCATCAAATTCATGAGCTGCGATGTCAATATTGCGTCGCTTAAATTCATCGATTAATCTCTTCTGCAGCTCAGCTTTATTTCCTGCAGTAGGCAGATCCAACTTGCTCAACTCCTTTATGAGCTGTTCAACTTTTAGCTCATCGAATTTCATTGTTGTTTATTTATATTATTATTATTATTATTTTTTTTTTTATTGCAATTTCACTTCTGACACCAATTGTAATAAACGCGTTCGGTTTACTCCCTTTATAATAAACCGTTGAGTTCTTTTAATTGCAAATAAAAATAAATACACACACTTATTCAACTTAACAAACTTTATTTTGTTCACAATTGTTAGTAACGAACAGAACCGTTTTTCAAAACAAACTAAACTAATTTTACATAAGTCACCCCTTTTTATATTTCATAATTATTTCTAGATTTTTCCTGAACCTTCCCGTAAAAACTATTTATTATGTTCTATAACCATTTCTAGAAATTACTGGGAAATTTATATAGGAACTATTTTTAAAATAACAGTTGTGTTGAAAATTATACATGACAATTTTAAGTAACATAAAACTATAACTTACAAGATAACTTATAACTATAAATAATTCTTAGATAATTTAACTTTCGTAACAATATTATACGAATAAAACCCTAAAGCGAATAAGAATTTTAAACACTCAAAGTCCTACTTGTAACAATATCAAAACTTAAACAAAACACCAACAATAAACAGTGAGTTTATCTTTTCTTACATCCCCCTACAATTGGTTGGGTTCTTTCCGACTCGAATTGTAGTTGTAAGTGGGTAAAAAGAAAAAACAAATTGTTTCATTATATTGTCTTCTCAAGAAAACAACAACAACAAAAAACCAATTTGGCAATTCAGTTTTCTGCACGTGCACATGCAAGTATATTATCAAGGTTATTTACAGGAATACAAAGTTTATTATCAAGATCTTTGTATGACGTGCTTAATTCCCAATTTTCCATATATGTTTTTGTTACTAGTCAGATAATCATCAGAAGATTCTTTCAGGAGTTGTATATTAAACATAATCGTCTAACAAACAACCAATGCTAGTTGGGTTATATTAAATCATAAGCAATTACATGGTATGTATGTTTTAATGTTTATTTCAAAAATTAAATTATTTTTAGTTTCTTAACCAAAATATTTTATGTATTTTTGTTTATTATTTTCAAGTTTGTGTTTCAATAAAAATATCTTTGAAAAAAAGTACCAAAATATTTACTAAAGTACTCTTTTGCTTGGTGTTCATTACCTTCTCGATTTTTAAATTTTCCATCACTGATGTACCTACATTGAGGGACTTAAGCTGAAAAATATGTTAAGTCCTGGATATATAGAAGATTTATCATTATCATTTTGTTTTGTGAAAAACCTTATGAAATCAAATCGAAACGGAAAATTATGTCAAAAATATACTCGATTGTCGGCATTTTGAAAACTTTTTATTGTTCTTGAAATATAAATAGTGAAATTTCTCAATAGTTTATTTGTGCTGGGTCTTTAACATAAAATTTGTTTAGGGGAAATTGGTTTTACATCAACAAAGCTAACACATTTCTTACTAACTCAATCATAGAGCTGGATTTTTTGACAGCTGAGTAAGGGTTTTTCCAGATTTTTACCTCCGTTTTCACAACTTTCAACTTTTTGGCCGCACACAGGGTCCAAAGGCGGTGATTTCAAGGATTAATTAAAAAAAGTTCAAGTACCGTAAAGACTAAAACTACTCTGTTAAAGTGCACAAAATCCTGTATCAGTAGGCGATTAGTGTCAAATATTTAACTGTGACAAGTTGAAATTAAACATTGTGAGAAAAAAGTGAAAAATTAGGCAAAAAAACCTAAAAACTTTTTGTAGTTAAATCCGATTTACCGACAGTTTTTTAAAAAAGTAACAAATAAAGACAAGCAACCATCAGGCAGAGGTATTTATTAAAATGTTTTGCTGAAATTTGTAAAAAAATTATTTTTTGAAGTGCCTTTATTTTTTGAGTTTATATAGGAAATGCAAAAAAATGGATTTTCTCAGTTTAAGTAGACATAAAGTTATCAATTGAGCCCAATTGAGCAGAGGAGATCTTAACTTCATTTTAAGGGTTGAACAAATCAGCGTTATTTTAGAAAAAATTATACTGCGCATCGGTGCGCCTTAGGAGTTATGTATGAATTAGTAGCAACACGCGTAGAGTTTACCAAACAAAAAGCACTTCACGACTTTTGCTATAACTTTTATTGCTGTTGTTGCTGTTAATGTGTTATGTGTTTTAATTAATCGTTTCATACACTTGCAATAAAATTGTTCAATTGCACTCACTGTACAATTATATCGCCAATATGTGATATTCGAAGGTGACACAATATATTGGCAAAAATCAAAAGACTTTTGATTTTTATTGCACACCGAAAAGAAAGCAAAATGTGTTTGCAACATTAAACAATGCCACCGTGGTTAAATTTGTATTTTAAAATGATTTAAAAACTAGAGTGCGTGAATATAAAAATTAAATTCTCACGCACTCATGAAATTTTTTATGTGCTGTTTCCAGATGACAAACAATTGATTGTGTAGAAAAATTTATATAAAAATCACTCAGTTTTTTTAAAACTTTTCATATAAATTTTTCTACACAATCAATTGCTTGTCACCTGGAAACAACACATTGGTCTTTATAGAAAATAAATTTTTGAGTATTTGTATCAGAACTAATTCAATGGAAAGCAATTTAAATCAATTTAATTATTTAAATAATAATTTTTTGTGTGATAGGTTTCCTTCTCCCCCCTCCTATACTTCCAAGAGTTTTTTTAAACATGCGGTTTGTTCTAAGAGCTGCCCGCATCAAATTTACTAAGCCTCACTATTGTAGTTATTCAGATATATATATAAGCAAATGAATAAATAATTTTAGGGGGGAGGGGGGAAGCGTCGGCCCCTTCCTATACCTCTAGGATTTTTTTTGAGCAATTTAAGAGTGTCGCACATCAAATTTACGGTGCCACACTATTGTTGTTCTGCGCATATGAAAAAAATAATAAATATTTTGTATGATGGTATCCGTCTCCCCATCCTATACCGCCAAAATTTTGTTCGATCTTATTAAATTTAATGTACCTCACTATTGTAGTTATTTAGATATAACTAAGAAAATTAAGAAGTTGTTTGCATACAGGGCACCTGTCTCCCCCCTCCCATACCACCAAGGTTTTGTTGGAACATGCAACAGTTTGTTCAAGATTTACACTCATCAAGTTAGGTGTACCTCAATAATGTAGCTGCGGAGATATGAACTGATCCGCAAAAAAGGGCCTTTAGCTTCAGTGTGGGCCGTATAAAAAAGTGTTCCAATATTAAAACTTAGCTTTAACCTAAAGTGAGCGATAAGGTAAAAAAAGGTTTATTCCACCTGGTAGGTTAATGTTAACTGTAATGGAACGCTTTTTATTCGGTCGATAAAATTCAATCTTTTGCTATCGGTAAGTTGTGAAAACGTAGGCTTAAATCAGAATCTATTGAAGAAACGATTACAGTGTGTGACAAATGGTAGGGGTCAGTGATCGGGAAGGGTTCAAACTACCGGGGAAAGTTATATCGGTTAAAAAGAAGGTATACCTCTCCCGGCGTTTCGCTGGGTCACGTCTAGGAATCGAGATATATCGATTTGAAAAATGGACTAAATAACAACAAAATTTTTATAAAAACCTAAATTTTAGGGCTGCCATACGTCCTATGGATATGACTTATATACCAAAATATTATTTTATAAAAAACTTGGAAAAAGCCGTTCAGATACAAAAAAGTTATGACCAGAATAAAATTTTTTTTTTTTTAAATACCCACTTTCGGGAACCATAGATCTCCCCGAGTCCAAGCTTTATAACTGAAGTAAACGGTAAATATCTTCTTAAACACGTCGGTATATAAATCTGTCAAATCGGTTAAAATATGGCATAGTTATAACCGAAATAATGAATCCCCAAAAATTACTCTTTATACCCTTCACCGAAGGTAAAAAGGGTATCCGTCACCGAAGTTAAAAAGCGTATATTATATAAGTAATTGTTGGGAATTCAGTATTTCGGTTATAACTCAGCCATTTTTTAACTGATTTGACAGATTTATATACCGACGGGTTTAAGAAGAAATTTACCATTTACTTGAGTTATAAAGCTTATACTCGGGGAGATCAATGGTTCCAGAAAGTGTATCTGAACCGATTTTTCCGAGCTTTTTATAATATCATATCCATAGGACGTATGGCAGCTCTAAAATTTAGGTTTTTATAAAAATTTTGATATTTTTTAGCCCATTTTTCAAATCGATATATCTCGATTCCTAGACGTGAAACGCCGGGACACGTATAACTTCTTTTGTCCGATAAAACATTTCCCGTTGGTTTCATCCCATCCCGATTTTGACTGTCGCATAGTGTTATTCATATTTATAGATGGGAAAAGGATAAATAGCCAATTGATAAATACCCGGTAAATGGGCTATTTGGGCAAAAATTGTTAAATAGCTTGGTATATACATACAAAATTGCGTGTAAACTCTGTTGTAGAATATTTAAGAAACGAGCACATTGCGCGAAAAAAAATTTATAATGGAAATCTTGCAAATTTTTTTAAAAACATTTTTTGTATAGTCATCAGACATTGGTTGGCACGAGTTTGATGTTGGGAAAGAATTCAAGGAAAAATCCGAAATTGCATTTGAAACTGTTGACAGTTTATCTATATTTGTTTTGGAAATTTCTCGTTTCACTATGTTTGGACACTTAAGACAAATAATTAAATGTTTCCCCACAATATCTTCAAACAACTGAATTTGTGTTACTAGCGTTTGTTGGAAGACGCTTCTATGTTTGCTTATTTTAAGGCCGTTCCATGATTTAATTTAAAAACGATTAAAATTTATGGTTGCACTTCAACACTATTAGATTTGCACATAAACTCAAACCTTATTCACAATTTAGTTCAATCCGCTCCTTAAATTTAGTTTAAATCCAATTTAATCAGCTTTTTAATATTTAACAGTCTATACTATATAAAAAAACCCCATTTGAAATTACATACCAGCAAATTAAAAGTTAGTGGTTGGCATATGCTGCATATAAAATGCAACATTTTTAATGATTTTTATATATACGCAAATAAATTCGCAAAAAGATATATACCAGGTATTTATCATACATCGGATGGATAGCAACTAGATTCTCATCTTTATTTATACTTAAATTTCAATCGTATTTAGCGTAAACACAGCCCCATTTAGCTCATATTTGTGCCCCTATTTAAATAGTATGAAAGGCAGGTTCACATTTATTATTGCGATAATTAATCTTGTTTTTTATTTGAAAAGTCAAAGGTTGTGGATCTCCCCCGCACGATAAAAATGCAGCAAAATATATTCTTTAACTTAACAAAAGAGCAAGACGCATAAAAAATAAAAGAAATACATGTGACTGTCCCACTCATTCATTAAAAATGTTTTAATAAACATTTGCTTTGTTACGAAGACTAAAATATTTCTTAAATATAATACCAGATGGATGGGTGGTTTTTTTTTTGTTCATGTTTTGTGGTTTGTCGAACATCAGATCTGCAGTTCACATGCCACATTTATAACAGCAGACACACACACATTTTTCAACATGTGTTATTGTTTGTCTAGAGGTCGTGTAGTTTTTTCCTTTGACTGAAGAAAAAGAATTAATCTTTCGAAACATCACATCTAATTAACATTTCGTTTATGTAAAAACTGTTTTTTATTTAATTTCTTCTTTTCTTGGGAACAGGGGAATTATTTATTTTAAAGTTCAATTACTTTAGTTTGTTTGGAAATGTGCTCCAGTTTATGATTTTTGTTTGAATTATTCAAAACTTGACAGTTGAATTTTTTTGTGTATATAAATTTTATTTATATAGAAATCATTAAATTCAGGGTATCTTTTAAGCTGATGTATGCACTTTTTGAATTATATGCATTTGTTTAGACGTTAAATTGTTTGTTTATACCCAACAAACACGGAGGTTTGATTTCAAATTAAAAATAATTTGAAATCAAACGTTTTCTCAAACGAAAAACGTTTGATAATGATTTGAAAATCATAGCGTTCTCAACAAAAAGGGGAAATTATTTTCAAATTGAAAAATGCCTTTATTTTCAACTTGCTTTCAAACATAAATCTCAAATGTTTTTTAAATGTGGATTATAATACAATGTGGAATATAAATAAAAAAATTTTATTTCTTTTTATTTAAATTTATTATTTTTTTAAATAAACTGTGAGATAAACATTCGGCACCATAGCTAAAAGATGAAATAATGTTCTTTCCGTCCTTTAGTTCTTGGAAAGACAAACTACTTGGCTCCTTTTTATTTTGAGGATTGTAGCACCGCGATCGTTCAACAAATTTTTTTCACTTTCCCGTTTTATTTTCCATTTTTTCGTATTTTTAATCGTTGTAATTACTCACAAATAATTTTTATTTTTCACAAGAAATAAGCTGTTCACTTTATATTAAAATTTATTTTTAATAGTAAAACACATGTAACCATAAGTAAAAATGTAACTTTAATCGCCATTTTTAATGATTACATTTATTTTTCGATTTAGTATTGCCAAGTTTATTTTTGATTTGAATTTAACATTTGACATCAAATTGATAAAACATTTGATATCAAATGTTTATTTTCAAATCACTATCAATTTGAATTTAAATGTTAAATCAAACCATTGAAAAACGTTTAAGAATTGTGTTTGATGTCAAATGATAAAGTCATTTCATATCAAAGGTTTGACTTCGTGTTTGTTGGGTATACATAAATAAGAATTTAAAGTTGTTTAATAAAAACTCTCTTTTTTGGTATAGAACGTCGCATAGTGGGGGAAATTGGAAAAAAATTTTAATATTTTGGGATTTTCCAAACGGTATGTATGTATGTAGAAAGCCATAAGCAGCACGACTCAGAGGATCTTTTGTGCAGTATTAAAACGTTTAGTCCGATTAGAATTAAACTTAAGGGGGCAATTAAAGAGTTGCAGTCGAGTTTTGGATTTGGGGTCTATAGAGTTATCAGGAGAGGCGTCATAACTTCCCAAAGATTGGCACCCCGGGTATTCCAAAAATTAAAAACGATCCAGTGCCCATCTTCTGTAACTCTCGTGTGTCTCTAACATTTTTGTAAGAAGAGATCCCGCTTTAAACAGTCAAATAAACTCACGAATAAAAATGGGGTGAGAAAACATTTTTACACTAAAAACCAATTAAAAATGCAAAATTCAAAGAATAATAATAATATTATGTTCTTGGCACATTTTTTTATAGTTTAGTTATTTTACTTTTAACATTTTTATAAAATATACGAATGTAATCAAACAACAAACATTAAAGTCGCACTTTACATTATTTGGTATAGCCGAAGTTGTATTTTCGCCGGCGCGCCGTCGTTTAAAATTTTGAATTTTAGTACATTTCGGTCGCCGTCAATGTTATGTGTTACTAGCGTTCTCAACGTCTGCAATGTCACATCGGCTTTGAGTGCAGTGTTATGAAATTAATAACGTAACGACGTAATCTCTTTTGATAGATTTCGACATGAGTTACACACACACTTTTTTCCACTTTTCGATAAACGATGGAATATTTTGTTTCACATCTTTTCGATGCGAGAAGTTCTCACTATAGTTACAGAACATTGGTACAGCATTCTTAATTTTAGTCCGACTTAAAAAATGAAAAAAGTTGTTTTAGGACCTGTGGGACTCGTTTTGAACAATTTTAGCTGATTTGTTTTAAGCATTTTAAAATCTATAAAAATGTATCTTCTTCTTTTATGACAAATCCATTACTGAATATAAGTGATCAAATGCATGTTTACATATAATTTAATTTAACTTATTATATAAGGTTTTAAATAATATCATTGACTATGCTACAAAACTCTTCTCGTCTTCTTGCTGTGTGTATAAAATCGCCAATGGTTCTCAGCCCCGTCCAATCTCTAATATTCCGTAGCCATGACATCTGTTTTAGGCCCATGCCTCTTCTTCCTTCAATACGACCTTCCTGTATTAATTGTAGGAGTTCATATTTTCCACCGCGTACAATATGTCAAAAATATGCAGTTTTGCGTCTTTTGATGCATTTTAACAGCTCACGCTCAGTTCTTATCCTTCTTAGGACTTCAGCATAAGAAACTCAATCAATCCACGAAATTCTTAGGAGCCTACAAATACACCACATCATTGTGGTTATTTTTAGTGCCCAAGTTTCCAATCCATACAAGAGCACCGACCAAACATAGCATTTCATGAAACGAAGACGAAGGGATAAATTAATTTCTCGACTTGCTAGAATTGTATGATATTTCGTGTATATGGATCTAGCTTTTTCTATTCGTCTTTGTATATGGTATTTTTGATCGGCTTACTATCATGAATTTGGTTTTCTGGATATTAAGGTTTAATCCAAAGTTATTACTTTGCTGATTTACAGCTTGTACCATCCTCTGAAGATCTAGCATATTATCTGCTATGATAGTTGTGTCATCTGCGTATCTTATGTTATTGATGAATTGTTCGTTGACTTTAATGCCTGCTTCCATCGTACCAAGAGCTTCTTAAAAGATTACATCAGAATAGATGTTAAAAAGAAGAGGAGAATACACCCTTGCCGAACTCCTCTGTTTATTCTGCTGTTTGTCTCCAATACAGGTTCTTGATACAGCGCATGTCTTTCTCGTCAATATGTAGTTTTTTAAGTATATCTATCAATTTATAGTGCTGCACTCTGGTCAAAAGCTTTTTCGTAATCGATAAAGCAAAGAAAAACATATTTTTGTACATCTTTGCATTTCTGTACCAGGACCTGTTTACATAACAGAGCTTCCCTGGTTCACATTGCCTCTCTGAAGCCGAATTGAGTACGACCAAGTGATGATTAACATTTACCATCTGCTGAATTATTCTCAGAAATATTTAATGTATAATTTTATTAAAAAACCCAAAAACACAATTTTTTTTTTTTTTTTTTTTTTTTTGGCAAAATGTCTTTAACGAATTTTACAATTTTCAAAATCTATTTTAGTTTTGGAAGTCTAAACAAAATTCCCTATACATTCACTGATTTAAAATCGGACTTAAATTAAGAATTCAGGATTGTTATTAGTTTTTGTAATACCCGAGGTGCCGAAACTTGAACACTGCAACTATTTAATTGCCTTCTCAATTCCAATCGGACTAACCGTTTAGAAAATTCATATTTATATTATATTAAAAATCCCACTGTGCGCCGTATAACACACATATTTTCAAAAATTGTATGATTTGTTTATTTCATTAAAACAGTTCATTGACTTTATTAAGAAATTCTTTATCCTTAGCATATCAAGATTTCTGTTTTCCAGTAGGAAATCAAATGATCACAAATCATTTTTACTTTCATGAATTTCTCAGAAGAAATACCGTCAAATCCCGATAAATCGTAATTCCCGATAATTCGCAATAAACTGTCGGTCCCTTGAAGAAACTTCGTTAATTCGTAAAATTTCCATACATTTTGGTCCCCTCGCTAATTCGTAATTTTTTTCGAATAAAATCTTCTTTACCTCTTATAAATCGTATTTGTTTGCTAACTACCACCAGCGTTACCGTCCAAAATTTTCAAAAAGAGGCACAAAAAAAAGGGGAATTCTGAGAAAAAAAGGGGCAACTTTAAAAACAGGAAAATTAGGAAGGAAAATCTTCATTTAGCGAAAAACAATCTTATTTTGAAGAGAGAAATCTTAAAATTATTAATTATGTATAAGAACATACGTACTTCTTATTATGGAAACTATTTAAATTGAACTACATAATATTTATACAAAATTAAATTGGTTTTTAGTTAAATTTTTTATAAAATTTTTTCTAAAAATACATTTTGAAAAACTAATAAACAACAAGCTGATACAAAACCTTATTGTTTTAAAAATTTACTGTTTAAGAAACCGTGAAAAAATTATTTATTTTGTACAAACAAACTTAGAGTTTAAAATCTTAATTTGTGAAAAACAAAAACCTTTCAATCACATTTTGGTCAAAAAATCTTCAAAAATAAGATAAAATCTTCATTCTGGCAACGCTAAGAACGAGCTTTAAATAGTGTAATAACACTACTTCTAAAAAATTGTTCATAATATGATTTGATACAAAAAACTTTACATTTAAATCAATTTAAAAATATTGATAGGAGGATAGTTAATATTAGGTTCTTTTTGAAAACGTAAATCTATGTATATTTATTATTCATTTATCACTTGGAATCCAATCTTCCAAGTTATTTTCATAAAAATTTGAAGCGGATAACATGGACTGACAGGTATCTACTTTCAGTCTATTTGACAATTTATTTTTTAATAATGCTAACTTAAAAAAAATCCGCTCAGCGGATGCGCTACTATGTGATAAAGTAAAAACATACAAAGCAAATTTAAACAAGTTTGGATATAAATTGTCAATTTTAAATTGCCAATTTCGAACCAAAATGTTTGAGACAAAGATATTTTAAAAATTGCTTCATAGCTTTTATCGTTTGATCTGTTTTCTGAAAGTTTAAATTCTTTTACAAAATCCTCTAGGTTAGTAATTATATCAATAAAAACTGAAACAAAAGTAATTTATGTCTTCAGCTGAATTAATAAATACTGGATCTAAAACCTTTAATGAACTCAGTCTCTTATCGCTAATATTAAAAGGGGCAAAAGGGGCACAAAAAACTACAAAATGATACAAAAGGGGATTTAAAACAGAGGGTCCAAAAAAGTGGCACGGTAGTCAAAAAGGGGCAAAAATGCGACTTTAGTCGCATAACGGTAACACTGACTACCACTTATTATTCGTAGTAAAAACAACAGGAACATGGAAAGAATGTTTTTGTCAGTTTTATTTTCATTTTATTGTTTTTTGCTATTGAAATTACACGTATTTTACAATAAAAAAATGAATTTGCTATTTTATTTTATGTTTTTATTTTAATTTCAAAAGATTTTATTATTCGTGCTTAATTCCCAGTGTTATTATTGATAAAAACACTTGAAATTTATTGTTGATGGGATAAGCTATTACTATGCGCATTTCACTGGTTGCTTAGGCCAGATCATCAGGAAACTTCATCCATAAAGATTTTAGAAAAACTAAAGATATAAAACCAAATAAAACTATTAAGCGTATAAGACTTATAGCGACAGTTCTACTTGTAATAATATCAAAGTTTAAACAAAACACATCAACAATAAACAGTGGGTTTATCTAATCTTACATATTTATTTTATTTATTTCGTATTTTATTTTTAACAATTTTTTTTATCGTTTAAGTAAATAAATTGAAAACCCCGTTAATTCGTAATTATTTTATTTTAACCCCGTTAAATAAATGGCAGGTCCCTTGCGATTACGAATTATCGAAAGTCCGCTGTAGTATTAACAAAGTTCTTAACGTTCTAAACTTGTATAGAGAAATAAATATTTTAAAAAATAGTTTTTGGCTTAATTTAAGAGAACCGGTATTCAGGGTCATTTTTTCATTTTTAGATATTTAGGATTTTTAAGCGGTCCTTTAAAAATGTAAAAAAAATATTTTTTAGATTGTCAAGATTTTCATAAATATTTGTAGGCGAAGGTTATAGAAAGTGAAACGGGATAGAACAGCTCTAATACACGATGTGCCTACAAAATTCAAAGTCATGCCTGTTCCTCACGCAATATATAATGACAATTTAGTCCTATAAATTTATTGCTGCAATAAATTTTTTTTTCTGTGTTTGGACGTTTTTGCACATTTTAATTTAAATTTCAATTACCTTAAGGTATGTACAATGTGCATACAGATAAGCCGGCTAATATTTTTTTTATTTTTCAACTTTTTTTGCAACTTTTTATTATTATTTTCTTATCTCCATAGTTGGGGATAACAATGTCTTGGTATTTTTGTTTTTAAAATACACTGTTTAACTTACTTACCACTTGATGTGAATTCTTTACCAAAAAAAAAAAAAAATAATAGTAATATCAAACATAAAAACTTCAAAAACGTAAACTAAACAGACCCCATATGAAAAATGTCCTTATCTATTGTTTTAAATCATCAAGAATTTGAAAAATCTTCATATTTTCGTAAAGTTTGTTGAACAGGAAACAGAAGAAGAATATTGTGGAAATTAAAGTAGAAGAAAAGTTTTTCAACAGCCACAGACTGCATCTGCTTTTGTGCTACTACTGCTGCATGTTGCAATCAGTATGTGTTCAACAAGATAAACAACAAGTACCGACAGCAAAATTAAATGTGAAGTAGGATAGAAACAGTGTTGCCATAGCCAACTGCTGTTTGAAAATAAGAAACTAGTCTTGGTTTTGCCAATGCTCTTTTTCTTTTAGATAAAAAAACCACGTTTTTATGTAAATATTTGTTATTGTTTCCACTTTAGCCCAAAAACAAAAACCGGCAACTCTGTAGAAAACAAAATAAAACTAACGAGTATCACATACACACTTTCTTTGTTATTCTTAAACACAAGTTCGTTATTTTTTTTTTTTTTGTTTTGTGATTTTTAACGCAAAAACTGCAAAATTAAAGAAAAACGTAAAAAAGTTTTGGTAACAAGAATTGTGTCGTGCAGATGACGTTGACAATGTTGTTTAATAGTATTTCCAGATGAGACAGTGGTCGATCAAAACAGAGAAAAACGAATGAAAAACAAACAACAAACTTGAAATTATTTGAAGACATTGTATGAGTTATGAGAGAGAAAATGAAAATAATTTTTTTAAGAGATATATTAAATAGATAAACGTAATAAAGACATATTCTATTAGGAACGTAAAAATTAATTCAAAATTTTCTACTAGAGATAAAAACCAAAATTTATCGATAAGGTATATAAGCTTTTGTGACCCACACCTTTAATTAGTTATTTTAAAGTATACACAGATATAAAGAAACGATTATTGTAGGAAAATAAAAATTATGGCAGTTTGTCGAGATTTTTATGCAAACAAATATCAAGAAAGTTTTTTATTTATGGAAGAAATGGGCAGTTCCAGCAAAAAGTCAAATTTTCGTCACGTAACGCCAGAAGAAATTTAAATTGTTTCTCAAAAAATTGTATATGTATAGTTTACTTTTTTATATTTTGGTGCAAAGCGCAACTAGCCCTTCGCTAACTCACAAAAGGGATAACGGTTGAACAACATGGTCCTTAAATACAACCTTATTTGCACACTGACGTTACATTAAAAAAGTGGACTTTTCACTGAAAATGCCCAAATGTACCTTAAAACTAGCAAAGATTTTTAAATTTGATAGCTTTAAAAATAAATATATATAAGTCCAAAGTTTATCAAAAAAGGTTTTATACAAAACGTCTTGCTCAATTTGCAGTCTTATTAGTTTTGTAATGCAAGGCAAAATCCACTTCCGTTTTTTTAACGTCCCGCCAGCGCATATCTTTGCTTATATCTGCAAATCCTTAGCTTCGATTGCTGTAGTTTTTTTTTTCTGAATACAGTTCACAAATTTGACTTCTTCATCTAGGTTTTTTAACATTTTGTGGTAAAAATATCACGACACGTCAAAATAGAAATGTTCATATACGAATTGTGCAACACTTAAGCTTCGTACAGACGGTGATGAGATCTTACTATGTTGTCATTAAAATTGGCTTAAAAATGTCTTGCAACTGTGTAAACATTGTAATCTCATTTTTATTTGGCAGATGTATAAAATTTATGCATATGACAATGGCACCATTGCCAGGAAAAAATTTATATTGGCAACCGCCTGTGCATAGCTTTAGGAAGTTGTTGCTGATTGAGGGTTATCAAACCGTATATAGAAAGAAATATTGCCTGTACCTACGGCCAGGGCTGCCAGATTTTGTTCTTCTCTCCCCAAACTAAAAACAATATTCCAAAAAATATCACCTCTCAAATGAAAAAACCCCAAAGAAATCCCATTCAACAAAATAGTATTTATAATGGGTGATTTTCTAAGAGCTATAGGAAAGTTAAAAAAAAACAACACAGAAAAATGCATGAAATCTTTATTTGAATCGATAGTCCATATAATTTAATGTTTGAAGATTATTTCATGCAAATGTTGACCGTGACTGCGTCTCAAATGGTCCATCCGCTTAGTCCAATTTTGGCATACTCTTTCCAACATTTCGGCCGGTATCTCATGAATAAATGCTTCAATGTTGTCTTCCAATGCGTCAATTGAAGCGGGCATGTGTGTATAGACATGAGCTTTAACATAGCCCCACAAAAAATAGTCTTAAGGCGGTAAATCGCACGATCTAGGCGACCAATTGACGTGACATAAAATGTTCACCGAACTCGCCTCTCAATAAGTCCATTGTTAAGCGTGCTGTGTGGCATGTTGCAGCACATGCCATGCAAGTCAAGCTCTTGCATTTTGGCCAAAAAAAAGTTGCATATCATCTCACGGTAGCGCTCACCATTCACAGTTACGTTACGATTCGCATCATCTTTGAAGAAGTACGGTAATGTTGCCACCAGCCCATAAACCGCACCAAACTGTGACTGTTTCTGGATGCATTGGTAGCTCTTGCAATGCTTCTGGCTGATCTTCACGACAATTTTGCTTATTAACGTACCCTTCAGTGGGTCGATTAAACTGACCATAAATTGGAAGATGCGCGCGATGAACACGCATTTTGATAATACAATTCAATAATTTGCAAGCCTTGTTCGTTTGTAAGACGATTCATGGTTAAATTATAGACCAAGCATAAGATGTTTGACAGTGAAACAAAACACGAAACGTGCGTCAGCTGTTTAAACCAGTGTTGCCAAAAAGACAATAGCTAAAAAATCCCCGATATAATAGTTAATGTTTAATATTCTATTTTGTTTTTAATTATATCGAGCCATAACCGCAAAAAAAGCTCAAGCGGCAAAAACAAAATTTTACAGAAGTTTTTTTTTATTTTATTTAATAAAAGTTTTGTATGCAGGTTGTCGTTTGAGATAAAATTGTTGTTGCTATAAAATCGTCACGGTACCTGATGTGACCATGATATTTTAGGAGTTGATGCAAGTGTTGCCAGCTAAGCCATTCATTGAAAAAACCTAAAATTTAAAATGTCGTTTAAGCTTTTTTTGCAGTAATGGCTCGATATATTTTAGTATTATGTGACGGGGTCGATCAATAAATCTTAAAAATATGCATTCCTATATTAGAAATAAGCTGTTGCTGTAATTATTAATTCCTGTATTGATCACATTAGCAGTACAATGGTTTACAGCAGTTGCAATAATTTAAAAATTATATCTTATGTTGCCAGGGGAAGAATAAGAAAATCTTCGCCCTTCTTCCACAAAAGTTACGTTATTCGACAAATGTTACATTTTGAAAATAAAATAAATATTCTTATTCCATTTTACAGTGCTAATAACAACAAAAACACAACTTAAACTATGTTCACACCCATCAAATATTTGACATCCTACACGTAACCAAGAGGTTTGTAACAAAACATATGTATGTAAAATCAAAGTCAAGAAGTTTGGATGCGATAAGCCGAATATTTTCCTAACCACATTACCCCGTTTGGCAGCTGGTAGTCAGCTAGTCGATCAGTGCGCGGGTTGCGGGCTCGATTTCCGCCAGAGACTCTGTTCTCCTGCAGACAAGCGTAGAGCTTGACAGGATTAGCTTAGGGGGAAAGAATTAAACATTAAAATTATAAAAGATTTTAACCGAATTTTTAAATTGTAATTGTACCTCAGTATAAAAAAAGTGGTGCCAGTCAACCCCTAGAAGGAAGGCTATGTTCATGAAGTTTCTATATTAGAGGGGAAGGATGCGAAATATCAAAAATGCCATTTAGAATTTCAAGTTAGATAAAAAACTTGCACATTTAGGAGAAGGATCCGAAATGGCATAACTGGTGCCAGAAATGTGAAGTCGGATTAAAAAGTCACCAAAGTCAAAAATTAAGCCATTAACATAGATATGCGATATAATGATATCAGACTTTAAATGGTAGCGCTATATATATAGAAACCAAAAAAGGCTGCATTTTGGGACGTAACAAAAACATTTTTTTCCCTGTACCCATGTTCTGTAACTATAGGGACAACTTCTCGCATCGAAAAGATGTGAAACAAAATATTCCATCGTTTCTCGAAAAGTGAGAAAAGAATGTTACATACACATCCTTTTCTCATGTCGAAAACTATCAAAAGAGATTACGTCGTAAAGTTATAAATTTCAAACCATTGCACTCGAAGCCGATACAACATTGCAGACGTTCAGAACGCCAGTCACACATATCGTTGACGGCGACCAAAATTTATTTAAATTAAAAATTTTCCAACGACGGCGGCGAAAATACAACTGTCGGCTATACCAAATAATGTTGTTGTTTGCAAACGAGCTTTGAAAACATCCGTATCAGGGATGATAAATGAGAAAACCAATATTGTACCAACAAACTTTTAAAATCGTACTTTTTTTATATTTTTATACCCTCCACCACAATTAGTTGTGAAAAGGGTATATTAAGTTTGTCATTCCGTGTGAAACTTTTTTATAATTCATCTCAGACCCCATAAAGTATATATATATTCTGGGTCCTTGAGTAATTCTAAGTCGATTTAGCCATGTCCGTCTGTCTGTCCGTCTGTTGAAAACATGCTCACTTTCGAACAACTCAAAAGAAATGAACAAACTTGGTGCCAAATTGTTGGTGCTTGTAGTTATCCTAAGCAGTTTGGGATTGAAAATTAGCAAAATCGGTTTAGTAGGACCAGAGCCATGAATCAAAATGTGGAACCACCACCTAAAAAAATTGATAATTTTGTTACAAAAAATAACATAAATGCTAGAACAAGGCACGGAATGAGATAAGATTTTGCAAAAATTTGTTTCATTTGACTGGAAATCACGCTGTTTCGTGATGATCCGTCCATAATTTACCCTAAGCCCCATATAAACAATACTTCCGGAAAGCAGTTTAGTACGCCTGAAACCGTAAAAAATAACGCTAGCGTAACAAATTTTGGCTCGTCACAGTTTTATAGGACTATAAATGATGCTGTGAAATTTCGTGAAGATCGGTACATAATTAGCCCCAGGCCCCATAGAAACCCTACTCCCGGAAAACAGTTTAGTACGGATAAAACCATAATTAATAATGCTAGCATAACAAAAATTGGTACATCACAGTTTTAAAGGACTAGAAATGACGCTGTGAAATTTCGTGATGATCGGTCCATAATTTACTCTAGGCCCCATATAAACCCTACTACCGGAAAACACTTTAGTCGCCTAAAACCATAATTAATAACAAATTGTCACAGTTTAAGATAATAATAACATCATACAGATATTAATCCTTAAACATTCGAACTGTCGGTGGAGGGTATCAAAGATTCGGCAGAGCCGAATATAGCACTCTTCAAAAGAACATCGCGATTTTTGTTCTATAAGTCATTCCAAGAAACTTTGACAAAGAAACCATAGGTCAAAAATTAATTTCAAGCCCCGGATTTTTCAAAATAGCTAGTTTTCCAAAATATTCAAGAATAGAGGCAAACAAATTGTATTTGGTCTAGCCAGACCTGTATCATGCGGTTTTTAACGTCGAGAAATCAAATTATTTTCATTTTTATTGCCGCCAGAGAGCGTTTTCGTACACTTTTTAGAATTTATCGTCTGAAAGTTTACGAATATTTCTCAAAATGCAATCTCGATTTTTAAACGAAAATAAAATTTTAAAACGTTCTAAAAATATGTGCATACGGGCATCTTCGGTTTGCATTTCCAAATTTATTTTGATTACAATTTTCAATATGTACTGCAGAAATATAATAAAATTTAATTTAGCGCTTGTAAGATCTCCTTCAAAATAATTCCGAGTATAATAATAATGGCGTGGGCTCCCACTGTTCCCAAATTTTGTTGATTAATTCTTGACGTGACAACCATCTTGTTGACGAATATTTGAAAATATTTTGAATTAGTTCCAAAATAATCTGGAATCGAGAGGAAGTCTTCTTTTTGTATGTAGAACTTTTCAGAAGTGGTTTTCTACTTTTTAGTAAATTATAATCCTTTTTCTTTGACCTTATTTATTAAATTTTATACTTTATTAAATTATTTAAGCTTAAGGTCACTTTTTTAAAAAATTAATTAAAATGTTTTTATTCGATATTTCGATTTCCGTTAAGAAAGTTTTCACGCCACATGATGCACATACTTGTTCCTGTCGTCCAATCATTCCTGATAAAGTAAACCATCCATTAAAATTTAACATTACTCAAGTAAAATCTGCAATAGAAAAAGTGAATATTAGAAAATCTCCTGGACCTGACCGCATCACAGGGTCAATGATAAGAAACCTACCATCGTCTGCTTCCAGAATCTTGCTGCTCATTTTTATCGCTATATTAAGAGTCGGATACTTCCCATCCTCATGGAAGAGGTCTATAATTGTTATGATTCCCAAGCCAGGAAAAGATGCTAGCCAGGTTGCGTCGTACAGACCGATAAGCTTATTGTCAATCCTATCGAAGCTTTTCGAAAAAATATTCGTTTTAAGTATAACTCCTCATCTAAATGAACACGACATCATCCCGGATCACCAGTTCGGATTCAGAGCGAAACATGGTACAATAGAACAAGTGCATAGAATTGTCACCCTTATTAGATCGGCGTTTGAGAAAAAGCAATACTGCTCAGCACTGTTTATAGACATTTCCCAAGCATTTGACAAAGTTTGGCATGATGGGCTACTCATCAAAATAACACGAATGCTTCCTCAAAACACTCACAAGCTTCATAGTAAGGTCGCAAGATAAATACTCCCCCCTCAAGAAAATTACTGCTGGTGTTCCCCAAGGCAGCATATTAGGACCGCTTCTATATATAATATACACAGCGGATATGCCAACAAACCTGAGCACGCAAACCTCTACATTTGCAGACAACACAGCATTTATTAGCGTTAACCATGACCCAAAAGTCGCATCGCAAAATCTGCAGTCCCACATCAATGAACTAGAGGCCTGGCTAGAAAAATGGAGAATAAAGGTTAACCCGGCTAAATGTGCTCACTTAACTTTCACGCTCAGAAGACAAACGTGCCCAGCTGTAAAAATAAATAGCATCACTGTTACGGTAGAAAACCATGTTAAGTACTTGGGAATTCATATAGATAGACGCTTGACCTGGTCGCGTCATATTGAAGCGAAAATAACGGCTATGAAACTTAAAGCAGCTCAACTACATTGGCTTCTCGGTCGAAACTCAAACTTGTTCTTAGACAACAAAATTCTCTTATACAAGTCCATCATAAAACCAATATGGACATATGGCATCCAATTATGGGGTACTGCATGCGCATCTAACATCCAAAAGCTTCAAAGAAGACAGTCTAGAATATTACGACAAATTGTCTGCGCCCCATGGTATATACGTAATGGTATTATCCACAGAGATCTCAACGTCCCCACTATCCAGGAGGAAATTAAAAAATATTCAATAAGTTACATCGATAAACTAATGGCCCACCCTAACTACCTCGCTCGGGGTCTGCTTCAGTTCGAAGGTCACCAGAGGCTAAAAAGAACCGATACTTTGAGCCTAACTAGAAGACATTTTTAAAAATTTGAATACAGCAGTTAGTGGTTACACTGGTTACAACTAATAAACAACAAGTAGAATTAAGATTTGAATACATATTGTAAATTTCGATAAGAAAGATTCAATAATAAAAATAAATTAAAAAAAAAAAAAAAAAAAAAAAAGATTTCCGTTGGAAATCTTCTTCAGGAAATTTTTTAAAATAAAATAAAGTTTGACAATAAATGGAAAAATAAAATATGGAAAAATAAATTTTTAAATTTCAAAAAACAAAATTATCATAATAAATTTAAAATTCCATTCTACAAACTTTAAACAAAAAGACAAACAAACAAAAAAGGGAAAACAAAACTTGAAATGTATTCAAAGTCTAAAACCTATTTTAATGTCCCTTTCCGTCAATAATAAGCCATGCCATCTCAAATTTATTTTATAAACAATCAAGGACAAATACCTATTTATAATTATCCCTTACATCAACCTATTTATTTTTATTCAATAAATGTCTATAAATTTGAGCTAAGCCCTCAGTATCTTTTTTAAAATTAATCCTTTTCTCAAATGGAACATTATTTATCTGCAACATTTCTAACATATAAAAACGTTTCTTAAAACTTTCCGTATTCAAAATGTATGTGTTTTCAAAATCAGGACAAAATTAGAATTATTATTCTTTGTATTTCGCATTTTTAATTGCTTTTCAGTGTCAACACGATTTTTTGGTTGAAAACAAAAGTGATCACAGATTTTCATCCGTTTTGCTTTAGGACCTTTAGTTAACGAAATAAATGAATTTTATTAACAAGGTTTCGATTAAATGTGCTAAATATCCATTTCATACTATTGATAAACTGAAATTTATTGCTGATGGGATAAGCTATTCCTATGCGAATTTCGCTGGTTGCTTAGGCCAGATCGTCAGGAAACTGCATCCAAAGATTCTAGAAAAACTAAAGACATTATACAATTAAAACTTTTTAGCGAATAACAATTATAAGCCCCAGTTTTACTTGTAACAATATCAAAGCTTAAACAAAAAGAACAACAATAAACAGTGAGCTTATCTTTTCTTACAGTTCCGACTACAATTGGTTGATTTTTTGTTGACTCTAAATGTAGTTGTAAGTGGGTAAAGAAAAAAACCAAAATAAAAACAAATTATTTTATTTAATGTTTTCATCAAAACCCGATTTTTTGAGGGAAACGCGAATTTTTGTTGGAAATTTAAAGTGATTACAGATGTATATCCATTTTGCTTTATAGCCTTTTGTTAACTAAATAAATAAATGTAATTGTATGCGTCCATATAAAAAAACGCTTTTTTGTATATTTAAGTGATCACAGATATTCATGCTTTTTGGTCAAGGACTTTTTGTAACAATACAAATGCGAAATTATGTTTTCTAACAAAAAATCGACCTTTTGAGGAAAACTCGATTTTTGGTGGAAAAGGACATTTTATTAACAAATATAACAAAAAATTGATTTGTTTAAGGAAAACTTTACATTTTTGTTGAAAATCAAAATGACACAGAGTTCCATCCTTTTTGCTCCCATAAAAAATATAAAATTTATGTTTTTTTATGTTTTCATATAAAAAAAAAAAAAACTAATAATTTAAGTTTTTTGTTTATAACGTTGCCTCTCGAATTGTAATGAAACGTTAGGAAGAGACAAACTCTCATTATGCCTGCCTAGACTTGAATTTTATATGGATATGGAGTCTTAAATGCTTTAGTGGAAAGAAAGGCGCTTGTCAAAAATGGAGGCACACCGAAATACCTTTAGCCTAGATGACAGAGTCTTTAAAAAAGCTTAAATGTGAACTAAAAGTATTAAGTGAACATGTTAAAAGCTGGCAGGATACTATTGTCGGCAGGATAACTTAATTTCTATGGGATAAACCTAAATTCTTAATTATAGGATTTAAAAGGCCAGCACTTTGAATACTAGTTTACTTTACTTTAAGTAACGGGTCACAAGGAACTTTTAACTCATTTGGCTCGCATAGCATTATCCAATGTTGACATACCTAAGCAGGGCATGTGCCGAAGATGTAGAGAGGTAGAGATTGCAATAATAGCGAAAACTTTAATAGGGAACTTATGTTGAATTGTATATTCTTAATGGAAATCAAAACCATTGAGAAACTATATAGAGGCACCTTTTTTCTTTAGCTAGTATTGAAACGGTTTTTAGGTTATGGATGGGAAAGTCCTCCCTTTACGCATACACCATGCCAAATAAGCGTATGCTTATACCCAAATGGGTATGGGTAACGGATGAACCATCAAGGTTAAAAGTAATATAATTTTAATTAATTAACTTTGAATCTACAAAAGCAGAAATATGCTATTAGTCAAAATTCAAAAGAATAATTGAAGCAACAGCCACTTTTTGCAAATTATCGTTAACATTTCTCTTTTACATTGCTTAAACATCATATCATCCAAAATAATGCACCTTAACATAAATCTCTTCTAAATGCAATAGAAAGAGTCAGCCAGTGAAAGAAAGTTTTAAGTTACTAAAAAAAGTATACAATCTAATGGCTTTACAAATTGGAATAACGTTTTAAAAGCCGCTTGCGTATTGGAAAAACGTTTTAAATGAAATTTCGATTGTGGATATGAAACGTTTTTCCACAAAAAAAGTTATAAACTGTAATTTGCATGTTATTTTAAATTCAAATTTCTTGATATTTTGCATACAAGTTTTTATTATCATTAATTTTGATAATCAAAAAAAATTTTATTAAGAAATCCTGCCTTTTAAAAACCTTTTTTTTACTCTCCTGAAAAATAATTATTTTGTCACTTACAACGCAATTCACGGCTGTGCTTCAATTGATATTTGCACTATTTTTTTACATTTTTAATCATTAGCACCGATGTAATAAAATATCGCATTATAAACTTAAGCTCGCGGTTATTTTGAAAACCACAGAATTACTTTTAAACAGTTTTCATTTTTTCGTAGTCTAGCAATTCCAAAATTTACTGTCATAATATTTAAATTGTAACCTTTTTAATAGAAAAACTAAATATTTACTGTTGTTTGTCATAGTTAAATAAGTTTTTATTAAAGAAAGAAAGTGTTGAGCAGAAATTGTTGTCGTCTAAAGTTTTTTAATTTCATTTCCATTTTACAATCCCTTCCACTCTCTTCGTTCGCTAAAGCATACATTTTATAGATTTACCTCAAGATTATGAATTTTTTCGGTGCTAACGATGCACAGTGGGTTACAACAAAGGTAAACTAAGGATAAATTCAGAGAAGCATATTGTTACCGTTATATGTATGTATATATATATATATTTTTTTTTTTTTTTGAAATAACGTTACTATATGAATTTTGCATGATCTCAGCCAAGCCGACAATTTCTTTTTATAAATATATGTTTGTTTGGCTTAATGAAAGAAAAATGTTTCTTTATTTAAGAAAATTTAACCAAGTAAGAACAAAAAAAGTTAAAATCAAGAAATTATTTTGGATTTTCTTGTTTTAAGAAACGAAATTGATAGGTTTAGAAAATAAACTTCTTTCCGTGTGCATTAGGGAGGTTGTAAAAATTAAGTAGGACCAGTCACCCCCTACGATTAAAGAATTGTTAAAAACAATTCCAGAAACATATATTTAAATTTTTTGCCCCGCCTCTGGATACCGCCTTATTAGTCGTCGCCATTTGTAGTGCGATCATGACATATTGCTTATCAATAAGCATGCGATTTTCATGCGAAAATATGCGCTTAAAATATGCAATCAAAATATGCACTAAAAAATCCAAAATTTGCTTTTAAAAAACAAGAAATATGCACTAAAAACTTAAAAAATTTCCATAAAATCGTTTTAAATTTTTACTAAAAACAAAATTATAAATGATTCAGTGTATTGTCCATAATTGGAAAAAAAAATGCTAATTGACTTCTGATATCACTTAAATTTGAGCAGCCGTATTTATGACAAAAACTTAGCCACAGCTTGTATACTACGCACAACGAGCTGCTAATGCCGATTAACTCTTGCGTTAATACCCGGGTACCGGGTTACCTTGGTATATTAACATTAAAAAAAAAATTTATTTACAATTAAAATGTTTAAACAAGCTTCTAAAAGAAAGCGAATTAAGATTCTAGATCTACGGTTGGTAACCTATACTATTACATTTTGCGATTGTATGAATTTTGCATATGTTGTTAAATTCTCTGCAATGTGTGTGCACATCAGGGTTGTTAGATGTGACGATTTTTCGTCATTTTGACGATTTTATTGAGAAAATACAGTAAAATGACGATTGACGATTTTTAAACTAAAAGTAATAGTGTTATGACGATTTTCTGGCATCAATAAAACACTGACAAGAAATATTAACAATTATATTGGGAACAGTTCAAAACGTAAAAATAAATTTTTCGAAATCCAAAAATTTTTATAAATTAAACAAAAAAAGTTCTTCCCCCAATACAAACCAGGTGGTTCTCATTAGAAGCACTTGTAATTGGAATTATACAATTATTATTATTATGGAATTATATATTTATATTTTTGAACCACTCAATGCAATAAATTGTCTCCAATTTGTAAAATTTAAATATTTGACGATTTGTTGACGATTTTGTTAACTATTCATGACGATTTTGACGAATTTTGTTAAAACTTTTGACGATTTTTGAAGAAAAAAGCCTAACAACCCTGGTGCACATGTACGAAATAAAAAAGATACAAGAGAATAAAAGAGAAAACAGAAAACGCGGCGCCCTGATTTTGCCGATCGCAGTTCTAGATTTAATTTTTTGCTCCGTTTATACTTGAAAAAATTTGATAAAACTTCAACCATCACAGCATGCGCACCCGGGGGTATGCCGGTATCCAATACAATTTGTATGGGAAATATGAATCAAAAACTATTAAAAAAAATCATATGAATAATTTAATTGTTATTTATTTACAAAACTATTTTTCTATATTACATTCTATACATTTAATAACGTATTCAGAGTGTTCAGCACAAACTGGCCGTCTACATTCAGCGCAGCTCTTCCGAGTTTTATTTTTCTTCTTATTTTGTCTTTTTGCTTGTATCACACATGACAAGATCCAGTAACTTTTTTCTTCCTCTGCAATGGGTGATACTTGGTAACCCCAAAGGCTTTCAATGGCAATTTTGGTTGATAATTACGCATAATTTGGGCATTTGTCCTTCGTGCCTTAATTGTCGGCTTAAGGCAGAGTTAGCCGAACGTTCACGTCCCCTAATGGAACGTCTGGTTCGTTTTGTCATTTGCAAACAATGCAAATGCTTACTGAATTTAAATGTCACGTTGACGGAACGTCTCGATCTGTATTAAACAGATTTGTATGCCGTTGTTACGTGACAGTTGTAAAGCAGTGATGGGCTGCTTGTATGTTAAATTGAATGCGGGTATTTTTGCTCGTTTTTGGTACTTTTTTCAGTTAAGCTATGGAATTGAGACAAAACAACTTAATATACAACATATTTCCATATAAACAAATATATTTATGTTTAGATGTACAATACATATAAACAAATGCATATACACATACAATGGAAATGTGAAAAGAATAAAAGGCTTTAAATGGTAGCAAAACCTTGTTTGGTGCATACACCACAATACAATATATCTATTGTTATAATATATATGCTAAAATACAATTTTGTTTATTGAAAATCTATAATATAAACATTAAACTATTAACGTTTTTTACATACACAAAATACTTTTTTAATACCATTTAAATCACTTGGTACTTTTTAAAACATTTTTGATTCCCATCACTGTGTGATTTGCTTTATGTATACTATTGTTTTTTGTTTATGTATAGAAAAAACATAAACCACGTTTTTAAATGTTCTATAAGTGCACCAACGTGCTTACAGTACGGTGCGGTACATTACGGGTACAGCAACGTTCGCCTAACTAGGCCTTTAGGAAGCTCTTCAGATAGCTTACGCATAAAGAGGCGGCTCTCAGTTTTTTTCTTCGTAATTATTTTATGGTTCTCATAATAAATGATGTATGATGAGAGTGAAGCAATATCTTAGATATTAGAAAATAATGCCGCTGGCCCCTCAAACTTCGGCGCTGAATTGTGTATCTTCTAACCATTTGATCCAAAGTGTCAACTACACTTTTGTACTTATTTTAAAAATTTATAAAGTCTGGTTTCTTTTTGATATCGTCACTTAAAGCTTTGTCTGAATACATTGTGGATAAAAGAACTACAGATTTCTTTTTGCGTACATACATTTTTGATGGAAACAAAAACGGTCAAATATAGTTCCCTTAATTTATTTGCGACCATTCCATTTGGAAAGTAAGCCTTTTTTTTCTTTAGTGTGCCAACAATAGTAAAATTCCATGCCATCAAGTGCTTCACTATTGGCAAAGAAGTAAGCAAATTCAATAAACTAAAGTACTTTAGTTAAGTTTCCAAAGCGTTAGTAATATAGTGCTTGGAAGTCTCATTTACGTACCATGTATGACCAGAAGTGTGCAGCTGTGATACTAAAAAATACTGTCCTGTATAAAAAATTAAAAATTTTAGCCGTTATGCAATTCAAAGTTAAAAAACCCACTATCCCCTACAATCGCAGACATAATACTTGACAACCTACTTGACAGTGCGATAGAAGAATTGAAAAATAAGAACATTTTTATCAAATACATAGTTAAATATGTAGATGATATCTTAGCGATCATCAAATCAGACGACCAAGAGGAAATTTTGTCCACATTTAACAAGTATCATCCTAAGATACAATTTACAATTGAAAGGAAGAAAAATCAGGAAATAGCGTACCTGGACACCAAACTAATTCTAAGGAAAAATTCCATAATTTATGACTTGTTCGCTAAGGAGACCTTAACAGGAAGGATAATGAATTTCCACGCAACCCAACCGAAAAATCAAATAATTAACACTGCTAAAAATTTCATCTCCAGGATTTTACACATAAGCGATGAACTTTTTCACACTAAAAACAAAAATATAATTTTCAATATCCTTAAAAGCAACAGTTTCCCAAATAAACTTATATCAACACTAATAGAAGACACAATTACGCAAATAAAAAACAAAAATTATAATAACCCCACTAATATAGAAAAAGAACAACAATATTTTTACAGTGTAAAATACATCCCTGGCCTCACTGATAATAAAAACATACGAACGTCAATAGAAACGAAGAATATAAGCTTTGGTTATAAACCCAATAAAACACTTAGCACAATATTCTCTGCAATAAAAGCTCCAATAGACAAACACCAACAAAACAACATTGTGTACGAATTACAATGTAAAGGGAATAACGAACAAAGTTGCGAACTCATATACATTGGAACAACAAAACGATCCCTTGAAACTAGAATGGGAGAACATATGATGGATATACAAATTAAAAAAGAAACGACAGCATTATCAACCCACATTTTAAATACACAACATAAAATTGATTTTGAGGGGCTGCGAATACTAGATAAAGTAAGGGGGGATAAGAAGAGATTTACAATTGAAAGTCTAAGGATACATGAAAACATAAACACTAACAATATTAGCGCAAATTATAGGGTTGCAATTACTAAATAGTTACAGTGATACTGGTTTTGATATGTGTTTAACTTTAAATTTATGTTTATATGTTTAATGTTACATGTAAAAGCAGAAATTTAATTTAATGTGAAAAGCTCATATTGTAAGTTTAACTTTTTTAATGTAATTTATTTGTATTTATGTTAATTTATATATTTTTTTAAATTTTAAATAGACGCTCCCTTGAAAAAGTCGACAAAAAATCGACGAAACGTCGGGAAAACTGTAATTAAAAATTATTTTTTATTTACATTAACTAACCTTAGGCCCTATTAGCTTAAATAAAAAACAAATCAATTAAAAAAATCATATTTTAACATAAATATCATTTAATACGCTTTTAAAAAGTTAAAAAATTCAATTGTATTTCGTAAAAACATTAATTATAAATGTATATGGGTACCCGGGATGCTTAACAATGTGGATAAAGTTGGGTATTAACACAAGGGTAAAGCTTTGCAGCTTGATGGCACAGAGCTAATTCATAACGAACTTTTCTCCATCTGCAAACTTTTAATAAATCAACTCTGAGTCTTTAAGATGTCACATTGTATTACTCAAAAATGCAACACGTTTTGTTTTGATCATCACTGAATTTGTAATTTTTTCCTTTTTTTTATTTTTCCCTTCACATATAAAAATTTTAAAAAGATTTTAAAATTAAAGTTAATTAAGTAAAAGACAGTAAATTAAAAAAAGAACAGTTAGTTAAAAAAACCAACAAAATTGTTTTGAATTAATCGGCTGTTTTTGAGGAGTTGGCAAACATTGGCGGCTAGTTAAAAACAGCTTAGCAAATAAATAGCCAGAGTTTGGTTAGTGTATTATGAATAAACTTTTTGCTAACTTCATGCCAAATTTTCAAAGTTTTTTAAAATAGAATTCTGAGGCATCCAGCTAGGCCCCATCTTGTTACTACTGGATGCAGTGGAAGCGGAACCAGGGGATACATTTCATTAAAAATCGCAATACTATCGAATTGGCTTCTGATTTCCTCGCCACGCGTTATAAGCCATGTGCCAAGCAAGTAACTTGTAACAGTTTTGGATAAAATATTTTAACACCATGTAATGTGCTGCATTGTTTTAAAATAAATGGACCTTTTGTGGAAATCTTGAAAATTTGGTATTTAGAGCAAGGCTGTTTTCCTAAACGTCTGTTCACAATGTATAAATTGTTTTAAAATAAATGGACCTTTTGTGGAAATCTTGAAAATTTGGTATTTAGAGCAAGGCTGTTTTCCTAAACGTCTGTTCACAATGTATAAATACCGTGTTGATACATTGTGTACTTAATTTTTACCTGCGCTGTATTGTATGTGAATATGGTTTGCATCTTCATTATTTTAAATGATTTTTTTTTTGCTTTTCTCTGAGCAGTGACAACTACAAATTTGCATACAAACAGGCGTTTAGGAAAACAGACCAAAGCTCCAAAAGAATTTATTTATTATTTGAAAAAAAAAATTTTTATGCTTTTTTTTGTGTATAAAAATGTCAAAACATACAAAAATGTGCATTAAAACCCTATATATGCAAAAATATGCATTTTCAGCAAAATATGCAACAATACGCAAAAACAAATCGATGCCATTGTATCGCAAATTTAATGATTGGGAAAGATAATTGTTCGACATCGTTCTTAGATCGGGTTGCCAGACGTCCTGGATTGTCCAGTTTTTTTGAGTGTTGTCCAGGATCCAGCTAAAATGCAATTTATGCAGTCTAAAAACTTTATTTAATTTTCAAAAATTATTATTTTGTATACAACAAAATCTGTTACTACGGTCACACTTATCAAATGTTTGACAAAAAAACGGGACCAACAAGCAAAATAAATATTCATTTCCTTCACTTCTAATATTTATTTAGAATATAATATCACATCTAACAAAAAACAATTTTTTGCTATGTCTAGTAGTATAATTAGTTTATTTTATGATATTAAGGCCATGTTTGATCCCAATAACTATTAACAAAAGTAGGGCTTACGCTTATTTGGTAAAATATTTAATAAGTGTGACCGTAGCTTAAGAAAACAATTGTAAGAAAAACATTTCTAATTTGCCGACCGACAAGTTTTCAAAAATGCGATAAAAATAATGCACGAAATATATATATAACTAGCATTTAACCCGCTACTTCGTTAGCGTCTCCTTTTTCTTCGTGGACATATTTTTATGCCAAAGTTTATTTTCAAAAAAGTACCAGGCACCTGTCCCCTTATTTTTTTTAACGAACAACAATAAGTGTTAAATTTTTTGGATCTCTTTAATTTTGGATTTTTTTGGTTAGCGGAATCGATTTGGCGAGAGGACAACCTTCGGTCCAAAAGTCAGCTTTTTAGCTTCAAGAGTTTAGGATGTGCGATGATGAATCCGTCAGTTACTTTACAAATTAATATTATATAGAGATGGAAAAAATGTTGAGAAAACACCTTAAACGTTTGAATTTCAAAAAAGGGGCAAACCTGTTTTGTATTTTTTAGATAAGCTAAAAATGTGATACCATATTTATTTACCCTTTTACACCCCAAAAAGGTCTTCCTTCAAAAAAGTACCAGACACCTCTCCGTTTATTTTTTTTAATGAACAATAATTAGTATTAAATTTTTTGTATCTCTTTTTGTTTAGGAAATATACGGTTAGCGAATTGCTGATGTTTTTTATCTCTTTTAGTTTAGGAGGTATGAGGTTCGCGGGATCGATATACATAGGTACAATTTTCACCCCTGAAACGTTCGAATTTCGAAAAAGTACCAAATTCGCATTTGTATTTTTTAGATAAGTAACAAATGTTATTTAATTTTTATTTCTATACGTATTGGCTTAAAAGCTAGATTTACTACCTAAAACGACCGAATTTTGTTAAAGTACCAGACACCAATTTGCTTTTTTATTTAATGCACAAAAATAAATATTAAATTAAAAAAATTACCAGTTTATTTAAAAAAAAATAACTCTTACAGATTCTCATTCACTCAGGAGCTTGCATGTTTAATTTTATGTTTCTAGATCCAATAAATACGGATATATAAAAGGTACCAGTTAAAGAACAAAATAGTACCAAAAGCCCTCTTACAGGTTTTTATTCACTCAGGACCTTGCATGTTTAATTTTATGTTTCTAGGTCCAATACTAACGGAAATTCAAAAAGTACCAGTTAAAGAACAAAGAAGTACCAAAAAGTTCCCTCTTATATATTCTTATCCACTTAGGGCATTGCATCTTGAATTTTATGTTTCTAAGTCCAATAATAACGGATATTCAAAAAGTACCAGTTTAATAACTAAAAAGTACCTATAAGCGCTTTTAGAGATTCTCATTCACTCAGGACCATGCACGTTTAATTTTATTTTCATTAGACCAACATTAGCGAAAATTTAAAAAAAGGACCAGTTAAAAAACGAAAAAGCACCAAAAAGATCTCTCTAACAGATTGTCATTCACTCAAGACCTTCCATGTTTAATTGCATGTTTCTGGGTCCAATACTAACGGAAATTCAAAAAGTACCAGCTAACGAATAAAAAAGTACCAATAAGATCCCACTTAAAGATTCTCATTTACACAGTATCGTGCATGTTTAATTTTATGTTTCTAGGTCCAATACTGACGGAAATTCAAAAAGTACCAGTAAATGAACAAAAAAGTACCAAAAACTTTCCTCTTAGATTCTTATCCACCCAGGACCTTGCATGTTTAATTTTATCTGTCTATGTCCAATACCAACGGAAATTCAAAAAGTACCAGTCCAAGATTAAAAAAGTACCAAAAAGTTCACTCTTATAGATTCTCATCCATCCAGGGCATTGCATATTGAATTGTATGTTTCTAGGTCCAATACTAACAGAAATTCAAAAAGTACCAGTTAATGAACAAAAAAGTACCAAAAAGTTTCCTCTTATAGATTTTCATCCATTCAGGACATTGCATGTTTAATTTTATTTTTATAGGTCCAATACTAACGGAAATTCAAAAAGTACCATTTTATGAACAGAAAAGTACCAAAAACTTCCCCTTATGGATTCTTAACCACTCAGGACATTTCATTTTGAATTTTATGTTTCTAAGTCCAATATTAACGTAAATTCAAAAAGTACCAGTTAATGAACAAAAAAGTACCAAAAAGTTCGCTCTTATAGATTCTCATTTATTCGGGACATTGCATGTTTAATTTTATTTTTATAGGGCCAATACTAACGGAAATTCAAAAAGTACCAGTTAATTAACAGAAAAGTACCAAAAACTGCCCCTTATGGATTCTTATCCATTCCGGACATTGCTTGATGAATCTTATGTTTTTAGGGCCAACATAAACGATAATTTAAAAAATACCAGTTGTAGAACCAAAAAGTTAAGTAAAATATCAAATTTCTCGTATTTCCCCTTTTTGGTACTATTTCCCCCCCATTAAAGTATAAAAAATTTCAGTATAATAGTGGCAGCCCATAATTTAGTACGAATATTTCAATAAATGGAGAAAAATGTTTTTTGAAAAAAGTACCAAAAATAGTTACGATTTTTACCCCTTAAATGTTCGAATTTCGAAAAAGTACCAAATTTAAATTCGTATATTTTTGTTAGGTTTCGAATGTGGTATTAACTTTGTTTCTATGTTTATTGGTTCAAAAGATAGATGGGGTGTCAAAAAAGTACTAAAATTCAGATATTACCCGTTTACTCCCAAATAGGGCCGAATTTCAAAAAAGTACCAGACACCTGTCCGATTATTTTTCTAAAGAACAACGATAGGTATTAAATTTTTTTTGTATCTCTTTTAGTTTTGGAGATATAAGGTTACCGAATTTTCCCATTTTTACCCTTTTTTACCCCCTAAACATTCGAATTTCCAAAAATCCCGTCTTAGTGGATCGATTTGGGGAGTGACCAATCTCTGGTCCAAATTTCAAGTGTCTAGCTTCAGGCGTTTAGGCTGTGCGATGATGAATCAGTGAGTCAGTGAGTCAGTGAGTCAGTGAGTCAGTCAGTAACGTTACAATTTTATATATATAGATTGGTCACCTTTGTTAGTCATGCCAACTATCAATACTTTTTGTGCAAGGACTTAATGAATTTCTAATAATCTCTACTCACAAGAATCCATTCCTATGACCAAATAAAGTCGACAATTATAATAAGACTAAATGTTGATGAAAGTTGCAAAATGTTTCAAAAATGTTTGCTTTCAATTAAGCTGTATTCACAGTATGAAGTATATAAAACAAAACTATATAAGGAACTTTAAGCACTGGATCGTTTTCAAAGTTTATTTGATTTTGATTTCGCTCGAATTCGATTTTCAGAACATGGGTGATTTTTGAGATTTGGTCTTTTGAAGTCTCCCAACCTTTTAAAGGCCATAATAACTTTTTACTTATGCACTGTCATGTGAAAAAGTTAGTCACGTACTCTCACTTAAATTTTTTTTGTTTATTCACACAAGCTCTCACATTCTAGCAAATAAAATGTATGGTCACGAGCGAAAATTTTAAAATACTTCTATAAACCCATTTCCGGCCGCGAAACATAAAAGTAGTGCGATAACAATGAAATTTGAGTTCTTATATAATTTGGGGTACCTGAATTTAAGCCCCATCACAAAATTCAGCTAGCCCTACTGGGGCCGTCCGAACCCGGTGTTCGCAAGCGCGAACGTTGGCCGCTTTTCAACATTAATTTTTTTTGCTTTGTAAGTTTTGTTTTAATTGCATAAAACATATTTTAACCCAAATTTCTTTTAATTTCATAATATGTTTATTGAAAATATAAAATATTATAATTTTTGTGTTTTATAAAAAAATTAATTTTATGGCACGCTTCAAATCGTTTTGGATGTAAATATTCATTGCATTTTTTGCACATCCTTTTTATTGGCTTTCTAAAATTTTCAATTTGCAACTTCTTGTTTTTCCATCTTCCTGTTCAGTATGAATGTATTTCAAACCTCGGCTATCCGTCAGTTGAGAGGTAAAAATTCTGGAAAATTCTACAATCGTTTAGATCATAGCAAAAAGTGCTGTATCACGAAAGTTTTTTTTGTCGCATATGTAGGTTTTTCGTTTTTTTTCTATTGAAATAAAGAAGTTAAGCCTCTATGCGTTGACATCAGAAGAGCTTGTAACTAATACAAAAATGCGCAATGCCACTTTAAAAAATTAAAAAAAAACACATGCTTTGGATGTTTAAACAAGTGTTTAAAACAAAATTTGTTTTCTAGGTCTTAATTATAAATTGAATTTAAAAAAATGATTCTCCATTTCTTCATCTTCGCATCTTTATTGAGATTTTACTAAAATACTCGCGACTGCTCTTTTAAAATTGTATAAAATAAAAAAAAAAATTTGACCATAAATTAAATAAATCGAGATATTATAGGGGGCTAGAGGAGCATGGCAGTTTTCTGTTGTATAGATATTCTTTCCTCGGCCATCAAACATCTTCATGCTTACCGATCAGTTGTACGCATACCTAAGATCCGAAATAACAAGACAAGGAATTTTGAAGTCCTGAGTACTCACTAGAGCACCTCACTGTCTTCTGGTGCCATGGGAGTCAGTAGCCCCCGGTGCAAGCATACAGGTCTGGCTATTGGTGAAGCTTTCCAAGAAATACTTCCTTTATTGAGAGGACTCAAAAGATTGTATTGTCCTCCTTTTCGGGAAGCACATAGTTGCTGTGGATAATAAGAGTTGCATTATTCGCAGTGAAGACCTTTGGGGAGGGCACCTGCTGCGATTTTTAAATCATTCCTCGGTACTGTTGCTGTTCAACAGAACCTGTTTTGATTCGATATAGCAGTGGAAGTTAGATAGCACCAGCTCCTAATCAAGGGCCAAGAGTATAGTGTTTTTAAGGTTAAACACTCAAATTGCGACCTGCTTTGACTTTGACTGCTCACTGCCAATAAAGTTAGTTACTCATAGCATTAATTTTAGCAGTTAATGATAATTTTTATTTACCCACCCAATACCAAACATGACTGTGCAGGATAAAGTTCAACTTCTAAATTAATCCTAACTTTGGGTCTATTTCAACCCTCTGTGCAATGGATAAATGGATGAATGGCCAGAGTCTGTTTACAATAACAAAGTTAATATTACTTTGACATTTATGCATTGTGTGAAAGAAGGCGTTAAAGTACTTTTCTATTTTAGATTGTCTGCGCAAGTACTTTTGGAAGTGTGAGTGTATGAAAAACTATTTCTTTTTTGTTATTTTAATAAAATACTCCCAAAAGTCTTAAGTAATGCAAGACAGAATCAGTTAAAAATGTAGACGATAAAATAGTTAAAACTTGGTAGAAGATGAAAATTATTCAAATTCTTTATCAAATAGAGATGTGCACTTGATGATGCAGTTTGTAGTACATTTTTCAAAGTAGGAAGAAACAGCGTCATCGTTTGTTGGCAAAGTACGATTTTTCTCTCTATCTATCTGGCTGGATTTGAAATAATTCGCATCACTGGCTAATGTCGTGTTTTTTTTTTTTTTTTTTGTTCTTGAAGTTTTGTGTGTGAATCAAGACTCTTTCTTTATTTGAAGGAATTTATTTAAGAGTTTAGAAGTTGTAGTTTGTTTCCTTTACTTTTATTTGCACCAGATTTTTTTTTGTGATTTTGTTAGTTTTTTTAAGACAGTTTCGTGGAGTGTGTATTTTTCTTTTTATCATCTTAGCATTAACTTTGTTTAAGTAAAAAAGTGTTGAAACGTTTAGGGAGTGCAAATTAAGTCGATGAAGTTTTTTCTCTTACAAGGAAACAAAAACTTGGTTAATAGTGACAAAATAAGACAGAATAAGAATAACTGTATTGCAAACCACTAAATTTATTTAGTTTTTTTCTTTAAAGCGTCAGAGAAAAGTGAAAAGTAGATAGAAGTGTTTTATTCTGGCATATATTTTCGGTAGTACAGTATTTATCGTTTATAGTCACACTGATTGTATGCATTTAACGCTTTTATGCGGCTGCCAGCCAAATGACCCTAAGCAAAATCGTCCAAACCAATGTGTAAAAAAAATCGCTCAACGTAAACGAAAAATGGCAAAAAAAAAAAAAAAAATGGAAATTATATTCAATAATAACAGTCTAAATTAACAACTTTTGTTATCATTAATTGATATACAGTGTCGGACAAAAGCTAAGCACCCCCCTCAGTACTTTTTTTTTAAATGATAATTTTTTGCAGAAAACAAAAGTATTATTTTATTTATTTATTTATTTTTTTATATCTTTATTATTGAAAAACACAAACTTAAGGAATTCTGAATTTAATAAAAAAAGAGTTACAATTCAAAAGATATTTTAAGTCGCAGATCTAAGCGGACTAAACTTAAGCACCCCCAATTTAAGGCACAAAACAAACTATTGAAATCAATATTTCGTTGCGAATCCTTTATTCTGGATGACACACGCACATCTTTTAGGCATAGAGGATAATAAATTATTAATTATTTCAGGTGATATTGCTTCCCAGGCTATTTTTGCGGCTTCAAATAAATTTTCTTTGGTTTTGCAATTTTCTCGGCTGATTTTTAAGTTAACGATCTCCCACAAGTTCTCGATTAGGTTAAGATCAAGTGAATTTATCAAGACATCAATTGAGTGCAAAATATTCGATCAACAGATCAATTATTTCACATTCTCCTACTCATTCTGAAGGAAGGCCACGTGAAACTTCGCGACATGAAGACTCCTTCATTTAAAGGACACTCCAAAATGATTTCTGTAGTTCAATAGTTTTTTTGGTGCCTTAAATTGGGGGTGCTTTGGTAATACTTTTGTTTTCTTAAAAAAATTATCATTTAAAAAAAAGTACTAAGGGCGTGCTTAGGTTTCGTCCGATACTTATATGGGGCAATCCAAGTTAAATCGGACAGTTTGAAGAAAAAAATATTTTTTGATTTCCTTTATTTTTTACTGTGTTGAGTTGATAAAAAAAATACTTAAATAAAATAAAAAAAAGTAATAATTATCGTTTTTTTCTTTAATAAACAAAAATAAAATGTTGCACAGTTGTTTAGATCGAAAAATTTTTTTTAACAAATTTCTAAAACTCAGAAAAAATAGTTTTTGCTTCAATCCCACAACCAAATGGGGGAAAAAAAATCAAGAAAATCAAAGAGTACAAACAGTTAAAAAATATATTTAAAATATTAAATCTCGAAAAGCGCATCCAAGCTCACTGTGCTACTTTTTATGGGATAGTTGACAAAAATAGAAAAATACAAAAAAAAAAAAATATTCTATTTGGGCTAATATTGAAAAAGTTTTGCATATTTATTTAAACATAGGGCCATGTCACAAAGTATAATTCCGTTCGGAATGATTCCGTTCGGAATTGAAGAAAACATATTTGTTTGTTGATGGAAAGTGTATTTTGATAGTTTTCTGACCTTTCAGATACAGATAACTCCCATACCGTTCATGAAAACAAAAATGGTTTCATTCCGGAACATTTTTTCGTCATTTTCTGAAGCACCAAAATACGGAATGAATTCCGTTTCCGAACGGAATTGTACTCTGTGACATGGCTGATAGTTTTCTTAAAATACAATTTTTTTAATATTCGATATCTATGTAACCATAAGCCAGAAAGATCTGAAAATTTGCTTAAATGTGCTGTTGAGGAGGAACATCAACACAGTAGAAAAAAAAGAAATAAAAAATTTTTTTTCTTTAAACTGTCCGATTTGACTTGGATTGCCCCATATAAGGGCCGTTGTTGAATGTGACCCACACCTAAGCGTCAAGTTTCTTTCCGCATTTCATTGGACATTTCTCAATTTCAGACTAACTCAATTTGAACCATGGAAAGATACACAATCGAGCAAACACAGAAAAAAATAATTTTCATATTTGAATACGAAAATCGCATATTTGATAAAAAAAAAATTTTTGAATTTTCTGCGATGACGATTTTTGCATTATTGATAAAATAGTTTGTAGGTATAGTTATTGGATTTTTAGTCAACAACCAAGTTTATTGAATCAATAAAAAAAAGTTGTTGCCCAAAATAATTTTTTTTAACAAAATGTTTACGTGATTTGTTAAAATAAATTGTTGGAAATGTTGAATAAATCAAACAAAATGTTTATTGAATCTTTATTTTTTTATTTATTAATGATGATGTGCTAAATTCCCAATTTTCATTTTTTTAATAAATAAACTAAAATTTATTATTGGGGGATAAGCTAGTTCCTATGCGTATTTCGCTCGTGTCTTAGGCCAGATCATCAGGAAACCTTTTTCTAAAGACTTTGGCAAAACTAAAGATATTTAACCAAATAAAACTGTTAAGCGAATGAGAATTATGACCTATTATAAAATGGACAAGAGTTGTAAAACTACTGTTTTAACGTTGATTCAAATATTTGTTTTATTGAATATCAAGAAATATTTAAATATTTCATTATTAAATATGTTAAATATTTGATAAATTTTTTCATTGAATCAAACAAAAAGTTTGTTGAACAAAAATTGTATTTTTAACATACTGTGTTGTTAAAAATTTTCATGAGATATTTTTTTCTGTGTATGTACTGAATATTTGCTTACTGGAAACGTACTCAATAACTACTTATCAGGTCTATTAACTAGTGATGTTTTGGCTTCTGGTAAGTTTATTGTAAGTACTACAATTCAACTTACTAGTAGTTAAATAATAACTAGGTATTTTTTGACTTCTAGTAAGTGCATTTTGTAAGTACTGAATTCTTTGGACACCTCGAACAAAAATATGTAGTTATTCAGCCGAAAAATAAGTATGTAGTGTTTATTTTTCCAACATTATTTGCTAACTTACCAGGTAAGTAAAGTTTTTGCTGGGGATTCCTGAAGCATCTAGCCAGGCCACCATTTTGTTTCTACTGGCTGAATCAAGGGATACATCTCATTAAAAATTGCAATATTATCGAATTGGCTTCTAAATACTCTAAAACGTGGTATAACCCATGTGCCAAGCAAGTACCTTAAACCCATTGGAAGCCTTAACTGTGATACGTGTTGCATCGGTTTAAAATAGAAGCATCTTTGTCGAAATCTTGAATATCTTGAATTTTAAGCAAAACTTCAAAAGACAAGCTTTTATATCATATAAGTTGTGTAATGACGTGATAAGTTGATAGTTAAAGTTTTAAAGCAAAATATTATTTGTGTTCTCTTTAGCGCATTCAAATAAAAGCTTGTTTTTAAAAAAGGTTTTTTACTTTTAATTTATTTATATCCCATTTGTTTTTTTACATGTTGTTTATTTATTACAACTGATTTTAGGTAAATCGAAAAAAGTGGGCGTAAAAGGGGGCGGGTCAATATTTTCTTTGCGTAAAAACCTTAGTTGGACCATGGCGGTTATTTTAAAGAAAAACTCGTCCAAATCGGTCAAATAAATAGAAAAAGTGGGCGTAAAAGTAGGCGTGGTAAATTTTTCTTTCGATGAAAACTTAAAATGGTTTAATACGAACATTTGAAAAATAAATTAGTCAAATCGATGGAGCAGATTTCGGATTTTAGGTAAATGGAAAAAGTGGGCGGGGCCAAATTTCTTTTCGTAAAAACCTAACTTGGACCATGGCAAAAGGTTACATGGCGCAAAAGGTTACATGGACAAACAACCAGCCAGCCAGACGGTCAGACAAACATCGCTAGATCGACTCAGAATCACTTCGGAGTACTAAAGGTCAAGGATAAATTTTTTAAGTGTAACACACATCAGCGCCAATGCCTTCCCAGCCAGTAAAATACTTCGACATTGTCTGAATCAGACAGTTCGTGCAGATGTCATTCTTAGAGAATTCGTTCAGATTTCAGCCAGACATTGAATATACTTACTGTCTGGCCGATTTCTGATCGCGTTCGCATGGATTTATCGGAGGGAATTTATGTACAGATATGTAAAATAGAATTCCGACGGAATTCATTCAGATTTGTCAAACAAGACTAACATATTATTTTTTTTAAACAATGGCAATTGTCATTCAGTTGAAAATAAATTTAATTTTATTTGATTTGATTTGTTCAAGATAAAAAGCATAAAATTTATAAGTATGTATTTATTTTGCAATGAAATTATTTCTTTCAGCTATCAGTTCGAAAGCAAAAAAAAATCTCGGCGAACACATCAGAACTTCCCATGCCTTTTTCATTAGATATCTATCAGAAATGCCGACAAAAAACCAAAATGTCCCACAACATGTCTTTCAGAATTCGTGACAACCACTTCATACGTTTTTGGGTCAGAAATCTGACAGAATTCGTATACGAATCCGACTTTTTTGCCGACGTTTCTCTCAGATATCTGAACGACGCGTCGGCGGATTATTTTGCTGGCTGCGTTATACCCTCTCTACTTTTGTGGTGTGGGTATAAAAACAACGATAGTAGTGCGATGCTCTATCCAATTTTAACATAATTTAAATTGTTAAAAATATTTAACAGCAAAGTTAACCTAAATTTTATTCAGTCACTTTTTTAACAATAACGTTTACTGCTAAGTTCTACCTTAACGTCAGGTATTTAAGTTATCTTAACAGCAAAATATTTTTCATTGTTTATTTTTAAATTCGTAGTTATTAAAAAAAACAAACAAACAAAAATTTTGGCAAATAAAATCCAGATTAACATTTTTAAAATTCACGTTATTTACATACATTTTGCGAAAATAATATTAAAAAATTACAATTTACAAAAACGCATTAAAAATATTACATTTTAGATGCAGCTTATGAAGACTTTCCAATCATGCCGCTGTTAGCTAATTTTTGCACATTTCCACTAATTTAGCAATTTTTATCGAATTTTTGCCATTCCTTATAGTTTTAGTGACTTCAAATCAATATTATGGTTTGTTCGAAATATCAAACCATTTCGCGAATTTTCGCTATTTTTGCAAAAAAATTTTTATATATTCCGACAATTTGTTTTTTAAGCGATTTAGCGATTTCAAAAAAATTTTACGATTTTTTCCAAGTTTGCAAATTTTAGCCATGTTCGCGATATAAGCGATTTTTTCTGTGGCTCTTGTTTGCACGTTTTTGCGAATTTCCGTTAATTTAACAATTTTTACCGAATTTTTGCAGGTCCTTATAGTTTTAGCGACTTTTAATCTATTTTATGGCTTGTTTGAAATGTTAAACATTTTCGCTATTTTTGCAAATTTTCCGATTTTTTGCAATTTTCGCTAGAGTATCAAATCCTAAATGGGGTTTTGTTAGTTTCGATTGTACTCCAAGTAGTTTCACACGTGAAGTAGTTTGCTCTCAATGACAGTGTTCGTTTAATATACTAATTGATTAACAAAGATGCCACTTGATTGAAATTTTTAGCTCTGTCGTTAAAATTGAGTTACTGAATTGCTGTATTGTTACCGTAAGCAATAAACTGTGCCGGTAAAATTAACGTTAACGTTAGTTGTTAAAAATTAGAGAATTCCACTACAGGTCAGGTTTTTTGGACCGAACTTTATTGCTGTATTGTTACCGTAAGCAATAAACTGTGCCGGTAAAATTAACGTTAACGTAAGTTGTTAAAAATTAGAGAATTCCACTACAGGTCAGGTTTTTTGGACCGAACTTTATACTACAGGTCAGGTTTTTTGGACCGAACTTTATAAATTTCAGTAGACAATTGAAGCACAGCCGCGAAAAACGTTGTAAACGCCACATTTTGCAAAAACTGTTTTTTTGCAGATAAACGTTGACTTTACTCTCTTACACAGTTTAAACATCAAATCAACCAAAACTATGCACCTTAACGCCTTCAAAATGGCGTACAAAGTGTCAGCCAGTGGAAGAACATTGCAAGTTACTAACATAATGATGAAACCGAAATGGTTTTGCAGTGCGGAATAATGTTTTAAAAGCCTTTTGCATTAAAGTTTTTATTATCACTATTTTAAATAATAGAAAAAAAAAAATTTTTTAAACAAATAATGCTGCTTGTCAAAAAACGTTTTTTTGCTCTCCTGAAAAATTATTATTTTGTAACTTAAAACGTTATTCGCGGCTGTGCTTCAATTGTTCCGTACTATATGTTACATAAATACGTAACATCTTAGTCTCCATTATACCGAAGGTTCTTCTGAAACCCCATTTAAACCAACAAACAGACGAAAATACATTTCAACCTACTCACGGACAATTGAACATCGATCAACTAAATGCGCTTTTCATAAGAACCCAGAATATTCATACATATATACTTTCTAATATCAGTATTGGGTGGCCCAAAATTAACGAAGGGGTTTGAATCCGTTATAAATTTTTATTTAAGAAATAACTATTAATTTTTTTTTTATGGGCAATATTTTTAGTTAAGTTATGAAAAATAATATCTCGCAAGTGGTGGCCATTTTCTGCTTCGGAAATTTCTGCTCTTTCCAACACATTTTCCATAACATTTCGCAAAACTTCAAAAAATAAGGACCAATTATCCTTTCCTATGAAACACCGCACAAAACTACTACTCTCGGATTTTTAACGAACACACTTACTAGGAAATGGGCTGGGTCACTCATAATTAAATTATGAATAAAATTATGATCGTTGGTTTGAATAATAAAGTTCAACAATTTGGGCACGTTGTTCAAGTGAGTACTGCTCCATTTTAAATTCCCCAAGTCTTTTTTACAAAATACTGAAAAGAAAAGAAAAAAAAAAAAAAATTATAATAAATTACCCTTCGGTAATTTGGTATAAACTACAAACGGAATGGCAAACCCTTTCTACCTGAAAATTCATATGTTCTGACACGCGCTTACTCAAGATCTCTACGGAATTTTAAATATCCATATTTTTTTTACTTCCCACTTTAACAGCACACGTGTTTCATCTTAACGAATTTATTAGTAAATTTTCTTTTACCCAAATCCGGATTCCATTGAAATTTAAGTAAACACCCAGTAATATTACGCGTTTTAATTAGGTCATAAATATACGTGTGTATGTGTATAATAAAACTGTATTTACAAAAACTTTTTTTTTTATTAAAAAAATATTAAACCTTTTTAAGGTTTTCCTGGAATAATTCAATAAAAATTCAAAGTAATGCAACAGTATTCCATGTTGATTCTTTTATAATAAGAGTAAAAGTTGTATCATTTTTCCGTTAAAATTTTTTTTATTGTTTGTGTCTTTATTGAAAAAATTAAATAAAAAACAAAACTTTTTTTTAAACTTTGTTTACTTAAAAATTTCAACTAGAGCTTCTTAACGCAAAAAATATATAAAATAAATAAATACCCTAAAAATACTTTTTCTGAGAAACTTTTTACTCCTGGTAATGAGACAAAAACGAGAAAAAAATTAAAAAAAAAATATAAAAACTTAAGATGCCTGAAGAATTTTCTGAGCCAGGATAAATACAAATAAGAAAAAATAATAACAACAAAAGTAACAACAGCAACAAGACAAGACAATGGAAATGTTTTTTGCCACTGTTGTTGTTATTGTTAATGTTTATCGTTCCACCAGTTTGTCTTTGTGTTTAAATAGTCCTTTGGGAAAATATTGTTTTCATTTTCGACATTGTTCTTATTTTTTTTTTTTTTTTTTTTGTTCTCTAGTAGAAACAAGCAATAACATTTTTTTTTTTGTACCCTGAATAACATTGTCGATTTTGGTTTGTTTTTGTAGGTTTTGTACCAAATAAACAGGGACCAAGAGATTCTTTTTTTTTTTTTTTTTGAAAAAATTATTTTATGGATTCATAATTGCTAAGATAGTAATGAAAACAAAAATAGAATTTAAAATAAACAAAAATAAATAAAAGAAAAATAACCAAATACAAAAACGGAAATAGCTACGCAAATTATTCATTTACATAACAACAAGTACAGTGTGTACATAAAGTAGCTGAATTCGTTTGAATTTTATTTAAAAAAAAAGCTTTTATAAAAATCAATATCTTTATATTAAATCCTATCACACAGAATAGAAAAATTAAAATTTTTGTTTAACAAACTTGACATCTCCAAACGGGTTAATTGATTGACATCAATTTTTAGATGGGCAAGTTCTGGCTTTCTGACTTTCTGAGATTCGAATCTGAAATCTTTTATAAAGAATGGAAAGCGAGAAGATCCTGCTTGTTTTCAAATTGTTATTTCTTGCTCGCTTAAATGCTGAAAAACACTGAAACAAAGAAATGTCAAATTAAGTTGGGCAAAAAACCACCCTTTATATTTTTCGACTTGTTACAGTTGCAAATTTAAGGCGTTTTTAGATTCCAGCAGCAGTATTCTGTAATTCGCTTCGCTAAAGCTAAATCTCGATCGCTTAAATGCCTTAGAGCGGGGTTTTTACTTAGAGTTTAAACCAGGATCAATAGTAAGATTTGTTAATCCTATAATAAAATTAATCTAGCCTTAATCCTCTGTGGCGTTTTTGAGTGAAAGATTAAAGCTTTTAGCATTGCCATATGAATTGACAATAATTTTATGTATAAGTATGGCAGTTTAAAACAAATACCAAAAATTGTCATCAAATTACTGTTCTTAACGTGAAAAAGAAGAAGAAAAGGCGAGAATTTTCTATTGTGTTATATAATATTATATATTTATAAATAGATATTTATTCTTATTTGACCTTTGTTTTATAATTACTTTTAATTATTTAAGCTTGAGGGTAGAATATTTAATAAAAATTAAAAAAAAAAAAAAAAAAAATATTTCCTTTTATAAGCTGTTCGTACTTTTGAAAGTTCTGTCGCAAGTTTAAACCGCCAACTTTGGGCGTTTAAACTTGGAAACAAAATGAAATAATCGACTACCCAAAAACGAATTTCAAAGATTAGTTCTAATTTAAACGCTGATCTTTATGTCAAAAACTGGCTCTTAGAGAATTAAAAATGTAAACTTTCTAGCGATGACATTAAAGGCTTAAATTGCGGCAAATTAAATTTGTATGGCATTGGAAAATTTATCAATGCACGTTACAGCATTGAATTCGTAGCCAAAAATTGCTAAATCAAACTTATAGATTTTTAGCGATAGAGACTTAGTTTTAGCGAATTACATAATACGGCTGCTGTATAGTGTTAGGAGACAAAATTAAAGAAATTAGTTAATTAAATAAATGATTCAAAAAGTATTTAAATTTAATTTATGTGATAATTGAATCAATTATATTTTTTGTTTTAAGAAAATTAAAAGTATAATTTTGATTTAATTAACATTTTAGTTGTTTGAAATAAATTTTGAATAAAAATAATAATTGAATAACAAAAAAATTATTTCGTTTAAAATAAAATAATTTAAACTTTTGAAGTTTTTGTTGGAAATTGTCAAAATTAATCAACACATTGTTTGAAACGGCAAAGTTTTTTGATAATTTTTTTTAACTAAAATAAAAATTAAAAAAATAAACTTTAAAAATATTAAAATTTTACAATTTTTAATAATCAAAATAATAATTTTGGTAATAGGCGCAAAGTCAACAAATGTGTTGCTTGGTTCTATGAATTTGGTGATTAGAGACAATTTTTAATTATTTCTGTGATTGAAATTTTTTTAGTTTTATAAAAGTTATTACCGGCCTAAGACAAAATGTGGGTTTACAGATCATCAGATCATTTTTTAGATTTTTTAACAGCTTTCAATTTTAAATATTTTTCTCGTTATTGAGCAATTCCATATGAAAGCGATCACCTTTTGGACGACCCCTCTCCGATTTTAAAATAAATAGTCTCAATCGATTGCCCAGCAAAAAATAACGTACCTACATATTTTTTTTTTTTTTATAGTGACTGGTTTAGTGGTGGTGTACACCACTGTCATGTGACAAAACTGAAGAATTCTTCATAAGTGACCTCATTGAAAAACTACTAAAGCGATCGCAACGAGTGATAGCTCGTTGGAAAGGTATTGAATCAGGCTTTAATTGAAAAATAAAATTTTCCTAATTTTTCTTAGAAATTTACCTTTAAATTTTCCCATGAAAATTAAATTTTCCGATTTTCCACAGAAGCTCCTAAATTTTCCGGCTAATTTTTTTTTTGGATTCCTCATAATTTTTGCTTTAAGAATCAGCAATGAAAAAATGGGCCCCGACTCCTTGTTTGGACAGGAGAAGAGCATTTAAGAGACCACCTTGTTAAAAATACATTTTAAAAATTATTTTACAGTTAAAAATACATTTATGAAGAAAAAATCAATTTTTTTTTTAAGAGCCCCAAGTTGAGTGTGTAGTGAATATGGTCTGCCTGCCTTCACAAGATCGGCCATGTAATGGCACACCAAACCCGACTGAGGCTACAGGTCATAAAATGTTTTGTAAATTTTTTAAATTACCAGGTAATAAATATCTCGCCTAAAATGACACGTGCAGAAACAAGTCATAAAACACGGATTTTCCATAAATATGGCGAAATATTTATTACCTGGTAATTTAAAAAATTTGCAAAACATTTTATGACCTGTGGTCGGCTTATTGGCAGTAACCAATTAAGTCCCTCTTTAAAAAACATTTTATGACCAGTAGTTCACGCAAATTTTCCTATTAAAGAAAAGCAAATATCGCTTATTTTTTTTACCTATTTTTTACCAAAAAATAAATATAAATACTTCACACACTCTGAGTCAAATTTCAGTTGAATACTAAACGTGAAAGTGTTAAAGTGTTTTTTTTTTTTTGTAAAGTAAAGAGTGAAGCTGTAAAGACAATTTAAAGTAAAATGAATAAATTTTGCTGCAATCCGTTTAACAAGAGTGGACATCGTTTGAAAAAGATAAAAGTATTAAAATTAACTGGTGTTTCGAAGCGATACATGAATGAATTAAATATACAATACGGTGAAGAAGCAGAATTCATTTGCCCCAAGTGTAAAATCGATTTGTCTCAACAAGCAAATGCATTGAAACAAATGCAGCCACAATCCGAGAGTGAAATGACAAGTGAACAAAATGTTTCATCTGATAGTGAGGCAGACATTCCGATGGTCAATATGTCTTTGAGTCCTTTGAATGAGGCTATTTATTACCACTTTAGGTGAAACGCCTATTAGAAAAAGAAATTTGCGAAGTGAAACATACAGGAAAGAGAAAAAAGGCAAGGTTATGAGTGCAATCGCGACAATATTTGATGAAGGCTCTGATAACGAATGCAGTCAAGCAGATGACGTTGATGACGGCAAAAAAATGATTGAGCAGTTGAAAAGAAAATTCAATTTAGCGACCACTTTTCCGGAGAAATATCTCATTTTATCTGTGATGCCTCAATCATGGTCTATACGCAAGATTTCTGAACAGTTTCAAACATCTGTTTACATCGCGAGAAGAAGCAAAGAATTAGTTCGACAGAAGGGCATATTGGCGACTCCCACCAAGAAATTTGGCTCAAGGACCCTCAGCGAAGCAACGGTGAAATTGATTCAAGATTTTTACTGCAATGATGACAACAGCCGCGCCTGCCCAGGTACACGTGACTATGTTATCACACGTGAAGATGGATAAAAAGTACACAAGCAGCGCAGATTATTATTATGTAATCTATCCTAAGCATACCATCAGTTCAATGAGAAATACCCAGCAGAAAAAGTGGGATTTTCTAAGTTTGCCATCCTACGACCAAAAGAATGCGTGCTGGCATTAGACAGGCACGGAACGCATTCAGTCTGCGTTTGCATGTTTCATCAAAACATCAAATTAATTTTCTTTCCATGCAAGAAATTGAAAGTAATTCACGGTGAAATTGAAACATATAGGGACCTCCTGTCGAAGTCGTTGTGCGCATACCCCACGGAAAATTGTCATCTGTCCAAATGCGACAATTGTCCGAAGATTGACGAGCTAAGGCAATATTTGGCGGAAAAGTTTGAACAGCTTTTAATTCAGGAGGTGCATTTCAAACAGTGGATAATTAGCAGCGGCAGATGTTCCCTTGAGACCGTGGTAAAGCAGATTCCGGAATTCATCGAGGAATTCGGATTCAAGTTGAATGAACTGAAGGCGCACCATTTCATATCCGAGATGCAATCGAAATTTCTAAAGGAAAGTAAGGAGAAATTAGCCCAAAATGAATTCATTGTGATAAGCGACTTTGCCGAGAATTACACTTTTCTCGTTCAGGATGAAATTCAGGCTTATCACTGGGCAAACGACCAGTGCACGGTGCATCCTTTTTGCATTTATTTCAAAAACGAAGATAACGAACTACAGACCGTAAGCCTTGTTGTTGTCGCGGAGAGTTTAGCTCATAATTATGTGTCCGTTTATTTATTTCAAATGAAACTGTTTGAATTCTTAAGATCAAAATTCGATGCAATCGACAAAGTAACGTTTTTCTCAGACGGCGCGGCTTCTCAGTACAAGAATAAAAAAATTTTTACAATCTTTGCATAATTGAAGAAGAACAAAACTGCAAGGTCGAGTGGCACTTTTTCGCGACGTCCCACGGTAAGGGCCCATGCGATGCGTTAGGTGGAACCCTAAAACGCATGGCGACTAAGGCAAGTTTGCAAAGGCCATATACTGACCAGATCTTAAATGTACAACATTTGTTTTCGTGGATTTAAAGCAAGGAAATTGCCATTAACACAGTTTTATGCACTCAAAAAGAACATGATGCCATGGAGAGACGAATTCAAAACAGATATAATAATGTCAGAACTATAACTGGAACGCAAAAGTTTCATTGCTTCATACCAAATATTTCTGATATGTCAATTAATGTAAAGCGGTACTCTTCGTCTGCCGACGTGCTAAATTTAAAGTTACTTTAATTTTATAATGATGCCAAGACAATTGAAATTTTTAATAAATATTGTAATTAAGTATAAGCAGCAAAATAAGAAAGATTTTTTCTTTATAAATGTATTTTTAACTGTAAAATAATTTTTAAAATGTATTTTTAACAAGGTGGTCTCTTAAATGCTCTTCTCCTGTCCAAACAAGGAGTCGGGGCCCATTTTTTTATTGCTGATTCTTAAAGCAAAAATTATGAGGAATCCAAAAAAAAAAATTAGCCGGAAAATTTAGGAGCTTCTGTGGAAAATCGGAAAATTTAATTTTCATGGGAAAATTTAAAGGTACATTTCTAAGAAAAATTAGGAAAATTTTATTTTTCAATTAAAGCCTTATTCAATACCTTTCTCGCTTTAGTAGTTTTTTTTTTAAACAACTTTCAATGAGGTCCCTTATGAAGAATTCTTCAATTTTGTCACATGACAGTGGTGTACACCACCACTAAACCAGTCACTATAAAAAAAAAAAAAATATGTAGGTACATTATTTTTTGCTGGGCAATCGATTGAGACTATTTATTTTAAAATCGGAGAGAGGTCGTCCAAAAATTTGCCAATTTTGATCGTTTTCATATGGAATTGCTCTATTACCTAACGTTTCCTCAGTGTTGACTCCTTTGTTGAGTGATCCACAGTGGAAACATATCCAAAACTTCCAAAATTATGCTCTATAACGGGCCGCACGCATATCACCTCGGAACGCAACATGTACGAAAAAATTTCCCAAAAATATTACATTACACTATGGTAACAAAAGAGTTCCTTAAAGAATTGTTGACATTTGAAAAAAAAAACATCGGTTAAAATCAGACAATCTAAGAAATCATTCAGACTGGCTGGCTATCAAAGAAGTTGTTTCTTTAAAACTAAAAACTTTATCCTGCTGCACGCTTTCGAAGTTATGGAAAACGCTATAATATCGATTGGAGAGCTTTAAGAGGAAGAGGAAGGTAAAGGCTCCAACACAAACGGAAAACTTCGAGAATTGCAATAAACTCGGATTTTTGGATTTGAAATGGTACTTTTTTCATATTTTTTAAATATGTAATGATGTATTTAAAAACAATAATTTTCTACATTTTCCTACCTACATATTTTGCCGAAAGCAAAATTAGATTATAAGTAAAAGGAATTTAATTTTTTCACTTTCACGCATATACATTTATCGAAAGCGAAAGTTAGAAAGCAATACGTGAGAAACCAGAAACTTATTCTGAATATTTTACTAACAGGAATGTAAAAAAATGGACGGTAGGGCCAAGTAACCACTCACATTTCATCAGGATATCGTTTTTATATTGTCCGAAATATACTGCGTAAATTTCAAGATGATATCTTTATTCTAACTATTTGTGTCGCTTTACTTCACATAAGTGCAACCACTGTGCTACACCACAACAGCCTCACCACTGTTGTGGTGTAGCATTATGCATTTGTGCTGATGTTTGTAATACCTTAAAATATTGGCCCTTTAACCATCTGCAAGTGTACCGATTGGCTCAGAATCACTTTCTGAGTAGAATTCACGATGTCCGCCCGGCTGGCTATCAATGTAAACCTTGCGCGCAAATTGCATGTTGCAGTTTTCGAAATTTTGCATATAGGTTCTTAGGCTCTTAATGGCACTTTAACGAGAGCATTTCATTATATTAATAAATTAAATATATGCCTTCAAAAAAAATCTAATGGCGATTTCTTTTCTGAGAAATATGTTGCATAAATGTTACATGCTATACACAAAAGAGATAGAGCATGTAACATTTATGCAACATATTTCTCAGAAAAGAAATCGCCATAAGTCGCATATTGAATTTTGCACATCAAAAGATAATTTTTTTTTTTTTTTTTTTTTTTTTTTTTTTTAGGTTCACTGTGGGGTTTTCCACCACTGAAACTTCTTTGAGCCACAAATTATCTGCAATTATAAACTCTGTTTAAAAACAAAAGATAATTTTAAGTTATTTCTTTTGAGTATTTTATAAAATTTTTTATATATGTATATATTCCAATTATTATATACATAGTCTGTAAGGAACTTTGTTTTCCATAGACTGAAATAAATAAATAAATAATTTGGCACAGAGACCAAGCCTGTTGAAAATGGGGCGATTCGATCCAAAATTTTTTTCCGGAATAGGCCCTTTGTGCCCACAAGCCATCTTATTATGTTGGTATTAAAATTAAATTTTGTCCAAATCGATTTTATTGCAATCAAAAGCTTATCACACAATTTTATTTGAATCTCCCGAAAATAGCTGTTAATGCCATAACTTCCTGTTAAATGTCGGTAATAACTTCTACGATAGGTACTAGCCATGACAAAATTTTTTCCTGTTTGGTCAAAAATTAACCATAGGTTTCATATAAACCCCCAACCTAAAATCTAATATAATAGATGAAGATGTCCAAATAATATTCTGCACAAAGAACTTTTACATGAATCTTAACCTCAAAACATAATTTTGTTTAGGCGTATCCACGATTGCACAAGGGTTCCAAATAGGGTACTCTAGCAAAAATTGTATGGTATCATATTGTCGGGCTTGACCGACTATACTTTCTTACTTGGTTTTTGATATATTTAATAACACTTCGTGACAATTTGTTGACCAAATGAATTTGACACCTAATCTTTATGTAAAATTGTCCGCTGAATCCGAATATGAAGTCAGAATTGTCAAAATTGGAACAGTTTTCGAGATATTCCAAAATAAACGTTATTTGTGTTTTTAAAAAAGATGCTGTGACTGAAATGCAATTATCCAAAACATTTTGTGCCCAATAGAAATCAGATCGGTGCAAAAATTACAAAGTTACAGAAGATTAATTGCATTAACCCACAACAAATAAATATACAAAGCTAAATTTTTAGTAACAATAAATATTTAAAATTGCTTGAAACTATTGAATTTCTATATGTGTTAACTTACTAAATCTTCTGTAGCTTTGTCTTTTTTGTACCAGTCTATGACTTGTTGGGCTCAAAATGTTCATATTAAAATAATCTAATGCCGTATGCAATAAAACATTAGGATTTTTAAATCGTTGGTTTAAAAAAAATAACTTGAAAATAACAAAATTGAACAAAATCATAAAATTTTCAATGAAGCTTGAACTTTTGTCCCCTGTAACTCTGTCATTTCTTGACCAATCTTTCAATCCGTTTACACTTTTTGAAGATATTTGCATTTCAGTCACATCATCTTTTTTAACCCTTATGTGTGTGGAAAAAAAACACCTTCTATAGGGTGGATAGGTACCTGGGTACCTTCATGCAAATTGTATGAGAAATCTAATTTTTTGTCTTGTATCGTACAAACAATCGATGGTTAATGAAATAATATTAGAATTTTACTCTGGTTTTCTTCTTTTCATATATTTTTTAAAATCCTACACCCAAAAAAAAAAAAAATTTGTAATATAAAACGTATACAGGTACCCAGGTACCTATTCACCCTATTAAGGGTGCAAAAAGCAAATTGGTATGCCACGCCCCCCCAAACTCATATTGTATATAAACACCTATGAAAATATAATAATAACAAAAAGTTAGGAGTTCTCATGAAATTGTAGAATTGTAGACTAAAATCTTATATAAAAAATTTCGATTTGAAAACGCAATAGGTACACAGGTACCTGTCCACACACATAAGGGTTAAAAACACAAATAACGGTTTTTTTTTGGAATATCTCAAAAACTGTTCTACTTTTGACAATTCAATTCATATTCGGATTCAGCGGACAATTTTACATAAAGATTAGCTGCCAGATTCATTTGGTCACGACTTTGTTGAAATTTTGTCACGTAGTGTAATTTTATTTTTTTTTGGGCTTAAAAAACTACTTCTAGTACTAGTAAAACAACCTCTTCATAGAGAATTACTGGAACAGGCAAAGGAGAAACCATTTTTCTATGAGTCCTTGTATTAGGCAGTTTTTTTAAATGCAATCCAAAGATGCAGCAATTGGTTTCTCCTGTCTCTAAATGTTCCACTTCAATAGCCAAGCAATTATTATTCTTAATCAACTTATCAAAAGCTTAATTTACTTTGCACAAACGTTTCGAAAGCTGTAGTAAAGTATAATAATGCGGCCCGGCCCCTACACGAGATGACTTAATTTGATATAGTTGTACAATCAGTTGTTACGTGAGAACTGTGGTTGCTTCGGTTAAATGAAAAAACTAGAGAATTTGATTTTCGTTAAACTGGTATATTCAACTCAATTGTACGGCCAATTGCAACGTATAAGGGTAGCATAAGCGAGTTTTGTCTTGTAGGACTTGGCCATAAAAACTTGTGCGCTAGACAGTCTATTCAGTTTCAGCCGATTTGGACCTTCTGCATATATTCCAAAGAAAAGTACACTTAGCGCATACTAAATAGTGAATCTGTCTAGTTCGAGAATTTCTTGTGAATTTATTTATTTCCGTAGTGGCCAAAGAACTAAGCTGTTATTTATTGACAACTTATTTGTTATTTATTAATAGTTAATGTTTTTTGCGACAATATATTTTAAGACCATAAATACAAAATACTCGAGCGGCTGGTATTTAAAATACAAAATACAACTTAAGAATGTATTTAAAATACAAAATGCGTACCCAGCCAGCATTTTTTGAAATTTTTAATCATATTCGAGTTTTTTTTTGGCTCTTCAACGCGATTAAAGTACCACAATATGCGCTCATTTTTAGATCATAAATGATGATTTTGTCGGGAGAAAATGTTACCCTACCCGCGACTCTTCTTGAAGAGTCATATATGATTCGTTTGTTTATTAGTTTAAACACATCTTCGACCCTTTTTTAATAATTTTTATTATTGAATTTTAAATCAAACACTTTTAAATCATAAGCGCGAGTCTTTTCTGTGTCGATTTTTAAGCGTGCAAGTGATTAATCAGTTTTTAATCACCTCAAAAACGACTCATACCGATGATTTTTGAAAAAACGATCTTCCAAATGCACCGGGTATCTTGTGTTTGTTTTTTTAATACGTATTTCATATGCATGTTGTCGAAATACTGCCCAATCCTGACTACAACAACAACGTAATACCAATAATGTTTCGACTTGCACTTCCGTATTCGTAACAGGTCGCCTCGATTCTGTGTCACTGTGCACGCTTTAAAAAGAAAGAAAGAAAAAAAACTGACTTACCATTTCATTTAACTTAGATACAGCGACGAAACAAAAACGCACTTAAATTTTTATTAGATTTTATTTCGTCTCTTTTGATAAAAAATTTTATTTAGTTTTGCTTTCATTTTCACACAATATTCCTAAAAAAATTTTTGTCAAACCAAAAATCAACCAACCGTTTAACTATTTGAGACAACAGGAATTTTAAAAGATGCTACAAATAAAAGGAAATATATGGGTTTCTTTAACTTTCTTCTACAGTATTCGGCTTTGTTTTTTATATTTTTTCATTTTGTATTTCTTTTTCCCGTTTTTTTCTTTTTTTCTTTGAACAATAGACAACAAAATAATTGTTTTTTTTTTTTTTAACCTTGAGCAATCTATTTTTAAGTTGTTTTTCGTTTATTTCCGTATTTTGTTTGGTTTAAATTTTTCATTTCACTTTTATCAGGAATAAGAAATTAGATTTTTAAAGATTTCTGAAAGAATGTCTAATTTTAAGGAAAATGGAGAAATTTTTTACAGTTTTTTTAAACTTAAGAAATATGAATTCGTCATTGATTACAAATAGACGTTTAGATTATCGTTTAGTAGAGTTGTCAATTATTCGCCTTTCAGCTTTGTTCGAGTAATTCAAATAATTGTTTTTGTTTGCTCGATCAAACGATTAAATTTGAAAAATTATTCGATTATTCGATGAAAATAACAAATAAAAAAATTATTAAAAAAATACATATTTTAAATAAGATACATCCTTCCGTTAATTTACAACTATGGAAAATCTTCCATTTTCTTCTTTATTTTTTCTCAAATCCACTATGACTTCTTTTTTTGATGCGTACAATTTTTCATATTTGCTCCATATCATTGTATTACTAAAAGGAATCGTAAAACCCTTAAATCTTCAATAGTCCGATACAACTTTGGATTTTCGAAAGGCGTTTCCAGACCTTCCCTCTTCAGCCAAACTTCTGCGTACAATTTCTTCTATAAAACAACTGCTGTCTCTTTATGTATTTTTCCATTAGAAGAAGTTCGGCTTATTTTTTGATGTCGTTGGATTATCTTCTACTACATCGTTTTCAATTGTAATATTGGGCCATGTCACAGAGTACAATTCCGTTCGGAATTGAAGAAAACATATTTGTTTGTTGATGGAAAGAGTATTTTGATAGTTTTCTGGCCTTTCAAATACAGACAACTCCCATACCGTTCATGAAAACAAAAATGGTTTCATTCCGCAACATTTTTTCGTCATTTTCTGAAGCACCAAAATACGGAATGAATTCCGTTTCCGAACGGAATTGTACTCTGTGACATGGCTGATTGTTACACTTATACTATGTTCACACTTTAAACAACTTTAAGTAACTCGTGCGTGATTAATCAAATCAAAATCGAGATGATTAACCATATATTAGAGTTATTTGTTAATCACTTCAAATTGACATGATTACAACTAAATCACCTCATTAATCACATCGAATCCTCTGAACATACCTCAAACTGAGCTTAATATAGAATCGGTCACCATGAACGTAAAATGATCTGCTGATAACTTTATTAAAGTATTTGTATCCATTTTTATTACTTCAAAGAAATATAAATTTGTTTCTTGCGTTTTTTTTTTTTTTTTGTTTATCATCTGTCTTCTTAATCATCTCAATTGTAATGTGAACGGCTCTGATTAAATTAATCAAAATTTCATGAAAATTGTTAAACGTTTGATTTAAAAAGGAAACAGCTGTTACAATTGTTTGTCAAAGATTTGTTTAATACGAACATAAAACTCATTTTTGAAATACAATAAATACGTAACATGGGTTTTGCTTACTAAACATTGAGATTAATTACAAATTCTAAGCTTTTATTTCTTGTTAGTCTTTTATTAATTTATTTTTTAATAAAAAATATTGTTCGATTAATCGACATAATTTAATCGATTTATTCTTTATTCGAAAATCGCCTTTTTAAAATTATTCGAACAAGAGTTTGTTTTTGTTTGCTCGATTAATCGAATTATTCTTAATCGGTTGACAACTCTATCGTTTAGGCATGATTGGTAATTTAGTTAAACATCTTTTGGTGTTTTTTTTAATCTCCAATTTCAAATTTTAAAAAATGTTCTTCACCAAAATCGCAAATCCATGAACTTGTTTATGTAAAACATCCTAAAAATAAAAATTTTAAAAAATATCCCCGGTAAATATTTTTTTCATCAGTCATGTCACAGAGTACAATTCCGTTCCGAAAAAGAATTCATTCCATATTTTGGAGCTTCAGAAAATTTAGAACGAGTTTTCATGAACGAGATAGGAATTTTATGTATCTTAAAGGGCAAATAAATATCATAATATAATTTCTATCAATAATAACATATTTTTCCTTTATTTATTTTTCAAAAGAAGTATATTTTAAATAGTTCTTAGCGCTTTATTTGAGAAATATTTAAAAGTCTCCACAAAAACTTTTGCAACAAAAAGAAAAAAAAAAATCATAATGGATTTAAAAAGCATTGCCATACATCTTTTTTTGTCATTTTTGCCAAAATCTACATACCGGCAACACACAAAGGAAAAGTGCAGCAAAAGTCTTGCTGCGTTTGGTTATGGACCTCCACATATATACTTAATAAGGTTTAAAATCAATGGGTTACGAACAAAATGACAAACTTATACATATATGTGAAAAAAACCTTTTTAACTTATGGTGAAGGGTGTACAAATTAAATGAAATAAGATTGCACACAATGGTTTTTAATAAGACATGTATAAAATTCTTTTTTTTTTTTCATTATGCAATCGATTCATTGGAATTGCGACTAATGAAAAAGCAATGGCTTGAAAGAAAAATAGTGTTGTTAAGGAAAGAAAATAATTATGAGTGTATGTCAAACGATTGCGAAGTCTTCAAATTAATTAGTTTGTAGTGTTATTTAAACTTTTGGAGTAAAAAGCATTTGTACACACAGAAAAAAGTTAAGTTAAAAACGTCGAAAACAAGGTTGATTTAAAATGTTTCGGTGGTGATTTTGCTTCATACGTTTTTCATGTTAATTCAATATGATTTCACAATAACTTGCGAACAACATTTTTTCCTTTTAAAATAACTATAATTCATGTTAAACTAACATTGCAGTAAAGTTAGAGCAAAATTTAATTTATATTGAAATAACAAACCGAATCACGTTGAATGAAAGTTATTTCAAGTTGAAACAACGTGAATTTCAAGTAGAATCAAATTGGTTGGAGTATGATATAACAGTGTGAAGAAGCTTCAGAGGCAACATATGCATTTATTTAAGAATAATCAAAACACCTACCCCAGTAACACGTATTTCACTTATTTTGTATTCTCTTTTGTTAACAGAAGCATCAACAGAATCGCCCGATATGGATATGGTCATCTTTCTACTTTTAAAACTTAATGCACTATTTAACTAAATAATTTTAATTAAAAGAATACGGGACATGTCTTCTATTTATAACATATTTTGAACATGAAAATAAAAAAAATATATATATACTTAATATGTATGCATGTTAATTTGACAAGATAAACTTTTGATTTTAATATCAAACAGGTTTTAATGGATTCAATATTGAACAATGTTATGTGTTAAGGTTATTTTAAAAATTTTCATTTAAAATAATTATGAAATAATGATAAATTTAAATAATTCTCAATCAACATTTCGCCATGTTAATTTTACATTGGTATGTTTTTCTGTGTTTACTTTTTACGTATGCCCAAGTTTGCTTCAGCAAAACAGACCATTTCGAGAATATTATCAATATTTTACGAGGGTAATAATCAAAAGAGAGTACTTTATTATCGAAAATGCCTTATTGCCCCGGTAGGCTAGCTGGTAGTGAGCTATTCTATCAGTGCGGGGATTTCGGGTTCGATTCCCGCCAGAGACTCTGGTCGCCTGCGGACAAGCGTCGTGCTTAGCGCGATTAGCATAAGAAAAAAACAATTACTCTCCCTCATGATTAATAAACATTTGTTGTGAATGTATCTCCAAATTAGGCTATCTGCAAAATACATAATTTGTATGCATCTACAACTTTTTCAGTGGAGTTATTGATTTCTTTAGAACTCGTATAAATATATTTGCGATTTGTAGTTAATATGCACATTGTTTGATGCTTTGCGGTTGTATTTCTTAAGCATTCAACGCCAAAAAATCTTTTTGACAGCGGAATGTGCATGCAATATCTTATTGGTGCTTATCAGTGTTGCCAAAACTTTGTGACCAAAAATAGCTAAATTTAGGGAAAACAAGTTAGAGTGCTATATTCGGCTGTGCCGAATCTTTGATACCCTCCACCGACACTTCGAATGTTTTAGGAGTAATATCTGTATGATGTCTATTTATTATTACAATCTTTGTAAAAACAGACTTCTGCATTAAAATTTGTTGCGGTTTAGACCTATATAAAATTATTGATCGACAATCAGAATCAATTTTAAAAAGTTTGAGTAGAATATCAGTTTAAGCTGAACTAAAATGATTTTCAAGGGAACAAATTATATAAAAGCCATGGTAAGCTATGAACCAATCATCCCAAATTCTGCAGAACGATTTCTGGTATTAAAAAACATAAATTTCAATACAGCGGTGCAATTAGTTTAAGCGTTTGCAGTGAATTTCAGAAGGCTGCTAAAATGGAATCTAAGGAAAATTATGGACCGTATATCACAAAATTGCATAACATTTTTTCTGGCCATATGAAGCTAAACTGGAAGAAAGTTTACCGCGTATTTAATTATTTTACCAGAGTGGGCTTTAAATGAGGCCTATGGTAAGTTATGCACCGATCTTCACCAAATTTCACAGTGTCATTTCTAGTTCTATAAAACTGTGATGTATCAAATTTTGTTATAATAGCGTTATTTTTTACGTTTTTAGGCGTACTAAGCTGTTTTTCGGGAGTAAGGTTTATATAGGGCCTAGGGTAAATTATGAACTAATCTTCACGAAATTTCACAGTCTTATTTCTAGTCCTATAAAACTTTTATGTTTCCAATTTTGTGATGATAGCATTATTTTTTACGGATTTAGGCGTACTGAGCTGTTTTCCGGGAGAAAGGTTTATATGGGGCCTATGGTAAATGATGGACCGTTCTGCACAAAATTTTAAAGTCTTATTTCCCGTTCAATAAAACTGTGATGTACCAAATTTTGTTATGATAGCATTATTTTTTACGTTTTTAGGCGTACTAAGCTGTTTTCCGGGAGTAAGGTTTATATGTGGCCTATGGTAAATTATGGACCGATCTTCACGCAATTTCACAGTCTTATTTCTAGTCATGTAAAACTTTTATGTTCCAAATTTTGTTATGATAGCATTATTTTTTACGGATTAAGGTTTACCAAGCTGTTTTCCGGGAGTAAGGTTTATATAAGTCCTATGGTAAATTATGGACCGTTCTTCACAAAATTTTAAAGTCTTATTTCTCGTTCAATAAAACTGTGATGTACCAAATTTTGTTATGATAGCATTATTTTTTACGGATTTAGGCGTACTAAACTGTTTTCTGGAAGTAGATTTTATATGGGGCCTATGGTAAATTATGGACCGATCTTCTCGGAACTTAATAGTTTCATTTCTAGTCCTATTTTACTGTGACATACCACAATTTGTTATGATTGCATTGTTAGTTAGGGTTTTAGGCTTCCTATACTGTTTTCCGGGAGTAGGGCTTATATGGGGCCTAGGGTAAATCATGAACGGATCTTCAAGAAATTTTACAGCATGATTTCTAGTTACATAAAACCAACTGTTGCGAAATCTTATATCATTCTGTGCGTTTTTCCACCATTTATGTTAGTTTTTGTAACAAAATTATCCATTTTTTTAGGTGGTGGTTCCACATTTTGATTCATAGCTCAGATCCTATTGAACCGATTTTGCTGGATTTCAATCCCAAACTGCTTAGGATAACTGCAAGAAATTTGACACCAAGTTTGTTTATTTCTTTTGAGTTTTTCGGAAGTGAGCGTGTTTTCAACAGGCGGACAGACGGACAGACAGACGGACATGGCTAAATCGACTTAAAATTACTCAAGGACCCAGAATATATATACTTTATAGGGTCTGAGATGAATAATAAAAAAGTTTCACACGGAATGACAAACTTAATATACCCTCTTCACAACTAATTGTGGTGGAGGGTATAAAAATGGCTAAAAAATTGCTAAAAATGGGCTATAAAATGGGTAAAAGTTTTTTTAAATAAAAACTCGTCAAATTTTAATAGCAAAACAGAAATAATTCATTTAAAGTTGTTTGCGATGATACTTAAGTTAAGATCAATTTGTTAAATAAGAATAAACGTAAATTAATATTTTGATAGATATTTAAAAAATAAAATCATCGATAAATTCGGTGTCGTTATTTTCATCTCATAGGAATCACTCGTGCGTCTAATAGGCAAAGTAAATCATAATCACGACAACATTTACCCAACAGCTTTTGAGTCCAGATCTACAATATCTACATTAGAACCTGTGTACCACATTTTATTAAATTATCTACAAATTAAGGACCTGTACTTTGGCATAATGTCTACATGGACAGCCAGCCAACCCGACAAACATCGTTAAATTGGCTCAGAAAGTGATTTTGAGTCTATCGGTATACGTAAAGGTTTGCTTAGGACCAATATTTTAAGGTGTTATAAACATTAGCACAAACGCATAGTACCCTTCCCACTATTGTGGTGGTGGTATAAATATTTTATTGTTATGGTAAAAATATTTACCTAATTGATAAAATCGAATTTACGGTTGCTAAATGTAACCTTTTTTCTCAAATTACTTTTAACGATGTTTGCTTGGCTAAACACCCTCTCTACTTCAGCATTAGACCATGGAAGTGAGAGCAACTTATAGTCAATTCTGAAATTTCTAAAATAATTTTGCTACTGCTTGCACCCCTTTATTGAAATACTTGCAACCAGAAAGAAACAGCGATGTTTGAGTTGATCCATTTTATAAACTTAATAGTGGAATACTGTTCCTTTATTTTGAAAGATGTTTCAGCGTCATAGTTTATAGCTATTTTCAACATTCGTAAAAGTTGTGATTTAAATTAAAGGCGTTTTGATTGTTCAAAATGTGGATTTTATTTTATAAATTTTTATAATAAAATTAAAATTATTCTTTTAAAAGAACAACGGCAAAAAAATTGTATGGCTAAACAAGTTGAAAAATGGCTAATGGCTAAACTAATTTTTTAATGGCTAAACAGGGTGAAAAATGGCTAAATTGGCAACGCTGGTGCTTATCATACTAAAATATCCACTTTCTCTTAATCTCGCTATCTGTTTGCGCATGGCATAAATGTTTTATAGCATAACAAAAAAATATCAAAAACTAAACTGATAAGTTTTTAGAGTTGGTCCATAACACTTGCAGTAAATGAATTTTGATAAAAGCCTACTGAAAAGTTATTGAAGATTATGCTGAGTGGTACCGTGGGATGATATCCAACTTTTTTTTGTCCAAAATGCAAGAGCTTGACTTGCATTACATGCGGTTTCAACAAGACGGTGCCACATGCCAACAGCACGCTTAACAATGGACTTATTGAGAGGCGAGTTCGGTGAACATTTTATTTCACGTTCGGGACCGGTCAATTGGCCGCCTAGATCGTGCGATTTAACGCCTTTAGACTATTTTTTGTGGGGCCATGTTAAAGCTCATGTCTATACACACATGCCCGCATTAATTGACGCATTGGAAGACAACATTGAAGCATTTATTCATGAGATACCGGCCGAAATGTTGGAAAGAGTATGCCAAAATTGGACTAAGCCGATGGACCATTTAAGGTGCAGTCACGGTCAACATTTGCATGAAGAATCTTCATACATTAAATTATATGGAACGTACTATCGATTCAAATAAAGATTTCATGCATTTTTATGAATTTTATGTGTTTTTTTTAACTCTCCTATAGCTCTTAAAAAATCACCCATTATATTTATTTTTATTATTAAAAAAAAATAAATAAAAAAAAGTGTACTTTCGACTTCAAGAAGAATTCTTGACAAAAGTACGAGAAAACAGAAGTAAGGAAAAAACACGTAAAATCAATTAAAAATGGAAAGCAAATTTCGATCTACCAAAGGTTTAAATACAATTTGGTTTAAGGATTGATGTAAGACTATTGCCGTCAGCAGTCGTCGATGGCTGTGAGTGTAAGACGGCAAATCCATCTGAGGAGATCGAGTGGTTGCGATCGAAACATGTCATGGTAACCTGCCGGCCAGAGTTCGAGCCCCAGCCACGTCAAGAATAAAAGATTATCAATAACAATTTTAATTAATTGTCATGTTGTAAAATTCCTTTCTTCATAAAAATAATTTAATGAAAATTAAATTTTATGAACTTAAGCCTAATTAGAAATATTAAAAACCATTAACAAATCAACAAAATAATCACAAAACATTTTATTAAAATTTTCATTCAAAACTAAATAAAATTATTTTAAAAGTCATTTATATTTTCATACAAATTGTTGCTGAAGAAGAAGTAGACTCAACTTTAAAAAAAAAAAAACTTAAGGTTCATGTGAAATACTTTGGGACGAAATAAGATAGAAGAAAGAACGAAATTGTTGCTGCCATTGTGAACGAAGCTTTAAGATAGACACTTTTGATAGAAAAAAAGTCAAAAAGAATCCAATGGGACAAATTTGTCTGCAATTGATCTAATTTGCTTGAAACTCGTCATTCAGAGTATTCCGGGGTCGCTGATTTCGAATCTGGTATAAACTTTTAAAAATCCAAAATTGCGGATCCAATATGGCAGATTAGTTGTTTTAAAATCCTTACTCAAAGGTTTTTGCGGCCAGTGATTACGAATTTAAAGTCGGATTTTTAAAATTCAAAAAGGTGGATCTAATTTGGCGGACTAGTTTTTATCGGGATAGCTTTTGAAGATTTAAGATAGAGTGTTATAAAAGATAAATATCCACTGTTTTTAATGAAACGAACAGCAGATTTATAACTTCATTACTTATATTAAAAATGAAGAAAAAAAACACAATGACTTAGAAACTAAACCTAAACAAAATTACTTAAAATACTTAACTAAAACTAATTCTCCTTCTGTCATATTCTTTTCTTCGAATCAACTTTTGATTCTTAATTAGCATTTCTTCTTTTCATTGCTTCATCTACCAATTTCTTATCTTTACAGCTAATCAGTAATCTTGCAACACCAGAGTAATAAGCTTTAAGCAAATCCGGTCAATTCATAATAAAAATTTCGACATTTTGAATTTTGAAAGTCTGACATAAGATTCAAATTCTAAATCCAGATTCGTAATTAGTGACCCCGAAAATCCCCAAGTTATTAGTTTCAAAATATAAATTTTTAAAAAAATCGGATCACGAGGGGCGATAGGGGCAATTTCTGCCTCTCAACCCGATTTTAATGAAATTTAAAACATAGATAGATCAATATCTATAGGGACACATTAGCTACACAGTTTTAAAAAAATAGGACCACAAGGGGAGGCAGGAGGCGATTTCTGCCTCATACAAATTTTCAAAGCGATTTTCATGAAGTTTATAAACATAGATAAATCCATATTTACATGGACACATAAGCATGATGTGTTTTTAAATACTGTGGTGTAGGGTATCATATGGTCGGACTTGACCGACTATACTTTCTTACTTGTTTATAATTTGTTTTTGTTTTACATGCAAGTAAAGCGATCGAAGTTTTCATTCGTTATCGACGATCAGGCCATAAATTGTTTACTAAAAAATTACTAAAAAAAAAAACTTAATCTAGGGATTTTCAACAAGAACTTTGTTTTCTTAAACATAATAAAACAAAGAATTAGCATTGTGGTTATTTTGTTGAACTGTTTATAGTTTTTAATCCAAAAAGGTGCATTAAATTTAATTTTCATTAAAATAATTTAATGCAAATTAAATTTGATAAACTTCCAATCTAATTAAAATATTATGCCTGTATTCATAAAAATAATTCAAATTAAATAAAGGTTTACAAAACATATTTTCTATTAAAATGATCCTTAATAAACGTTTGTTAAATTTAATAATTATTTATGAATACGGGTGTTAAAATTTGGATTAAAAACAAAAAATTTAGATGAGAATTTTTATTGTATTACGAAGAGAAAAGTTCGGCAATTATGAATGAAAAATGATGTCTAGCAAATGTCCACCACGAGCACGCTGACAGATGTCGATTCTTTCATCAAAGTTTTTAATCACTTTTTGGCAAAATGGCGGGTCTATTTCTTTAGTCACATCACGGATTTTGAATTTTAATGCTGCAATCGATTTGATTGGCTCCGTAAAGACACTGTCCAGTTGTGTTAAATCACACGATCTGTGTGGCCACTTTAAAGCTGATGTTCGTGAGTTTATACGATCGGGAAATTGGGTTTGCAATAAATTGATCGTTTCATTGGCTGTGGGACATGTGGCACCGTCCTGTTGGTGTTGGCACATTTTGTATCGAGCCTATCGACTCAAATTTAACGACCAAATTCTTAATTGCGGTCTCAGAAGGACGATTATGTTGTCCGAAGTTTTCTGGAATTTCACGAAATTAAACTTTAACATAACCACTATTTTCATAGTGGATTTTGATTATTTCAATGCGATTTTCGAGCGAAATTGAATTGATTGTAACACTTGCTAATGCATCTACTACGAATACGTCAAAAAAACTAAATGTCAAAATTAAAAAACAAAGTTCTTGTTGAAAATCCTGATAGTTTTGTTAACCACTATAAGAACAAAAACAAGTGAATTATTGTTGGTAAATAAAATTACGGAGAAAAATGTTTGTGTTATCGAAAATTTCGAAATTTTGTTAATGGACCTCCACCAAATTGCTAATTTTTCAGAGCGACTAACTTTTTATTTAAGATTTAAATAATTTTCTAGAAATATAATTTCTGGGAAATATAATGCATTCACTGAGCTTTAGCGCATTAATTTCGATACAATTATTAATTTTTACTGCATTCTAATTATAAATACAGCCAACACTTTGTCTTTTACAAAAATGATATATGGCAGGTAGGCATGTTCTCACACCGAATGCAACAAAATGTACAACATCTATAGAATGTTAAACTTTACAGCAAGACACCAACTTTTGCTACATTCTTTTACGAAATGTAGCTAAAAGTTATATTTTTTTATATCAGTATGCATGGGAGGTAGGCATATCCTTGCACAGTTTTAACTTAAAATTTTTCTTAACTTAGATATAAAGTATCAGTGTGCGCAATTTCAGCCTTCTACGATAACTGCTCTAGTTTTGCCGATTTGCTATATGGGGGACAAAGCACTGTGCCACACTGCCAACATAGACCTGTGCCCATGTTCTGTAACTCTCGCGTCGAGAAATTTGTGAAATCAAACATAAATACTATATATTGAAACAAACAGCTGTTTTTCTGACTTAACTGTGCCTGTAACTTTTTTTGGCGAGTACTAGCTGTCACATAAGGAAGTTACTCGCCAATTTACAGAAAAAGTGTGCCTGCAACATTTTTGTCAGAAAAGTTCTCGCTTTAAACTGCCAAAAAAGCTCACGAATTAAAATGGGGCGAGAAAAAATTTTAACACTTAAAAACAATTAAAAATGCTAAATACAAAGACTAATAATAATATTTTGTTCTTGGCACATTTTTTTACTGTTTATTTATTTTGCTTTTAATAATTTTTATAAAATATACGAATGTTGTCAAAGCTTGTTTGCAAACAACAACAAACAACAAAAAAGATAGAACTTTTCATTGGTAGTGCCACTCTGAGAGTAAAATTACAAAGTGAGCGGTTTAATCTCATTTAACTCATCAAAGTTTTTTGCAGGCACTACAACAACACCACACAGGTAGTTAAAAAACGATTTGCTTGTTGTGTGTAGAAAGAACAGAACAAGACGAAAAACATAATTTTCATGTTTTAAAATTTAAATTGAGAACTCTTGCTTCTCATTTAGTGTATATTTAAATATGTTTAAAAACCATATCGCGGGAATGATGCTGGTGTTTTATAATTGAAATGCTAGAAGGTGTAAAACGGGTAAGTAATCAATCATAATACAATTCTCCTTCGAATTTCACTTTCGGTTTATTTCAAGTACGATTCGGAATTGGATCAACTTTATGATTCTTGAATTAAGTGCATTTTGAGATTGGTTCAATCTTAGTTTTAAATAAACCCATCACATTTTCGGGATTGAATATGTGGCAGCGCATAAAGAAGGGAACAGTAAAAACCAACTACACAAAACAAGAGGTAGGTACGACCTACGCGCGTTTTCAAGGTTGAGATGTGTCGCTTTCAAATGAGACCAATACCAACACGCTCAGTGATGGTACACCAAAGATACAAAGAGAAAATGGCTCTCCTTAACAAAACCCTTAGGTCCCTTTCTATTTTTCGCGTCACATATGGATAATTTAAGTATTTTGGATTGAAAATCCATACTTAAATCAATCTTTCTCTACTTGATTCAAGAAAATCATTACTCATCGTGCTATTAGTACCGCTTCGGATTTTTCTTTTTAAGATTTCCCCTTCAGCTCTTAAGATGTTAAGTAACGTGCAATATAATTACTAAATGGGCCTTATAAAAGCCCAGTCTAGGATCTTATAAGACCAGATTTTACTCCGCTCATCTGTGACTAATTCAAGATCTGCAAATTTAAAATCACTGACAAGTTTGAGGTTTTGACTGCATCTAATTTCTTTAAAACTTCTATGATCCCTTAAACAGCGAACTGAAAGTAAAAAACAAAAGTCAGTCTTTAGAGTATATATAACTTTTATTTAACAGTTTAACTTGATCATTGATCGATCCTGTATATATTGTTTTCAGTTCCATAATTTTCATAAATCTTGTAGTAAATAATATCACTCCCTCTGTTAATATCAATATCACACACAAGTTAGTTGGTATATTTGATGATTTTTATATGTGTCATGTAAAATGTTTTTTGTCTAGTGAAATTTCATTAGATTTTATAGCCATGAATAATATTTTGTCCTGTTTTTTTTTTGCCCATTGTCTCTATATCTCAATTTTGTATTATTTTGTTTTTGTTTTTGTTTTTGTTTTGATATAAAATTGTATTTTCTATCTGTGTTTTTGGGTAAAAATATGCCAGATATCGTATAAATAATGTACGTGATTGTATGCCACTGCTTTATTTTGGTTGACATTATTGTGGTATTTGTGTCGAACCAGCCAGTGTTTGTATTTTAGTTTGTGTTTGTGTGTTTATGAACGTATCTGTGTTTCTGTGAATAGTGTGCGGTTTTTAGATATATTATATTATTATATTTATCCTCCTATTTTCAACATTAATATTATTTATTATTTTGTTATTTGAGAAAATTTATGTAGACGAGCATTTTAACTCCTGCACGACTACAACGAGCATTTATAAAGAATTAATTTATTTTAATTTTCCCAGTGTTATTTTCCATCTTTTTTGCTTGCTTTTGTTGTACTTGATTATGTATTTTGCATGACATAAACGTATTAATTTAGCAGACATGATCTAGTTTATTTAAAAACTATTTTTAATAAATACAGAAATAGAGGACAGTGATAATAAGTTTTAAAAAGGGGGAAACATTTTCTTATTTATTGATAATTAAAAGGCTCGTTATTGCTAGCTTTAAAATATTTTTTAAGGGGGAGAAGATGTGAATTTAACTGTCATTTAATATTAAAAACTGTTTTTGATCTCAAAAGCTTATTATAATTTTTATTACATTTAATTGATGTGTTTTGAATACAAACTGAGTTTCTTTTCAGTAGTGATGGACAAAACACTTCATAATTTTTTGAATTACTAAAATTAAATTTTCCGATGGAAATAAGAATATTTTTTTTAATATTATTTGAATTATTAGTCATGGTTAGTTATAATTTTTTTTTTTTTTTTTTTTTGGTTTCTTCAAATTAACAATGGTCTCTACCTCTTGTAACGGAGCAGAAACTATTTAATTTTTTGAAATACAACAAAATTCATACTAAATTATTGGCAATATTCAGTTTGCAAATGGTAATATTAAATAAGGCCACCATTTGAATTCTAAGGTTCCTTATCCAGAATCCAGAATTAGCAGGTGGTTAAGTATTGACTGAAACTCAGGAAATGATAAATCTGGCTGTTCTCTCGAATGTTATCTTCTCGTTAGTTTGTTGCCAAATTAGCAGGTGTTGTTGCATCGAGTAAGTTAAATCATAAACAAAAGGGACAAAGTTTGCTGCGTTTTCCAAATTGTTATTAACTACCACTGAAGCATAAGGCCAAACATGTTGATTGGCCAGGTTTTAGTAGCTCATAAGCCAAAACATTCTTGTAATATTACCATATAGAAAGCACTTTCTAAACGAACATGTTTTCACATAGGCGTTATTAATGGTCCGGTTCCATGTCGGATTTTTGTTGTACCGCTAGCCTGGTACTGGATAGGTCTCTGGTAAGCTGCGATCTGAAGAAATAGGTCAACTTTGAACTATGCCGACTAAACGGTTTGCCCAGAGGAAGTAACACAACAAGACGGCATATGCTTCAAATGTTTTCACATACCCTTTGGGGATTTAGGAACATATAAAAATGCTAATCTGTATTGTGAATTCAGGTCGAAAATAAATTTGTGAAAGAGCGCCATTGTCATGAAAGCTGACACCATCAATATCATTGAATTGCTTTAGGCTTTGAAATAACGCTTAACATTAGCCATTAGTTCGACTGAGGAGTTACTGATTATTACATTGGCTACAGCGCTGTTATTCCCGCGCATATTCAATAAATAGATGAAATGATAAGAAAAACCTGTAAAAAAAAAACTATGTATATGACAATCGGGTACGTTAATTATTCAGTAACTACAGAACAGTTTGAGCCACCATAGAAAATACTGAAGAATAAATCTTCACTTCCGCAGCATATTCAATACGGTTTGGTTTTCTCTTAACGAATTTCCATAAATTTCATTCAATTGTTGTTGGGAAGATCAACAAGTTGGCGAACTTTGAAAAAAACAATGTTGTACGTTAGCCACTATTAGCTGATAGATGATAATACCTATTAGATGATCTGAACCGATTGCCAATTAGTGATAATGCTATCGTCCTTTTACCAAAATATATTATAAAGTCTTTAAAAAATCAATTTATTAAAAATATATTAACAATCATTTCAGATTTTATTTTTGTGAAGACCGATTAAAAAAATTGTAGTAAACTTTAAAGGTATACACTAATAAAGGTACCGGTGGCATAAGATCGATTAAGGAGCTTTCATGATTGTAGCCATATTAAATGCATTCATTGGTATGGTTTTTATACCCTTCACCGAAGGTAAGAGGGTATATATAACTTTGTCATTCCGTTTGTATGTTCCACAATATTGATCCTACACCCTATAAAGTATATATATTCTGGGTACTTATGAAAAGCGAAGTTTAAAACCGGTTGTCTCTTATTCGGGCCATATTTTATTTTAATGATATTCAAACAACGTTCGTTTATGGTTCAGTCGTCTAGGGGGTTGAGTTTAGAAACTGTTAGACCTCTGGTTCAAATCTTGGTTTTTCAAAGAGATTTTTTTTTTTAATTTGTATGTTCTAACAACGATTTAAAAATAAATATTTACCAGTTTTATTTTGTTTTTGTCTAGTTGCTCTGTATTCTGCTCGCACAATTCACTGGAAACCCTTGAAAACTATATGAAATCAACTAAACTAGAATTGATTCTTTATTGATACGATTTTCGTATGACATGCTTAATTCCCAATTTTCCATATTTGATAAATACACTAAAATTCATTGTTGAGGGAAAGCTAGCTTCTATGCGCATTTCACTGGTTGCTAAGGCCAGCTCATCAGGAAACCTTTTCCAAAGATTTTAGAAAAGCCAAAAATATCAAACAAATAAAACCCTAAAGCGAATAAGAATTATAAACACGCTAAGTCCCACTTGTAACAATATCAAAGCTTAAACAAAACACCAACAATAAACAGTGAGTTTATCTTTTCTTACATCCCCCTAGAATTCGTTTTATTCTTTCCGACTCGAATTGTAGTTGTAAGTTAAAAGAAAAAACAAAATTAAAAGACAAACTGCTTCATTCTATTATCTTCGTAAGAAACAACAAAAAAAAAAAACCAATTTGCCAATTCAGTCTTATGCACGGGCACATGCAATTATATTATCAAAGTTATTTGCGGGAATACAAAGTTTATTATTAATACGATTTCCGTATGACGTGCTTAACTCCCAATTTGTTTTGGACTTCTGGATAGGGAAATTCTTGGAGTGTACAACATTTCAAATTGGCATTGGTGTATGTTCAAATGGGTGACGGAAGGAAGCATTATCACCCTCTTTTCGATTTAGCCTAACCTATAACTTAAAAAACCATATGGTCCCAAGCAACCATATTGTGTTAAACAAAACAACCATACTGTAGTAAACTGAGCCGGTAACAATGTTTCCACATTATGGTCGTATACGAAATGATTCTTACATATTGTTAATATATGAGACACAGTCAAGTCCGGGAATATTTTCAATTAAATATTGCTTTAAATAATAAAACTGTGTATTTTTTATAATAAAATTTTTTCAAATTATATAAAAATTATTATTCTTCACATTTGTTTACATATCACTTTAATGGCATCCCACAATCCCTAAAATTAAATATTCTGTAAATTTTTAACATCCGTCCAGACATAATATCACACTTCGGATTGTGCTAAAAAACGAAAATGTAGAATTATAACATTTAAAAGAACATGAACATTTTAATTAAATTGTGGCCAACAAATTATTATTGCCTTTAAAATGACACTAAGATGTTAAGGACGGCCAAAAAGAGCTATTATTATAAGACCTCAACTCATAAAATACGAAAAACAACAGCATGGATCACTTAATGGCTGTTTCAACTGGAAATGAACGGAAAGGCGAGGGAAATATGTTTAACGCGTTTTTTACATGGATGTTTGTAAAATAGATTGAATGTGAATCTTATTCAAGAAAATTGTTGTTGTGTTTTTGTTTTTGGTTGTGTCATTTTGCACTTGTTGGTTGTCTGTTGTTTAAAAAGGTTGTTGTAATAAAATTTTTTAAAAATATACTGACAACTATAACAGGAATAGCAACAACAACAGCAGTATCCAACAAGTACGCCAACTTCAATAACCAGTTTTACTTTATGGTTATTGTCTACATCCTTCAAGTTTTCTCGTCCAACAACAACCAACAACAATTGAATAACAATGACAGCACCAACATCATATTGTAGACATTCAATAGTACAAATACTGTCTTTTAATATGAGAAAATACATGGACAATATTGTGTTTACTACATACATAGCTATGTATATAGACACATAGATTTGTATACGTCAAGACAGAGAGTATGTACATTGTATATAAACAAATATCCTCAGACAAAATAATATAAACATTGTAGCTCGTTGCCCTCTTGAGCGTTAAATTTATTTAATAAAAACATAAAATTTGAAAGCATGCTCACGGTTTGTTTTTACTCAAATTTTTATTTTTACAATATTCTAGAAGTTCGCATTTTGTTTCCTTATGAGCAACTACAAACAACTTTCTCAAAATATATTATTAACTAGCTAGCCGCCTCGGCTTCGCTCGGTAGCTGATTACTAATGATCTATGATGCCGTTTATTAATGATCGATGGAGTCTAATTTAGATAAATCGAAGCAAGTGGGCGTAAAAGTGGGCGATATTTTCTTTCCGTTAAAACCTAACTTAAAGAAAAAATCGTCCAACTCGGTCAAATAAATAGAAAAAGTGGGCGTAAAAGTAGGCGTGGTAAATTTGTCTTTCGATGAAAACTTAAAATGGGTTAATACGAACATTTGAAAAAAAATTAGTCAAATCGATGGAGCCGTTTTCTGATTTTAGTTAAATCGGAAAAAATGGGCGTAAAAATGCGCAGGGCAAAATTTCCGTGCAAACCTAAGTTGGACCATGGCGATCATTTTAAAGAAAAAATCGTCCAAATCTGTCAAGCTGTTCTCAAGTTATGCGATCAGAAACACACAACATTTCATTTTTAATATATAGATTTAAAGTCTGAGACCTTTTTATAATATTTAATTTCTTTTTCATTCTGAAGAAAGTTCTTAATGTTTTAATAAGAAAAATACTTAATTTTTTAAATATTGATATCGAATATGTCTAGCATTTATTATTCTTATTCTTAAGTTATTGAACGAGAAAGCGGCCGCTTATTAATCCAGGCAGAGTGTTGTCTACCCACTTTTGCTTCTGAATCTCTTCACTAAAACAATGCTTTTGTTTATACAAAAGATAATTTTCAAAACGTTTATCCAGGAAGGTGATATGTACACTGAACAGAAAATCTATCCATCCGCACTTAAACCAATGTATCAAAAGTTCGCTAAGTTCGGATTTTCTTAAATTAAATTTAGAATGCTTCGATCATATACGTATTATTCAACGAAAACGGGATAAGCTTAAGTAAAAGTGAGAGAAAAATTAATATCAAATTGCGGTGGGATCAAGAATTTCTAAGGTGGTTTAATCCCGATTTCTTACTTGAAATATACCGAAAGTAAGATGGATTGATTCTAACCTAAGGAACTTACCCCAATGAACCAGGGAAAGAGATAGAATACGTTTCCCCTTTGTTTACAGAAGAACTCACAATTACAAGACACCAGCAGCATGCCTGATATAGTTTTCGTAATCACTCTACTCTGAAAATTTGATGCACATATTTAACTAAATAAATTTAACAAATAGAATTCGGGAATTTTTTCTTTTTATCATACTTTTTTAATATGAAGGTAATGTATGTTTTTCTTCTTGTGTGCTGTTGTTTTTTCTACACAAAAAACCAAATCGTGTTTTAGTGTACACACCCGCTTGCACGAAAGGAAAAGTTCCAGGTTTTCGAAAGTAATCCCATTTGGGATTGTTTTAAGCTTTTGAAAATGAACACCACATATCATTATTTAGTTTTCGGTTCGGTAGATTTGTGGAAAACACAATCCCTAATTATATTTGTATAGTAAATCATTAAAAAAATACCGTTTCCCTGTTTATCATTTTCGAGCACACAAGTAATACTGTTCTTATCCAACTCAACAAAAAGATGAGAAGATTTTATTCCGTTCGTCTTTTTTTAAAAAAACTACAAACTTCATTGTGTTCGGTTCACATAAGAAAACAACAAAAAGCCAGCAATATAATTTTTCACAAACAAAACATATACACAATACACACACAAGCTGTTCGTGCTGCGGTCGTTGCTAAAAATTTTTGTTTGTTCATTTATTTATCAATGTAGAAAAAGAAACATTATAGAACATTAAAATATAATGTTGGTCTACAGTATCACTACTCGTGTTCTGTTTTTTAACGAAGAACAGAACACTATATATAGTTCGGCTCTTTCTTGAAAATAGTTACGAACGGTAATAAGAATTGTGTTCGTCTATACAAACACTAAAAAAATAGATATCGTTCCTGGGTGTGTGAGCCGAACGCTTAATAATGTTCTGTTCATTTTCGTACTTTTTCATTTTAAGTACTTTTTAGTGTTATTCGTACTTAAATATTTACTAAAAGTAAGTGAAAACCCCTCCCGGGATTTCCGCCCAAAATGAAGTTCAATTGACCATATTTACTAACCATTTTTTTACAGTTTGTTAACCAGTAGTAGTCAATGAAAGTATACTAATGGCCGTTTTCTCAGTATATGATTATCTTTTTTCCCAACGAAAAACTGCACATTAAAGAAATTTAGGTTTCTCAATGTTTGCTTTTATTCTGGTGTAAAACTTACCAGCGCTCATCTGCCTTTTATTTATTTTCCTTTTAATTGCCGCTGACTCTCAACTTTTACATGTATTTTGAGAGGTGTTGCCAAACAATGTTTTTTGTCGGTATTTTGAGAAACCCACAAATGTTAAGAGACAGTTTATCGGTCTAATAAATTTATGTTGAAATTAACAGCCTGTTCATGGATTTCGAACGTCATCGTTCGCATAGAAAATTACATTTAAAACAAAAACAAAATTCGAACATTTGTTTTTGTTTTAAATGTAAAATTCTATGCGAACGATGACGTTCGATATCGTTAAACAGGCAGTAAGTAACACACACTTTGTCGATACATTGAGAAAATGGCCATTAGTTTGTTATTTTATTTCAAAAGTTTTTGATATTCTTCCGAGGCCAATAAAGCTGGGTCCTTGAGTTATTTTAAGTGGATTTAGCCATGTCTGTCACACTTACTTACGACCGATTTAGCAGAAAGAGCTATTAGGGTATCTAATAAAGTACTGCACAATTCAACATTTGTATATTTAAATGTTTAACCTGCAGCATGTTTTTAATACTGTTTGAACCTGCCTGTCTTGTATTAAAAACATTAATTAATTCTTAAATAAAGATTCTAAATAAATAATCGACCAACAATTGTTCCAATAGAAAAAAACTTTTATTTTTAATATAAAATAAAATAAAATTGTCTGGCTCTCATATCTCAAGATTTCATTGTGCACTTGGTCATCGTATTCGGGTGGAAAAACAGCCTGCACAAAATCATTAAAAAGATCATGTTCAGAATCTACTGATTCCATTGTAGTGTCTGCGACATTCGATGTGTTTTTGTTTGTTTCTAACATTTTTATCCATTGTTCATAAAAAGAGTAAAATTTTATGAAAATCCTTAATGTTAGCTCAATCACAGATTCTATATAAAGCGAAATTTTCTCCTTGAATGTTTTAATAGTTTGTGAATCATTTTGTTCGTTAACTATAACTCCTCTTTTAAGTTTTCTTATTTGAGGATAAACGTAATGAATTGTAGGATATTTGTCTCTTTCCAAAAGCTTCGAAAGGTTTAAGAATCTCAATTATATCATTTATATTATATTTATTAAGATTTGTCTCATACTTTTCTTAAATTATCTGGGTTATATGGACCCAGTTAAACTGTATTGATTTTAATAAATCGAAAACAGTGTTTCATCGTGTTGGAGTATAACTTTTTAATGTGGTGTTTAAATAACTATTCACCCCTGACTTCTTTAAATATTTTACAAGCTTGGTGCAAGATCCTACAGTTGTGTTCACTTCAGCTGTATCAGATATTGCTTTTTAAAGGACATTATTTATAAGGTGGTTAATGCATAACATATTTTCATTAATATTAAACGCTGCTTTCATATTTGATCCTCTGTCAGTTACTATTGTGATCCTTTCTACATAAAAAGGTTTATTTTAATCAGGTATGTGATGGGAAACGATTTTGAAAACAATACGATATGAAAACGATAATATCGTTTTCAGTATCTTTAAAAATTGATTTCTAATACATTTGCCTCTGTCTTCCTGTACCTATATATTATTTTAAATTCATTATTATATATGTAGAGTGAACTGTATTTTTAACAAACTATTAAGACTTTACTGTAGAAATGGATTTTAAAATCGGTCGAAATTCATCATACCTGCTAAAGACGATAATTTTGAAAACGATCGTTTTTCATCACACGTCTGGAATTTTTCTTTCTAAAATCTTCAAGCTAAATCCTAAAAATTAATAATAATCATAATTAATAAGTTTTCGTATTTTATTTTTAGTTATATTTTATATAATAAGCCATTCAAATGATGCATTGTAATCATTAACAACGTATGCTGCATATGTCGCATGTGTCGCAAGTTAAAATTAATGTTGACATGTTAATTTCCCATGTTGATGTCTGTAAAGTCACTGTTAAAACTATGCATTGTTTTGTTTTCATTTAATTCGACAGTGTCTTATTATGTTATTGTCAAACATGTATGAGCGGCATAACATGAATTGACAATAACATTATGTTGCCATGATAACATGATTTATAGTTCAACATTTGCAGGTCTTTAGTATCTAATTGTTTCTGGTTCTCTTAAGCAATTTGGGATTAATATCAAGCATAATCGATTCGGTAGGAAAAGAGGTAAACACCCAAATGTGGAATAACCTCCCTAACATAAATTGGTGTTCGAATGCAGCTATTATCATTTAATTATAACAAATTCTTTTTACATGCCTAGCAATCACATCACCAAATTTCGTGAAGCCCGGTCCATAATTTACGTTACGCCTCATATAGAGCTTAAACCTTAACGAATAATGCTTTTGTTGGTCTAATCTAGCTTGATAAGACTTGAAATCACACCACTAAATTTTGTGAAGAATCAATCATTACTTATCATTGACCCCATATAAAACCTACTCTCGAAAAACTCTTGAGTATGCTTTAAAACGTAAAAAAATAATATTGTTGTTAAACTTAGCGCGTTACTGTTTGATAGGACTATTAATAAAACTTCGTGAAGATCGGCCTCTATAGTTTACCCTAGGCTCTATTTAAAGCCCATTCTCGAAAATCAGCTAAATAAGCTATAAACTGCAACAAATATGAATATTGTGGAGAAATTTGTTTGAATAAAACAACTAAAGAAACAAGTGCCACATAGATTTGCCAAAGTTTCAAAACAGTTTTTGTCTTTAATTCCCGAGAATCCCGCCATTAATCCCGAGAAAGCGGTAATTGAAAAGAACTGAATGTCACGGGACGAAAAATCCCGGTCAAGTTCATAATTTGATATCCGAGATAGCCCAGAGTTTTTCTTTTTCCAAATAGTCTTAATCAGCTGTTGGAGTCACGGTCTTAAACATTTTTGTGCACATACTTTTTAATCTTTGCAGTTCAGGGAAAAAACCAAAAAAACATTTTTGGAAGAAAAACCTCAAACAATAATAAACAATGTGAAAGTCATAAAAACCAGATACAACAGAGTTTTTTTTTTTTTTTAATTTCTTGTTTGATATTTTTTTAAGTCTCTTTATATAAACAAGAATAAATACACTGGTATATACAGACACCGCCTTATGTACTAACAATTCTACAGTGAGCGGAAGTAAAAGGGCATTAATTTACATAGTTTCAAAGGTTTTTAGTTTCTTTGAAACTCTGTTATTTTTTAAATACATTTTCTCTTGAAATATTTCACTCGTTGTTCTTTTGTTTGAAAGCCAAAATCTGCGGCGCTAATTGGTCTTTTCAAGTTCTAGAAAAAGGTAACATCCATTTACATACAGGGGTGCTCTAGAAATCGAAAACGCAAAACGGTAGAATTTTTAACGTTTGCTTTTAATAAGATTCCTGTGATAAATGAATTTCATGACAAATATTTCTCTATTTAACCGAATTTCATAGCAAAAATTATAAAAATTTGATTAAAAGTTTATTAAAAACAACTGCCAAACTCTTGCGATTTCGATTTCAAGAACACCTCTGATAGTCTTGGCAAAAAAGGGATTTTACAAGGCCCATTTTATTTGAATTATTACTGTTATATATATTTACATACATACCTATTTATTATTTTTCTACTTATATTGCTCCTATATGTTTGTCGCAGTATTTGTGTAAATTAATGGTTTTTGGTGTTAATGGCATTTTGTATAAAGATTAAATATACTTATTAAAAGAAAAAAAAATATAACATCAAAGTTACATAAAGTCTTAAATACGAGGAGGAGTAGAGTTCATTTACACAATAATTGAAATGTTTTTTCCTTTTTCTGAATAATTAAATGGCAGTGTTTAACAAACCAAATTTAAGCCGCCATTAATAAGAAATATCTATACAAACTTTTAGAGGTTTTTTTCTGTTAAAAATCTTAATGTTGGCTGATTTTTATTAATATGGTTATTAGACTGGTCGCATCTTGTATGGGATTTTTATACCCTCCACCACAATTAGTTGTGAAGAGGGTATATTCAGTTTGTCATTCCGTGTGAAACTTTTTTACTATTCATCTCAGACCCTATAAAGTATATATATTCTGGGTCCTTGAGTAATTTTAAGTCGATTTAGCCATGTCCGTCTGTCTGTCCGTCTGTCCGTCTGTTGAAAACACGCTCACTTTCGAAAAACTCAAAAGAAATCAACAAACTTGGTGTCAAATTGCTTGTAGTTATCCTAAGCAGTTTGGGATTGAAATTCAGCAAAATCGGTTCAATAGGATCTGAGCTATGAATCAAAATGTGGAACCACCACTTAAAAAAAATTGATAATTTTGTTACAAAAACTAACATAAATGGTGGAAAAATGCACTGAATGATATAAGATTTCGCAACAATTCGTTTTATTCAACTGGAAATCACGCTGTAAAATTTCGTGAAGATCCGTCAATAATTTACCCTAGGCCCCATATAAACCCTACTCCCGGAAAACAGTTTAGTACGCCTAAAACCGTAAAAAATAATGCAATCATAACAAATTTTGGCCCGTCACAGTTTTATAGGACTATAAATGATACTGTGAAATTTCGTGAAGATCGGTCCATAACTTACCCTGGGCCCCATATAAACCTTACTCCCGGAAAACAGTTTAGTACGCCTAAATCCGTAAAAAATAATGCTATCATAACAAATTTTGGCCCGTCACAGTTTTATAGGACTATAAATGATACTGTGAAATTTCGTGAAGATCGGTACATAATTTACCCTGGGCCCCATATAAACCCTAGTCCCGGAAAACAGTTTAGTACGCCTAAAACCGTAAAAAATAATGCAATCATAACAAATTTTGGCCCGTCACAGTTTTATAGGACTATAAATGATACTGTGAAATTTCGTGAAGATCGGTACATAATTTACCCTAGGCCCCATAGAAACCCTACTCCCGGAAAACAGTTCAGTACACCTAAAACCATAATTAATAATGCTATCATAACAGAAATTGGTACGTCACAGTTTTAAAGGACTAGAAATTACGCTGTGAAATTTCGTGATGATCGGTCCATAATTTACCCTAGGCCCCATATAAACCCTTCTACCGGAAAACAGTTTGGTTGCCTTAAACCATAATTAATAACAAATCGTCACAGTTTAAGATTATAATAACATCATACAGATATTACTCCTTAAACATTCGAACTGTCGGTGGAGGGTATCAAAGATTCGGCACAGCCGAATATAGCACTCTAACTTGTTTTTTTTAAATTTAATTGTTTGCGCTGCTTAAAATATGAGGTTTGGTGTAAGAAATCATGATCTAATTTTTCAGGTCAATCCGACGGTGCCTAGGCGTGCCGGGTGGGGCCCAAAGTTCCCCATATTATAATAAAAACATCTTTTCTATCAGATCTTTATAGTTGTACTAGTTGAAAAGCCGAAAATCAAAAATATGGCTTCGTTACGATCTTCCGCAGAGAAAGTACTTCAAGTGTGCCAAATTTCAGCTTCCTATGTCATCAGATGGCTTCAGAAAGTTGTGGAAAGAATAGGACATACATGCAAACATCCTGACATACTAAGAAATTAAATATTGTATAGATAGATTAACATATCGCTCATTTGCTGCAAGACCTGCATAACTCAAAAAATTAAATTTTTGAGTTAGAGATGCAGAATTGTTCGCTTTGTTTTTCTTTATATCGTGTATTAAATTCATCTTTATATCTTTTATACTTTCCCAGTTTGAAAAGAATGTGTCTTCTTTTTTTCTAAGTAGTTAGAGCAAATCAAAAACTTAAAATGCGTTTATCTCGAAATGGATTTTCTTGAGTTAAGCAGGTCTTGCAGCAAATGAGCGATATGTTCGCGCAACTCAAAAACGCTTAGCGTATTGAAAAACTAAAAAAAACCGAAATTACGCAATAAAATTTACTTTAAGAAAGGTGAAACGTTTTTCTTATATACACAGTCGTTTTAGAAACATAATTTTTTTTCTGGAAAAAAAAATAATTTTTTTATTAAAATTTCGGAATTTTTGTTTTTAAAAATTCATAAAAATTGAAAAATGCAGCTATGCTTCTAATTTTATGCAGACATATAAAAAACAACATTGCAAACAAAACAAGCTATAAATGATTAAAATCTGTAAACAACTTTTGATTTTATGTATTCACAAAAGATGTGGCGGTTTAATAAAATTCTTAAATTAATTAAAATTTTTCGTCTTTTGTGAATACATAAAATCAAAAGTTGTTAACAGATTTTAATCATTTATAGCTTGTTTTGTTTGCAATGTTGCTTTTTATATGTCTGCATAAAATTAGAAGCATAGCTGCATTTTTAAATTTTTTATGAATTTTTAAAAACAAAAATTCCGAAATTTTAATTAAAAAAATTATTTTTTTTTCCAGAAAAAAAATTATCAGCCAGTCCCACGATGTCACACGTTAACGTTTGCATAGAAAATAACATTTAAAACAAAAACAAATTTTAGAAATTGTTTTTGTTTTAAATGTAATTTTCTATGCGAACGTTAACGTGTGACATCGTGGGATTGGCTGTAAGTTTCTAAAACGACTGCGCATATTAGAAAAACGTTTTACCTTTCTTAAAGTAAATTTTATTGCGGAGTTTCGGTTTTTTTTAGTTTTTCAATAAACTAAAGCGTTTTTGAGTTGCGCGAACATATGTTAATCTATCTATACAATATATAATTTCTTAGTATGTCAGGATGTTTGCATGTATGTCCTATTCTTTCCGCAACTTTCTGAAGCCATCTGATGACATAGGAAGCTGAAATTTGGCACACTTGAAGTACTTTCTCTGCGGAAGATCGTAACGAAGCCATATATTTGATTTTCGGCTTTTCAACTAGTATAACTATAAAGATCTGATAGAAAAGATGTTTTTTTTTTATAATATAGGGAACTTTGGGCCCCACCCGGCACGGCTAGCCACCGTCGGATTCACCTGAAAAATTAGATCATGATTTCTTACACCAAACCTCATATTTTAAGCAGCGCAAACAATTAAATTTAAAAAACAAAAAAAATTGCCACCATTGTAATGTGTATACCTAATTATGTGTTTTGGCTACTTTTCTCTTTGGCTCTTTAACGAAATATTAAATACATATTTTAGCAATAAAAAATAAGTCCTTAGAATTTTTCCATAATGGAAATTCAAATCCTTTTTTAACATTTTTCCAAAAATAGCAAAAGTAAAAATAGCTAATAATTGTCAGACAAATTGTCTTATATCAGAGTTGTTAACGATTGAACTCGATTTAATTGCAATCACATGATTTCTTAGAACGTGTTGCTAAATTGGAAAATGGATTGCAGTCTTTAAATTTTAAATAATACAATACATTTTCCGATTTTGAATGCAATAAATTTTTTTCAAATCAGTTCACATTATAAATAATAGATTGCAATCAAATTTGTCAATCAAATGGTAGTGTCCTTCAGGCGGAGATAATGGCCATTTGCACAGCCGCGGTGCACATTCGGTATCTTAAGATATCTGGCAAGGATATTCACATTTTTACCGATAGTAAAGCGGCCATAAGATCCCTGGAGAGTGTGTTCGTCACATCGAAAATTGTGCGAGAATGACGGATGTCTCTGGAGGAGATAGCGAGACATTCATTGGTTACCCTTAAGTTGATCCCTGGACATAGTGGCATACATGAAAACTGTATGGCTGATTCGCTGGCGCATACAGGAACCACCTTGAGTCGTAGTGGTTCGACCCAAGATATAGGTGTTTCGCTCCCAAGCAGTAAGAAACTTATTGCAAACAAATTTCATCTCATTGCCAATCAGTGGTGGCTTGATGAAACTACATGAGGAGAAACAAGAAAAGCCTGGCCCATCATATATGAAAAGCGGCCACGGCGTGCTTTAATGCTGTCCAGACATCACCTAAGAAACATAATGCGGTTGGGGCTCCCTTTTAATGATCTATGTAGGAGTTGCGGCGACGTGGAAGAGGAGGATTCAACAGAACATCTTCTCTGTCACTGCTCGGCATTCGGAGACCTGAGACTTGAGCTGGTTGGTCAAAGAATAATCAGGGACAAAATCTGAGTCTCTGACAATGATTTGAACAGGATCCATTCTTTCATTGAATCAACCGACTGACTCGGTGAGAATATCAACAGCCAAGTAACGTTGGAACATTGGGAGACTGTGTAACATGTAGGGATGCAACATCGTTCTAAAAAAACATCAATATTTCAAAACATCGATGTTTCCATGATAAGAATCGATACTAAAAAACATTGGTAAGAAACACGATACATCGATGTTTCAACATCGACATTATAAACTACTTTGCAGTAATACTTACGGACTGCTCAAATTCTCTTTGCTACTGCAAATCTCAACTACCCGTCTCCACCACTCATCAACTTAATAAGAACAGCATGTCGCACATGAATTCTACTCGTGTAGACTGTTCATGTTTCGTCCATGTGCTGCCTACACATTCGTCTAAGCATCCATGTGCGCCATCAGTTTCATACTTTGCTTAAGAAAATGACAGATTCATAAAACTTAACAAAAAGTTTTCTTAAGTGCAATATGATTTGACACATATGATTTACATGTATATTGATACAGTGGCTTAAGCCAACTTAAGTATATTATAGTTGGGCTTTCACACTTGCACAGTCTCCAAAATTGTTTTTAACATTTTTTCAGATTATACAAGTTACATATTACATATAGTGATGCAATGCATAGTATGCATGTTCATTAGGACAATAACCAAATTTTTGGCATAGTACCACGAAGTGGCCAAGAATGTTTTAGTGATGAAAACACCTTTGTCCCATCGTTTTTCGAAAAAAAAAACCTCTCGCAGGGAAGCAAATTTCTAAAACCTTCTAAGAAATTTTAAACCGCGACGAATTTTTAAATATAAAGCAGTGGATAAATTCCAAAATAGCATTAAAGTGATTATCTGTGAGATAAAAATGGTTGCTATCAACCCGATCCCTTCGTTGACTTTTTTAACAATTCGAAAAAATTATCATATTTTTTATTAATGACTTTTAATGTTCTACACGACTATGCTATGCCGTTTTTTATATTCGAAAAAGTTAAAAAGTTATAGCCTTAATGTACATATGTACGTACCTACTTTGTACTGCTATGCTTTGAAATCGGATTTTTATATTTTTAAAATAAGGGTTAAGTTGAAAAAATGAAAATTAAAAATGGTAAAAATTTTATTAAAAAAATTAATTAAATGAAAATATTAAGTGTACGATGTCGATGTTTTTTTAGTTTTGGCGCTGATGTATCACCGATATATCGTCAATCAAAACATCGATGTATCGTTTGCATCCCTAGTAACATGGCAGCATAACGGGAACTTATTACTGGACCCACGTGAGTTGTGCTTAATTGCTGCTGCCAGTGGAACCTAACCTTACCTAACTCTTTCTTCTAGAAATAAAGCTGACTCTGATAACTTTGAAATTTTTGTCCACAACCATTCGATTCCAAGTGTATATAATTTCGATGGATTTTCACTACAGTAGTGATTGCTAATGCAATGGAATGGAAACCGCATGATTGCAATTTAAATTTGATTGCAATTGAACTTATTGCAATTAAATCAATTTCATTCAATGATTTTTAAAAATAATGCTTTTATAATGATTGCAATAAGAAAATATCGCATTCATTGCAAATCTGAAGTCATTTTGAAATGGAAGAATGAATTGGTTGAAAACATTTTGATTTCAATCCCAATTAATTGCAGTTTTTACAGCTCTGCCTTCTACTAAATTTTACAGAATTACCATGAGAGCACAATTGTACCGTATAAACGTAGTAGCGTACGACGTTGTCAAGTAAAAAAACATACAATTTTATATACAAAGGCCCACATTAGCTGTCGTAAACGTAAAAGCGTATCTACGTCCTACGTTGTTTTAGATCTAAAGGCCCATATTGCCATTGCCGTAACCATGACCATGCAAACCAAAATCTAATTGGTTCGTAAGATTATGGTTATCAAATAAAATTTAATACAGTGTTGTCTATAAGGTTGGTTCAAACAGATGTTTTGTATGCTTTTGATTATTTCACTTCTAATTTGAGCTTTATTCTATTTCATACGCCTGGTGCTACCGTTAGTCATAGAAAAAAAATTTTAAGTATAAAATAAATTTATTTTTGTGAATATTTGAAAAGGAAATAAATGCAAAAATAAAATAAATAACATTAATTTCAAGGGAAAGCAAAATACATTTCTCACTCGTTCAACAATAGAGCATTAACTCAAAATGTTTTTTCTTCTATCGTTTTTCTTCCCAAAGTATTTCAAATATTTTCCTTTCATTTTTAGAACAAAAATGTTACTAAAGTTGAGTCAACTAGAACTTCAGCAACAATTTGTATGAAATTGTTTCTGACGTTTAAAATAATTTTATTTTGTTTTAAATGAAAATTTTAACAAAATGTTTACAAAAATAAAAATAAATGCATAATATTGTTGTGGCTAAATTTGCAAACGGTTTCTTAACGCAAAGTGTGTGTGGTTGCAAAAGAAATTGTTGCTCTGTTATGAACACCAAGTGAAAATGTGTTTTTGATTGTGAGCGAAGCTTTATTTTTAACAATCTCAATTACTTAATTTTAATTCTAAGGTGATAATTTTATAATGTAATTTAGAAACTGTTAAAAAATATTTGCTCTAGACAAAAGTTTTGTAAAAGCTAACAACTATTTAAGAAAACTAGAGGTTACGTGTACGACGTTTTAAAAACTTTGGCTTTACATTCTAACAAAAACGTACTTTGCGATCATCGTTACACAGAATAGCAATTGTTCGCATTTATATATTTTGGAGTCACATTGACTTAAGCATCGCAATATAGAATAAGCCCCATGTTCTTTTTATTGAAAATTTAACATTTTAGTGAAAAAAGTAACTTTTCAGTGAATAAGTTTAGTTAAAAGACCTGCATGAATTGATGAAAAACATTAGAGCCATAATAACGTATCGCTGTTTGTCATTTTTCGAACACAAAAATAATACTGTTTTTAACTAATTTAACAAAAAGATAAGAACAATTAATTCCGTTCGGTTTTTTGAAAAACCAAAAACTTCATTGTGCTCGTTCGTTTTTACAAAACAAAAAAGTAACACAAAACACAGCTACGACAATTACAATTAATTATTTTATTTATTTAAAAAAGGAAAATTTAACAATCACTTCAAAACACAACATAAAACATTTGTTATAAATACAGCCACAAAACTTTGGGCAACTACTCGCGGTGAAAATTGCAAATTTATGGCAAAGCAATTTCAAGTGTTCTCCAGCAATATAATCAGCAATTATTGCTCCATTGCTCTGCCGACGTTATTGCTTGTACTTAGCAATAAAAATTGCTACGTGGAGACCCAGCGTTAAGGGTTGTGTTCGTCTGCACAATCACTAAAAATAGATATTGTTTCTGAGTTTGTGAGCCGAACATTAATAATGTTCTGTTTATTTTCGAACACTGATTGAAACTGCGTTAAAGTTGTCGCGAGTGGCGGGGGATGCATAGTTTTCTACATCTTCAGTATTTCCATAAAAATTACCTTAATCCCCATTAATCTTTCAAAACACTTTAAAACCCATATAAACTTTAGCCTTGTTTTCCTTTAAGATTAATGTAAATAAATGAACAAAATATCATTAGGACAGGTCCATTCCCAAGATTGGAAAATGTTACTACCAAGAGTTACTATTATGTTAACTTAACTGAATTCACAAAATGTGTTTAAGGTAATTGGTTTTTTATTTATTTAAAAGTATCGGGAGAGTATTTAAAACACACTTAATAAAATTCCACTAGAATATTCGTCATAAGTAACTCTTTACCAATTTATAATTGACATTATCTCATAAAAGACTTTTGAATATAGCTTTCAAACTGATCTCGATTTCGTAAACTATACATTTTAATAACTGGATAGTCGATTCGGGACAAATACCATCTTTTTATACCCAAGTGGTGCAGTGATTATGTTGTCTTTTGTTTTAACTTTTACTTATTTAATACTTTCATAACTAAGTTAAACATTTTATACAAATATGTTTGCCAAACTGTATTAAACTACATATTTACTTAATTTAAAAATGATTAAGAAAATATTGCACTCTAAACAATAATCACAGAGACTACAAATGAAGTGACATACATTCATACTAGTTGGACAAACAAATGTTTTCAAAGGAAGGAAACAATTTCACAGAGTAGCTTGTGCAGTTTTCCTATCTGTTTATTACTTATCCATACACATATACGAGTTATAAACTTACATACACAAAAGTATTACTTTGTATTTATAAAGTTGTATCAACAGACAAAAGGCAACAACAATATCCAATGAATCATGCACTTTTATATTCATAGTACAACACACATTCTTACAAATGAACGTATGAATAAACACACACGCACACATCATTAACCTTATATTTTTGCACTCACATGTGTAGTACATAAGTACAGGTAAAGTTGTGTTAGTGAAGTAAAAGATGAAAACTTAAATAACAAACCTCAAGTTAGCTATCTGTGCACAAGGATACTTTGGTTTAACCTCAGATCTACACTTTAGGTAGTTGCATAAGATATAAATGGAACACTAAGGCAACAACTCAGGTTTATAAAATTGTGTACAGTGGGATGAAAAAAATCTTTTTCATAACACTCAATTAAATTTTTAGATTATTGCTTGGAGGAAAAAAAGGCATGACTTTAAAAACTTGATAACTACACAGAAAAAATTAAAAACTGTTTCTAATCACCTAATTCATAGAATTAAGCAAACTATTTGTTGATTTTGTACCTACTAAAAAAATAATTATACAGATTACAAAAAGTTTTAAATTGTGAATATATTTTTTTTCAATCAATGAAACTTTTAATTTGAGTTAATAAAATGATTAAGAAAACTTTGCCGTTTCAAACAATGTTTGAATTGATTTAATTAAATAAAGCTAAGGTTGTGAAAATTCCTAACAACAATTTTACAAGTTTAATTTTTTTTTTTTTTTTTTTAAGAAAAAAATCAATTGAGATGTTTTGTTATTTTATAAATATTTTAATTAAAAATTTATTTCAAAACAACCAAAATGTTAATTAAATTAAAATTATATTTTTAATTTTCTTCCAAGAAAAAAATAGTTGATTCAATTATCACATTAATTTCATTGAAATTATTGATAGAAACTTTTTTTAATTGATAAAAAACTATTAAAAATAAACACATTTTTCGTTTAAAGTTCTAATAATGCCAAATATTAATTGTTTGCAAATTTAAATTAGATTTTTGTTCATTGAAATTTTTTTCTGGCAATAATTTTTAAATGTTAAAAACATCCCATTAAATGCACACAACTTTTGAAGTAAGTCCAAAAGAAACTTAAGGAAATAATAAACAAATATCGCCCTGTATAAAAAGGCACTAAAGCAGGGTTCCTATGGTGATTTTTTAGCTGGGAAAAGAGTGGCGACTTTAAATTTCTGTAGGCAAAATTAAAAAAACATTTGCCTTCGCTTTTTGCCTACACATGTGAAAGTTATTTGCCTGTTTTCCCTTTTGAACTATTGTATACATGTACTGGCTGCTTTTCTTCTTGGTGTTAGTTGCTGAGTCACAGAGGTAAGAAGCACCTAGAACTTAAGTTGCAGCCTGACTATAAGTGGTAGCCCATCGCGGTAGAGTAAGTTTTTGCTCAGTGTGGGGTTGAATTCTAGCCGGCTGCCATGATCTCTAGAACGGTAGGAGTCTGGAATTGGCACCACTTTTCACGGAGGCGGATTTCATATAGAAGTGCATAAATCCAAAGTCGGTACTCTTGCTCTGTGCTTAAGATCACCGTGGGGTTGGGTCGCAATGCAGAAACTCACGTTAATTAATGGACACATAAAACTTTTGTATGGATATAAAGTTCGATACAGAAAATTTAAATACAAACCTAAACTACATTGAAAGATGGTGTTGGACTACGTCCAAAGACCAACTTTAATCAAAATAAATTATTATTTGTTGGCATATATGCAGATAAAATACTACGAAACTTCTATTCATATATCGATACTTTCCCGTAAGAATGTATTAAGCGACACTTTTTTCGAAAATGACTTTTTGATGTGGAACTATACTAGAAGTTAAGCGCCACATTTTGGCCTGGGTTTCGCTGCCCTATCATGGATGCAAAGGAAACTAGAGTGAAAATAAAATTGTATCAACCGTCAAGTTTTCTCACTGGAATAATGTTGCACCCTGTAATTTGTATTATCCGCCAAAGAAATTATGCTAAGCCACATTTTTAAATATGTTTTGTATTCTAAAAATCGCTTTCCAAATATGTTTCTTTCAATAAAATCCGAAAAATAAATAACTAAATGAGACGTTTTTTTCGTTTCCTACACAATTTTAGAAATGTCGCTTAATACATTCTTACGGGAAGGTATCGATATTATAATATTATTCTAGTTATAATATTAGAAGAACATACATTTTTGGTCCATAGCTCCCCCGTATGTTCTCCTTATAAACCTAAATTGTAAATATTGTTATACCTACTGTAATAAAGACTTCCTAACACCAGTGTTACAAAAATAATTATTTTCTGTTTTGTTTTGTTTTGTTGAATATACTAACAACACTATTTTCGGGAGCTTTTAAAACTTTTTTGGGAGCTCCGAAATTTTCCCTGAAATATCTTGAAAGGCTTTTCTAAAATGAAATTTTTTTTTGAAAAATATAAATAGACAAAATTTTAAACTGCAAATTTTTATAATCTTGGGAAAATCTCATTGTGTATATACTCCAACTGGTGAAATGTTATAAGCAATGAAACCATAAATATGCAATTGCATGTTTTTCCTCAAGCGGCCAATGAAGGCAGAAACAGAATATTTATTAAGAATTTTAGCATCTTTTTGTTAGTGCAAATTTTTGCAAATTTTACCGTTTACAGCATCCTTTTTGCATGATTTAGTTAAACTAGACTTTTTGGAGCTTTTTTTAAGTTTATAGCCCATATTTTGCCTTTTTGAGGTATATTTTGATACACGTAAAATTTTATATATGCCTATTTCATCAGCAGCAAATAAAAAAAAATTTTGTTTTTGAGAATATTTGGCTTTTCTGTATAAAATATTTATCTGTATGCCCAACGTGTTGCTTTACTTTCGACATATCGAGTCATAACCGCAAAAAAAGCTTAAGTGACAAAAACAAAATTTTACAGGAGAAGGTTTTTTTTTTTTTTTATTTCATAAAAATTTGTGCTTTGTTGTGATACAGACGTGTATTTTAGCCCCGCATACAATTTGAACTATTAATTAATCACATTTGATTTTGTAATCTAAGCAGCGAATGGACGCTTAAAAAAAACAAAATAATATATTTTGTTAATTAAATTATTTAACATAATAGTGAACAATTTAAAACGATCAAATTAAATAAAATAAATCAGTAAAAATATATATGTACGTATGAATGTTCATACATGTGTATACATATTCTGAAAAAAACATTTAAATTCTGGTTTTTCTTTTGTTGTTGTAAAATACAATAAATAATAAAAATATTAAAGCAAAGCAAAACGGTGAAAAACAAAAACAACTCTTTGCATGAGTACAAACAGTGAAACAACACTAAGACAAAATGAAAGAAACGTTTACGTTTTAGTTAATGCAAATGAAAATAATGCAGAAATAAATAAAACCAAACAAAACAATATTAACTACCTAACGGCTAAGCCAATTACTCGAACACGTTCCCTCTCACCCTCGGTATTTACACAAACGGTGGATAGTGACTCATTAAAAAAACTACAACAAGATTTGGTGACAAGTGTTGCCAGGCCAGCAAGTATTGCCGTGACGTCAAAAACAAATTTAGTGGGCAATGATACCATGAACTTAAACACAAATGCAATGGAAAACCCCCCTGTAAAAAGTTGTCAAAAGCCTACAGTACAAGTTGGTATGGACAGGTACATAACAGTGCTTAAACGGGGACGCAGCCCTACCTCTGCAGCAGTTGCTTCGGCCTCAAAAGTACCATCTTTTGATAAAATAAATACACAAAATCGTTTCGCGATTCTGGAGGATGAATCCTCTGAAGCACCAAACGTCATTAAATCGTCTAAGCCACCCCCGATATACCTTAGAGAGCAAAACTCTAATGAGTTAATAAAAAGTTTAATTTCGGAGATAGGTGAAAATTCCTTTTATGTAGCTGCAATAAAGCGCGGTATCATTAACGAGACTAAAATACAGGTGAATCACGAGGATGATTTTCGAAAGGTAATTACAAGATTTGAGACTCTGAATAAAAACTTTTATACGTATCAACTGAAGAGCAGTAAAGGTCTTCAGGTAGTAATCAAGGGCATAGACTCATGCGTAGACCCAGGGGAAATTAAAGCTTTTTTGGAAGAGAAGGGCTTTAAAATCAAAAACGTAACAAATATCAAAAATAGGGAAAAAAATCCCCAACCACTATTTCGAGTGGAGCTTGAACCCGGCGACGTTAAGCTCAAAAAAAATGAAACGCATCCAATTTATAATTTGAAATATATTCTGTACAGAAGGGTAACTATTGAGGAGCCGCACAAAAGAAATGGTCCTGTTCAATGTCTAAACTGCCAGGAATTTGGCCATACTAAGGCATACTGCTACTTACCCCCTGTTTGCGTAGTATGTGGTGAATTACATTGAACAGTTCTTTGCGACAAGTCTAAAACCGACCCCAACGTAAAAAAATGTAGCAACTGTGGCGGTAATCACACTGCCAATTATAGAGGATGCCCTGTATATACTATCGTCAAGCAGTCGGTCGGACCGAAAACTAATCCCCCTCAAATGCAGGTAACAAATCAGGTTAACACAAATGCAATTCAAGCCCCCCAGCCTAGTAATAACAGAACCTCTTACGCTAACGTCCTAAAATCAAACCATGAGCCAATGCAAGGTGCCTCGCCAAGTAATGATGAAACTCAATTTTCTAATTTAAGTCGTTTAGAAAAAACCATGGAAGCACTAAAACAGTAAATAATTTTACGAACACAATGGGTAATATGATGCAGGAAATGCTTAGAATGCAATCGATGTTATTGCAAGCTGTACTTAACAAACCATGAACTGTTTAAAAATTTGTTTTTGGAACGCAAACGGCATCCGCCAACATAAAAATGAATTAGAATACTTTCTTAAAAATAAACAAATTGATGTCATGATGATTTCTGAAACTCATTTGACCTCAAGAAGTACGTTTAAAATAAATGGTTATATACTATATGATACCAAGGACCCTCGAGATAGAGCTTGTGGAGGTTCTGCCATTTTAATAAAGGCCCGAGTCAAACACTACCTAATGTGTGATCATCGTGAAGATTATCTCCAGGCAACGGACATTTGCGTTGAGGAATTAAATAGAAACCTAATAATTTCATCGTTATACTCCCCGCCTAGATTTTCAATATCGGAGGACCAATATTGTAAATATTTTAAATCATTAGGACCGTGTTTCCTAGCCGCTGGCGATTATAACGCTAAACATACCATCTGGGGGTCGCGACTTATAACACCAAAGGGTCGTGTTTTATTTAACATAATTTCTAAAATGGATTTAAATGTGGTAGCGAGCGGACAACCAACATATTGGCCCACTGATCTTCAAAAAATTCCAGATGTCATAGATTTCGGCGTGGTTAAAAACATTCCCATAGAAACGATTCAAGTTGAAGCCTCCCTAGATTTATCTTCCGACCACACACCTACAATTGTTACTATAATGAACCCCAATAGAATTGTACCTCCGACGACAGCTACGCAAATTAATTGGTTGAAATATAAAAAATATCTCAGTACCCATTGCACAGAAAATATTCCGCTCAGTACACCGGATTATGTAGATCGCTCTATTGACAATTTTGACAGTTTTCTGAAACTAGCTGTTCAACATTCCAATATTGCCCCCAAAAAAACAAAAACTATTAAAATATATTCCACAGATGTCGAGCATCTTTTGTCTGAAAAAAGGAGGGCTCGAAGAGAGTGGCAATTGCACAGATCCCCTCAACTTAAGAACTTGCTTAAAGAGTGTACAAAAAGACTAAGAAAGTTACTGCAGACTAAGAAAACGGCTTCTCTGGAAAAATATCTTAAGGAACTTGATGCAACCCCACAATCAGACTACTCATTATGGCGTGCAGCTAGAAATCTCAAAAGGCCAGTTGTCTCTAAACCACCATTAAGAAACTTGAATGGAAGTTGGGCAAGAAATGATGTTGAAAAAGGAAATCTGTTTGTCAATCATTTAAAAAACGTATTTACCCCAAATATATCTCACGATATTGCGGTCGAGTTACCACCTGTTGCTGCTAGAGCAGCTGTTCCGCTAAGATTTGAGATAAGAGAAATCGAAAAGGCTATTTGTGATTTAAACCCCAAAAAGGCTCCTGGTTTTGACAAGATCAGCAACAAAATGCTTTTGGAGCTACCCAGCATAGCAAAGAAAATTATTCTTTTAATTTTTAATGCTATTTTACGCCTTGAATACTATCCTCAAAAGTGGAAGGTCTCCTTAGTCACCATGATTCCTAAACCTGGAAAGGATCACACAAAAGTTGAGTCATATAGGCCTATAAGCTTACTTTCTAATATATCAAAGCTGTTTGAGAAGCTGTTAGCGTCAAAATTAACCCCAATTTTAAATGATACTAGATGTATTCCTAACCACCAATTCGGCTTTAGAAGAGAACACAGCACAATTGAGCAAACCCATCGTATAGTAAACGCAATAAGAAAAGCCTTTGAAGAAAAAAAATATTGTTCCGCTCTCTTCATCGATGTTTCTCAAGCTTTCGATAAAGTCTGGCATGAAGGCTAATTACATAAATTGAAGCTAAACTTACCAGTAAACACACACAAGCTGTTAGAAAGCTACTTAGTCGGTCGAAAGTTTATTATTAAAGAAGGTGATTATTTAAGCTCTCCTCAGCAAATTGACGCTGGAGTCCCTCAGGGAAGCATCCTGGGCCCACTTTTATACTTAATATATACCTCGGATATGCCAACAAACAACTACACACAAACTTCAACATTTGCTGATGATACAGCTTTTTTGAGCGTGCACGAAAACCGTCAAGAAGCATCTCGATACCTACAGGAAAATATATTTCAACTCGAACTATGGTTAAAGCAATGGAGGATAGAGATCAATGAGCAAAAATGCGTACATATAACATTCACCTTGCGTCGGGAATCATGCCCCCCTATTAAAATCAATAATCAAATAATACCTCAAAATTCGCATGTAAAATACCTCGGTATTCATCTAGATCGCCGTTTAACGTGGAAAAGCCATATAGAGGCAAAATTAACTCAAATGAAACTAAAAGCCATCCAAATTCATTGGCTTATTGGAAGAAACTCTGTCCTTAGTCTCGACTGCAAACTTCTTCTTTACAACTCCATCTTAAAGCCAATCTGGTGCTATGGTATTCAGTTATGGGGCACTGCCTCGGCCTCTAATATCGAAAAAATTCAAAGGCGCCAAAATAAACTACTTCGAATAATCACAGCTGCCCCTTGGTATGTTAAAAACTCAAATATTCACAAGGATCTCAATGTTCCATTAGTTAAAACTATGATTACGAAATATGCAGTAAAATACTTAAAAAGGCTCGAATTGCACCCGAACCCACTAGCACGAAATATTTTAAATGATAGCGGCCACACTCGCTTAAGAAGAAGAGACACTGCGGCACTTGTCCAATTAGACGAGCGATAGACACCTATAAAAGTGAACAGAACCCGCGATGAACAAAATTTTTGTCTGGCACTGGCAGGACAAAAAATAATATTAGGTTAAGATTTGATTAATTATTGTTAGTTCATATTTAATATATGAAGATTCAATAAATAAATAATGAAAAAAAAAAAAAAAAAAAAAAAAAAAAATAAAAATTTTGTATGAATATTGTCGCTTGAGATAAAATTGTTTTTGCTATAAAATCGTAACGGTTCTTAATGTGACCATGACATTTTAGGAGATGATGCAAGTGTTGCCAATAAAGTCGTTTATTAAAAAAAACGAAAATGGAAAATGGTGTTACTTAAGCTTTTTTTGCGGTTATGACTCGATATAATTTTACTCAAAACTCAAGCCTAAAAGAAAATCAAAAAAAAAAAAGAAAAACAAGTAAGAAAGTATGGACGGTCAAGCCCGACCATATGATACCCTACAGATACAGATTTATCTATGTTTATAAACTTCATGAAAATCGGTTTGAAAGTTTGTGAGAGGTAGAAATTGTCCCCTGCCTCCCCTTGTGGTCCTATTTTTTAAAAACTGTATAGCTAATGTGTCCCTATGGATATGGATCTATCTATGTTTTAAATATCATTAAAATCGGTTTGAGAGGCAGAAATTGCCCCTATCTCCCCTCGTGGTCCTATTTTTTAAAAAATGCATACATTTTGTGTCTATATAGATAAGGTTCTATCTATGTTTTTAATTTCATTTAAATCGGTTTGATAGTTTCTGAGAGGAAGAAATTTCCCCCCATCTTCCTTCGTGGTCATACAATTCGGCCCATTTTCAATAGGCTTGGTCCTTGTGCCAGTAAGAACCTATGAACCAAATTTCATCAAATTACCTCCAAAATTGCAACCTGTACTTTGCGCACAAGGTTACATGGACAGCCAGGTGGGTCTAGGACCAATATTTTAAGGCGTTACACACATCAGCACAAATGCATAATACCCTCTCCACTATTGTGGTGTAGGTATAAAAACTAAAATTCTATATACAAACAAAAATTAAGGAAAAATCAATTATATATCACTACTAGTGGTGAACGAGGTTTGTCATTCCGTGTGAAGTTTTTTTAAGTTTCATCAAAGGCCCCATAAAGAATATTTATTCTGGGTCCTTGAGTATTTCTTAGATTATTAAGCCATGTCCTTCTGTCTATCCTTCACCAAAAAACAAGCTAACTTTCGAAAGACCCAACAGAGAGAACAACGTTGGCCTCAAATCCTGTCTAGTTCTCCTAAGCAGTTTTGAATAGAAATTCAATACAATCGCCTTAGTAGGAAAAGAGTTATAAACGCAAATGTGGAACGAATTAGGTAGTTGATATGTTTGTTACAAAAGCTAGCATAAATTATTGACATGATAGAACATAAAGTTGTGCACAAATTCGTTTTATATGACTAAAAATTATACTTCTAAATTTTGTGAAGATCGGTTCATGATTTACCTTAGCACCCATATAAAGCCCACACTCGGAAAAAACTTTACTGCTAGTAAAACCGCAACTTCTAATGGTATTGTCATACAATTTAGTGTGTCATAGTTTCGTAGGGTTAAAACTTACTCCGAGAAATTTGTAAAGATAGGTTCACAATTTACCAGAGCACGCGCAAAACCTTAACGAACCGCGGTGTTGCAATTTAATTTGGTCTGTCACAGCAAGATTAGAAACTACTCACCTAAATTTCGTCAACATCAATCCATAACTTAGCATTTGCCCCATACCCCAACACCCACTCGGGAAAATCAATTAAATACGAACCCGCACGTAGAAAAAAAATATGGTTGGAGGTAACCATATTTTAGGAGCAACATACTATGGTTGGATTTTAACAAAATTTATGTTTGCAGGTTATCATATTATGTTTAAATATGACCATAGTATAGTTAAAATAACAAAAAAGTCCCGAAAACAACCATATTTTGGTCAATATTAACCATAGTAATGGTCAAAACTACCATACTATGTTCAAAATTAACCATAATATGGTCAAAGTTTACCAGAATTTTGAAAAAGTTACCATATTATGGTCAGAATTAACAATAATATGGTCAGTGTTGACCATATTATGGTTATTTACTTCATCCATTTTTTTAATTTGTTTGTTAAGTGTCAAATTATAATGTAATTAAATTTTTTATTTCTGATAGGTGTTATGTTCCACTTTTATCAAAAATTCCCTTTGATTCATATTCCAGCCTGTGACGACCTTTATTGCCATTTTTTTCTGTTCTACTAATTTATTCTACGTAAATTTATGTATTTTAAGCCATAATTAAAATAAAATGAATGAGAATTTTAAGCAAACTAAGCAACTATTGTAAAATATAAACAACCAGAATGTTGCTGCTTGATAATAATATGGTTAAGGTAAACATAATATGTTTAAGTGTATAGTTGTAGCTTTATATTATTAAAACATTATATTGTTAAATTCAACCATATTTGAAGTTTCAAGGGAGGTAAACACTTTATTGTTAAATAGAAACAAAATTTTATCAATCTTGACAACAGTTTTGTTAACAACAATAAAAATTTGTTTGCTGTCATTGCAGGGACCATAACATGTTTTTTTTAACCACACTTCAACCATGTTTTTTCTCTGCGTGCGTAACACATATAATAAAGTTAAATTGTAAGGGCCGATGTTGAATGTGAACCACACCTAAACGCCAAGTTTTTTTCCGAATTTTATTTGAAATTTCTCTATTTCAGACTTACTCAATTTGAACCATGGAGAGATACACAATCCAACAACTTGTTAAAGTTATCCAGACTTATTATGAAAATGGGCGTTCAAATCAAAATGCATATCGTGCACTTCGTGATTTTTTTGTTCAATTTGATCGTCCAAATGTGCGTACAATCGCAAAAATCGTGGAAAAATTCGAGCAAACCGGGTCTGTAGAAGATGTGAGCACACCAGTGCATGCTCGTACAGCTCGTACTGCAGAAAATATTGCTGCTGTTCGCGATAGTGTGGCTGAAGAGCCGTCCACCTCAACTCGTCGTCGTGCCCAACAATTGCACCTCTCACGCTCGTCGTTGATGAACATTATGCATAAAGACTTACATTTACACGCTTACAAGGTGCAATTGGCTCAAGAACTAAAGCCTCTTGACCATTCCAAACGTCGTGAATGGGCAGAATGGTGGCAAGAAATGGCAACAGTGGATGATCAATTTTCGAAGAAAATCATCTTCAGTGATGAGGCACATTTTCACCTCAGAATTGCCGCATTTGGGCGAATGAGAATCCAAGAGTGATTGTCGAAAAACCAATGCACCCACAAAGAGTGACTGTTTGGTGCGGTTTATGGGCTGGCGGCATCATCGGGCCGTATTTTTTCCAAAATGAGGCCGGTCAGGCAGTTACTGTGAATGGTGTTCGCTATCGTGAGATGATAACGAACTTTTTATGGTCCGAATTGGAAGATATGGATGTGGACGATATGTGGTTTCAGCATGACGGTACCACTTGCCACACAGCTAACGAAACAATGGCTCTTTTGCGCAACAAATTCAATAGCCGTGTTATCTCACGTAATGGCGATGTCAATTGGCCGCAAAGATCATGTGATTTGACACCGTTGAACTTTTTTCTTTGGGGTTATTTGAAAGAAAAGGTGTACGTCGATAAGCCAGCAACAATTCAAGAGCTAAAGGATGAGATAATTCGGCACATTAACGGCATAGAACCTCCATTATGCCTCAGGGTCATGGAAAATTTGGACCATCGGATGGAGGTGTGCCGCCGTGGTCGCGGCGCCCATTTGGCCGATATTTTGTTCCATACATAATTGAGTAATACCAATATATCATAATAAAATGAAATTACAATAATTTCCTAAATAGTTTGTGTTTTATTCAAAATCAACATCGGCCCTTGAAATTTAACCACCCTTTATATACATATAGATATTGTGGTAAAATTTTGTCTAATTTAGCTGTTTATGGCTAGAAATAAAACTAAAAAGTTTTGTGATAATCGGTTTATAATTTGCTATAGGTCCAATATAAAGCACCCTTCCAAAAAGCAATAAATAAAGCATGCAATTCTTTAAAGTTTATATTACGGTATTAAAATTTTGTATAAATTACACTTAAAAGAAAAAATCAATCCGTACTCAAATCAATCTGAAGTGGTATTAACCCCCTAATGCTAAAGTCCGCCTCTAGGCGGGGTAGCAAAAAAATCCTTATAAAAATGTTATTTTTGACAATATTTCATTAATAAATAATTCTAGATGTAACTCAAAGCTTATTTTATCAACAACTTTTCATTCTTTGGCAACACTCTTACGAGTTTAGCAAAAAATACATTGCCATCTTGAATTTTAGCGAAAACGGTAATTTTTTATTCTTTGTGAAGGAAGTTACTATTGTGCATCGAAAAGATAATATTTTTTTTAATATTACTGGTGCGTATCTAAACGTTCAATTGAAATGTATATTAAGTTTTCATTTTCAAAAATATAATCGCTGCTGGATATGGATGTTATTACTGAGCCGGTCTGGAGGCGGGCTTGGGCATTAACATAGAAAATGCTGGGAAGTGCATTCATATTTTGAATAGAAAAAATAATATTTAAAAGCTTTAGATCGTGCCGAAAAAATCACTGGTGGGTATCTAAATGTTTAATTGAAATAAATATTAAGTTTTTATTTAAAAAAAAAAATAATTGCTGTTGAGTGTGGATGTTTCTTCGGAACCCGTCTGGAGGCGAACTGGGGAATTACACAGAAAATGCCGGGATGTTAATCAAAAACGTATCTTAAATTATTACGATAATGCCCAAGTCCGCTTCAAGGCGGCCTTTACAGTTTGACCCTTTACAGGTCAACGAGTACTCAAAGGAAAAAACTGAAGTCAGATTCATGTTTCTCACCCTAAAATTAGCTTAATATGATTTCTTTAAGGCAAACAAAAAATGTGGCATTAGAGGGTTAATAGTACGGTAAGTACGGATTTTCTTGAATCAAGTACAAAAAAATTGATTCAAGTAAGGATTTTTAATCGCAAAATACTTAAATTAACCATATTCAATCCCGGTTTTGTACTTGAAATAATCCGAAAATAAAATTGATTAGAGTAAATCTAAGATTGAATCAATCTGAAAATGTGCTTGATTCAAGTATCATAAAGTGGATTTTATCCTGAAATCGTACTTGTAATAAATTAGAAGGAACATTTTATTATGATTGATTAACTTACCCGTTTTACACCTACACCCGATATGGTTTTTTCTTTAAAAATCTTATGTACATATTTAAAAAAAAAATATATAAACTGAATGAGAAGCATGAGTCTGGCCAGACCTTTTTTCAATGTATAGAAAATCAAAGCATGCGAAAGCTGGAAGGTTAAACACAACGAAAAGTTTAATCTTTTTTTACTTGATTTATGAAATTTTTACTTATTTCAAGAAATTCCGGGATTGATTTTCGAAAGTAAATGGGATTGTTTTGAGTACGTTTTATTGTTATTCGTACTTGAATTTTTGAGTACGACTCGTACTTAAAGTAATTATAAAAAACTTGATTTATCCCGAGTGTTTTTCTTTCCGTGTAAGGCTTTCAATATTTTAAATAACTATACCGAATTTTGTGATGAACGGGTCATAGTTAATGGTAGGTCCAATATGAAAGTCTCTCCTGAAAATCACGCTTGATAATATTTCTGTAACAAATCATGATAACTTATTTAAATTTAGCAACGAATTATATACTGTGTGTGAGCTTTCACAAAGATTCCATATAAAGCCCGTACCTGGCATATTCGACCTCTCGGTGGATGGTATCAAAGATTCGGCACAGCCTAATATTAAATGCTTGCTTGTTTTTACAATAATCCTCCACTGTGCCTTATGCAATGACTTGCACATCCATTTGCACATATCATAATCATAATAATGACTGTTCTGTATTTGTGTGCCTGAACTCTGTGATGATGATGACGTGATGCTGTGATCTTTTTATGTGGCAGTTGTTTTTGGCAAAAACTTATTTTTTCTAGTGGCACAAATAAACAATAAAAACAACAGTAAAAATTTTTACTTAAAAAAAAACGAATTGGTATATCTTATTGTTTCCCAGTACTTCACCTCACCTACTTACTTTCTACCCCTTGGATCACTGTCGGACTTTAGCTTTATTTTTACTACTTTCCATTGTATGTTTCTGCACTTAGATGCGTGTGTATGTGTGTGTAAATTTTAATTTACAGTCCTATGCATATGCAGTAGAAAACAAGTTAAATAACAGTTAGTTTTAAGTTAAAACTTTTAACTTGTACATATTCATTCATAAAATACTTGGAGTACTCAGAATGTACAACGCCAAAGAGGTCATTTTTGTTTTTACTCATTTGTTAAATAGCAAGATATTGCTTGATATCAAGGTTACACAGGTAGCTACACATTTGATTTGCTTTTAAGTTAAAGAGAAAAGTAAAATAATTTTTAAATATCTTAAAGGTTTATTTTTAAAGAGACTTTTTTAAGTTTATTTTACTGAAGTTAAACTTTTATATTTTTTTTTGTCATTATGGCGCCTTTTTACTGCGTTTGTAAGTTTTTTTAATACCACAGTTTTTGGCTTTTGTTAATTTGACCCATATTTTTATTTTTGTATTTTTTTTTTTTAATTTACAAATCGGCTTTACGTAGATTTAAAACTGAAAAACTCAACTCTTTTAAAAACTGTACTCCTGATTTGCTTTACACAAATTTTGTACCTTACAAACATTGATTTGCGTTTTGGGATTTTTCAGTTGTCCTTTTTTGACTCGATGTAGTTTCTGTAAAATTTATTTTGTTGCCAATTGTGAACATGTTGTTTTTTGTTCTACTGAAACTGTTAAAATGAAGGCTTCATACAATAATAAAAAAAATTATTGCAAGAGATGTTTGGATTTAACTTTTAAATGAAGCAATTAAAAAGCAAGTCAGAGTGGTATTTATATTTTGAAAAAAATATCGGTAGTTTTTTCTGTTAATTAAAAAAATTGTTTTAAGAGTATTTTAATTTCATTAATGTAATAATTGAATCAATTATTTTTTTTTTTGTTGAAAGAAAATTAAAAACACAATTTTGATTTAATTAAAATTTTAGGAGTTTTGCAAAAAAAAATTTAATATTGTAAATAACAAAACATCTTAATTGATATTTTCGTTTAAAATAAAATAATTAAAACTTGTAGAATTGCTGTCAGGAATTGTCAAAACATGAGCTATATTTAATTGAATCAGTTAACATATTGATTGAAACTGCAAAGTTTTTTGATCACTTTTTGAATTAATATTAAAAATATCATTTAAAAAATATATTTATAATTTAAAATTTTTAAAATTTTTAGTAATCTACATACATATCGAGGGTTATTTTTCAAAAAGTGCTATTAGCAATTTTTCAAAAATGTGTTTTTTATAGATACGAGTTCACCAACTGAAGGGTCATCTGTCATTTAACCCTTTACGGTGCAAGAAGAACGCCAATTTCGTTAGATTTTGTTTAATAGGTGGTAAATTGTCCACTATTAATAGAAAAATTAATAAAAAAAAAAATGTTATTTATACTATTTAAGATCTTATTTATTGAAAAAAATTATTTGTTGCAGAAATGCAACATTGCAGTAGCTCTCAAAATTTAAGTTGAAATAAACAATATGAAAATTTTTAAAGCAGTTGTTTTGCTTATTGTAGCACAGACTAACCCCGCATTGTTCGCAAGATGTATGCGTATGGCCTTTGCATTCTGAAAATTTGCAACTCATGCGTTTATTAACTCAAATTGGTCAGTGCACGTATTGGTCCAACCTGAAATGTTTCGGTGGAACGTGTTGTGCCGGCCCTATCTACATCGTTATCAGAAAAATCAAGGCCAACTTCACTACCTTCTCATTGTGATAGAATCATTTCTAGGTCCTTGGGAGCTATATTACGCAATTTACGGTTTATTTTGATACTAAAGAAAAGTCATTCACAATGTTGAAAAAATAGTATAATAATACACCTCAATAGGAAATGTTGCATATATACAACAAACCAAAATCAGTATAAATCGGCAATGTTTCATATATACAACAAACCAAAATCAGTATAAAACGTAAACGAAATTGGTTTTGCAAAAAAAAATAGTAATTGATTATTAAAATATATCGTCATACCTCTCACTCGAATGAATTTAAATAGCTAAATATTGTTATTACTTAAAAAAATAATTTTTTGAAAATTAATTCAAAGAGTGCACAGCAGATTTATACACACGTGTCACTTGAATGAAATTAATACAAACTTGTTGCTGTTTAGAAAACTTAGGGCCATTATTACAACTTGAAGTTAGCTAAAGTTAAGATTAAATTGACAGATAATAATGTGTTATCTGTCAAAAAGCGTCGGTTAACTGTCGGATAACAGCTAACGCCAAGTTATAATAATGGCCCTTATAGTTTTTAAACCGCAAGAATGCTTTGTTGCCAAACTGCAACATCGCCTTAAATTGCTATGCTACCATATATAATATTTTTACACTTACTTTAAGGGTATGTTGCAGAAATACAACATGACGCCGTAAAGGGTTAAATTTGAAAAAAAAAACTAACACACACTTTTTTCTTTTTTTTTGTAAAAAGGTGCTATCTAAGGGTGATTTTTTAAGAAAAAAAAACACACAAAATTCAGAAAAATTCATGAAATCTTTATTTGAATCGATAGTACGGTCCATATAATTTAATGTTTGAAGATTATTTCATGCAAATGTTGACCGTGACTGCGCCTCAAATGGTCCATCCGCTTAGTCCAATTTTGGCATACTCTTTCCAGCATTTCGGACGGTATCTTATGAATAAATGCTTCAATGTTGTCTTCCAATGCGTCAAAACTGACCATAAAATGGAAGAAGCGCGCGATGAACTTTCTGAACAGAGCACGCATTTTGATAATAAAATTCAATAATTTGCAAGCGTTGTTCGTTTGTACGACGATTCATGGTTAAATTATAGACCAAACTGAAGTGAAACAAAACACGAAACGTGCGTCAGCTGTTTAAACCAGTGCTGCCAAAAAGATAATAGCTAAAAAATCACCCGATACATCAAGGTCCATCTATCAGGTCTACTTACTTGAACAAAAACAAGAAACGACATGTATTTTGTTTGTGTAAAATTTCATTTTAGTTGTCAAAAACTTACTACCACATATACAAAGCAAAAGGAAAAAACGTGTTTGTGTGGCATACCATAAACGTATGAGTGGGAAAAAACAACAAACGTAAACAAACATATACATGCACATGTAAGCAAAATGTAAACAACTTTTGACAACTAAAAAGAACATAAACAATGATCATCAGGATTCCTGCGCAGACCTATTCAATGGGCCTTGCGACACATAAAAATTATTACTTCGTATAATAAAATTATAAAAATTGTTATAACAAAGTAGACATTAGAGTTGTCAATTATTCGCCTTTCAGCTTTGTTCGAATAATTCAAATAATTGTTTTTGTTCGTTCGATCAAACGATTAAATCTGTAAGATTATTCGATTAATCGATGAGAATAACGATTAAAAAAATTATTTAAAAAAAATACATATTTTAAATAAGATACATCCGTCGATTAATTTATAACTATGGAAAATCTTCCATTTTCTTCTTTCTTTTTTCTCAAATCCACTATGACTTCTTTTTTTGATGCGTACAACTTTTTATCTTAACTCCATATCGTTGTATTACTTTAAGGAATCGTAAAATCCCTAATTCTTAAATAATCCGATACAACTTTGGAAATGCGTTTGCAGACATTCTATCTTCAGCCAAACTTCTGCGTACAATTATGTCTATAGAACAACCGCTGTCCCCCTTAATTTATTTTGCCATTGGAACAAGTTCGGCATTTTTTGTTGTCGTTGGATTATCTTCTACTACATCGTTTTCAATGGTAATATTGTGACACTTATACTATGTACACACATGGGTTCCTTAAACATCTTGAACGTGATTAAACTCTGACCACATCGAAATCGAGATAATAAACCATATACTGAAGCGACTACAACTAAATCACTTCATTAATCACATCGAATGATCTGAACATACCTCAAACTGAGTATAATATAGAATCGGTCACCATGAACGTACCCCTCACGTGTACAACCAACCACGATTTCTACTTAATGTTTTTATTTTTCCTAAAATAATTCATAAATTTTCATAATTCCATAATTAAAATGATATGATGTTCTGATCACTTTATTAAAGTATTTTTATCCATTTTTAATACTTTAAGTGCGCTCGCGGTAACGTGAACTAATTAAAACCTAGGGAGTTCATGTTAGCGAAATTGTTCACGTTAGCGATTGTCGAATTTCATAAAAAATATGTCTATTTGCACCCTTGAACGTGAATTTTTTTCTGATTATTTCCATTATTAAAATATAAATGTATATATTTATGTGTTTTATTATTATTTCCACTACTAAAATATCTTATATATAAATACGAGAACAATTTTTTTGTGGTTGATTTTTAATATATTTTTTTCTATATTTTTTTGAATAAAAGTGTTGGGTCAATATAGGATTTTTGTCGTTTTCTTAAAATGTGTACGTTTTTGTTGTATAACGCACAGGTTTTTTTGAAAGTAAAAGTCGAGTGGTCGAATTCCGGACACCGGGCGATCCTAGTAAAAATAAAATTATAAATTAGAATTCATTACAAACCAAAAAAAAGATTACGAGAATATATCTATTGAATTAAAATTACATTGCAAGTAAAATTACTCATAGCATTTAGGCATTAAAAAATCGGTTATCTTTTTCTGCTGCTTTTTTTTCTAATAAGTAGTTGAAATACTGCTTTCTCCCTTAAGCGTCTAACTACACTCATGTCACTTTGATCCACCATTGCATCTCCTGCCCATTGCAATGCATTGTTTAAAATTTCAATTGCCTCACTTTCAGCAATTTTTTTAACAGGATCATCGGGAATGCAAACTTTATAGGGGGTAGGATCAATATTGTAGAAATTACAAACGAAATGAAAAAGTTATTAATAAGCTTTTACCTTTGGTAAAAGGTATAAAAAATTGTTCACGTTATAGAGCTTTCTGAGTTTGTTCACGTTACAGAGCAGTCAATGTAAAAAAAATCTTGTTCAAGTTAGGCGATGTTCACGTTAGACGGTGTTCAAGTTACCGTGAGTGCACTGTATATAAATTTGTTTGTTGTGTTTTTTTTTTCTTAATCAACTGTCATCTCAATCTTCTCAAATGTAATGTGAACGGCTCTGATTAACTGATGTGATTTCTATAGATCAATTCTTTATTTTTTAGCTTTTTGTTTATTTCTAAGTTTTTCGCCCGAGAGTGAAAGATCCCATATCTTGAAAATTGTTAACGTTTGATTTAAAAAGAAAACAGCTGTAACAATAGTTTGTCAAAGATTTATTTAATAAGAACACAAAATACATTTTTGAAATACATACTATGAATACTCAACACGGTTTTTTCTAACTTAACATTGAGATTAATTACAATAAGGGCTATAGCTACAATATTTTTACCTCTCCTACAGTTTGTAAAAAATCGCTTAAAACGCATGAGAATAATCAAATTCTAAGATTTTGTTTCTTATAAGTCTCTTATTATTAATTTATTTTTTAATAAAAAAAAAATTTTTCGATTAATCGACATAATTAAATCGATTTCTTCGTTATTCGTAAATCGCAATTTTAAAAATATTCGAACAAGAGTTTGTTTTTGTTTGATCGATTAACCGAATTATTCTTAATCGGTTGACAACTCTAGTAGACATATTATACATCAAAATGTTTGGGAATTGTGTCTAGATTTCATAAACTAATATAATTTTAAAATTCGTTGTTAAAATTTTGCAAAAAACTGCAAAAAAATTTGTTAATGAGTTTTGGTAAACAATATAAATTTAAATTTATGCAAACAAATCTTTGTTAGCTAATATTATTTAATGAAATAATACAAGTAAATACATGTTTTGATGATAAATACAAACCATCTCAAAATTTTATTGAACGTGCAAAACGAATCTCACAATTCCCCAAAAACAGCCGAAAATTCCCAAAAATTAATGTTTTATAGAAATACTCGCTACCTCCATCGTTATAAAATAAAACTGAAAGTATTTACAATATATAGATAAACAAAAATTTATTTATTAAAGTATAAGCTGATTCCTGGTAAGAGAATTCCGTGGCATTCAGTAGTTTCGTTTTATGGGGGTATTGCTCTCCCTCCGTCAAACCCGCCCATTTTTCTTTTAAAATTTACAATAATAGTGGATTTTACCACTATCATAGTTCTTCAGTAACGCGATAATTAATATTTGCATCTTATGGGAGGTATTGCTCCCCCTGCACCTACCCGCTTTATTTTTATTTTCAAAAGTGTAGTATACCCTTACAATGATACTACAAAGTTTGAATATTCTCACTATAACAGTTCTTAAGATATGCGATATTAAACATTGGCGCCCTATGGGGAGTACTACTTCCCCCGCTGCTATTTTTTTAAATTTTGGTGCTCAGAAGATCCAACTACCAAAAGTTCAACAAAATGCTTGCAGCGGCTGTAAAAATATGCGATATTTAATATTGGCATCCAACAAAAAATATGGCACCGCCCCTTTGTCCAATTACACCTTTTTGAAGCCTACGACAAATTAATGCAGAACAATAGCCTTCTGTGAAAATTTGCTGACGATCGCTTCAGTAGTTTTTTAATTTTTCTATAAAGGCACCGCCCCTTTGTCCAATTACACCTTTTTGAAGCCTACGACACATTAATGCAGAACAATAGCCTTCTGTGAAAATTTGATGACGATCGCTTCAGTAGTTTTTTAATTTTTTTATAAAGGCACCGCCCCTTTGTCCAATTACACCTTTTTGAAGCCTACGACACATTAATGCAGAACAATAGCCATCTGTGAAAATCTGATAACGATCGCTTCAGTAGTTTTTTAATTTTTCTATAAAGAAGCGGGTCCACGCCCTCTTTTTTAATTAAACGTATTTCTATTCATGCCAACAATAACGTGCTACCAAGCACGGGACACAATTATAATAAACATATCGGGTCATACAAGCTCGAACAAGTCGCCCAAAATTGGACCGTCCGAATGGACCACCTCAGACGACGTCATGGCCGACACTTACTTGATATTATACAAAAAAAAAAAAACTGTTAAGCGAATTTATTTGTATAATGTCTTTAGTTTTTCTAAAATTTTTGGATGAAGTTTCCTGATGATCTGGCCTAAGCAACCAGCGAAATGCGTATAGGAATATCTTATTCCATCAACAATAAATTTCAGTGTTTTTATCAAAAATAAAAATTGGGATTTTAGCACGACAAACAAAATCTTGTTGAAAATTCACAAAAAAATATTTCAAACAAACTATGATAAATTTAAGTCTTATATTTCCAAAATACTAGACCAATTATAAATTATGAATAACTGGGCAAACGCATTTCACTAAAAATTCTTTTTAGCATCCAGCTAAAATTAAGAACTAAGGATCGTTTTTAGTTTTTGTTATACCCGAGATGACCAACCGTTTATGAAATATAAATTATTAAAATTTTTTTCCAAATTTCCCACACTGTGCAGCGATCATATAAATAGAAGCGAAACCCTTACAATCTGGCCCACGTTCTTTTCAACTAAGCAAACGGATGCATTTCCAAAGCATTGAAGTCTGCTATTTCGTAAGAATATTATTATTTTTATTATTATTTTAAATATGTGGATTAAGTTTAATTATTTATTGCTTTCAATAAACGTTAGTGTAAAATTTTAACTTAATTTCGAATTCTGTGAACATGATTACGCGTTTCTAATTATTTTAATAAAAATTCGTGTAACTTTAACTGAAATCTCAAATAGTTTTCATTACAGCTCATTATCATTTTTGTTTAAATAGTGCTGTCTGCTTATTTCAATGTCCAAATCGATAAAATTTTAATTTGTAAATAGTGCTATCAGACATATAAGCGCAAATATCTGGAATTAAGAAAAAATTTAACATATGTATGATTTAGACGTTGATTTTTCATAACATTGTCAAATAAAGTTTAGTTAGTTCGCTCTCCTGTAAAATTGTGATTTTGCTGATAGCACTATTTGAAAAATAACCCTCGATATAATCCTTTTGGTAATAGGTGCAAAATCAACAAATTGTTTGTTTGATTCTATGAATTGTTTAATTTTTTTTGTGCGTATTAAAATGGTATTTTTTTTAAGTCTCAAAACAAAGATCTTTTGTGTTGTAAAAGTTCTTTCTTTTTCGAAAATTGTTTTTTTTATTGTATGTTCGCAATAAAAACTAGTTTTTTATAACCCATTTCAAAAACTGCTTTAAAATAACTGAAAGAACTAATCATATGTCTGTCAAAATTCTGGAAAGAGTTTATTTTCTCGGAAAAGTGTTAAAAAAAATATTCTTTCTAATGGGCTCTTTCGCATTTTGTTACCTATAAGAAATACTATAAAATATAGTGTCCACAACAACATGACACACACATATTAAAGGAAAATAAAACCAAAGTGATGTCTCCGAAATCAATATTAAGGCTAACAAATATTAACAGTGAATGCATTACTGTGGAGAGTGAATGATTCATTGCTGTTTTGAGTCACTTTCGTAAGCTCACATTTAACAACGACATCGCGAATACACGTAGTTTTGCATTGTGATACACACATATTAATTTAAACACAATAAAGTTAGCAATCATAATCCACTTATAGAATGAAGGCACTCATTTTGTTTTAATGGTATTCATGCAGTAGCTCGTTTCTGTATTTCTCGCATCGTAAAATTTCTTAGAAGGAGTTTACACGGTGTCTATTCAGACATGTCTAACAAACACGTTTGTTTTGTTTGTAGGCGATCGGGGTAGAGAACAAAGAGCGGTTACCAAACAGACATGAAATGAGTTTTCGTGTTTGTTTATATGAATTTCCATGTTTCTAATTTGTATGTATATGTATATGTATATTATACTATTATACATGAAAACAGACATATTTGGAAAGACATCGTGAAAAGACAATAGGTTTTTAGAAGCATGTTCAAAAGAGAATGTCAAAAACAGACATGTCTGAAAAGGCTCCGTGTAAACTCCCTCTTACATGAAGTGTGAAACAAAAAATTCCATCGTTTCTCGATTTACGAGATAAAAGTGTTTCTGTATTTGAATGCGAAAACAGACACAACAAATTCTGTTTATACTGGAATATTTCCAGTCAAATAAAAGCGAAACGTTAACAAAAGAAATAAATATAATAAAAACAGGACTGCCAGATTTGACGAGTTATCGTCATCTTGACGATTTTTTGTTGGATGTATTTAGATAAAAAAATTACTTACTTTTGAATTTCTTCATTCATAAAAACCCAGAATATTTATAATACTGTTATCAAAGCTGATTTAATTTAAAAATTTTCCATTTTGATCTCGGTTTTTGTAAATATGTATATATCTGTTTTAAAACAGGATGTATGTTTATTTTATTAAGCTTGGCTTCTTTTTGCTTTTGTAAAAATATTTATTTTATTTTTTGTTTAAAATGATATTTTCTCATGCCTTTGTGTAACTTCCCCAGGGAAAAATAACAATTTTAAATTGTTATCGGATTAAAGAAAATAGATCATTTTTTAAAAAATAATCCTCCAGCTTAACAAAATAAATATATAAATTTAATGAAATTATTAAATACACATGAACTTTAACTATGTTTTTGTTTGATTATTTTATAATAAAAGTCGAAACAAATTTGTTTAAAATTGATTTTAAATTGCACAATTCTTAAAACAAAAAAGACGATATTTTTTATTTTTTTCTCAGGAAATTTACGATTTTGACGCAAATTTATCTGGCAACACTGATTTTAATCAAAAACAAGAAAAGGATAAAAAAAATTTAATTTAAAAAAATATAACAATTGTTTTTTGTTTATTTTCATCACATAAATTATGCATTCATCATTTATATTCCTTCTATTTTTTTATTTATTTAAAAAAAATAGTATTTAAACATATATTCAAAATATCTACATTTTGTTTTTCTCGCCACCAATTTCAAATGTGACTTATTTTGACAGTTGTTGAAAAAAACTTTTCGCAAAATATTGTTATAGAAACACTTTTTCTCGCATCCTTCCAATAATTGCTGGAAAATTATTTAAATGACAGATAATTCTCGCAAAGAAAAGACACAGAAACACTTGTGTGAGAAAACCCATTTTTTGTTTCATTTCACACTATTTTCGTTGCAATTCACACGTTTCATGCGAAAAGTTTTACGATGTGCGAAATACAGAAACGGGCTACAGGTCTCTAGTACTAAGGCAGAAATGGGAAATATCCTTATTATCACGTTGACGATTGTCAACGATTGCTTAGACAAGATAACAAAAAAGCAGCACAGCGAAAACTAATTAACGTTTTGGTAATTTTACGGAGAAGCATAAGAAAGCGACCTTAATTAAAGGCACACAGGCATTTTAACGTTCAAGCATTGATGTCGGCTACTTGAACAAATGTCCACGATCGTACCAAAGTGTCAAATAGTTTAAAAATTTGTATGTCGAAATTTATGGAAGTTTAGTTAACTTTTTAAATCCTTAGCTTAACTTAAATCATATATTTTGTGCTGTCATAAAATTGCTTTAAACAAAAGAAAATCACTCGTAAGGAACTTTCATGTAGGGCAAATCGTTTTAATAAAACTAGTGTTTGTATGTTCATAATGGACTTTCGCTTCCATATAAAGACCTGCCCAGAAAATTGTTTACACTGTAACAGCCGTACCTAACCAAGAGCGGAAAGCGTTTTCCAGCTGTCAAAATTCTCATGCCTATACTATTTGAAAGAAGCATCCCTAAATGGCGCGGCGTCAACGCTTTGCAATTGAAAAATACGATTTTGACAGCAAGTTTAATAGTGAAGTTGGCCGCTATTGGCAATAAATAATGACAATTTAGATATTTTTAGTCAATCTAACAGTTTTTTCTCTACTTTTTATTTCTTTTATGTGGGTTTTATTAAACAATAAAGTTAACACTACTGTTTCTGTTACAACGGTGACGCTCTTGTTTAGGTATGACATATCGGCGTAGAAGCTAAGCGAAAGAAAACTTTCCGCCTTCCGCTCTTTTGTCAAGTGAAATTGAGAAATATTAAACTCTTGTTAAAATCTGGTTTGAGTAGGGGCCTAATGAACCCCAGCTAATACAATCCCGAAGTGAAAGTTACTGCGATAAATCTTACGAACATGTTTGTATGTGAAATTTCGTTAAAAAGTTTGTATTTTAAAAAAAATTTGTTAGAAATAATTGCAACGATTTAAAAAAAAATTTTGTTTATGCCAGAAATATGCTAATCTGCATTAAGAAATGTGAGTGCCTTTAAAAAGTTGCACAAACTTCTACAAACTGTCTTATCATCAAAAGTTTTAAACAAACAATAGGTTAATTGTTATACAAATTTTTTTTCCAAACATTTCACAACAAGTTAGAACGTAAAGTCGGTACAGGCCGAACATTTGCTACCCCTTATTACAGTATTTAGAAATATATATTCAAGAGTGTACGCTATATGGGACTCATAAGAACACATGCACCCGTTAGAACAAAATTATGTTATGAGGTTACGATTTATGTAAAAGTTCTTTGTGCCCAATATTATTTCCATATCGAGCCCTAATACCGAAAATGATGTAACCAACAACATTTTAGATGTTTGTTTTTTTTTTTTTTTTTTTTGATGAAAATCGATAATTTTTGATAATTTGCATCATCTCTAAAAATCTCATCTCTTTGGGTAGTACCGTTACGAAATAATAGCAAAAGCAATTTCAAACGAAAACCTAGACTTGAAGCAAAGATATTTAAAAAACACCTTCTCCTGCAAAATTGTATTTTTGTTGGTTACATCATTTATGCTATAAGGGCTCGCTCGATATCTTCATCCATATGAGGTTTGTTTGCCTTTAAGTGATTTTGGGATGAGGGTTTATATGGGGCCTGTGATTCATTTTGGGCCTACCAGCACAACATGTCATGATATAGTAGTTATTGTCAACGTTATCGTCGCCAATTTTTATGTCAATACCAATATTGATAAGGAAGTTATGGCGTTAAAAGCTATTTCCGGGTCTAGTATTAGTATGGGAGCTATGGTCAAATATGGACCGATTCCAATACAATTTGGTAAGTTAGATTGCAATAACATAAGTTTGGCACGTTAGCTTAAGGCCTAGTCACTAAGGTACCTATTGTGAACTAAATTCGATTTTCGACAGCAGACAGCAGCTGATCGAACGAATTTTCATTTGGTATTATGGCGCGCATTCGATAAAAATTTACTGTTGTGATTTTGTTTATTCACAGTAGTACATTTTCGATCAGTTGTCACTTAAAATTAAAAAATTTTGTTCACAAATTTAAAAAAATTAAATTAATAATTAATAAAGTTAAACGTGACCACGGCAGAATTATGGTTGTTTTCAAATAATTAAGTTTCAGTGGGGTTTCATCCCACTTTTTTACATGCTGAACTTTGATGTAAATCATTTGGCCAAAAAAGAATTTTGTTCCATAAGGAATATGAACGTTTCTAATTGCTGTTTACGACGTTGGATTTGCATAAAATGAACGAAACTGATAAAGAATATGGTATTCGGTATACTAACACAAAAAAAACTTTTCCTAGCATTTTTTTCGATTTGATAGCATTTGGGTAGCTCTATGTTTAGTGCAAAAGATGGATTTCATCGAGTTTAAGTTTTCATAATGATAGTCATAAACATGTGGTCACGAACGTACGCAAAATAGAAGTCAACTTTGGCTGACAGTAGTGAAATTTAAAAATCTGCACAATGGAACGGAATATTCAAAAGTGATTAATTTATTTTAAAAGTGTATTAAAGTAGGTCTCCTTCCTGTATTTACGAATGTACGATTTTTCCATGTGTTTTTTTTTATTGTTATCACCATGCGTTTTCCCATAAATATCTTAAAATTTCCTTAACAAAAAAACTTAATACTCCTTTTACAATTGATTGTAATGGAGAGATTGTGAAGAAAGAGTGCAAACATAGCATATTTTTTGCATGTAAAATAGGTATATAAAAATGTCTTTAAAAGTAGAAAATATAAAATTTTCCAGTTTCCAGCTCAATTTCCTCAAGTTAAACAGCTGAGATATGCAATGAAACCATTCTTTTATAAAATCATAGACTTTTTTAAAATAATAAACAATAAAAGACGATGATTATCTACATTTTATTTTTTCATCCTGGTAGACCATTCTGAGGAAATGCCCATATACATTTATGTATTACCTAATTCTTTAATAAAGAAATAAATACATAAAGTTTGGCCCAAATTTAATCTAAAGACTAACATAATTCGATGCTTTATGGGCACAAAGACTCTTCTCCGGAAAGAAGCTTGAATAGCGGCTAAGTGAAATTATGGACTTTTTTCACCACTTTCAATAGGCTTGCTCCTTGCAACAATTATAACTTGTGTTTATTGTTTCATCAAATCATCCTCAACATTTTCGATCTGTACTTTGAACATAAAGTGCACATGGACAGCCAGCTTGCCAGCCAGCCAGCAGAAATTGATTCTGAGTCGACCGGTATACATAAAGGTGGGCTTAATCAGGGCTGTCAGATATGGCGATTTCACGCCAAACGTGGCGATTTTGAAACGTGTTTGGCGATGGGATTTCCCATTTGGCGACTGGCGACTTTTGTGGCGATTTCTGATATAACTGGCGATTAACTTGGCTATTTTTACCATTTATATTATTTCGGCGATTTTGTTTAACATTTTGTTATTTTTATTATCATTACTAATATAAAAAAACTTGCAACTTTTTTCCACATGATTTTTGTTTTGTTATCAGTTTAAGTGAATTTTATATTCAGTCACTATTTAATTCTAATAATATGTATGCAGGTCAAAACTCCAGTAATGAAATCAGTGAGGCTGAAGAGTACGATCTTATAGACTTGTGTACTTAATTTTAGCTTTTTTAACTGAAAATGGCGATCGTATCCATTTTATGTTATTTAAAAAAAATTACAGAAACAAAACAAAATTTACTTTCGGCGAATATTTTGTATTTTTTCTCAGTTTTTGGCGATTTCTGACTCACATATTATACTAGCGTTTTTTATATGCAAAATTAAATTAAAAAAAAAATATACACAAAAACTGAACCAAATTGACGTTTGGCGATTTCTGACATCCGGTTTGGCGATAGAGCTCAAAAAAATCTGACAACCCTGGGCTAAATACCATTATTTTAAGGTGTTACAAGCATTACCACAAACGCATATCACCCTTTCGACTGTTGCGGCATAAAAATGCTGAGTAATTACCAGGGAAACCAGAAATATGCTCTAAAAAACCAAAAATTCCTCATTTAAAAACAAAAAATTCAACATTTGCATTGAAAAAAAAAACAATACCAAAATTATAATCGGTAAAGCCTAAATACCATAGTATTTACAGACCAATTCGTAACATATTTTTTGGGCGAATTAAATCTAAATGCCAACATAATTAGATGGCTTACGTACACAAATAGTCTAATTTGGAAAGAAGTTTTTATCGGAAATATATATTCTATTAAAGACCGATTCTCACCATTTACATAGACTTCGTCCTAAGTACAATTAAAATGTCTTTACCAAATTTGATCAAATTATGTACAAAATTGAACTTTGCGCACAAGGTTAACATGGACAGACAACCAGCCGGACGGAGGAATTGGTATCGTTAAATCACTTTAAAACGTGTTTCACAGCCGATCGGTGTACTGAGAGATTGATTCAGATTTCTATGTATTGCACACATCGCCAGAAACCTGCACATATCTGTTTCTAATTGCTTTTTCCTTAATTTTCGCTTTTATTACAAATTTGCAAATTTAAAATAACATTATCTTTAATGACAACCTGTTTTGTCTTTATTTTAGAGTAAAAATTAAATGTGGATTGCGAAATTAAAGCAACACGTTGGGTATACAGATAGATATTGAAAACAGAAAAGCCATCTGTGAACCAGAATTTCGAAAAAAAAACTTTTTTTTATTTGCTGCGAAAGGTTACAATAGGCATTTAAAAAATCGAATATGCATCAAAACTTAAAACTTAAAAAATGCTGCATAAAGGCTCTTTTAACTAAATTATGCAAAAATATGCTCCAAACGGTAAAATATGCCAAAATATGCACTAACAAATCAATGCCAAAATTCATAAAAAACTCTAAAACGGATAGACATATTATTTCTGCTTTCATTGGACGCACAAGGAAAAACATGCAATTGCATATTTGTGGTTTCCCTGGTAATTACGTACAGCATTGAATCTTCTAACAAAAACATAAAACAGGGTTTAAATTTTAAAACTTTTGAATTAAATTAAACAGAAAAAAAATTAAATAAAATTAAACGAAACGAAACGTAGGAAAATCAAAACAAACTCAAATATTTATATTGAAGTATATTAATCTACAGAGAACAATTGTTTATCTCCACGACTGTGTTTGTAATTGTGAACGACGGCAAACATAAATTGAATGTATCTGTAGTTTAGTACCCAATACCACTCACTATCTATCTGAGTCTGACGTTAATGATGGTGATGATGACGATGATCTTTTGCTTTAGAAAAACAAAAGAAAAGTAAAAACGACAACATCCAACGTATTTGTATCTCTTAGTTTTAATTCAAAAACTTTATTTATATGAAAAGTTTTCTTTGTACAACTTGTTTTCTGTAGCAGTTATTTTAGTTATACAACTTTTTTTTTGTTGTCTGCTGTGGATGTTTTTGTCATTAAATTTAAAATTTTATTTAATTTACTCTAGACATTTTGACTGAATTTAAATTTTCTATTGCGTTGTTAAAAATTAAAATTCATTTAGTTTTGCAAAAAAAAAAAATTAAAAAGATTAAACCACTATTTGTAAATTGTTAATATTTTCTAATATGAAAATAGTTTTAACCTCATAAATTTATAAAACACACGTGTTCTTGCGGTACAATTATTTTTATGGGTTTTTCATTCTTTTTTTTTTTGGAAATTTTATTAAATATTTAGCAACCACTTGACTAGTTAGATAATGTCTGTGGTTAACGAAAATATTTCGACATTTTAACTATCGCTATATAAATTAAGTTTGTAATAATTTTTTTGAAAACTTTATTAAATGGAATTTAAACAACATTTTATTTTTTCTGTTTATATTCATTACAGATTTGTTTGGCTATAATTAAATGTGAGTATAAAACACGTGGTTAAATTTATTTATTTTATTAGTTTAAAAATATATGATACAGAACAAATTGACGGGATAGTAAGTTCCTTTGGACGTCAGAAAAATTGGGATTAAATAAACTAGCCAACAAGGTTTTTGACTGGAACAACCAAATATCTTTCCTGCGGTAATTTGGTCGGCTGATTTGTAATCTGTAACTGTCGGGTTTTCGATACACAAACAAAATTTTAATTCAATCAACTATTTCAAATCAACGAATTTTCAAAAGTGAATGGCGTTATTTAAACGTCATTTGTTTTTTGTTGGTTCGGTGTCACCTATAAGAGTCCATCAATAGTCTCCGAGCATGCTTTTGTCTCAATATCCTTGATAAATTCTTTAAATTTTCATTAAATCTTGTTGAGCACGCTCCCCTTTTTCGCGCCCACTTTTTTGGAAAAAAATCTAAATACGAATGAAGAATATGAAAAACATTGTCGGTGTCCACGATTTGTCCAAGTTTCTGACTGCATATCGTTGGCTAAGAGTGTAAACCTGCTAAATCCATTTTTAACAGTATATGACAGTTTGATGCCGTTCGAAAAATTAAGGGACGCTGCATCGAATAAGAAATACATTTACTTTAATTTAGGACTAAATACAAGATTAGAAAATAAACCAAATATATATTGGTTTGCTTTTTGAGGTAGAAATAGAAAACATTAGAAGTTAAAGAACCCAGATTAGTTAAAGAACATGCTTCGTTTCTGCAGTCAAATTTTTTCCAAATTTGTAGACCAGTGATATTTTAAACATTTGTCAAACTGCTTTGAGTGGGAAAGCAGCTGGCGCATCATTGTCATTATTTCTAAAGGGTAATTAGGCCAACTTTGTTTGGCTGCCTTCGTTCGTTATATGTTTTCCACGCATTGTATTGACATTTACTAATCGTTTTAGCTTTTTTCATCACAGTGGAGAACAACAAAAACCTCATTTTAATGATTACAAGGAGCTTACTTTGATGGTTTCCGCTTCCTACATAAAAGTTTAGGTGTTGCGAGAGCTTGTAAAGGAGGCTTGACAGCCTTGAGCCGTAATTTATGAGGGATTTGCTGTTAAAAAGTTTATTGATAATTCGGAAATTTGTTTTAACAAAGTGCCTTAATACAAAACCCACTAAGCCATTTGGCTTGACAGCAGTATGGTATTGTCTGCTTTTAGAACGCGAGAGCAAAAGTAACTCATTTAACTTCCATTTAAATCAAAAACAAATTTTGAAAAATAAATTTTGATATTTTGTTTTAAATGTTAGTTAATCGAGTCACTTTTGCACTCGCGTTCTCAACACAAGGGTCTAATCACCGCATACTATATCGAGCAGAATTGATCGAAATTATTTATTTTGGTATCATGAAACTCGATATCGAATGAAATGTATTGAATTTGAAATATTAGCATTCGATATCGAGTAATTCAACGCTACATTTATTGAGTTTTCATTCGATACGTCAGTGTCTATCGTATGCAAAAAAATTCGATAGTTTATTCGATACGATAGCATCGAATGCGGTGATTAGACCCCAGGCAATTCGACTTTTTTAAGTTGTAAAGCATCAACGTTCATTGTTGTGAAGTTTGAATTCAGTTAGTTAATGTTCGAGAAAATCATCAGGGCAACAAAATTTTGTAAATTAAAAAACAAAACTAAGTATTGCTTAATATTTGATTATACGTTATTTTTTATCATGAAAGTTTTGATGAATAAAACAGTAACAGAGGGTTATTAAATAAAACAAAGTTGTGACTTTTTTAAAATTTTGTTGTTATGACCAGTGCTCGAAATTAAACAGAACATTATTTAGCGTTCAGCTCACACACTAAATAACGACATCTATTATTTAAGTGTTTGTGTAGACGAACACAACCCTTAATACCATTCGTAACTATTTTGAAGAAAGTGCCGAACATAATATAGTGTTCTGTTCTTCGTTAAAAAAACAGAACAATTGTAGTGATACTTTAGACAAACGTTATACTTTAATGTTCTATAATGTTTCGTTTTTATATTGATAAAGAAATGAACAAACAAAAAATTTTATCAACGACCGCAGCACAAACAGCTTGTGTGTGTATATGATTTGTTTGTGTAAAATTATTTTGCTGGCTTTTTGTTTTTTTTTCGTATGTGTATTTTGATTTTGTAAAAAATGTTTGGTTTTTTTACCAGCCAAAAGAGACGAACATTAATGAGCTGTCTTCAACAAAATTCAACCTTAACAAATTCATGCGCGGTGTAAATCGAATGGATCGGAATGTATCCGATTATAGAATAGCATGCAGAGGAAGAAATTGGTGGCAATTAATCGTTTCGTGGCTGATAGTGGAAAAGAACTCCTTAATGTATCACACTCCTAAATGAATCTAGTATATTGGCAAATTTGGAGAAAAGCCACAATTTCCATGTTACCAATGAACAGAAATATGAGGGAACAGCCTATCACAGTACAAGCGACATTATGATTTGATGGTTGTGGACACTATGTTGCACTAATTGAAAATAAAAGACGTTGTGCTTAAAAATTCTGAAATTCAAATGCTCGTACAGCATCTGTCAACTGCGTTAAATGTTTTCTATGATACCGTACATAACCTACACAATACGATTTATTTTTTAAAAATTTCAAAAATATCTTACAAATGCAAATGAAAAATAAATAATTATTTGAATACAAATTTTTTATAAATAAAACAATCCATGTTGTTTCCGTCTAGCCATATGGACACACAAAGTTTTTTTTCATTACTCTGAACTTTATAACATAAATTATGTCAACCAGAAGAAAATTCTTATTAAGAAAGTTCTAGGACAATTCGGGTTAAAGTATATTTTCCTTAAAAAGATCAGTTAAAGACATTTTCTAAATTGCTCGCAAAATTTTGCTTTTGCACGTTGGGGCAGGTATATGGGGGTTCTTGGCAACAATTCAATTTTCAAATTTGCCATTTTTAAAAATTTGGTTAATTCAAAAAAATATATAGACAAAATATTATAGTGTCAAGTCTAAAGCTTATAATCAGGGAAACCAAAAATATACAATTGCATGTTTTTCCTTGTGCGGCCAATTATGTAAAATATTTATCCGGTTTAGAGATTTTAAGAAATTTTGGCATCGATTTGTTGTTGCATATTTCACTGTTTTGTGCATTTTTTGCATTAGTTAGTTATTTGTCTTTTTGAGGCATATCTTGATACATCTTAATTTTTTTTAGATGCCTACAAGAGCTTTCGCAACAAATAACAAAAAAAAATTTTTTTTTAACCCTGCTGTTAGGTTAAGCCCATTTGGTCCAATTTTTAAATGGTTTCCTTTTTAATTTTTTAACGGTGATATATACTGACTTAGTTTTTTAGCTCACTTGGTCTTTTTATAAATCAACGTTTTTTACAAAAATTCAAGGTTCTAACTTAAAACAGTTCTGAGAAAAATATAAATTTACTAATCTTAGGTTAAGGGACCATTTGGTCCCTAGTATATTTTCTTTGGTTTTCCTAGATTTTTTACATTTATTTAAAAAAAAAAAATAGGTATTTATAAGTTTAATTTATAATAATCGTCATAGCATGATAAGAAAAATGTTTTTCGGTTCGTTTTGCAAATAAACTTGCTGCAAATGGAGCATTTTATATCAGGCTTAGACTTACAGCAACTACAAATTCCTAACTTTCGAGCCCCTGAATTAGAAGTATTATTATAAAAAAAGGCCACTGGAACTATCAGACGCGGATTCAGGGGGGGGGGGGGGACAAGGAAATTCCTTTGGCTTTGAAGAGGCTTCAAAAGATATTGATGACGTTGATGTGTCAATTGATGCGAAGGCACTATCATCAATAGTTGTAAAAGCTTTGACAAATTGTGGTCTTGACCTAAAAAATTGTGTAGGAGATGCAACAGATGGGTGTCCTCTGATGTCAGCAGAAAATGGAGCTGTTCAAAATTTCTGGAAAAGCGAAAAATGCGAAACAAACGCCTTGCTATTCCCATAAATCGAACAACTCAATTTCTAAAATCAATAAAGTGCCATTAATACAAAAAGTTGTATCACTGGTTAAAGAAACGACAAAATTTTTTAAATATAATCCTCCCAAGCGAAAACAAAAATATCTGAGTGGAAAGGGAGTATCTCAACCTTTATATTAAGGAACTCTATTAGTACTTTTGAATTTATTTGCGAAATATACATATTAAGTGTGATACTTATTGTAACACAGCCACTTAGTATCATTTTACAAAAGCAAGATATAGATCTTCAAAAAGGATCAAGCCTTATCAAAATTTAAATCATGTGCCGTGAAGAAAAAAGAAAAAAAGCCGAAGAACAATTTAAAGCGATTTTTGAAAAAATTAAACTTATTTGCGTTCAAATCGAGGTTCCAATCGAAAAGACAAGATTTGAACGAAATAATCACATCCCAAATGTTGAAGATTACTACTGAGTTGTATGTTACATTCCTCTTATTGAATTTATTTTAGAAGATCTCAATACACTTTTCCCAATAGATATCCTAAATGTATTGAACATACCTAAACTTCTACCTCAAAGTGTAATCAAGTCATATACAGATAAGAAAATACCTAAAATTTTGTAATTAAATGTTAAAATTGGATAGCAAGGAGAAAAATTGAAATTCAAAACTTTATCGCGTTTGGTGCGAAAACTTTCTTCACGACGGCGAAAAAGTAATACATCATTTCTTTATATTTTTTCACGGTCTATACGGCTATGCGATGAGAATATTCGCAAAAATTGAAAAAAGTACTCACCCTAATACACATATTGTTTTTAATAAACTTTTAAAAACAAATTTTTTACTTTTTTTTATCATACAAAATTAATAAGAAATTGTTATAAATATTGAGTAAAATTTAAATGCGACCGTATCAGAAGTGCGTTAAGTGAGCAAATCACAACTTACTAAACTAAAATAACAACAAAACAAAGGCCCATCCATTAGGTTTGCGCAAAAGTCAGGTGTTTATTCCTTAAAGATGCCAAAAGTTGTTTACATTTTGCTTATACATGTACATTTTTGTTTACGTTAATGTTGTATGTAGTAGTAATATAAATTGAGTTAGCTAAATTGTGTATATGTGAGCAGAAAGATTATTATGTCAATAAACCGAATCTTGAATCAATAAAAAAGATATATCTGAATTCGGTATAACAGAGCTTTTTGGTTTTTTTAATATTTGGCTATACACGGGCTGTGTTGTTAAGTATAGTCATCCGGATTCATGTAGTATTCAATAAGGATATATCGTTTTAAAATAAGGAGTCAACAACAAATGCGTCTTTATAACGACAGGATCTTGTTTTCTGAGAGGACCGCACCGCCGCCCGACTGCTAGCTAGCTCAGTAATGGCTCTAGTAGTCCTAGTCGTGGTTAGTTCATTAGTAAGGTGTAACTTTTTTACATAATAGTCGAAGGTTATTGCTTCGTGTCCATTACATACTCAACACATTATTTGTAGCCGAACTTTTTACTGGGTCTTTGCATGGTGATTTGCCAGAGTCCTCAAAGAAAAAATTTCGAATATACTTGATAAGTATGATAGCAAGTTTTACAATTATCCCTATCAGAAGTTCTAGACGTCTTAACAACCCGCTTTACTAATTGTTTTTTTTTTTTCTAACAAATCAATTTTCAGGAGTTTCAGGAGAAAATTAAAAAAAACCCAAAAAAAAAAATACCAAAAGTAATTTAAAATTTGAGCAAAAACCCTAAATTTTGTTATCAGAATCTATAATTATAATTATAATTATAATTTATAAATGATGAGCTTTTAATGTGACTTATAGATATTTTTTCTTAAAATTTCACAGTCCGATTTCAGAAAAGCTGCAATGGTGAACGGTTTATAAGATTCATCAAAGCCAAATAAAGAAACTTTATTGGATTCTTAAAAAAAGTATAAAATATAAATATGCTTTCGTTGCTAAGCCGTTTTATTGTTTCTTAGCGTTAAAAAAAGGAAGAGCAAAGATACCATTTTAACCTATACGACTACTCTTTAGCTCATCCGAAACACATATGCATATATTTTTACAAAGGTAGCAAATGTAATGTAAGCATTTAATTGCCCTTTTGGGACATCTAGAAAGTCTTCGCAAGTAGGTTCCCATTTTCTAGAAAGTTGCTTGAATTAAAAGAATTTTTTATTTAAAATGAACTAAATCCGATTTTTAAACCAATAATTTCGTAAAAATCTTTTCTTATTTCAGATTTTTATTTACATACATTCTACTAGAAATATGCAGATTTGTATTCCTAACATCTATATATAAATCGGCTAATGCCGATTTGATTTGAACAAAATATACACCATTTGAGAGGTATTTTCTCAAAGAAGTGCACAGTGTATATTTTATTAAAATCTGTTCAATAATTTCAGAGTTATAAGTGTTTAAAATTGCTACTAACACAAATGCAAAATAAATAAATAAAAATTTTTTTTCAATTATCAAATAACAAAAAATTAGGGTGATCGATTATTCGACATTTTTCAGAAACCGGTTTTCGAATATTTCGACTATATAAATCTTATGTATAAATCAGGCCAGGCAAAACAGCTTAGAACGCTTTCTTGCTTTGTTTGTCATCCGAACCTCTATGGGGAGAAAAAAAGGGGAAATACGGGAAACTAAATTTCTTTCTTTTACTTTTCTGTGCTTCATGTGCTAATTTTTAAATTTTCTATAATATTGAACTCAGAAACATAATATTATAGGTGTAGGGTCTTGAGTGGGTGATAACCTATAAGATAAAAAATGCTGGTATTTTTTGTTTTTCATCTGAAACTTTTTTGAATTTTCGTTAATATTCGACCTATAAAGATAAAATTATACATTAAACTGGGTGAAGAAGAAAATGTAAGGGGAGCTTTTTGATAATTTTTCGTTCAACAGCTGGTACTTTGATTAATTTTCGTTAATATTAGACATAAAGGAGACTTTTTGATACTTGTTTGTTTTTCAGTTGGTATTTTTTATATTGAACTTACAAAATTAAATTAACTCACGTAGAAGATAAAATATGAAGCGGAGGTTGGTCCCTCGCTAAATCGATCCACTTCGAAGAAAAAAATAAATGCTCGAAACAAATAAACTCATATATACTTAGATGAATTATTTTTTCTTCATATTTACAAAAAAAAATTATGGTCGAATTTTGTTTGAAAGATCTCTCTTCGTCAAGACATTAATTTAAAATTTGTAAAAAATGGAATAATTTACAAACGATTTAAGATCATTTTCGTTATGTTATAATGTATTTCGCAAAAGGTTAACTGAATATATCAATCGAAATAATTAATAATCTACCTTATTCCGGTTGTCCTTATCGTCATCGACAATGTCGTTTTTTGTAATAGATTAAAGTGACACACAGCCTGTGTTCTCGAATGTTCTACAAAAAACGACACTGTCGATGATGGCATCGACAACCGGAATAAGGCTGAATATATCATATATATGTTCAACCGTTGATTTGGATCTATCAGGCATGTTCTGAAATCACGGTGGTTTTAAATCGCGAACGATTTTGAAATCACCCGAGAAATATTTTGTTGTTCTGAAAATCACGAAATTTGTAATTTTTAGTCGTGATTTTCATTGTTCTAAACTACGAGAAAACAACTGTGCGCTTCTTTTTAAAATGTTGCCATTCATTAAGTACGTATGGCTGCCATTTTCTTTTATTTTTTAACCTTCGTATATTAAAATTTGACCAATCAAACATCATAATTATCGTATACTTTTATTTTCTTTTAACGAATTAATTGAATTTTTATTTTTAATGTTTAATTTAATTGAAGAAATAAGTCATATGCTACACGACTTTAAGACTTCTTTGCTCTGGAAACCGCAGACAAAAAGTAAATCACGAAAAATGTAAACAAAACTAAAACAGCGGCTTTCTAAATTTGTAAATTTAAAGGTCCTCCCGTGTAAAATAATTAATTTTAATGCAAAAACAAATAAAGGACCGATCATTTAATGTGTATGTGATAATTTTATTAAAGATTTAAAAAAAATGCTTAAAAAACTTAAAGTGATTTGAAATCGTCATGCTGTAAGCTACCCGGTTTAAATCAGTGTTCGAAAACAAACAGTACATTATTTAGCGTTCGGCTCACACACCGAAGAACGATATCTATTTTTTTAGTGTTTGTGTAAACATACACAAACCTTAATACCGTTCGTAACTATTTTCAAGGAAAAAAAAACAGAACAATTGTAGTGATACTGTAGAAAAACATTATATTTTAATGTTCTATAATGTTTTTTTCGTGTGTGTATTTTGTTTTTGTAAAAAATGTTTGGTTTTTTTTTATCAGCAAAAAGCGACGAACATTAACGAGCCGAACCGAACACATTGAAGTTCGTGGATTTTCAAAAAAACCCGAACGGAATTTAATGTTCTCATCATTTGTTGAGTATGATGAAAACAGCATTATTTTTGTGTTCGAAAGATGACAAACAGGAAAACGTTATTTTTTTTAATGAATTTCTACACAAACACTATTAGCGTTTGTGTTTTCCACAAATCTACCGAACCGAACATTAAAGAACGATATTTAGTGTTCATTTTCGAACACTGGTTTAAATCACGAGATTTCAATTCAATTTTTCTGGGCAGAACATCTTTTTAGTGATTTCAAATCACTTTAAGAAAAAGAGATTTTCGGAACATGCCTGTATATGGGCATTTCCATTTTGACGTGTCGTGATATTCGTACCACAAAATGTAAAAAAATTAACTGAAGAAGTCAAATTTGTAAAAAGGTTTTTATATATATAAAGTTATGAAGTAGCACTATATTCAGAAAAAAAATTACAGCAATCGACAGTAAGGATTTGCAGACATAAGCAAAAATATGCGCTGGCGAAGTGGATTTTGACTTGCATTACAAAACTTAATAAGACTGCGAATGGAGCAAGACGTTTTGAATAAAACCTTTTTAGTAAGCTTTGGACTTATAAAGATTTATTTTTCAAGCTATTAGAATTAAAAATATTTGCTCGTTTAAAGGCACATATGGGCATTTTGAGCGAAACGTCTACTTTTTTTAATGTAACGCCAGAATGCAAATAAGGTTGTATTTTAGGACCATGTTGTTCAACCGCTATCCCTTTTGTTACTAAATGTAGAGCTAGTTGCGCTCTACACCACAATATGAAATAAGTAAACTATACATATGTATACAATTTTTTGAGAAATAATTTAAATTATTTATGGCGTTACGTTACAAAAAGTAGACTTTTCGCTGGAATTGCCCATATACACTTTTTTCGTATTTATTTTATTTTTTTTTTTATTTTTTTGTCATTATTTTTTATTGAATCTTCATATATTAAATATGAACTAACAATAATTAATCAAATCTTAACCTAATACGTTGTTTTATGTCCTACCAGTGCCAGACAAAATTTTCTACATCACGGGTTCTGTTCACTTATATATTTCGCTCATAAATAAACTTATGTTTATCGCTCATCTAATTGGGTAAGTGCTGCAGTGTCTCTTCTTCTTAAGCGAGTGTGGCCGCCATGATTTAAAATATTTCGAGCTAGTGGATTTGGGTGTTGTTCAAGCCTTTTTAAATATTTTATTGCATATTTTGTAATCATAATTTTAACTAATGGCACATTGGGATCCTTATGAATGTTTGAGTTTTTAACATACCAGGGAGCTGCTGTGATTATTCGAAGAAGTTTATTTTGGTGCCTTTGAATTTTGTCGATATTAGAGGCCGAGGCAGTGCCCCATAGTTGAATGCCGTAGCACCAGATAGGCTTTAAGATAGAGTTGTAATGTAGAAGCTTGCAATCGAGACTAAGGACAGAATTTCTTTTTAATTTTAAAAAATTCAAAAAAAAAACAAAAAAATTTTTTTTTTAAAGATTGATCAAATAGCTATCTAAGCTGCTTGGGACAAATTTTGCTAACCCCAATTGGTAATAAGTTACATGGATGTGAAAGAACACCTATATGGCCAAAATTTCAAACTTTGACCCCCCCAAACTCAGAAACTTTTTGACCGATCTTGTTGAAAATTTGTGTCTAAACTACTATTCAATAGGACTAACGTTGGTGCAAATTTCATCCAAATCGAAAGACATCGATTTCAAAATTAGTTCACTTGACATTAAATCCCTCTTTTATATATATAAAACGTATATAAAATGTTTGGAATTTTGTTGTTATTTTCTTAATTATTTTCTTAAATATTAATTTTAGCAAAAAACTTTCTTCGAGGCTAATGTTGTTGACTAGAAGAGCTAAAATATTGCCATATACCTTGTTCTTGTAAAATGTTGTTTTTAAGAGATAGTCATATGCAAACAAATTACATTTGAATAAATGGCTTGATGGCAAACTTTGAGGGTCGGACGCCCCCCCTAAAACACAACTTATCGCTACGAAATTTTTTTGTATTTTTTTTTACATAAAACTGAACCGATTTGGGGGGGGAGAATATAAGAAATCAAAAAAAAGAAAATAACGGCCACCCTAATGCACATATGTACATATGTATGTATACTTGTTAAAATTATGTATTTACGCATTGTACTTTATTGCCAAATTTCACCTAAAATTTAGATTTATTATAATTTGAACAATTGTAAGTTTTTTAGTCGTCCCTTAGCTGCTGCTTAATAAACAAGTATTTTGTATTTTGTATTTTGGAAAAATTATTGGTTGCTGTTTTATTTTGCATCTTCTTGCAAAAACTATTGCGAGAACAAATCATTGGTGACCCCGACGTGATATAAATTTTTGTTAAAAAATATCAATTTGGGTATTAATTTTGCGTGTCAATATCAATTCGGATATTGACAAATATTTTTGCTCAACATTCAATTATAGTATTGAATAATTCGCAATCTTGTTCGTGAAAAATGGCAACCAACAATAAGGAGAAGTCTTCAGAGTCATTGGATTTAGCGCCTTTTCGGTCAAAAATTGTAGTCCTTTTGAAGCAGTTGCAGGACTTAAATCAAATTCTATCAACAGCCCAACTAGAGCAATACGACGAAGCGGAGCTATCAGTTCGCCTTGAATATATTGAAGAAATCAACAAAAACTTTGGAAAGGCCCTAGAAGTAATAGAAGAAAATGAATGTAGTGGTTCGGTAAACAACGATCGCATGATGTTTACTTCATTATACTTTGATGTGAAGGCAAAATTAACGCGCCAAATTGCTGTCTTTCGCAAAATGGAGGCTAATCAACGTTCGTCAACTATGCGCCAATTTTCTCTTGATGAATCGCCATCTCATATAATGCCCCGGCGAACAAAAGTGCCTGAAATACAGCTTCCTAAATTTTGTGGCTCATACTCAGAATGGCCAAATTTTATTTCGTTATTTTCAACCGTCATAAATGATAACGTGGATTTAAGCACCCTTGAAAAATTTCATTACCTACGTGCGAGTTTAGAAAATGTTGCCCTTGATACAATTGCTTCATTAGAATTAAATGAAGCAAACTACCAAGAAGCCTTGACGTTGTTAAGAAATCGTTTTGACAACAAAGTTTTAAATTTTCAAACGCACATAAAAGAAATGTTTGCTCTAAGTTGCGTGGAAAATGGTTCTGCAGCAGGGCTACGTCGATTGAGCGATAATATGAATGCACATTTGCGTGCTATTCAAACAATTGGTGATCAGCAGCAATTGGTCGATGGGCTCTTAATTCATTTGGTGTCAGCGAAGCTGGACTCAAAATCGCTTATAAAATGGGAAGAAAATTTACCTGTGAGTGAGTTACCTACTTGGACCTCAATGGCAGCATTTTTGGAAAAACGATGTCGAATGGCTGAAAATGTTGAGAGCTCAGCGGCAAGTAAAACCACAAGGCAACCTAGTTTAAAAAAATCTAATAATCGCCACGTTCATGTTTCGGTGGCAACTTCTGCTAAATTATGCCACTTTTGCGATTCTACAGATCATTTTATTAATTCTTGTTCGCGCTTTTTAAATTTGTCGCCCCAACTTCGCTTTAAGGAGGCAAAAAAAAATTAAACTGTGCTTAAACTGCTTAAAAAAGGGACACATGTTAAAAAATTGTGCTTCAGGTTGTTGCCGTCAGTGTTCCCTAAAACACCACACATTGCTCCACATGGACAATGCCCCCGTAGAACAACCCGCAACTGATTCTAGCTCTTCGCAGACAGTGCTTGTAGCGTCTGGTGATCCGGTGCCTTCTGCAGGTGTCTTGCTAGCCACAGCCGTTATTATGGTAAAAAATAAATTCGGATCTTATGTACCTTGTCGCACAATACTAGATTCGGCATCGCAGCTTAATTTAATTACAAATCGTTTTGTTAATTATTTAAGTCTAAAATGCAATCAAAGCTATGCAACTATTTCAGGAATAGGCGAGGTCACAATCGAAAAAGCTGTCGACCTTGCAATCAAGGCAAAGTATGAAGAATTTTCAACGTTTTTAAAAGCTATGGTAGTTCCCAGTATTACAGATTATTAGCCCAGTATAAATACCAATACATCAGAATGGAAAATACCCAAAAATATACAGCTCGCAGATCCGTTGTTTGATAAATGTGGTCGTATTGATATTTTAATTGGGGCAGAGTTGTTTTTTGATTTAATGTCAGTTGGACAAATAAAATTAGCCGAAAATTTGCCCGTGCTACAAAAAACATTACTGGGCTGGGTAGTTGCTGGTGGTAGTTCTCGTGCTCAACATTCGTGGTCCTTGGCAGTTTCTACTAGTATAAACCAGGAAGATCAATTGTGCTCTATACTAAAAGACTTTTGGGAAGTAGAAAATAATTTTGGCTGCAGCGATTTATTTACTAAAGAGGAAATTTTTTGTGAAAATCATTTTCTAAAAAATACCATTCGTCTTGATTCTGGTTCGTTTTCTGTTCGCTTGCCTGAAAGGGAAGGACGAGGTACGCATCTGCTTGGTGACTCGTATGAACGTGCCTTACAACGTTTTAAAGGTTTGGAAAAAAAATTGGAAAATCATCCGGAGGTCAAAGCGCATTATGCAGAATTTATGAGTGAGTACATTTCTTTAAATCATATGTCATTAGTTTCATCACAGGCTGCCCAGAAGAAATATTTTCTACCACATCATTGCGTGCACAAACTTGATAGCACAACAACTAAATTAAGAGTTGTTTTTGATGGCTCAGGATAAACTTCAACTGGTTTTTCTCTAAACGACATATTGTGTGCTGGCCCAACCATACAACCCAAGCTTTTTAATACACTCCTGCGCTACCGCTGCTTCAAGGTTGCCCTTAGTGGGGATATTTGCAAAATGTACAGGTGTTTACGAGTTTCATATCCAGATAATTACCTGCAATGCATTTTGTGGAGAGAAAACGAGAAGAATGAAATAAAAATTTATAAGCTAGATACAGTCACGTATGGTACAAAGCCCGCAGCATTCCTAGCAATTCGTTCAATGCACAAGTTAGCAAGCGAAGAGGAAAATAATTTCCCGATTGGTGCAAAAATTATTAGGCGTGACTTCTACGTGGACGATATGCTATCTGATGGCGATTCTGTTGAAGAAGTTCTGCAAATAAGGCAACAAGTTACGGAATTACTACAGCGCGCAAATTTTGTTATAAGAAAGTGGTGCTCAAATAGTGCCGCAGTTTTTAATGGTCTGGCCCCAGAGCAGCGTGAGACATTTTCAAAATTCAACGATGGCACAGATGTCACAAAGACGCTTGGGTTAATTTGGGAGCCTAATGGTGATAATTTTATTTTTTCGTTTAATCCGTTTAATAACTGTAAAGCAGTGACAAAACGTGCTATTCTCTCTTCGATTGCTCGTGTCTACGACCCTCTCGGTTTAATTGGCCCAGTTATAACAAAAGCAAAAATTTTTATGCAACAGTTATGGAAGTTACAGCTACAGTGGGATGAAAGCCTTCCCCAATCACTACATACTTCATGGCTCAAATATATCGCTCAATTTAATTCCATTGCTCAATTCAAGCTTCCTCGGTGTGTTTTGACACCAAATTCAAAGCTGCAAATTCACGCATTTTGTGACGCCAGTTTGGCCGCTTATGGTGCATGCGTGTATATAAGATCTGAGTCTAAAGGTGTTATAAAATCATCGCTATTATGTTCTAAATCTAGAGTATCTCCCCTAAAGTGTTTAACGGTTCCAAAGCTTGAGCTTGCTGCAGCTTATCTTTTAGCAGAACTTGTTGACGTTGTTGTTAAAACTCTACCGTTTAATTGTGACGTACATTGCTGGTCAGATTCTATGGTGGTACTCTCGTGGCTTAAAGAGCAGCCTTCAAATTTCACAGTTTTCGTATCGAACCGGGTTTCTCGCATACAAGCAATCACAAAAAAGATGGAATGGCACTATGTTCCAACCAACTTAAACCCAGCTGACATTCTCTCAAGGGGTGCATCGCCTACCGAATTGCTACAATCAACCTTGTGGAACAATGGTCCAATATTTTTGTGTTGTGAAACTTCCAAGTGGCCAGCCAACACAACATTTTTAGCTGAGCTACCTGAGCGCCGTCGAAATGTATTGACAATGGCTTTGTTGTCCGACTTATCAATGCAGTGTAAGTACCATAATTCCTTTTGCAAAATGCAACGAATTTTTGCATACGTTTTTAAATTTGCATACCCTAAATTAAGAAACAAAAATGAGGTATTAACTTCAAATGACATCAAGGCCGGAACACATCTATTAATTAAAAACATACAATTAACTCATTTTGCTGCTGAGTATAAGTATTTAAATGAAAACAAAAACATACCTGCATCAAGCCCGCTTCGTTCCCTGATGCCTATAATTGACTCTTTTGGCTTAATTCGTGTGGGTGGTCGTCTACAAAACTCAGCTCTTGATTTTGATGCCCAGCATCCTATTATTTTGCCTAAAAATCATCCGTTTACTTCGTCTCTTGTTATGCATTTTCATGAAAAATTGTTGCATGCTGGCCCACAAGTTTTATTAGCTTCAATAAGGCAGCAGTATTGGCCAATTGGTGGTCGTAAATTAATAAGTTCTATAATCTTAAAATATTTACGTTGTTTCAGAATGAAGCCAATATTGAGTCAACATGTTATGGGCAATTTGCCTGCCGATCGAGTCAGGCCAAGTAAAACCTTTTGCACAACTGGAGTGGATTTTTGCCGACCATTTTACTACAAATCTGAAGTGAGAAATCGCCCTCCTGTCAAGTGTTACATTTCAATTTTCGTATGTTTTTCAACAAAGGCTACACACTTGGAAGTAGTTCAAGATTTATCCACATCATCGTTTTTGTCAGCCCTTCGTCGATTCATCGCCATCAGAGGCATACCTAAAACAATTTGGTCCGATAATGCAACAAACTTTGTGGGAGCTAAAAATGAGCTAGCGGATTTAAAGCGATTGTTTTTAAGTGAATCACACCAGAAGCAAATACACGAGCTGTGCCTTGAAGACGGAATAGAATGGAAATTTATCCCGCCTAGGTCGCCACATTTTGGAGGATTGTGGGAGGCGGCAGTAAAATCTGCTAAGCTGCACTTCTATCGCACAGTAGGGCTTAATACGTTAACATTTGATGAGCTACGCACTTTAGTTTGCCAAATCTCAGCAATTTTAAATTCCCGCCCGCTGTCTCCCATTTCTGAAAATTGTAACGACCTTGATGTACTGACACCAGGGCACTTTTTAGTGGGTGGTCCTTTAGTTTCTATAGTTGAGCCTAATATCACCGATATGGACATTAGCCGGCTTAGCAGATGGCAAAGAGTTACCCAACTATATTAAACATTTTGGAAGAAATGGAGTTATTCGTATCTTTCTCTTTTGCAAGAGCGTAATAAGTGGCGTGAAAAAGGTGAAAATATAATTTGTGGCTCAATGGTAATTTTGAAAGATGAAAATCAGCCACCACTAAAGTGGAAAATAGGTCGCGTTTCTGATTTAATACTTGGTGACGACGGTGTGGCTCGCGTTGCTGTTATTCGCACAAATAGTGGTTTATTCAAGCGTGCAGTTTCCAAAGTGGCAGTTCTACCAGTGGAATAGGTTGAAAGCCGTAGCCTTCCAACGGGGGGAGGATGTTGGCGGCAGCTTAGGCCTTGGTGTAATCAACAAAATTCTTTAGATTTTTTATTTACTTAGTTATTAAAAACCGTAAAATTCTTTTAAGTAAATCATAAAGTACATAAATATTTTATTTTGTTGCTCTTGTTTTGTAATTTCTCATTTATAATTATACAAACATACATACATACGTACATTCATGCTTACTAATGTGCATATTAATAATTCTCTTATACAAGAACGCTCACTAGTAGGATCGCATCAAGTGGAGTTATTTTTTGTTAATATCAAGGCCACTGCAGTATGTATATGCACATATGTACATATGTATGTATACTTGTTATAATTATGTATTTACGCATTGTACTTTATTGCCAAATTTCACCTAAAATTTAGATTTATTATAATTTGAACAATTGTAAGTTTTTTAGTCGTCCCTTAGCTGCTGCTTAATAAACAAGTATTTTGTATTTTGTATTTTGGAAAAATTATTGGTTGCTGTTTTATTTTGCATCTTCTTGCAAAAACTATTGCGAGAACAAATCAATGGCATTTCCACGTTAATCGCCGATCCAGATGTATACCGAGATATTTTACATGCGAATGTTGAGGAATTATTTGATTATTGATTGTAATAGGGGGGCAAGATTCCCGGCGCAAAGTGAATGTTATATGTACGCATTTTTGCTCATTGACCATTATCCTCCATTGCCATAACCATATTTCTAGTTGAAATATATGATGCTGTAAGTAACGCGATGCTTCATAACGATTTTCGTGGAGGCTTAGAAAAGCTGTATCGTCTGCAAATGTTGAAGTTTGTGTATAGTTGCTTGTTGGCATGTCCGAAGTATAAATTAAGTATAATAGGGGGCCCAGGATGCTGCCTTGTGGGACTCCAGCGGCAATGGGCAGAGGTGAACTTAAGAAATTTCCTTCTTTATTAATAAATTGACGACCGACTAAGTAGCTTTCTAGCAGCTTGTGTGTGTTTGCTGGAAAATTTTGCTTCAATTTATGTAATAAGCCTTCATGCTAGACTTTATCAAAAGCTTGCGAAACATCGATGAAGAGTGCTGAGCAATATTTCTTTTCTTCAAATGCTTTTCTTATGAAATTTACTATTCGATGAGTCTGTTCGATTGTGCTGTGTTTTCTTCTAAATCCGAACTGATGGTTTGGAATACATCTATTTACACTTAAAATCGGTGTTAATTTTGAAACTAATAATTTCTCAAACAGCTTTGACATATTTGATAATAACCTAATAGGCCTATAAGACTCAAATTTTGTATGATCTTTACCTGGCTTTGGTATCATGGTAACTAAGGAAACCTTCCATTTTTGAGGATAGTATTCAAGGCGTAAAATAGCATTAAAAATAAAAAGAATAATTTTCTTTGCTATGCGAGGTAGCTCCAAAAGCATTTTATTACTGATTTTATCAATAACAGGTGCCTTCTTAGTGTTTAAGTCACAAATAGCCTTTTCGATTTCTCTTAGCTCAAATCTGAGGGGAATAGCTGCTCTAGCAGCAACAGGTGGTAACTCGACCGCAATATTGTGAAATATATTTGGTGTAAAAACGTTTTTCAAGTGACTAACAAACAGATTTCCTTTTTCAATATCGTTTCTTGCCCAATTACCATTCAAGTTTCTTAATGGTGGCTTAGATATAACTGGCCTTTTTAGATTTCTAGCTGCACGCCATAATGAGTAGTCAGATTGTGGAGTTGCATCTAGTTCCTTAAAATATTTTTCTAAAGAAGCCGTTTTCTGATTCTGCAGTAACTTTCTTAGCTTTTTTGTGCACTCTTTTAATAAAATCTTAAGTTGCGGGATCTGTAAAGTTGCCACTCTCTTCGAACTCTCCTTTTTTCAGTCAAGAGCCGCTCGACATCTGAAGAATATATTTTATTATTTTTAGTTTTTTTTGGGGGTATCGCTGGAATGTTGAACAGCTAGTTTCAGAAAACTGTCAAAATTGTCAATAGAGCGATCTACATATTCCGGTGTACTGAGCGGAATATTTTCTGTGCAATGGGTACTGAGATATTTTTTATATTTTAACCAATAATTTTCCTAGCTGTCGTCGCTATGTAACCAGTCGGAGGTACAATTCTATTGGGGTTCATTATAGTAACAATTGTAGGTGTGTGGTCGGTAGATAATTCTAGGGAGGCTTCAACATGAATCGTTTCTATGGGAATGTTTTTAACCACGCCGAAATCGATGACATCTGGTATTTTTTGATGATCATTGGGCCAATATGTTGGTTGTCCGCTCGCTACCACATTTAAATCCATTTTAGAAATTGTGTTAAATAAAACACGACCCTTTGGTGTTATAAGTCGCGACCCCCAGAAGGTATGTTCAGCGTTATAATCGCCAGCGGCTAGGAAACACGGTCCTAATGATTTAAAATATTTATAATATTGATCCTCCGATATTGAAAATCTAGGCGGGGAGTATAACGATGAAATTACTAGGATTCTATTTAATTCCTTTATTTTGTTATTGTTATAAATTTGGGGCTGTTTAATTAGTTGGGTTATAATGATATACTCAATTATAAGGAAACTATGAAAAATGTAAACACCTTTGAATATCACTTATAATATATATTTGGCCATTGAAGGCTTTTTTATTACACAATTTAATAAATAAATAAAAAATAAAAATAAATAAAACATCAGGAATGTGATTGATTTCTTAGACCTTTTTCTCTAATTTCCTGTTTATATTCTTTAAAATTTTTTTATTGAAAATTTTATTTGAAGTGTGTTTTTAAGAAGATATTAAGACCATTATAAAATCGCTCAATATTCATCACAACTTTTAAAACGATTTTTATTAAAAAAAATTCTCTGTTTTATAAAAACCGCTTTCAAAAATCTAATTTTTCCTCATATTTTTTAAGCTTCAGAATTTATTTTTTTTAATTTACTCTTACAAACATGAGTTTTTTTTCTCATTAACTTTGAACAACTTTAAAATGTTGCTCCCTTAAATAAGTAATTTTAATTAATATGTTTTTCATTTGAAAGTCTCATATTAAGTTTAATTTTCTTTCTCTAACTCATTTTCAAAAAAGGGTTTTCTCTTTCAAAGTTTATTTTATAATAAGTGAAAATTAAAACAAAAAATAATAAATTAAGAAAATAGAATTCGTAGCTGAGAATTTTGTTTTGTTATTCTAGTTTTTTTTTGCATCAATTAATAAATTAATTTTCAAAGTTTTTCAGGCATAAAATATACAAAAATGTATTGTTATAAATATTATTAAAATGAAACATTCGTTTGTTATTCATACAAATGCTGTAACTTTTTGATAATAAAAGATTTAAAGGGCTAAAATCCCTTGCTCTTTCTTTTTGTGTTGACGATAATTTGGGAAAAAGGTAAAGAATTTTACAATGTGGGAATATTTTGTGAGTTGGTCATGTGTTGTGCAAAGAACTCATTACATCGGGTGATTTTTTAAGAGCTATAGGAAAGTTAAAAAAACACATAAAATTCAGAAAAATTCATGAAATCTTTACTTGAATCGATAGTACGGTCCATATAATTTAATGTTTGAGGATTATTTCATGCAAATGTTGACCGTGACTGGGCCTCAAATGGTCCATCCGCTTAGTCCAATTTTGTCACACTCTTTCCAACATTTCGGCCGGTAACTCATGAATAAATGCTTCAATGTTGTCTTCCAATGCGTCAATTGAAGCGGACATGTGTGCATAGACATGAGCTTTAACATAGCCCCACAAAAAATAGTCTAAAGGCGTTAAATCGCACGACCTAGGCGGCCAATTGACCGGTCCCGAACGTGAAATAAAATGTTCACCGAACTCGCCTCTTACTAAGTCCATTGTTAAGCGTGCTGTGTGGCACGTTGCACCGTCTTGTTGAAACTACATGTCATACAAGTCAAGCTCTTGCATTTTGGGCAAAAAAAAGTTGGATATCATCTCACGGTAGCGCTCACCATTCACAGTTACGTTACGATTCGCATCATCTTTGAAGAAGTACGGTCCAATGATGCCACCAGCCCATAAACCGCACCAAACTGTAACTTTTTCATGATGCATTGGTAAATCTTTCAATGCTTCCGGCTGATGTTCACTCCAAAATCGACAATTCTGCTTATATACAATTATATGTACCTGTTGAAACCGATTAAACTGATCATAAAATGGAAGAAGCGCGCGATGAACTTTCTTAACAGAGCACGCATTTTGATAATAAAATTCAATAATTTGCAAGCGTTGTTCGTTTGTAAGACGATTCATGGTTAAATTATTGACCAAACTGAAGATGTTTGACAGTGAAACAAAACACGAAACGTGCGTCAGCTGTTTAAACCAGTGTTGCCAAAAAGATAATAGCTAAAAAATCACCCATTATATATTGTTTTTTTAATTTTCATGCATAAGTACAAATGGGGTGCTTTAAATTTAAATAAAAAAAATTACAGGACAATATTAATTCTTGTTTATAAGGGAACATTTTACACATCAGATATATTCGCACAAAGAACATACAATTTGGCTTTGCCGCATTAATTTTTCCATTGGTCCCACATAAGGCTAAATCTCAAACATTTTTCTGCAAGTACTGTGGTGTACGGTATCAAATGATCGGGCTTCACGGACTACTTTCTCAATTGCTTTAAACTTACTTTGCAAGCATTATTCAACAATTTTTTGTATGATTTTCTCTACGTGGGCACGTCACAAAAAAAAAAAATCACTTTGACAGTCGTCTTTTGAGGAGGTCAAAGTAGGTAAAAAGGGTATTTTTAGTACTTTTTGTCCAACCCATATAGACTTTAAAACTTGAAAATGTAATGCATTTTTATGATTAAACTATCACCTGATATAAAAATTATGACTAAAAGAGGCAAAGTGCGATGAAATTTCTTATCTTTGGCATTTTTCCTGGGTTGTCTTTAGAGGATTTTTTCGCCGTTATTTGAACAAATGATTGAAATTCCAATTTCGAATAATGACTTATTCCAATAGTTTGTGTCAATTAATCGATTAAAATTAGTTTCTTAGAAAATTCGACTTTTTTTTAATATAGAGAAATTTTTTATAAGAGTTTTACTGTTAAATGTGCTGTTTTCACAACACAAACCAGAACATGGTTTATATTTTTGTATGAGAGTTAATATATTTAAAAGGAGGTGAGTTAAAAAATTAGTTTTACGATATTTATGTGAAGTTTTAACAACACAAGTGAGTAAAAAGTAGTAAAATTTATATTTAAAGCACTCAGTTTTGTGAGTCTTTTTCATATAAATTTTACTACTCGTTTAATCACTTGTGTTGTTAAAACTTCACATAAATATCTTAAAACTAAATTTCCAACTCATCTCCTTTTAAATATATAAACTCTCATACAAAAATATAAGCCATGTTCTGGAAATCGAATACATATGAGTGAAATTGAAACTGAACTTATTCTGAAAACGATCCTGTTCTAAAAGTTCTTCTCTTTACCAGAAAAATAAATTGATTAAAAAGGATTTTTATAACTGAATAACCTCCTATGAAAAGTGCCTAGACTTAAACTTCTAAAACAAAATAAATTATTAAAAAATGTATGAGCATGTTGAATACCCTCCTTAAGAAAGCAAATTATAAACAGAAACAAAATTAATGGGTACCGCCATCTACTATACTTTGCTTTTCAGATCATTTTATGATCTGTTAAACCGAAATAGTTGTGGAAAAGATTAAAATGAGCCACTGCTTCACAGACAAATTTTTTGCCAAAAATTGTTCAATTAAATATTTAATTGGTGTACGTTAATTTTTTCAATTAATTTTTTATTTGTTGCAATTCATTTATAAAATCAAAACACATACATTTAAATGTTTGTACATAAGTTGTGTATTTTTTAGTTTATGCAATTAATTTTTTAATTGCCTCAATTTGTGTATCACGACTCGAATATTCAAATCCGTTAATTGATATGATCAATTATTTTGCAGGGGCAGAATTTGTAAATAATTTAATTGTCTGAACGACAAGACGTATATATAACGTCTTCTCATGGTTGATCTCAACCACTCGGTGACAAACATACGTTTACCGACACCCAGTTAGCAACTTGAGTAAATGATTCGCAAAAGGAGGTATCTAGACACCGCTGCTTTTGGAAATATGCTAGCAGCTATTGCTAGCTAGCAGCTATTGCTGAAACGGTAGATCATCTACAAGTTGTAAAAAATCCGCTCTTAAGTGGAATTTTTAGGATCCCCCTTTCCGCGACTTTGGGTAGTAAGCCGCAACCACCATCTAATCCCCGAAAGTGTCTTTAAAAAATTAAAGCAAAGACAATCTTCCTTCAAGATAGAAATTATTTCCTGCAAGAGGCATACACGCAAAAAAACATGTTTAAATATGCCACCTCCAATAAAACTATTTTTAAACAAAATGTTAAACAATTTCGCATGTATTTTTAAAAAAATTTTAAATTTAAAAAACGTTTACAAAACAAATTTTGTATGAAAATTCTTCTTAATAAACGTTTGTTAAATTTAATAATTGTTTATAAATACGGGGGTTTATGTTTAATTTTACCATATTGTTGCTATCGACAACCATATTATGGTTAAAGGTGTCTTCCATCAAGAAGCCACAACCATATTATGTTTGCCAAAGAACCTGTTATAGATATGTATAACTAAAATATGTTTAAAACTTATAATAGAAAGGTTGGTTTTTAACCATAACATGTTGCTCTTGAAAAGGAGCAAAATACTATTGTAAACTTAAAAACAAATTTTTTAGAGACAACCATAATATGGTTATGGCTTCGTGATGGGGGCCTAATTTAACCATTATATGGTTGTCGATAGCAATAATATGGTTAGATTAAACATAATATGTTAAAAGTTTTCTTTTAAAATAGTTTTGTTGGAGGTGACCATATTTAAACATGTTTTTCTCTATGTGTACTAACGGAGGCATCAACCAATAGCGCGTTTGGTGTCTGCTCTCCGGTGGCTACTGACTGCAGTGTTACCAAATAGAATATTTGGTCAACCGCGATTACAGGAAATCGTAAAGATCGTCTTAGACCTATCAATTTTGGAATTTTGGCAACTGCCAGGTATTGGCTGCACCAGATTGCCCCAGAGGATGCAAAACCTTAATATAACAAAAGTATCATGTCATATTAGTTCCCAGCTCAAACAAAACCAAAAGTCAAACAATTGGATACTCCAGTAGACTTCACTACTTTTCGGTTCTACCAAGCTGAAATTCGAAAATGCACCTCTGCTTTCGATATGTATAATATTATCAAAGTTCCCATTTGGTCCCCATTTAGATAATACAAATTTATTTCCACTTTTTTATACTTCCGGCTGTGCAGCATTGGCTATTCGTTTATCACTTTCTAAACGGATATCCAGATTTAGATAAAAATATTACATTTTAACGGGAGCAGTTTAATGGGACCCATTAATATGCTTTATATGGGCGTACCTAGTAAGGCCGTCGGTTGAATAGAAATTTTAAAGCGATCCCACTTTTTTATAATTAATCTTACTTTAGAAATTTGCTTTGAGTATGTCCTGCCAGAGTCAACTTTATTATTTGACCAACATTTTTAATCAACTTTGTTGGGAGAAATAGAAAAAGAGGTTAACACCACGCTGTCTAAAGAGTAGAATCTGTGCAGTTTTAAGTTGAAAGTGAAATGTAAAAAAGCTTAGAATTTTTTATCGCGTAGAATGTGAAGAGTAGTAGGCGTTACAAGCGGTGTTTGTAGAAATCAGCTACTTGTGGTGGGGAGTGAGGTATCAAAAGCGTAGTAGTCTGAACCTCAAGCTTTAAACTCAACTAAATTTCTACGGCTAGACGGCTAGCCGCTCAGCCGATTTCTTTCGACAAGCCGCGCTGCCGCCGATATACTCGGCTGATCGACGGCTCAATAGCTAGCTGATTATCTTTTTTTCTATGTTTTTTTTTTTTTCTTATATTTGGCCAGAATTGGTTATTCAATTAATTTTGGGTATTTTTTAATATTTTTTAAGTTTTTGAATACTTGCGTAAATCGGTATTTAATTAATTTAGTGGCACTGTTACCATAAACAAATATCATCATATATATTATTTCTAAAGCACTTTTTTTTTGTCGGTTGCAAATATCTCCCATACCACCGCATCAAATTTAATGAATGATATCTCATTTTGAAGCTTATTTCTAACACTAATGACGAAAAATAATTAGAAATTGAAAAATTAATATTTTCATTGATAAAAATTACGGTGCGAAATATTCGCACGGGTCATCTAGTTTATCTTATATTTAAAGTTTGGTGTGAAAAGAGTTTTACCGAAACTTTTTTGTATTAAATTCGTCTTTTATTGTCAGAAACTATAACAATTATGACTTTTTATAGATTATTATTTATTATATATATATTAAAAATATTTTAACCAACATTATCAATGTATAGCTACACTGGTAACACTTAAATATAATTTTGAATACAGATTATTTAAAAGATTGGTTACCTATTATCCATTTTTTTGTTCAAATTGATTTTCATTCGTTTGAAAACTTTAAATAAGTGTTCCTCATTACAAGTGGTAAAAAAATTGTGTTGTACAATTGATCAATGAGTCAAAAAATGTCAAGCAACTATATTCTCAAAAAAAAAAAACAAGTACGGAATCTTAAATTGTAAAATCGGGCCTAAGTGTCTATAATTTTGTGAGGCATTATCTGTGTCTGATTAAAAGTTAATTCTTAACGTTGTTGTTACTTTTATTATTTTCAACATTTCTAAAATAAAACTACGTTAAATGATATAATAAAAGTATCAACAAAGTTAAGAATTTGCTTTTTATTATAAAATTTGTGACAGTTTGAAAATGTTCTTCCAAAATTATTTAAAAAATTTTAAATCGTTAATTTAGGATAAAATAAAACAATTATTTTTATAAAAAATAATAGGCCACAAACTTAATACATATATAAATTTTAAAAATTAATTAATTTACAATTTTAAAATGCCTGATGTTTCCAAATTTTAAGAAAATCCTAATGTTATATCTGTTACGACCTTAGTACAGCTAAATGGTATTTTTATTCTAAAAATTTAATTTATCAAATAGAAACATGGAATTATTTCCTTCCGAAGGCAACTTTATATTATATTCAACATTTTAATTTTCGAATTTATTCTATGAGTTAAATACATTCAATTTATAAAGTAACACTATCCAGTGAGACACAAAGAATGCTGACGACGGCCGTAGCGGGCCAGAAAATGCATTACATTCTGCTGGTGTCTAATAATTGTAAATTTTTCTGTACATTCAATATACCTCATTGCTTTCCAACGGAAGGCTAAGGTAAAATGTAAAAAGAAAATACAATATAATAGTCTGGTAGTGTATAAAGTCATTTCTGAAAAATTGTAGGAATAGAACTATTACAAAAAAGCTTTATAAAATACATAACTGAAATTTAGCTCATAGAATAAATTCGAAAATTAAAATGTTTATTTAATTTATCTTTTATAATATTTATACTTTTTAAACGAATAAATCATTATTTGTCTTTTTGTTTTGTTTAACTGTTTGTTTAGGCTGTAGGAAAAATCGCCCAAAGAAAAATTACCCAAAAAAATAAATGAAAAATCGCCCAAAAAAATTCCATGTAAAATTGGGCCTGAATTCATATGAAAAGTGACCCAAAATTGTTGGGCTATTTTTCGTTACTATTGGGTGATTTTTCGTTTTTTAAATTTGGTGATTTTTCATTATGAACGCTTCTTACTAAAGCTTCTCTGCACAGCCAGCCTTCGGCCGGGGGCAAGGCCGTCTGCGCAGAGAAGCTTTAGTTAGCGAAGTCGGTTTTTGTTATACCATAGAGTAGGATATCCTTTGCTATGCCGAGACGCTTTAGTAAGCGTATAAGTAAGTATTTGTTACAACATAGGGGAGAAAATCCTTGCGCCCAAAAATGTTTTCGTTATATGTTTAAATAAAGACCCAGAGAAAAAACAACAAAATCATTTTTAAAAAAATGTTGACCATATTATGTTTAATTTAACCAAATCATTGTCACCGACAACCACATTATGGTAACATAAGTTTCTTTAAAAATAGTTTTGTTGGTTGTGACCATAATAAAACATGTTTTGCTCTTACATTTGTAATGTTTTGCAAATTGGGTAATCTTTTATTTTTTTTTTTTTTTTGGAAAAAATTCGTTTTTTCTTTTTGGGTAATTTTTCATTTTTATTTTGGGCTCTTTTTCGTTTCTTTTGGGCAAAATTTCATATATAACTTTTTGGGTAATTTTTCATGTTCTTTTGGGCGATTCTTCATTTGGGCGATTTTTCATTTTTTTTTGGGCCATTTTTTTGGGCGATATTTCCTACAGCCGTTTGTTTATCTATATGTTTACTGTACATAAGTTCGGCGCAGCCGAATATTTTTTTTAGTCATCAAAAAAATCGGCGCAAAGCAGCTCAGTCGCCGCCGCCGTATATTTTTCGTCTTCAGCCGCCGCCGAAAATTTTTAATCGGCTTGCTTCTCTGCCCATAGAAATATTAAATTTTTGAAAATATTAGGTCCGTTCAGAAATTGCAGATTTTTTTTTTTATTAATTACCATCTATAGAGCTTTCTCTCCGTTTCTCACTAAATTTTATGATGTAGTGACTAAAATAATAAAAACATCTACTGCCTGTTTAACGATATCGAACGTCAACGTTCGCATAGAAAATTACATTTAAAACAAAAACAAAATTCGAACATTGCTCGAAGTTTGTTTTTGTTTTTAATGTAATTTTCTATACGAACGATGACGTTCGAAATCCATGAACAGGCTGCTAATTGTTTTCCCAATGTTGTTGTTTTGTTTTACATATTTACAGAGATAATTTTGCCGCTTTACACAAACAAGCGTAAGTATCATGTGTTTTGCCTACCTCAGCTTTGGATATCATTTTTCTCTCTCTGCCTTAAATAACAACACCTCGTTTTATTTTTGCAAACTCAAAGCAAAACTCTTAAAACACACACATTTGCATATAAATAAGGGAATAAATTTTTATGTTAAAACTTTTGCTAAGCTCTAGAGATTTAAATGTTTAAACAAAAATTTCAATATATTTTAAAGCATGTTAGATGTTTAAAAGTATTAAAAAATTTATTGTTTTCATGCTCTACAACACAACTATTTAAGTGAGTTAGAAAAATATGTTAAAAATGTTTTTAATAAAATTTAATGCAACCCTTCAAAAATTACAACAAAACAATAACAACACCAAAAAGAAGAAGAACAGCCAAAAACAATAAAACAAAGGGCCCAATATTCTCGTAAATCACAAATGTGCGATTTCTATATTTGAAAGTAGGAAAAAGGTAAATAAAACAGCAAAAACAAAACAGGATATTTTGAATTCAAAAGCTAACTAAAGGATTTTCCAAAATCAAATGTTTGTACAAATGTATGTATATTGAAGCATAAAATAAACTAAATAATAAATACAAATAAGGACATGCTAATAAACATACACCCTGCAAGCATTTTAAAGATTTTTTAAGGATGGAGTGGTTAGGTAAAACGTCTGGGCGATAAAAGGAAGATTTTACACATTTGACAATACAAAATTGGAACATTGCAATTGTATTTTCATCAACTTCCTATTGATTCATCGCTTTAGACGATTAAAAGGAGAAGCAAATAATATTGCTTAGATTTTTGTTTTGATTAAATTAGATTAGTTTAGTTTTGAAAAAAAGTTATGAAGATTTAGCGTTAAGTGTTCCTTACTCATACCCAAATGTTGGTTGAAACGTTTACTTTCCGGTCGACTTCCTTCCCAATAAAAAATGGAGCTTCCAACGAAGCAGGTTTGTAAGGGAGAAACATAAGGGTTTCGCTTACCATTGCGCTTACGGAAGACATGCATTTTATATGGCGAGTTCCCACTTTGAAGCAATACATTTTTGACACATAAAGCGCATTATTCAGCGCATATAAAAATTGTTGGATGTAACGATCATATTATTACACAGTGAATGTTTTGATACAGTTATTTTTTATTATTCTACCTTACAAACCTGCTTCGTAGTAAGGGAATGCTGTAGCACTTGAAATGTTATTTTTTTTTATAAAAGTTGTTGAGAGTTCTTTCACTTACTTTACTGCATTTCTGTATGTCTTATTGCGTAGCGCATAATTGTGCGCTTACTTTTTTAAATGTACCTTTAGTGCTTCGCAAAATGATAAAATTTTTTATTGGGTTCGTTGTGTTAGAATCTGTCAAAACTTCTGCGTCGATAGAATGTTCGCTCTGTCAATAAACATAAAACTTTTTTTTTTAATAACTGCTACTTAAAAACGAAGAACAATTTAAATTTCATCCGCAACGCGACGTCACGTTTACGTAAGAATACCTATTTATACATAATATTGGAAAAGAAAACGGAACACCTTATCTCCAACGTATACGTACAAGTAACGAGGCCGTTATTCTATTTCATACTCCGCGGCGCGTCGGTTGAGCGACCATATTGTCATAGAAAAAGACAAATTAAAAATATAAATATATGAGGTGAAACTCATAATTCAAAATTAATATTTTTATTTTCTTTTAGAAAATAAGACACGCAATATTCATATCTTCACGCTTTAAAAATATCGTGTTATTTTGTTTACTTTTTGCTAATAACTTTAATCAGTAATCGAAAATAAACACTAAATATCGCTCATTAGTGTTCGGCTTGGTAGAATTGTGGGAAACACAAACGCTAAAAGTGCTTGTGTGGCAATTCTTTAAAAAAATAACGTTTCCCTGTTTTTCATCTTTCAAACACAAAAACAATATTGTTTTTATCCAACTCAACAAAAGATGAGAACATTTAATTCCGTTCGGTTTTTTTTAAACCACAATTTTTATTTTGTTCGGTGCGGCTCATTAATGTTCGTCGCTTTATTTTTTGCTAAAATAAATTAAAATATAATGTTTATTTCCAGTATCACTTCAATGGTTCTGTTTTTTACTACAGAACATAACACTATATAATGTTCGGCTCTTTCTTGAAAATAGTTACGAACGGTATTAAGGGTTGTGTTCGTCTACACAATTACTAAAAAAATGGATATCTTTCTTGGTTTTGTGAGCCGAATGCTAAATAATGTACTGTTTATTTTCGAACACTGTTTCAAATAAATTTTTGTGTTTGATTGAAAGTTTGAAATTTTTCGCGTATTTTAGCCATGTTCGCGTTAGAAGCGATTTTTTCCAGTAATTCTTAACAGCTTTTTCCTGTTATTCTTAATAAATATAAGATTTTGCTATCATGCTGCTGTTAGCAAATTAGCGATCTTTAGTTCAACTTAAGTTTTTTCGCACAAAAAAACATGCGCAATTGAGAACACCAATTTATGATTTATGCGGATTCAAAAAATTTTTCGTTTTCAATTCGATTTGAAACCTAGAACATACCTGATGATAGTTAAATGATATATTTAGCAATAATTTAAACGGAATTAAAACTATTTTTTTAAACTTCCGCTTTCTGAAGGTTTGTGTCGTCAAGTCTTAAAGCTGGAGGTCCACACCACGCGTTACTCGCTTTTTCGCAGCATACGCAGCTGTCAAAAAAGTGGAATCTGTGTAGTTATACGTAGTAAGTTACATGCACAAAAGCGTAGATGCCTTGAGGCGTAAAGTAGGTTTACTTTCTACTTTTGTAAGCGTCACAAGCAGCGTTTGAACAAATCAGCTGATTTTGAAAAACTAAATATTATTTTTAATTGTGCTGCTGCTGCATAAGAAGCGTTGCATGTAACTTAAAACGAAGAACGCAAGTAAGGTTAGGAAAGCATTCGCTGCGTGGAGGCGAAACGCGTGGTATGGACCTCCAGCTTAAGTTTTTAGAAGAGAGAGAGAGAGAGAGGAATAAATAGACTTAACCATACTGTTTAATTTTCTTGCTACCACTTGATTTCGTATTCTTTATTTTCTTGATGTCTGTAAGTTAAAGGTCAAAAACAAGAAAACTGACAAAACATATTGATTGCATAGGAGACGTAGGTCCAAAAGATAATTAAAGAACAACTAATCAGCTAAACCTGGGGCCAAATTACGGCATTAGATATCGATCGAAATTACAATACAATTTAAATGGAATTTTCGATCGATATAAAATGCTTTAATTTGCTCCCAGACGGGCCTGAGACAGCACTTAAAAATATTCGCAGGGCATAGACGTTGCTTCGTGTTTTTGGCGCGTACTTAAGGTTCAACTTAAAATGTTTGCATAGAACTAAAAGCAAGGTGTGTTTCTTCTTTTAGTGTTTGTTGGTAAATATTTAAAGGATTATGTTTATGTGTCTAAATTTTTTTTATTTATCACATATGCATGTGTTGTTTTTGGTTTAGAATCTTCATCATCTTCTTGTTTGTACACTAAACTAAATTGTTTAATAAAACACAGCTGCTTCACTCCAAAAGGTTTATTATATATGAGCCACAATGGAATTTTTTGACAACAAAGTTTTTTTTTTTTTTAGTTTTGTTTTGAAAATTTTCTTAAAAAGGATTTTCTACTTTTAGCATTTTCAAAAAGAAAAAAAAAAAATATAAAAGCACAGCAGCAAAAATTTGCTTCGCTGCTAATGTTCAAAAATTTGTATTTTACAGAAAATATTGTGTAAAGACGGTGAGATTGGGCTGCTGTTATGCGATGCAAGTAAGACGTTGTTGAAACACAGTGGAAAACCACTTAGCCAGCGAAAATTATTTAAATTGCAAAAAATAAGAACGTATTGGGGCGGTTTTAAACTGGTGGGGTAAATAGTAAGATCTTAATACCAAAATGTTTAAGAAATTATTTTAAAATGTGCCACTAATATATTGTGAAATTGACAATAAGCCTTAAAATCAAAGGTCGGGTGCAGGAGCAGAAAATAGGGACAAATCCCACAAGCAAAAAAATCCTTAAATTTAACGCGTTTTAAAATAGTAAATAAATTAAAAAGTAAATGTTTTTTGTTCAATTAAAACAAAAAATGTGACAAGTTACATAAGAAAGCAAGATAGTTTACCGTTTGGTGTTACATCCTCTGGGGAAATAAGGTGATGTCAATACCTGGAATTCGGCAAAGTTCAGAATTGATAGAACTTTTAAGTTCGTGGTTGACCAGGGATCCCGTATATTAACACGGCAGTCAGTAGCTCCTGGAGAGATGGCTCCGGACTCAATATTTATGATACTCCCTCGAGGATCCTATGGTAGCTGTGGCTAACAACCAAAGTCGTGGGAAGGTACCCCTTAAAAAGTCGGTGTCAAGAGCTGATTCTCCACCTCTTGGGGTTAAGTTAAGCCTGCTAAAGGATCTTACCAGATGCTGCTGCTGTGCAAATACTTGCTTTATAACCGCAGCGGAAATTAGGCAGATCGATCTCCTACACATGGGGCGAGTGTATAATTCTGCCGAGCTATACACTCAAAATGCCACCTGTGTGTTGGTGGCACTTACACACAGGGTTGTTGGTAAATATTTTGCTTGTCAACCAGTAGCTAAGACTACCAGGAGATTGGGCTCACACAGCAGTTGCTCACATAAATCGTTTCTACCACTTTATTGCTACATCATATGCTACTAAATTGTTGTATGTTTCCAATGGATCTTCATTAAGCGTGAGTCTTATAGACTTCCACAGTTTGTGTGTATCCAGGGCGTTATGGCCCTGCTATGATGAATGGAGAACCAGCTCTATGCTAGGCACAATATTAGAACAATGGTCTCGGTGATAACACGGTACTGACTGGTGGGGATTCGTGCAAGGAGAACATGTCTTAAATGGAATCACTTCTGCAGAGGTTGTCATGACAAGCAGGCAGATGAAACTGTGTTTTATTTTCTGTGTCAGTGTCGTGGAATTTAGGACATTAGTAAGAGATACTTAGCCAGGGGATGATCTAAGATAGAACTAGGCTATTTTTACTCTTAATTAGGAAGACAAATTGGTTAAATTCTGCAGTGACGACTTTTGAGTAACTGCTCTGAAGGATAACTGCACTGGGTATCACAAAGGGAAAACTAAAGGACCCAAGTGCTAAAGAAGCCTAACCTATTGTTGTATATCTGCGGTAAATTTGTGCCTATTGGTCCAACAGCCTGGTCCTGGGATTTGTGAAAATAGAACAAGTACAAAAAGAAAGAACTCATGACCAGTGAAAGGAGAACCAATCATTTAACTGGTATATGAAGAACAAAAATAGTACTAATTGTAAAAACTGACACTAAACACGTTCATTGAGAATAGCTGTGTGTCGGTTAAATGGTGTCAATTGACCCCCTCCAATGACAACACCATGTAAAAGTGATAGGTCTTATTCATATAAAGTGTTTGAGCTAGAACCGGTCTCTACCACCAAAGACCTATCACGGGACTACTTTGGTGTCAGTTCGCTTCCCTCTCTGTTCTGTTAGTAAAATGCTTTGAATGTTCGACTGTTACTACTTATTTGTAAGTAAAGCAGTAGAAAATGATAATTACTGCTAAGAAAATGTGGATGTAGCAGCCATAGTAGTATAAACATGGCTCCGAATTCTTCTTATTTCCTAACTAGACTATTTCGTATATTTCGTTACGATTGCAATTTGAAGACTGGTTTATTTAAAAGAAGTATGAGTTTATTAGTTTTATATCGAAACCAATCAACTGTGTAAAACAAAACTTGGCTTACGTACAAATCACAGAATTATTTCCGTATTGTATCGTGGTCGGTCCGAATCTCATAATACAAACATGGTCAAGTTTTCCTAAAACAACGGAAAATATTATAAATATTTAGCCATGCCACAGAGTACAATTCCGTTTGGAAACGGAATTTATCCCGTTATTAGGTGCTTCAGAAAATGACGAAAACATTTTTCGTAATGAAACCATTTTTGTTTTCATGAACGGAATGGGAGTTTTCTGTATCTGAAAGGCCAAAAATTACCAAAATACACTTTCTATCAATGAACAAATATGTTTTCTTAATACGATATCCGTATGACGTGCTAAATTCCCAATTTTTCATATTTGATAAATACACTGAGATTCATTGTTGAAGGAAAGCCTGCTTCAATGAATCTCAGTGTATTTATCATATATGGAAAAATTGGAAATTTAGCACGCCATACGGAAATCGTATTAATAATTAACTTTGTATTCCCGAAAATTACTTTGAACAGAATCATTGCGAATGGAATTGTACTCTGTGATATGGCCTATTAAATATAACATCGTAAAAATAAATCTATATTATAACCAAGTCTTTCTTTTTTTTTATCCATGGGAGGTTTCCATTTTTTTTAAATTAAATTGGAAAAAAACTGATTTATTTTTTCTTTTAAGAAAATTTTTAATATTTTTTATTTTTTTATTTTATTAAAACTCTAGTCAACAACTATTTTATTTTAACTGGTTCCTAGAATGGTGCACTCTGCATTCTTAACTTTGTTTTCTATATTTTTCCATTCATTTTCATTTTTCATTCCAATACATTCCAATTTGAACCCCAAATACCTTGAAATAGTTAAAACTTAAATTTCCCTTTCTTTAATGTACCATGATTTTTTCTTTAATACCACTATAAGCCATAAGTAATATTACAAAAGGCCCCTTTTTAACCCAGCCATAAAGACATAACAAATATTTCCAAAGTTACGGTTTTATTTTTAGCTCTTTATTCAATTTTTTATTCTTTTGCTTTTTTGTGTGTTGCCTTTGTGAAGGGAGCTGCTGCTGCTGGGTTGTTCGGCAATAACTACTGCCTTCCTTTAACATACACTAGGGATAATAAAATACTTATTTTGTATGGATGTGTGAGTGTTTGTTGCATGATTGTATAGTGTAGAAAATCTTTATAACTTTGCTATTAATATGAACTTAAGCTACAAAAAGGGATGCTGTTTTCCGAGCTGTTGAATGTAGTTAAGCTTTGATTTTTTTTTTTTTTTTACTAAATTCAATGATTGTTAGAACAAGAATGAACGTTTGTGTAGGTAATTGTAAGGCATTAATAAAATAAGTCACAAACCAAAAGGGAAAGAGAGGAGAAAAATATTGAATTCAATAAGCTAAAGTGTTATGTTGCCCATACCTCAATTATATTTAATAGAATTATTACCCTTTTTGATTAACGAACGATAAGAATATAGTTTGCTAACACAATGAAAAAAACCCCAAACGAACATACAGGGAATTATTAAAGTTTCAGGGAAAACTGTTTTTTTGTTTTTGATTCTCAGATTACAAGGTAAAATTGAAGAGGAGGCTTCATTTTTAACTAGCTTGCTCTTGAATCACAGATTTTTCTAATTGATGGTTAAGTGAACAATGGGTAGATATTCATTTAGGGAAATCATTTAAAATCATAATGGTTTGAAGGAATGGTGTCAAAATATTGAAGGAGATGTTTGAAGAAATTATAAAAAAATATATATAAGGATAAAAAGAGATGACGGTATAGCTGGATTAAGTAAAATATTTTAAACGATATGCCTACACAATTACGAACATACGGATTTGTAATATCTCAGCGGTAAATATTGAAAGTACCACAAGTGGAAGGAAGGCCTTTTTGAAGCCCTCTATACTCCTTTCTTAAAGATTGGCTTTGTATGATATCCAGCCATTAGTGGTATGCCTGCTAGAAGGTATAAGTATCTTTTTGAAAGACTTTCTAAAATATTCAGTACACATTCGCTACTCCATTTTTTAAGAAGGGAGAAAGAACGTTGTTCAGTTTTATTTTTTTAGTGACCTTCTTTACTCCATTCAATTAGGAAGGGAGCGAAGTTCTTATTAAAGGAATTGTGGAAGGGCTTGATCTCAATGACAACCTGTATAAAAAACAAGTTAGAGTGCAATATTCGGTTGTGCTGAATCTTTGATATCCTCCACCGACAGTTCGAATGTTTTAGGAGTACTTAATATCTGTAAAATGTCTATTTCTTATTAATTTGTCTTTATAAAAACAGACATCTGCATTAAAATTGATTGCGGTTTAGACCTATATAAAACTATTGACCGACAATCAGAAACTTTAATGTTTTTTTTTTAGCAATTTTAAATAGCTTGAGTAAAATATCATGATTCGTTACAGTTTAAGCCGAACTTAAATGTTTTGCAGGAGGGGAATTTATATTGGAGCCATGGTAAACTATAAACCCATCATTCCAAAATTCTGCAGAGTTATTTTTGGTATTAAAAAATAATTAGTTTTAGCGTTTACAGTGAGTTTACAGAAGGCTGCTAAAATGGGATCTAAGGTAAATTATGGACCGTATATCAGAAAATTGCATAAAATTTTTCCAGCCATATCAAGCTAAGCTGACAGGAAGTTTAGCGCAATATCCATATCTGCTATAGTTTTAGGCGTATTTAATTATTTTACCAGAGTGGGCTTTATATGAAGCCTATAGTAAATTATCGACCAGTTATCACGAAATTTATTAGTGTGATTTCTAGTCATATAAAACTGTATTTTATTTTATTCTGATAGCATTATTTGGTACGGTTTTAGGCATAGTAAACTGTTTTCCGGAAGTAGGGCCTAGGTTAAATTATGAATAGATTTTCGCGAATTTTTCCAGTCTAGTTTCTAATCTTATAAAACTGTGATGTACCAAATATTGTTATGATAGCATTATTAATTATGGTATTAGCCGTATTAAACTGTTTTCCGGTAGAAGGGTTTATATGGGGCCTAGGGTAAATTATGAGTCGATCTTCGCAAAATTTTACAATCTAGTTTCTAGTCCTAGAAAACTGTGATGCACCAAATTTATAGCTTTATTTTTTTACGGTTTTAGGCGTACTAAACTGTTTTCCAGAAGTAGGGTTTATATGACCGATCTTCATGGAATTTCACAACGTCATTTGTAGTCCTATAAAACTGTGACATGCCAAAAATTTTTATGATAGCGATATTTATTACGGTTTTCGGCGTACTAAACTGTTTTTCGGCAATAGGGTTTAAATGGGGCCTAGGGTAAATTATGAATAGATATTCGCAAAATTGTACAGTCTAGTTTCTAGTCTTACAAATTCTATTATGATAGCACTATTAATTAAGGTTTTAGGCGTACTAAACTGTTTTTCGGGAGTAGGGTTTATATGCGGCTAGCGTAAATAATTACCGTTCTTCACGAAATTTTATAGTCATATTTCTAGTCCTAGAAAACTGTGACGTACCAAATTAATAATAGCGTTATTTTTTACGGTTTTAGGCGTGCTAAACTGTTTTCCGGGAGTAGGGTTTATATGGGGCCTAGGGTAAATTATAAACCGATCTTCGCGAAATTATATGGTCTTATTTCTAGTACCAGAAAATTGTTTTTTTTTTTTTTTTTTTTAAATTTATTTTTATTATTGAATCTTTCTTATCGAAATTTACAATATGTATTCAAATCTTAATTCTACTTGTTGTTTATTAGTTGTTACCAGTGTAACCACTAACTGCTGTATTCAAATTTCAAAAATGTCTTCTAGTAAGGCTCAAAGTATCGGTTCTTTTTAGCCTCTGGTGACCTTCGAACTGAAGCAAACCCCGAGCGAGGTAGTTAGGGTGGACCATTAGTTTATCGATGTAGCTTATTGAATATTTTTTAATTTCCTCCTGGATAGTGGGGACGTTGAGATCTCTGTGGATAATTTCATTACGTATATACCATGCGGCGCAGACAATTTGTCGTAATATTCTAGACTGTCTTCTTTGAAGCTTTTGGATGTTAGATGCGCATGCAGTACCCCATAATTGGATGCCATATGTCCATATTGGTTTTATGATGGACTTGTATAAGAGAATTTTGTTGTCTAAGGACAAGTTTGAGTTTCGACCGAGAAGCCAATGTAGTTGAGCTGCTTTAAGTTTCATAGCCGTTATTTTCGCTTCAATATGACGCGACCAGGTCAAGCGTCTATCTATATGAATTCCCAAGTACTTAACATGGTTTTCTACCGGAACAGTGATGTTATTTATTTTTACAGCTAGGCACGTTTGACTTCTGAGCGTGAAAGTTAAGTGAGCACATTTAGCCGGGTTAACCTTTATTCTCCATTTTTCTAGCCAGGCCTCTAGTTCATTGATGTGGGACTGCAGATTTTGCGATGCGACTTTTGGGTCATGGTTAACGCTAATAAATGCTGTGTCGTCTGCAAATGTAGAGGTATGCGTGCTCAGGTTTGTTGGCATATCCGCTGTGTATATTATATATAGAAGCGGTCCTAATATGCTGCCTTGGGGAACACCAGCAGAAATTTTCTTGAGGGGGGAGTATTTATCTTGCGACCTTACTATGAATGTTCTGCCTGTTAGATAGCTCTCCAGAAGCTTGTGAGTGTTTTGAGGAAGCATTCGTTTTATTTTGATGAGTAGCCCATCATGCCAAACTTTGTCAAAAGCTTGGGAAATGTCTATAAACAGTGCTGAGCAGTATTGCTTTTTCTCAAACGCCGATCTAATAAGGGTGACAATTCTATGCACTTGTTCTATTGTACCATGTTTCGCTCTGAATCCGAACTGGTGGTCCGGGATGATGTCGTGTTCATTTAGATGAGGAGTTATACTTAAAACGAATATTTTTTCGAAAAGCTTCGATAGGATTGACAATAAGCTTATCGGTCTGTACGACGCAACCTGGCTAGCATCTTTTCCTGGCTTGGGAATCATAACAATTATAGACCTCTTCCATGAGGATGGGAAGTATCCGACTCTTAATATAGCGTTAAAAATGAGCAGCAAGATTCTGGAAGCAGACGATGGTAGGTTTCTTATCATTGACCCTGTGATGCGGTCAGGTCCGTGAGATTTTCTAATATTCACTTTTTCTATTGCAGATTTTACTTGAGTTATGTTAAATTTTAATGGATGGTTTACCTTATCAGGAATGATTGGACGACAGGAACAAGTATGTGCATCATGTGGCGTGAAAACTTTCTCAAGGTGGCCCGCGAAAGCGTTTAATTTTTCATGTGTGTTTTTGGCCCAAGTGCGGTTTTCCAGTCTTAATGGAGATTCTTGGGTTATAGGGCATTTCATATGCCGTACAGCCTTCCATAAGCTATAATTGGTGTTTTTTGTGGCGTCTAGGCTGTTTAGATAGCCTTCTATTGCGGACTCGTGGTTCTGTCTCAATTTGTTGCGAAGTGTGGTCAGGCATAATTGTAGTTGGGCCTTAGCGGTTGGGGAACGACTGTTTTGCCATTGTCTTCTTAACTTCCTTTTTTCTCTGATAAGGGCCTCTATATCCGTCGAAGTATTGTAAGGAGCACGTTTGATTGTCCGCTTGATTGGGGTTGCATTTCTTGCTGCAGTATCCAAGACTTCTGTAAATCGGTCGACAGCTATTTGGAAAATTGTGACGTACCAAAGTTTGTTATGATAGCATTATTTATTACGGTTTTAGGCGTACTATACTGTTTTCCGGGAGTAGTGCTTATATGGGGCCTATGGTAAATTATGGACCGATCGTCACCAAATTTTACAGTGTGATTACCAGTCGAATTAAATGAATCTTTGCAAAACGTCATATTATTCTGTGCATTATTTCGCCATTTATGTTAGTTTTAGCAACAAAATCATCAATTTTTTTTTAGGTGGTGGTTCCACATTTTGATTCATAGCTCTGATCCCACCGAACCTATTTTGCTGAACTTCAATCCCAAACTGCTTAGGATAACTACAAGCAATTTGGCACAAAGTTTGTTTTTTTTCTTTGAGTTTTTCGAAAGTGAACGTGTTTTCAACAGACGGACAGACAGACAGACCGACATGGCTAAATCGACTTAGAATTACTCAAGGACCCAGAATATATATATACTTTATGGGGTCAGAGATGAATAATAAAAAAGTTTCACACGGCATGACAAACTTAATATATCCTCTTCACAAAAAGTATAAATAAGTATGGAATGCGGCGAGAAGGGCTTGTGTCTGCTAAGTAAGTAAGCTAAGTAAGGCCTTCTATTAGGCCTCTTTATCCTTTATTGTTCTCGCTGGGAATAAATATATTTATTAGTTAAATTTTAATAAGGATGGGTAAACTTTTGTGACAACCAAATGGGTATAGCGGAAACATATTGTGTTGAAAATTCTTAAATTATTCTTAAATCAAAATGTATCATCCATTTTTTTCAGAGAAAGCTTAGAGAATGCTTATTAAATTTATACAAATATTCTCTCGACAAATCGAAGGCTCACATTTATATTTACAACAATGATTTCTTCGTATCACCTGCTTGAAATTTTCCGCAGCTTACATTTCTACTATACCGCTTATCAATTTTTTTAACCATAACAAATTGCGCCAATCTAATAGTTATACTACCCTAACCACTTAAAGTTCATTTGCTGCAATTTATATTTATTTATTATTATTTTTGTGATTTGAAGATATATTGATACCTTTTTAAAATCATAAAAACCCACAATCGTTAACTTTTTAAGCATTTAAAATTAAAACATATGTGACGCGCAAAATAGAAAGGGTCCTAAGAGTTTTGCCATTTTAAATACTTAAATACGTGTATCTTTGGTGTACGATCACTGAACGTGTTGGTATTGGTCTCATTTGAAAGCGACACTACGCAACCGTGTTGGTCAATCTTGAAAACGCGCGTAGGTCGTCCCTACCTCTAGTTTTGTGTAGTTGGTTTTTACTGTTCCTTTTACCTTACTCTATGCGCTGTCACATATTAAGTATTTATTTAGACATTTACTACATACTTTATATTGGACTACCGACCATTATGAAAGTTAACGGTTCAGAAGTATATTTTACTGGAATAAGAAGGTAGTCCTATTAAGGAACGCGACCAATTTATGGTTCAAACTAAGCATAATTTTGTCGCAGTTAACCATAAAATCGAGTCATTACTGCAAAAAAAAAAGGTTAAGCGACAACATTTTCAATTTTGGTTTTTTTTTTTTTTTGAAATGACTTAATTGGCAACACTTCAATCTTCTCCTTAAATTTCATGGTCACATAAGTTACCGTTACAATTTCATAGCAAAAACCATTTTATATTAAGCAACAATCTTCATACAAAATTTTTTTGAAATAAACCTTCCTCAGTAAAATTTAATTTTGTCGCATAAGCTTTTTTTGCAGTAATGGCCCGATGTGGTCAATATTAACCATAATAGGGTCAAAAATTTGAATGGTTTGGTAATTATTATGGGCTTAATCAATAATATGTAGTAGGATCATTGTTATCCATATTTATTATGAATACATATTCAAGGAGCCGCGGAACAAAACATTATTTTTCTTTTGCTCATTTACATTTTTGGAAAACTCAGTTTTATTTCTTTCAGCTCCTTTTACGCTGGATGTTTTCGGTTCGTCTAATCGACGAGGCTGATTTACGTTCTGTCTTTTAACTCTTTTATGTGTACTCAAATTAACTTATTTTTTTCAAGAACGTCAGCTGATGACGAAAGCTTTAATAAATAATTAATTTGAAATCACAAAAATTGCAAAAAAATCCTTATCAAATTTTGCGATAGATAAAAAACTTTTGTTTTTATGTTTTATTTTAGTTTATTTTTAACAAGTTAACAATAACCTAAAAAGTGTCTAATAGTCTAACAGCAGATTTATTATCATGGTAAATATACAAGTGAGCTTTAAGAATTTGAAGCTGCCATATTTTCTGCTGACGATATGGTAAATTAATCAAACTTTTTCATAAGACACATTTTAACATAGAAAAGGAAAACGATTTCCCACTAAAAACAAAATAAAGAATAGAAAAATCTAATTCTGCTTTCAATTAAATGAAAAAACATAAGTTACTTGCCACACAGAAAAAATTATTTTTTTTCAATTCAAACAAAAAATTTGTAGAATCAAACAATTTTTTGTCTGAAATCGGTCCTCTAAACAAATTCGCATATTCAAACAATTTATTTGCATGCTGTTTATTGAAAACCACACCGATTTTTTCAAACAAATAATTTAACTGAGTCAAACAAAACGTTTACTGAATTTCATACAAATTTCAAACAAATAATTTTGCTGAATCAAACAAAAAAGTTTTAGCACAAGCAATGACGCGCACACAAGCAAGCACTGTTGGAGAAGATGAAGCAGAGCAGAAGTAGAGCGGCCGGCCGGCTGGCTTTGACACACATTTTTTTGTTGGAATAATTTTTGAACGAAGTCTTATTTATACACACAATGTTTTTCTTCATCACTCACTTTGCTAATGAAGAATAAATGTAGCCAAAAACGGCGGCGGACCGACTCGATATGTTTTTCGTCATCATTCTCTTTTTGTGTTTGATGTATTTAGCCAAACAGATTGAAGAAATGGAATACGGGATTTTGTTTTTTTTTTTTTGTTTTACCAACTTTGTAACCTGCTGTTGCTTTTGTTGTTTTTTTACTACAAACCTCGTCACGCTGTTTTATAATCTTCCCTGCAAATAAAATTGGACCACCTGATCCATTTACGACATGATTTCGTTTTTTAACGACTTCAAAACTAATCCTCTGGAGTATAGTATGGAGTAGTTTTAAAACTACTCCTTAGTAGTCCAAAGGTGGGTTATATGGTCCTGCCCTAGGACATCGTAATGTTAAATAGACCATACTTTTTCCATACGTTGGGTTACTTTTGGACTAGTCCTGGTCCCTTGTGGGCTACTCTTTACACGCGTGTTTGGACTGGGCCTATTATTTGCAGTGTTTCTTATTGTTGTACTTTTTCAAAGTGTCCAAAGTGTTTTTTGTTGTAGTTCTTATATATCACATAAAGAAGTGTTGCTTACGATCAAATAAAAAAATGCAAAAAAAACGACAACATTAAGGAGGGTTAAATATTTCATACAAAAATTATGAAAACTTGAAACCAATAACGCGTTTATTATATTTTTGAATAGTTGTCAACATTTTTGTTGGTTAAATAAAAATCAAACAAAAATATTAATTGAATCAGTAAAAAAATTTTTAGGAATTAAAAAGATTTTCAAACAAGCGTTTGTTTGAAAATAATACGGCAATAATTTTTTCTGTGCACAGTATATAAATTACATTTTTCATTTTTACAAAGGAGAAAATTTAATGGTCACTTTATCATTCACGATAGCTTTTGTTCAGGCTAACTGGCAGGAACTTTATCATTAGGTTAATAATGACCCTAAAAGTTACAAATCCAATTTAAAATTATATTGAACATTAATTAACCGAGCAGTAGTAAATTTGTGTCAATTGTTTCAACAGACTGGTCCTGGGATTTGTGAAAATAGAAGAACTACCAAAAGATAGAACTCATGACCAGTGAAAGGAGAACCAAGTATATGAACACAGAAAAAAAATAAAAATTGATTTCAATTAAAAAATTTGTGATATTTATTAAAAAATTAATTAAAATTGCACCAGTAAACAAATTGATGGTATCAATTAAACGTTCAATTTACTTGATTAAACGTTTTATTCACTTGATTAAACGTTGAATTAACTTGATTAAATTTTTAATTAAAACTGATTTTATTTTTGATTTATGCTTTAATTAGTGAAAAGTTTTGGAAAATTTTTTCTGTGATGAACAAAGCGGTAGAAAAAGTAATGAATTACAGTACAGTCTTCACTAGGGTGTCCCAAATTTTTTTTTGTAAGACGCTCAAGCATAATTTGAAAGCTTATAGGGTAAAGTATTTTTGATTTTTTTTTTTAGAATTTTCGGAATAGTTTTAGAGGTCGCGCAAATGGAGTATTCATAAAAAAACGGAGTTTTCGGCCATTTATTTAACTTTACTCATAACTTGGTTAATACCACGAGTTTCTTCACTTTTGAGGAAACTGTTTTAAAGAAAAGTATCCAAGATGCCCTTAATTACAATTTTTCGTAATTTTTTAACAAATTCTGTAAATAACGGTTTATTACTTTTCAAATTTATATGAAAGGTATTAAAACTAGGGACGCGATTTTGAAAACTGATAATTTCTAAACAATTAAGAAAAACAAAAATGGAACTTTGTCCTACAGTTTCCGAGTTACACTATTTTTACAGTTTGTACCTTAAAAATGGTGATACTTTTTTCGTTATAATTATTGTATATTTCCATAAATTTTTATAGTTAGGTTTTAAATGTCATTAACTTCTGACATTAATTGATCTGAATCGTTACACGCTGTCATTTTCACTTTCTATTTTATGTGTGCTCCAGGGGCTATCAATCGGGCTCGCTGAATGATGAAAATTCTGAAACCAGTTGCAATCTTATATAGACAAATCAACAGTTGATGCCTTGCTTGAATTAAGTTCATTTATTTTAAGAATATGTATCAAATATTGGCCAGTGCCCTTGATACGCTCCTCTCAATGATCTGAGCCTATTCAATGAATTGGATATTTATAAAATTATTAATAAAGCCGTTGAAAAAGCCTCGCTTAAAACTATTCTAGGTCATCAGTGGTACTTTACTCCGAAATTGGCTGCCCCAGCGTTTTTTGATGAACGTATCGACACCAAAACTTTGCACTTAATGACAAAAAAAAAAACTTGCAGATACTCCATGGAGCGATTACGAAGTAGCAAATGTAACTTTAACAGAAGAAAAATCTAGAAATAAAGAAACTCAACAATTTATTTCAAAAGCCAGTCTAACTTTTTTTGAAGTTTGCAATATTTCAATCGATTTTTTAAAAATAGATCCAGAGAATTGGAAAGCTAACAAGTAATTTCAAGAGGCAAAGAAAAAAGTTCAACAATTACAAGTGGTAAATTATGTGGTAGAACGAGGTGTGGCTTTGGCTAATACTTATATTAATGTCACAACTTCTGAAACTGATTACCAGAACTTGTTGCAAGGTATAGAACTACATCGCAAGAACCTCAATAAATGATTTTTCACAGAGCTGGCAAACAGCTTATAATAACATATACTGGGTATAAAGATAAAAACGGGTATATATATAATAATTAGAATTAATTTGTCTGTCAAACTGCATCATTAGTTTTAATACCTTTCATATAAATTTGAAAAGTAATAAACCGTTATTTACAGAATTTGTTGAAAAAATTACGAAAAATTTTAATTAAGGGTATCTAAATGAGTACACTCATCACCAAAACTTATAATTTTTTTTTTTGGGACTTTCTTCAATTTGGTTCTTAAATTTATTTCTAGGACCTGAAATAATACTACATTGTAGGAACTTACACTAAACATGTTCATTGAAAATAGATGTGTGACTGGTCAAATGGTGCCAATCGACCCCCTCCAATAACAAGCCCATGTAAAAGTGAAAGGTCTTATCCATGTAAAAGTGAAAGGTCTTATCCATGTAAAGTGTTAGAACTAGAACCGGTCTCTGCCACCAAAGACCTATCACGGGACTACTTTGGTGTCAGTTCGCTTCCCTCTAGGGAACTTATAGCTTCAGCCCGTTGTGGTTAAGACGACCAGAATCTCTGGCTGGAATCGAACCCGCAACCCCCGCACTGAAAGATTGACTACATAACTACCAACTAGTCTACCGGTACTAGTGAATTATAGGCTTTTTATATTGTAGTGTGTTTGTCAAACCACATCACACTTACCTAAAAATAATAATCACAATTACCTAAAAATAATATGTAGCGTGTTTATTGTAACAAAACAACAAAATAATTTATGAAAATTATTGTAAACTAAAACCACTTGGCACACTTTTAGTGAGACCACCCAAACGACAATGTTTGAATACAAGCTAAAGGCATTGCACTCAAGGAATTCGTCAATGCAAGCGAATTTACTAAACACATGGCATTCGAAATATTATGAGAGATACTGTTTCAAAATACAATGTGTAAATGAAAAGTAAGAAAGTAAGGCAATGCACTTGAAATAGTTCAAAGAGTAATAAGTCCAGTAAAAAAGATTGAATGAATAATGAAATAGAAATTTAGAGTAAAATATTGAGTGGAAATTGGGTTAAAACACTGACCAATCAAAATGGAATGTTTTAACTCAATAAATCTCATCATAGGTTAGAAAGAGTAGAATAGAACGTAGAATTAAGAATTGTAAATAGTATAAATAAAAAAGATTTTTAAATAAAAATTCAGAATACTTTTCGAAGTCAAACTTGTTCTCACCTTCTAGCCGGGCACCTTAAACAGTGCTCAGAAGAAGTAAAACGTGCTGTGGCTAAGCATAGCATCATAAACAACTTAGCAAAAATAATAGTAATAAACAAAATAGAAAATTCAACCTTTATAATATGTTTAATCATTCTTTTTTAGAGAGATGAGTGTTTTTTTTTTCATTATTCATTTATTGAATCTTCATATATTAAATATGAACTGACCAAAATTAATCAAATCTTATCTTATACCGTATTTTATGACCTGCCAGTGGAAAAAAATTTCGTCATCACGTTTTCTGTACGCAGTGTCTCTTCTCCTCAAGCAAGTGTGGCTGCCATGATTTAACATTTTTTAATTGAATTTGGGTGTAGTTTATAGTTCAAGCCTTTTTTAATATTTCACTGCATATTTCGTAATCGTAGTTTTAACTAATGGAACATTGAGATCCTTGTAGATGTTTGAGTTTTTAACATAAAAGATATCGGCTGTAATTATTCGAAGACGTTTATTTTGGCGCCTTTGTAGTTTTTTTCGACGAGTTTTTGCAATCTAGACTGAGAACAGAATTTCTTCCAATAAGCCAATAAATTTCAATTGCTTTTAGTTTCATTTGAGTTAATTTTGCTTCCATATGCCATTTCCACGTTAGACGCCGAACTAGAAGTTACCGAGGTATTTTACATGCGAGTGTTGAGGTATTATTTAATTATTGATTTTAATATGGGGGCATGTTTCCCGACGCAAAGTGAATATTATATGTACGCATTTTTGCTCATTGACCTTTATCGTCTATTGTTTAAGCCACATTTAAGTTGAAATATATGATCCTGTAAGTAACGAGTTGCTTTATGATGATTTTCGTGTACGCTTAGGAGAGCTCTATCATCAGCAAATCATGAAGTTTGGGTTTAGCTATCTGTTGGCATATCCGAAGTATATATTAAGTATTATATTTGCACCAGTAAACAAATTAATAGTATCGATTAAATATTTTTGCGATGTTAACAATATTTTCTGCCGTATTGTTGTTGATATAAGTAAACGTTAAATTCACTTGATGCGATTTTAAAATAAAACTAATTTTATTTTTGATTAGTGGCTTAATTGAAAAAAAAAATAGCGAAAATTTTTCTATGTAGAGATGCTACCTAGTAGGAATCCAGCGTCAATTGGCTAAGGAGACCTTAAAAAACCTCATTGTTTAAAAATAAATTTGCTACCGACAAAGTAACTTTCTAACAGCATGTGTGTGTTTACTGGTAAGTTAAGCTTCAATTTATGTAATAAGCCTTCATGACAGACTTTATCAAAAGCTTGCGAAACATTGATGATGATGAGTGCAGAGCAATATTTTCTTTCTTCAAAGGCTTACATTAACTGTTCTAATAGTTTGTGTAATCGTACTGTGTTTTCTTCTATATTCGAATTGATGGTTTGGAATACATCACAAGGAGACTACAAGGAGTGATTTTTGACAAATATAAATCATTTTTTCGTTTGGTTGTGATACTAAAAAGCGAGAAAAAAATTGTATAAAATACATAACTGAAATTTAGCTCATAAAACACTTTTATAGTTTGCACAAAATAATATAAAAAGGAAAAAACACTTATTCACACGGAAAAAATTAAATCCACGTGCGCACCCAATGGAGGTTTCCGCCAAATAATTTTAATAAAAACAATGTACTCACAAAACACACTCAAAACAGCGAATAATGTGCAGAAAACACTTAAAACTACCAATGGGTCATTAAAACTACCAACGGGTCATTTTTTTATTTAAATAGAGCGGAAATTGTATTTTTGATGATTTTTTAAGTTTCTCAAAAAGCTTTGTTGTATAAATATTAAGCTAATTGGCCTATTTGACTTAACTTTTCTATGATCTTTTCCTGGCTTTGGTATTATGCTCGTTAAGAAAATTCCATTATTGGGGATAGTATTAAAGGCTTAAAATAGCATTAAAAATTAGCAGAATAATTTTCTTTGCTATGCTGGGAAGCTCCAAAAGCATTTCGTTACTTACCTTATCAATACCAGTAGTGCGATTCACTAACCTTTATAACGATAATCGAATCGTTAAAATAAATATAACGAAAATATATCGAATATGCTATTCAGTAAAATTTTTAACGATGTTCGCTGCCGCTTGTGCTTTTCGTTTTTTTTTAACATTTTTAAGACAGAGATGTTACAAAAATACTGCTGGTTACTGTCGTTAAAAAAAAGTTACAGAATCACACAATCGTTACTGCAAGAGAATATATATGTCGACAAATATAACGATTGTCGGTTCGTTAAAAGTTAGTGAACTGCACCACAGGGCCCTTCTTGGTATTTAAATCACAAATAGCCTTTTCGATTTCGATATCTCAAATCTTAGGGGAATAGCGAATATATCCGATCTCAAACAATCCTATTAGAATTTTTGCTGGCATTAAATCCCCTAAATAATTTTGTACTTTTAATAAATTTAAAGATGTGTTCAAACGTAAAAATTGTTTCTCGTTTTACCGAATAAGCATCTTTTTATTGGTTCCTCAAGCATAAACAGCATTCATACATTCCTCTTTTTTTAATTATAGTCTGACCCTGACTTGTCCTTTAGTTAGGCGTTTTATCCTTCTTAAGTTTCCTCTAATAAGTTGTTATGGAATTACTACATCATTTTTGTATCTATTTGTGTACGTCTAAATATGTCCATATGTATGTGTATTACCAAAAACTGTGTTAATGTTAAGAAATGACACTTTCTTAAAGTGCCACTTTAACACAACAAAAACATACACTGAAATAGTCTTATACTCAGGCATATGTATGTTTGTTAACCTAGCAAATACATAAGTACATCTGAGGGGGGGTGTGCTCTAACACTCATGTAATGTCAGTGGTCGTTTTGAGGGTGGCATCTTTATCCGTAGAGGCAAAAAAAAAAAAAAAAATTCTCCAACACTCACACATTTTTGGTAACTTTTTGTGTAAAGTGTGTATTACATGTCAAAGCACTACTAAAATATTTTCAATCGGTGTATGTTTTTTACTGATGTTTGTTTTGTCGTTTGGTGTTTTTTTTTTTTGTAAATGTAAAATAAGGATGCCAATAAATCAAAGGCATTTTTGTTGATTTAAAAAAAAGAAGGAAAAAATATAAATTTCTACATTTCCGCACATACAAAAAAATGGAACACACATCTCTATAAGAGTTGGTTAAAACTTGTCGATTTTTTTGTCTGCCTTCAGTAGTTTTGGTTTTTTTTTTTTATTTTTTTGGCTGAAGTCATAAGTGTAAAGTGTGGTTAGGGGAAAGGAAACTGCTGGTGTATGTGAAATAAAATGTCTAAATATGAAACATATTCTAAGGTCATAATATTGTTGTTATTTACTTATGATGGATTTTTTCTTCCTTTTATGTTGTGTTCCTTAGAATAAATTTTGTTTACGTTTGCCTTTAACAAATAGACCAAAACATAATTTAGGACAAATATAAAAAATAAATGCAATCAAAGTACTACTCGAATCTGAGATACCCTTTCTTCAAAACTTGGGGAAAAAATAATGGTTTTTTTGATAATTTTTTTAAATTTCTTATTTAACAAAATTGGTTTTCATACTGGTCAATTTTTCGATTTGAAAGAAAATTTTAACAACACTTTTTTTAAACATAGCTAGTTTATGATACCTGATCTTTGGCCAGAGCTCTATGGCCTCGATATGATGCAAGAAAGGCCGACGCCATGTTTAAGTTTCGAAGATACCAAATATAAATTTACGCACTGAACCAAATATCCAATGAAAATGTACGTTTAGCAAACGAATAACGTTTATTAAAATATTTTCGTTGGCTCAACGAATTATTCGTTGATAAAGTGAAAATTTGATTTCTGTTAGGTATTTTTTTTATTATATTAACGAATAATTTGTTGAGCCAACGAAAATATTTTAATAAACGTAACTCGTTTGCTAAACGTACATTTTCATTGGATTTTTGGTTCAGTGCGGGTCAGCGGTCGATAGGAACCCATGCAAGGAAACTGAGCCTTTTTATAACGTAGGAGTTGTCGGAATTACGAGAAGTCAATTACAATAATTCAATTTCTATATTAATAGCCTTGTCTTAGGGACATTAGGATAAGACATTTTGAGAGACCAAAACTACCTTGTCTGGGTGTTCTATCACTTTTTAGCAGTGAATTGAAATTCTCGGAGGATGCAGTGATGTCTTTAGAGTAATCTAGCTCTGATACTGGTAATATGGACAAACAAGATTAATATTAAAGGCTATTCAGAGTTGCTGCCATTACAGCCTAAACTCCCGTCGCTCTTAACACAGAGTTTATACAGGGCATTTACCTACCACAGAGCCACACAGAGGCGTCACAATATAGAATATATTGTATTTTATAACTGTTTCATTCTTCGAAAGCTGCTATTTTTGTTTTTTTTTTTTTTTTTGAACCATCTTTTTTGCCACAATACAATGAACACAAATTTATTTAATTGAGATTTATTTGCGTTACTATTGTAAAAATATACTTTAAAGTTTACCACAACACCAGTAAATAATATTTTAGATTCAGATCATGCGACATGTCGCACAGAAATATTTCATGAAACAGAAGACTTGGAACAAAGGGCGTAGTGGCGCTTGAGGAGTGTACAGTGTCACACAAAATGTAAAATTAAGTAAGAATATGATGTTTCTCCTTAATATGATCCAAAAAAATTTTTGAAATTGAATAGTTCAATTTAAATTAAAGGCTTAAACGCCAATTGCAGCTTATAGCTGGCAATATAAAACGTAATGTCTGAAGGTATACGAGTTTTCAAAGGGACACCAGAAGAATGTTGCAGGGACTTGTTGCGGCATCTGAAACAGGTATTAGTAAAAAACATAACACAACAATATTACTAAATAAGTTTTCTGGCACAAAACAAAACGATTGTTGAACTCATATTTTTATTAATCGCAGTTTGTGATTTGTTTTTTTTTTTTGTTTGTTTTAGAATTTGTGTTAAATGTATCAGCTGGTTTTTACACGTTCGCTACCAAAAATGCTTCCTAAAACTTTCTTCGAAAGCTGATTTAGGCATATTTCTTAAGTCGTCTGACTCAGCTCTGCATTTCTTTGCGTTGCAGACATGCCACGCATGCAACGTCTTAAGTCTAAATCAGTTTTTGTTAAATAGCAACAGCACTGAAATAGATCCGTCAAAGTGTAAAATTTTACGTTAGTTAACTGGAAAGACCAATTCCCAATACAACAGTATCATTGTCTCTCCTATCCGGCTTAAGTTAAAACCATAGCAACCAAAGGTACTTAACTAATAACCAGTTCAGAGCCTTTGCGTTTCCCTGGGAACTTCTTGTTGGATGGTGGTAACAGCTGTGGGAAGTCATCATAGCTGATCTCCCAATTTTAAACCCTACGAAGGCTTCAGGTATTGGCTTCACAAAAAGCCTCTAACAATGCAGTACATGTACCTCATATGTGCTCCTTTCCAATATTAATTTTACCCTGGCTAACCTAGTAACGATTAAATACGCATTTAAAAACTTCTACCCACTTTGATGACATTCGTATTTCTGGGTATGGTCAATTTATATCCGTTAAACATACTCACGTAAATCACCTAGCGGCATGCAGACCCTAAATAGCAAGACGATATGGGAGTTAATGTACAACTGAGGTACTTACCAAAATTTTGCTAACAAGGTAGTTTTAACTACATATTAAGCTTCCAAATTGAATGGCAATTTTAAAATCCCATTAATAAAAAACACTGCTCTTAATATATATTGTACTGCTGTATCAGCGGTATAAAATTGCAAAAAAAAAACGATCAATTCTAAAATTCTGCATGTAGAGCGACATTAAAAACAAACCTACAAAATTTAGTTTCCAATGTTATTTTTGCCTCCGAGCTAAAATTCCTCAATAAACACACAAACTATTTTATGTTATAGAACAAGAATTCGCACATTTCATATTATTTATGTATGTCGAGCGTGTTGGTTTATTTTATTTAAACATAAATAAATCAAAGACAGGTTTACTGATTAAACTGCTTTTAACCGCATTTTCTCTCTGTTATAAACCAAAAAATAGTTGTCGACTTTTTTTTAATTCAGTTAAAAACTCGCACTGACACAAACAAAAATACCAACATACACACTCACTCACACATACAAAATATGAACATGTGTTTGTCAATGATGTTAGTGAGTTTCAATATTATTATTATTATTTTTTCCCCCATTTAAAATGATTTATATATTTGTTTAGTTTTTAATAGGAAATAAAACAGAATTTATGTTTATTCTATGATGGTAAAAATAGAAAAATGCCAATAAAATATAAATTTGTTTAAAAAAATTTGCTTCAAAAGGATTTGTTTTTTAAATGAAATAAATAATGGCAAAAAAAGCAAGCAACTGAAGAGGATTGAAATTTATTCAGCACTCAAAGCTGCCATGTCTTATATTTGCGAAAACTGTCGTACATTGTACGAATTGTTTGTAATTTCGCACCACATAATTCATTACCTCAAAATCATGCGTTATTCTATGAAAATAAAAATTACCCTAAAAATTTCTTAAAATACAACAAATTTTCTTATACTTATTATTAATACGATTTCCGTATAACGTGCTAAATTCCCAGTTTTTCATATTTGATAAATACACTGAAATTTATTGTTGAGGGAAAGCTAGCTTCTATGCCCATTTCACTGGTTGCTTAGGCCAGATCATCAGGAAACCTTTTCCAAAGATTTTAGAAAAGCCAAAAATATTAAACAAATAAAACCCTAAAGCTAATAAGAATTATAAACACTCTAGTGACCATTTTCTCAATGTATCGACAAACTGTCTGTTACTCAATGTCAACATAAATTTATTGGACCGATAAACCGTCCGTTAACGATTTTGGGTTTCTCAATACACCGACAAAAAACATTGTTTTCAGCTGGCAACGCCACTCAAAATACATGTAAAAGTTGGAAGTCAGCTGATTGAATTTATCTGTACGGCCAAATAAAAGGAAAATAAATAATTGGCAGATGAGTGCCGGTTAGCTTTGCGATAAAAACGAAGAAATGAGACATTGAGAAAACCAAATTTCTTTAATGTGCAGTTTTCGTTGGGAAAAAAGATAATCGCTAATGAGAAAATGGCCATAAGTCTTACTTGTAACAATATCAAAGCTCAAACAAAACACCAACAACAAACAGTGAGTTTATCTTTTCTTAGATCCCCCTACAATTGGTTGGGATCTTTCCGACTCGAATAGAAGTTGTAAGTGAGTAAAAAGAAAAACAAAATTAATGAGAACATTTAAAAAAAATTTTTTTAAGAAACGCTTTTCTTAAAAAATAACATTTAAAAACAATTTTGCCCGCCCCCCCCTAGATTTTATCCTAGCTACACCCATGTATTCGTGTACTGTCTTCGGGAATATGTATGCCTGCAAAGTTTCATCCATTTGCATCGAGTAAAAGGCGGTCAAAAAAGCATTTTACCGAAAAAAAAATTTGCCCCCCCTAGATTTTATCCTAGCTACGCCCATGTATTCGTGTATTGTCATCGGGAATATGTATGCCTGCAAACTTTCATCCATTTGCATTGAGTAAAAGGCGGTCAAAAAAACATTTTACCAAAAAAAAATTTGTTTGTCCCCCCCTCGATTTTATCCTGGCTACGCCCAAGTATTCGTGTATTGTCATCGGGAATATGCATGCCTGCAAAGTTTCATCCATTTGCATTGAGTAAAAGGCGGTCAAAAAAGCAGTTTACAAAAAAAAAAAATGTTTGCCCCCTCCCCATGTCATGGGGATTATGTATGCCTGAAAAGTTTCATCCATTTGCATTGAGTATAAGGCGGTAAAATTAACGTTACAAGATTTGATTTTCCGAAGTGAAGCTAAAGAAAAGGTTTTAGAAAACAAACTGCTCCATTCTATTGGCTTAGTAAGAAAACAACAAAATTTGTTTGGTACAAAGTATTTGCTTTAGTTTCGTTTAATAAAACAGCACACTGATCCCAAAAGTGTTCATAATATTAACGAACAACGTTTATTGATTTTCGTTGGCTCAATGAGTTAATCGTTAATAAAATGAAAAATTAAGTTTTCCTAGTACCCTTCATTGACTCAATGAACATGCATTTTTTAACGATTGCGTTAACGTGGACTTATAGAGAATAATGTATAATTCGTTGTAATAATGAATGAACTCAAAAATTAATAGAAATTTAATTTGGCAATGCAATAATAATTCATTGAACCTATACTACCTATATTTTACCTCAATTAAAATGTACTGTTTGCATAAATTCTGAAAAGTAGGTTGACTTAAACAAACCTCTGCATATATATTATAATCAATTATTTGAACATCCATTATATTATTTTAAATGTCTATTTAATCAAGCTTATGGAAAATTCGAAATAAAAATAAATATTAACTTTTTTATAAAATAATAAAAAATAGACCATTACATTAGCTCGATTAAATAAAAATTAAAAGGAAACAAACTTCTTCATTTTGGTTATTTTTCTTGATCAATTATCTTGTTTTACACCCTTCACCGGGAGTTAGGTCCGACTAAAATAATTTGCAAGAAACAAGACTTGCTATATGTAGAAAAGTTAATTCCAAAACTCGATCCTTGCAATTTAAAATAAGATGTTGTCCCTTCATTTTTCAAGGAAAATAAACAGCAAAAAACACCAAAAAGGTATCCATCAAAATAGTCTTATTAAGATTATTAAAGATTTTTTTGCAGTTTGTGAAAAATTACTTCATGTGCAAGTAGCAAGTTTTGAAACTCATATGTTGTCTTAATTAAAATGTACGTTGAACTAACGAAACATTTATTAAGCATGTTCAACACTAAAGCGTGTACATTTTATAAGCTATTTGTTGTCCCATAGAACTCGTACGTTAAAATTAATAAAGTGTTCATTACGATAACGAGATATTTAGCAAGTGTTTTTAATATGCACGCGTGTAAATTATATGATCTGTTCGATGTCATACCGAACCCGTACGTTAAAATTAATATAGTTTTCGTTCAGTTAATCATGCCTTCATTAAAAATTATTCTCACGCATAAAATAAACAATTGATTTGTATGCTCAATGAACGTACGTTGAAGTCAAAAAAATGTTTCATAGGGGTAATTTGGTATTTGAAGCCGTGTTAGTTTACCATTTTTTTCGCATTTCTTGTTATAATTCTGTTCCAACTGGTTCTTATTAAAATGCTTTTCACCCGAAAATGCAGTGTAAAATTTACAGACACTTTCTCAAATTAAATAAATGTGAAAAAGAGCATGAGTAAGTAAAATTCTTTGTATCCATTTTAGAGGAAGCAGTCGATATGAAAGCATTAAAAGTTATTGAAAGGCATCACTTGAGCAGAGTTTAGAATACAAGTAGAATGTGAGTACCATATAAAAAAAATTGAGAGAAAGCATTGGAAAACCTCTATAGCCGCTTTGTTCTCATCGAATTTCTCATTCTTCTCTAGCTTACGGACGACAAAATCATACCTATTTCATCAAGGTTCACAACGTGTTGTGTTTATCCAAGAGTTTATACAAATACAAACATTTAAATTAATAGTCTTTTTAATTTTTTAGTGGGTAACAGTAGTGAATAGTGAGCAGGCGGGCAGGGCAGTTAGTACAATATTGCAAGGGGAAATTTAAAAAATAAATTTGCTGAGACAACGAACTGCATTCGTTGAGTAAACAAATTAGTAAAACAAAATTATTCATTGAAATAACGTAAAGGTTAATTGAAAAAAACAATAAGTTCATTGAATAAAATAATTCTTTAATTAAATTAATTATTTGCTTAATAAGATTTTGTTGGCCGTGCTTAATTCTCAATTTTTATTCTTGATAAAAAAAAAAACTGAAATTTATTGTTGGGGGATAAGCTAGTATCTATGCGCATTTCACTGGTTGCTAAGGCCAGATCATCGGGAAACATTCTCCCAAAAAATTCTAGAAAAGCCAAAGATATAAGTAAACAAAACTGCAGAGTGAATGAGAATTGCAAACTGTCAAAAGTTCTTGTCTGCACCGATATCAAAGCTTAAACAAAAAACCAACAATAAACAGTGTGTTTATCTTTTCTTACATTCCCCACTACAATTAGTTGGAATCCTCTCAACATTAATTACAAAATTTTTGATAATTTACAGAAAATAATATTGACGAGTCTTGTTCATTAAATCTATGAACTTTTTCATTATATTAACGAACAGTTCAATTAATTATTAAAATAAAATCTTTTTAAGGACGGTCATCATTTTCACAACCAGTGCTGCCAGAACTTTGGGAAAATCCCTACAGGTAGGTATTTTTGAAACCAAAATAGAAGCGTTGTTAAAATCGGAGAGACTTTTTTATGCAGAAAAAACATTTTTAGTGATATTTTCTTGTCCAAAATGGTTGAAAATTTTTCTTTTTCCTAAAATCGCATAAAAATATATTTCCAGAGTTGTTTGTGGTTTAAAAAGTTGGCGACACTTGCATGTATGATTATGTTTTTAAAAAAAAATTAAATTTTTTTTTTTCAAAAGTTATGTCATATTCAAAATGTCATAATTTCGGCGAATTAGCCGAATGTGTTGCGCTTATTTCTTCAATATATCGAAAACTACTTAACATACGAAGATGATTTAAATGTCATTTAAAAGAGAATACAACAATATATTGAAAAAACATTTTTTTTTTTTTTTTTTGAATGTAATATCTGCAAAATATTAAATTTTAAGAACGGACTAAGTCAAAAAACTATTTTTTTATTTGGCTGATTTTTTTTTTATATAATACCTCAAACTGTTCTTTAAAAATCCTGAAACTTAGAAGGAGGTGTTTTTTTTTTTAAGATATGATTTTTTTTCTTTCGCAACCTTTGAAAAAATAATCTTAAAATAGAATTTTAATATTTTAATTTTGAGCAATGAGTACACTGCGCTAGTTGCAAAAAACAGACCCGCCGCGCACCTGGCATTTTACCCTAATTGGGGCACGCTGAATCCAGTAGTGCTAACCGTTTTTTATGTGAGCTCTTGTTTTCAAGATATACCGTATATATATATATATATATGTTCCTTTAACTCCCACTGGAGCATAGGGCGGGGGTTATGGAAAAGTGACGCGAATACAAATGAGTTATCATATTGTTCACACAGCCAATCCTTTTTAAATGACAACCTCACCCTCTGTCCAGAAAGGACTTGGTGACCCCTGTTTTTGACAAACGAGGCCCTGTCGACCGATCTTAGGCGGTATAACCTTAACAACCGCACAGAGGAAATTCTGTTGCCAACCTGGAGTGTCAGCGAACCCTGAATGGCCGAAGTGCGTCTCAGGAAGTAGGAGTAGGAGATCGCGAATACTCGATCCTCTGAAACTCTGGCTCCAAAACACAGCACGTTTGGGTGCTTAGATAGCAGCCCTATCACCAAACTAGGGAACGAAGGCTAGCAACCTACGTTTCTGAACTTAAATTGCTAACGAATCGCTATTATTTCGAAAATGCACAGCATATATTCGCGTAACTCAAAAACGGGTTAGTTTATTAAAATAACTAAAAAAAAACCGAAATTCGACAATAAATAATAAAGTGGGGTTGGTCATACATTTGACCCATATATTGAAAAATGTTATTTATATACTGTGGTGTAGAGTATCAAATGCACAGGCTTGACGGACTATAAATTCGTTTGTTTTATTTTTTTAAAAACAAAAAAATATTTATGAATTCTTACTATGAATTGCAATTTTGCAATTGAGACGGTACAATTTAAGAATTGTCATATCCCAACAGTGGCTTACACGTTTTTTTTTTTCAATTACCAAATCAAAATTTTGTTCGACAGTTTAAAGTTTCAGTAATATCTGTGATTCAGATAAATAAATACATAACAAAGGTTTTAAGCTTGCGATAAAAACATTTATATTGCATAAAAATCCGTACCTACTTATTATAATAAGCAGTTAAGTTTGAAAGTTAAATTAACATAAATGTTTAAAAGTTGAAGTTTTAAAGTACTTGAATAATGTGGATAAGGGGTAAATTTGTCCCTTTGGGAATTTATGGGAGTTTTTGTTTTTTATTATAAACAACACTAATTGTTAGTTACTCTTTATTTTGGCATAACGCGAAAGCCTTGTTTAATCAAGCCTAGTTGTATACCCAAAGGCTAAAAAGACCATGTGTTAGCCTTAATTGAACGGATAACCAAACACAATTCCATAGAAATTAGTGAATATCGACTGAACAACCAGGTTTTAAATAGTTAACGATAAAAATAATTTTAAGTATTGTTTTTGTGACTGTTTAATTTAATAAGTATTTTTTTTTTTTATATAGTCACAATATTTTTCTCTCTTTGCACAAATAGTAAACAACATTCGCAATTATAACAGCTGTTGTTTTTTGTCGATATTGTTATTAATACGACGAATTTACAAAGCGAATTTTATCCGACAAATTCATCTTGTTGAGCGAAATTCGTCCCAGTTGTTGCATAACTAAGTTCTGGGAATTTATTTCCCATGGTATCTAATAGTTGTATAAATTTTCTGTAAAATTTACTTCATTGCTAGCCAAAGGATAGCTAAAGTAAGCTTCGTTACAGAAATATACAAACGAAAATTGTGATAGTGCATAGAAAATATTCCTGGAAAATATTGAAGTAATAAGACTATTAAAGTATAAAAGCATTTAATGTGACTTACAATTAGGGTTCCCAACTTTTTTTTGTTGCAATTAAAGTACATTGATTATTAAAGGTTAAGAAAAAAAAGTATACAGTATAAATATAAAGTACAATTAATTTCTTTTTATTGATATATTTAAAAACGTTTTTTTTAATGCTTTTCGCAAGTTTTATTAAACAATTACGCTGTGCTAGAGTTTGACAACTGGCGCTTTAACCTAATTCGGTTACGCTGAATCCAATACCGGTTCAAAAACGGTTCAGATTATTGAAATAACTAAAAAAAAACCAAAATCCGCAATAAAATTTCCTTTAAACGTTGAATTTTACTAACATACGCAGTCGTTTTAGAAACATAATTTTTTTGGCAGCGAAAATAATTTGTTAGCAATATTTTGAAATTTTTGTTTATTGAAAATCTATTAAAAATTACAGCTATGCTTTTAATTTTTTCCAGAATAATTAAAAGCAAAGCTTCAAACAAAACAAGCTATAAATGATTAAAATCTGTAAACAACTTTTGATTTTATTCACAAAATTGGAAAATTTTTATTAATTTAACATTTTCATAAAACGCAATATTTGTATGGGAGTCCCCTTTAGAAGTGGTGATAAGGGGCAAGTATGTCTCGAGAAATTGTTAAAGCGACTCCTTGGCTGTTATAGTACGTTTTCTTCAATATATTTCTAGTCCCTTAAGGAATGGAAATTTTGTTTTAAATGTTAGTTAAACGAGTCACTTGAGTGCTCGCGATCTAAATGCAGGCAGTAGTTTTAAAGAGTTTTGCATTCGTGTTTTAAAAACAGGCAGTTATTGTACTCAAACAAAACAAACAAGTGAAATAGTGCTGTCAGATTATTTTTTTACGAAAAATCGTCCTGCCAATATAAAAAACATCAACAAATGGCTAATATTAATTATTTGTTCTTTAGTTTTTCTAAAAAAAAAACTTGTACAATAAGTATTATAATTTTATGACTAATAAAACCCTGGCTAATATAACCTGAATCTATTTTGAATTCCAGATAAATCTTATCATGCGAAATAAAGTATTTTTGCGTACTTTATTATTCTCATAAAGTATAGAGTACAGTTACTCGAAATAACGTACAATACTTTATTATAAAGTACGGTTGGCAAGCCTACTTACAATTCACATTCGAATTAATATGAAAGTTTGTATAACTAATTTTTTTCATATACCTATTTATAAATTATAATTTTGTCATTCTTAACACATTTCTTTTTAATAAAATAATTTTCTGCGATATTTCCAATTCCTTTCGATATTTACACAAACTCCTACCATTTCACTATCAAGCCATTCTCGTTGCCGTAGTCATGTCACTAAATATTTTATTGGTTATTGAAGTGAGTATGAGAAAATAAAAGGCGTTATTGTTTTTATGACGACGACTCTTTTCTAGTCGAATAATATTTTGTAGAAATTTATTTATTTATTTATTGTACTGGCACCTTAGAAAATAAATAACACTTAAAATACATTTATATTATTAAAAACATACACAAACTCAGAAACTTCCTACACTTGCACATACTATTGTAACAACTAAGAGTACTTTTCGAGTAATTGATTTATAAACGTTTCTGGGGATATAAGAAGCAGGTGTATGTGATAAATTTTAATCGATAAATATTTGCCGTCTGGCAGTAATGGAAGGAATAATGGGACAAAATATTTTTGAAAGTCTACAATTACGGTCAAACAGAATTATAACAATGGTATCTTTTTTTCAGGGTTCACTTAAGAACTGTTTTAAGCAAACACCTTAGTATTATTAATATTTTTATAATTTGTATATCATTCACCAATAGTGGTGGAAAGGATTTATTTAGAGCGTTGCTTTTAACAAATATTCTAAATGGGATACATTTTTGCTCAAACTCATGTTTATGAAAGTAACAGTATTTCTTAAAAATGTTGCCCTTTTTGGTTTTTACTTGACCGCTGCTCCAATTTAAGTTGAACTTAAAGTTAAAGTATTTCTAAGTTTTTATTCCTAAATTATCTTCATGTCACAGATCGACAGTAAACTTTATTCACATTGTATATCAAATCGTCCCCTCAATAAAACAATAGTGTATACGCATGTACACCATTATTTTTTTATTGCATATTTAGAATCTCCATCATTGATTTTATGTCTGGTCAAAATTTCGTCAAATTCTACTTCCAAAAAGTGGGTCAAAATGTCGTTGGAAAAAATAGTGTATAATTTCTTGTTCAAAATTTTGCTTCAATAAGTGTGTAAGCTCATATGCGCTATTTTACTTGAAATTGCCACTCCAAAATTGGTAAAAGAATAATAGTGTATACGCATGATACTCCATTTTAGTCTCTAGAAAAAAAAATCAATTTATGAAAACTTTAACTCATAAAATATCTTATAATTATACACTATTGTTTGAGAAAAAGTTTCATTCCGACCATCGAAAGCTGCATGAGCTCCAAAATTTGTGCCAGAAGAATGTAATTCCTCGTGGCTCGCAGTCATTTTTCTTTAACTTACAAAGTGGAAAGAAGCGAAATTGTTTAGATGATTTACGCAATGTATACCTTAATTGGTCATAATTTTTTGTATAAATTAACCCAAATTGGAATGTAATGAATATGTGCCATTGAATCTATGAATTAATCACTGTTTTATAATGTTACAAATTGATATTTTTAAGATCAAATATTTTAATAAAAATGCCGTAAAATTATTGACAACAACATACAAAATAAACAAAAAAAAATATACATATAAAAAATAAAATAGCCTATATGGAGGACTTGCACTTTGAATGACATAATTATGGTCTTAAAGGATGCGTAGAATAAAGAAAATTGGTCAATTTAAAGACAAGATTCAGTATTATGTATTCGTCGAAAAATCCAACATGAAGAATTTTTATTAACCGTGATATTGAGGTTTTAATAGACATCCTATTTAACAAAAACTTTAAACACGATTTTCTCAAAACCCCAAAAAAATTATACACTTTTGTTTTATTAAGGGCCATTATTACAACTTGAAGTTAGCTAAAGTTAAGATTAAATTGACAGCTAATAATGTGTTATCTGTCAAAAAGCGTCTGTTAACTGTCGGATAACAGCTAACGCCAAGTTATAATAATGGCCCTAAGGGGACGAAATGATATTGCACACTAAAAGCAGAAAAGCTGATAGTAAGTTTTGCTTTAACTTCCTGAAAAATCCTACAAAATGATTGAACATTTTCCCATGGGCACTTTTAACCGTTAGATGTCCAACATGTAAATACAAAGAATACAAACCCCTTCTTGAAGGCATCCGTACTTCTTCCTTTTCCTTCCTTTCTACGTACAAAGTGAAGTAAGCACACAGCTTTCACATCAATGCATGCAATAAATAAGTTATTTAATTTTTTTTTTTCAAAAAATCTTGTATTTTAGAACTCTTTAATAGCGAAGTGGGTAGAAAAGTACCCATGGTCTAGGGGCCAAAAAAAAAGTAAAAAAAAAACGCAATGTTAATATAAATTCCCATATTATCAAATGTGTGAAATTTCATCAAAATCCGACCACAAAATCGGGGGTCAGTCTTTCATGGGTTAATTTAATTTGATTTCTGAGAAGGGACTTATATAGAAGTTTTATTACATTATGGACGTCCATCACAAAGTTTTACCATAACGTCTTAAAAACTTTATTTTCCGCAGGCTTTGTCGGAATAACAATCACTATATCGAATTTATGGTAGAGATGTTGTTCTTTAGGTGTAGGATTTCCAAAATACGAATCAATTAAATTTTTTAATAAAATATTTGAATTTTTATTTCTATTTGTTTTGAAGAAGAGGAAATTGATCCGTCCCGGAAATATAATGAAGACGAAGGGTCTCAGCAGACTAGATCTGCGACAGTTGGCGGCTGACTAGTCACAAAGCAGTCAAGTACCACCTTTATCGGATGGGTCTGGCATAACATCAGGAATGCAGACTGTGTCTTGATGAAGACGAGTCTACGAGGCAAATACTGTGTGACTGACCGGCGCTGGTATTTGCCAGAATGAGCCATTTGAGGCACGGCAAAATAGATGCGTCCCGAGTCGGTGCAATAGCGACAAAAGACCTAGTGAGGTTCCTTTGGGAAGCAGAACCTAGCTTGGTCGCGGTACCATCTCTATTAAGGAGAAATCTTCCCGATCTCTTTTAAAAAATCAAATTTTTTTTTAAGACGTAGCAGGACTACTTTGGTGTCAGTTCGCTTCCCTCTAGGGTAAAGCCAATTAACTCTTACAAAAAAAAAAAAAAAAATAATAAAAATAAAATTAATATTAGCACCTGTTAAATTATTAGTAATTTACTTGTGTGTGAAACAAATTTAAATTGACTTTTAGTTTTAAGAACTTAACTTTATGTAATTCTTTAGTCGTTTCAATATTGTTTTTTATGCCTTGTTTTAATATTTTAAATTTTATACTATTTTCATATGCTTTTATCCATTTAAAATCCCTGTTAAGTAGACCCTATTGTATACAAGCTTATGACAATCTTTAACTGTTAAAAAGGATGAATGCACATCATGCATTTGTGTTTTTAAGTGACTATGTATTTGTGTCGATGTATATACATATGTGTGTGTAAGCATATTAAAAATAAAAACGGATTAAGTGCAATTAAAGTGTAAGTAGTCAATAAAGTAAGATTAACAAGAATTCACAACAACACTTGATGTTATATACAAATATATAATGACATTATATACATACATATGTTTGTATATGTATTATGGTATTTGTATATATTGTTCGATATAAACATAAGTAAATAGTAGAGGGTTTCCTATTTAGTTCTTTAAAAAGGCAATTCACTATTGAATGAATGATAGCCGATATCATTTAACCCAATTTAACAATTAACCAACCTAAAAGAATTTGTAAGTAAAAAAAATGCCGCTAGTTTTTTAGGATCGTTTTATAGTTACGGTGAAATAAGATCAGGAGAGGGAATAAAGGCAACGCATTTTTTCACTACCGTTTCGGAGAGCTCTTATTCACTAAGTCACGCATTTTTTTAAATCTATATACTGCTCACGTAGCAACCTTGCTCGGCATCTGCTGGCTGTAGAAGCGTTTCGAAATTATTAATTTCGAATCCCTCTAATAAACACAAAAATACATACACACATACATTTGCAATATACGTATATTTGTCCCTTTTCTTTTTAAATAATTGAATGCAATTCTTGCTTAAGTCTTCTGCAAAGAGTTCGTTTTTTTCACTTACTTAAATTACAGAAATAAGGATGAGGACGCGCAAGGAGTAGGCAATCTTTTTTTAATTTATATCATCCGTTTGTTGGCAATAAATACATGACACTCCAAAAGAAATTACAAAAAAATATGCCGTAAAGAGAAATAAAATTACAACAAAAAGAAGAAAAAGTGAAGAAAATGTATACAAATAAAATTCAATCGAGTGAAGATTTAAACTGTGGGTGACAATCTTTAAAAGTGTACTGTTTCTACTTAAATTTTAAATGAATTTTAAATATCAAAAATAAAGTAATAAATTTAATATATAGAAAAATTAAAATAACGATTATTTCTTGTCCCCATTAAAAATTCTTATATTTACGTTACTGTCACCCACTGTATTTAACCCATTTCGTTCCAGGCTACAGAAATATTTTATTACATTTATGAAATGTTCATGTTTAGTTAGAAATCGGCCAAAACTAACACTGAGCTAGAATTTTACACCTTTTTCCTATCAAGCGGGGCACCTGCCGGGATAAACTAATTCAGGTAGGCTATACCATTATTTCGAAAATAATTTTGAATGAACGGTTGAATGAACTAAAACAATTCCGTAATAAAGCTGAACTCTTTTCTAATCTGCGCAGTCGTGATGAAAAATAATTTTTTTTATTATGGACTAAGCAAGGATTTTAAAAGAAAAGGTAAATCCAGGACACCCGCTTTTAAGACGCGTGCCGGCACAAGAGCTCTTGCATAAGCCGATAAATATGTGCAACCAAGAAATCGTAAAATTTATAAGCACATGTGCTTTGACGGAGAGTATACGTGACGAATGCATCATGAGCTATGTATATGAGATAAAGGCCGCTGTGAACATAGTAAGGCGCTTAAAGATACAACGATTGCGTTGGCCGTGACACATCGGAAGAATGATATTCGAGAACCTGCATGAAGATGGCGTAAACGGTGAACACCTCAAAATCCCTGTTGAATAAAAGTAAAGACAACGCACAAAATATTTAAGCGCACGTAGAACATTTTTAGGTAAGCCGAAACCAACAAGAGGTTAACGTCCCATCTAATTTATTAATAAAATTTCTGTTGCCAAGCCCATTTATATTTTTTACTTTTTAACTAAAGGGTGTCCCAACTAGAACGCAATTTTTAAATTTTAAATAAAACACAGATATTTAAAAAAAAAATCGTAAAACTTTATTATATCGTAAAGTAGACAGAATGAGGTTATGTATGGAACAAGATATCGTGCAGATGGCCGCCGCGGCTTTGCTGGCACACACGCGATCTTTTAATGAAATTTTCAATGACCTTTTTGCATAAATGCTGCGGTATTTCATTAATGCAGCGTCCAATTTCCTCTTTTAAGGCTTGAGTCGTCGTCGGCATATTCGCGTAAACCATCGACTTCAAAAAACCCCAAAGAAAAAAATCTAAAGGTGTAAATCGCACGATATAGGCGGCCAATTCTGGTCTCCAAAACGCGAAGTAACACGACCGGAAAATGACTGATACAGCAATTGAATTGTTTCTCTGCTGTATGACATGTGGCGCCATCTTGTTGAAAACACATGCCCTCCACATTCATTTCTTCAATTCTAGGGAAGAAAAAACTGGTTATCATTTTACGATACCGAACACCATTGACTGTTTGCGCTTGACCTGCCTCATTTTCATAAAAAATGTCCAATGAGGAATCAGCCCAAAAACCACACCACACAGTGACACGTTGAGGATGCATTTGCTTCTGGTGAATCACTCGAGGATTTTCCTTACCCCAAATGCGACAATTCTGCCTATTGACGAAGCCATCGAGATGGAAATGGGCCTCGTCACTGAAGACGATTTTATGCAAAAATGTCATTGAAAATTTCATTAAAAGATCGCGTGTGTGCCAGCAAAGCCGCGGCGGCCATCTGCACGATATCTTGTTCCATACATAACCTCATTCTGTCTACTTTACGACATAATAAAGTTTCACGATTTTTTTTTAAATATCTGTGTTTTATTTAAAATTTAAAAATTGCGTTCTAGTTGGGACACCCTTTATATGTTAGTGCAAAAATGCTTGCTTATAGGTAACTTCCATATAGGTAGCCCTGGTACCTTGACGCATAATAGAACGTGTTTGTATTTTTGCCACACACGTAAGGGTTACAGTCAATTTTGCCAATATACTTATGGTAATTAGCAATAAGATTGGCTTAGGGTACATTGATCCGCTTTTATTTATTTTGGTTTTCTATCGTATCGCACAACATTTCTTATCGAATCCATTTGATCATAGTTCGTAGCCAAAGTGTCTTCTACACTGTCTCCCCATCGAACTAATGCAGTCTTATATTCTTGGTTAAATGCGTAATCCATATCTTGACGAGGTAATTTTGTTTTAAGGCCTGCGTCTACCAATCTGCATTCGCGGATTCTGACAGTTGTACAAAAACCTTTTGCTTTTAGATGGCAAAGAAAGTGATATCAGTTAAAAAAGTTATCGAAGTAAACAGTATGTTGTCTGGGATACTCACAACTCGACATTACTGATAATCATGCTACCACCTAGACCAAGTGGATTTTCATATGTATTCGATGCTCCAGCATATGGCTGCAATTGAAAGAGATACCCTTTCGATTGGCACAAACATCAATATTTGTTTCCGCAGAGCAAATTGGTTTCACCATATTGCAGCTATGACGATCAAAATATGGTACCACTTGAACATTGAATCAAAAGGGTTGGTTCAAAACAATATTTTTTCTAAACAATAATAAGAAAAATTAAAAATAATATATAAGAAGTAAAAGCAAACTTAGAACGCTAATTATCTCAGTGGTCAAGATCTCGCCATAGTCAAGGCTGCCTAGCGATCAGCTAGAGTAGCTGTGAACTGTTGGCTATTTAAATCAATAACCCTTTTTTATGTTGCTGTTTTGTGCAGGTTGTTATAGTCGGTGTTCGAAAATAAACACTAAACATCGCTCCTTAGTGTTCGGTTTGGCAGATTCGTAAAAAACACAAACGCTAATAGTGTTTGTGTAGTAAATCATTAAAAATAGAAGTTTTCCTGCTTGTCATCTTTCAAACGCAAAAATAATAACGTTCTTATTAAGCTCAACAAAAAGATGAGAACATTAAATTCCCTTCGGTTTTTTTTTAACCCCAAACTTCATCGTGTTCGGCTCAGCTCATTAATGTCCGTCCGTTTCTGTTGTGCGTAGCGCCCTTTTGGCTGGTAAAAAAAATTTTAATTAAAAAAAAATCCACATAAAAAAAACAAAAAGCCAGCAATATATTTTACACAAACAAAACATATGTACAATACACACACAAGCTGTTCGTTGCTCAAATTTTTTGTTTGTTCATTTCTTTATGATGGTAAAAAAAGAAACATAATAGAACATTAAAATATAATGGTTGTCTACAGAGTCACTATAATTGTTCGGTTTTTAAACGAGGAACAGAACACTATTTAATGTTTGGCTCTTTTTTCAAAATAGTTACGAACGGTATTAAGGGTTGTGTTCGTCTAAACAACACTAACAAAATAGATATCATTCCTGGGTGCATGGTTCGAACGCTAAACAATGTTCTGTTTATTTTCAAACACTGGTTACAATTAGTTTAATAATAGGCTATTTGTAATCTACTCTTGTACATTTCCTGTTGGAAGTTTAGAAGGGGGAGGGGGAAGTTAATAAATTAAGGTCGAAAAGCCATACGCCAAATTTAATTATAAATTACGAAAAATAATTCAATTCGCCTAGCTAATATTTGCAACTATTTAATAAAAAAAAAACAGCAAAAGTTTGTGGTCGAGATCTTGACAATTGGTACAAAATGGGTTAAGTATCAAAATAATTACTTATTTCATTACACGCTTATGCTTGTTTGTTAAATTGTATTTGTATTTGCATTTTTATTTCCTTATTTGCTTTATGGTTACTATAAGATCCATTTTCTACTGCTTTCTTCACTTTCTGCTCAAATTAATTTATGTGCACGCACACACGCACACTCTTTTACATAAATTTATTAAAATTTATTAAAGAAAGGCAAATGACCGTGGTCGTTATAATTGTTATACTTTATTAATGTTTGCATTTAAATTAAGAAATGTATTTAAATTTTTAAATTTTTATTGCACAAAATTTAATGAAGCAGACGAGAGCCCGGTAGTTTTTTTGTAGCTGTTGCCGGAACAGACAATACCTAACGTTTGGACATGTAGTTAAAGTTCATATACCCGAGAGTACTTTGCTAAAAAAACTTAAGTTCAAATTAGACGTGACATAACCATAATGCCACAGCCGTAACGGGGAATTCAGAAACCAAAATTGAATTGGTTTGTATGGTATGTTTATGTCGTTTAAGTAATACATAGGTGATGGTAATACAGTTTTGTTATGGTTATGTCACGTCTAATTGGCCTTTTATACTAAATAACAGGATTTGTTTCCTGGAGACCATAAAATGTTTTGTCAGTTCCCGTTAACTGACATTCAAGGCTCTGTTTATGCAGCAAAACGTGTTTGCTAATAGAAAAACAGAACCATTTGTATTGTTTGAAAGGTTTCAGACATGCTATTGTGTTGTTTTTGTTGGATATATATGAATGACATTTTATGGTGTCCTCGGTAGTTCTAGCTTTATAAAAACTTTCTTTACGTATAAAATAAGAGAAAATCGTAGTATTACATTACAGCAACACATACTTAAATGACTTTGTCGTACTTCACACACTAATTTTCATATGCACGTAACTCAGTTGGCAAAAAATCTTAACGAAACATGAAATTTCCAAGTACAAATCTTAACTGGGGCAGTTATATTTTCTTAACTTATATTTAAATTTGATTTTGTATGTTTAAAACACATGTTAAATTTGAGTTGTTAACACCTACGTGAAGTATTGGACAACATTTAAGATTTAAGCTGAAGTCGTCACCACACACATTTTATGCGTTTGATACTTTAATGATTTTTTTCCCAAATTTAATGCGACGCATACTACAGTGTTAATTAATCCTTTTTCATGCTTATGGTTCCTCTGTACTTTAATAAAAATGCATTCAAGTGGGGACATCCCTTTTAAAAATAATGAGTTATTCTAGTTGAGAGATAAGTAGTGTCTAACGAAATATATTGCAAAATACGTTACTTGGTAATATACATGTTTGTTGGGTTACACTGTGTGTAATTTTTTAAGTCACTGAAAGATAACCATATACGGACACCTCTATGTGATAAAAGACCAAATAAAGACCCGTGTCTCGCAGTTTTGCCCAAAGTGATGCAATTTTTTTTATGGGCCCCCAAAGATTTGGGGCCTCGGTGTCATTTTTGCATAAAAGTGATAATTTTTTCAGGCTCATATCATGCATACCGTTCGGAATTTTGATTTACCCTGTAGCTCTTGCCATAAAGAACAAAAATTGTGAACATATCAAATCAATAAAACTTCATCTTAAGATCAAAATCGCAAAAAACTTTAAAAAAAATTGATTTTTTTACCACTTTTTCCTTGTTCAGGTCCATAAGTAGCAAACCGTTCAAACTTCAATGAAACAAACAACTACAAAAATTTACCTAAGATCTCATTTAACAACTTTCTAGAGCATATGAACTTCATAGGAATGATTCTTAGCACCATTTAGGTAGCGCTTAGGAAACCGCAAAAGTGATAAATTTCCCGAAATTTTTTTAATTTGATTTGTATTTTCTTTAATTCAACATTGAGATAATATGCGTTCTAACTAGGGGTTATATTACCGGTAAACGGTTAACCGGTTTTCCGGTTTTACCGGTCATATTGATTACCGAATTAACCGGTAAATTTAAAAGAAAATGACCGGCAATTTCGGTAATTTTTTGTAAATATTTCACTCCAAATGAGGTTAAATTTCAACACAAAATTTAAAATTTTTGCAAGCAAAGGTTAGTTTTAAATTGTGTTTTTGTCTTGCTTTAGTTGCATTTAAACTACATTCAATTCTTTTTTTTAGTTATTTTTGCAGTAATATTTATATTGTACGAAATAAGAAGGTATTTGATTCTATTTAGAAAATATTTTAAACATTAGGTGCGTTTGAGTACTTTTAAAGTAAAATGCAGTAAATGAGTAAACTAAAAAATTTTCTCTCACAAAAAGCTGTTGTGCAAAAAAGTACGCGAACGCAAAATTTGTAAAAATTCGTAAAATAAAGGCAACAGCTAATGGCAAATAATTGAAGTGTGGAAAAATATTGACACTTTTGACTACTTAACTCGTTTTCTTATCGGTACTCGATTAAATACTTTTTATAACACGAACATTTTTGGAAAATACAAACAAACTATTTTATGTTATCTTTCATATTTGTTTGTTTTTTATTTTATTTGATTTTACTAATTTGTAGCGGGTTAAATTATTTAAAAGAACATGAATATTTTTTTTGCTATTGATTACTTAAGTACCCAAATACTTCACACTTTTACAACTCTAAAAAAATTATCATAGCTAAAAAAATATGAAAAGTTTGTATTTAGCCAAATTAATGCTTCACAAACAAGTTTAATTAATTAATAGTTATTCACTATTTGTTTTATTTTGGTGCTTCAGAAAATGACGAAAAAATGTTTCGGAATGAAACCATTTTTGTTTTCATTATATTTTAACTTTTTTATTGGAAATATATTATATAATATCTTTATCTTTCCTAAAGTCTTTGGAAAAAGGTTTTCTGATGATCTGTCCTAAGCAAACAGTGTAATGAGCATATGAACTATCTTTATGCCATCAACAATAAATTTCAGTGTGTTTTTTAAGATTACGAATTGGGAATTTAGTACATTTAAACGAAATCTTATTAATTAATTTTAACTCTCAAGAAAAACTTTGAATTACATTTTATTTTTAATTATTTTGTTGAATTATATAACAAATGTATTTTCTCTTTAAAAAATGTTAAGTTTAATTTACTGGTTACTTATAAACTTAACATTAAACAAAATTACCGGTAAATTACCGATAATCCGGTTTTTAGGTTCTGGATTTACCGTTTACCGGTAAAAGCAAATTTCGGTAATTTTATATGCCCTAGTTCTAACACCATTTACGGACACCACTACGTGATAAAAGATCAACAAATAAAAGACTAGTGTCTCCAAGTTTTGCCCAAAGTCATGCACTTTTTATTTCACAATTTTTGTTCTTTATGGCAAGAGCTACAACTTTGTTTCAGAGGGTAAATCAATATTGCGAACGGTTTAAAAGATATGCGCCTGAGAAAATTATCATTTATTTTTTGTGTTGCACTGTATTATTGGTTCAGACTTCTTACCATTTGGCTTTAAGATTACCTTGGACTTAAGACTGGCAAATATCCGATTAATCGCACTTGACTGGAATTAAAAATAGTATGGGTCCATGAAAGTTCGCGCTGACTTACATGTGTTCAATAAGTGATAGACTCTAGACTTATTATTAATGCATCATAATAATATAAGAGCGTTGCTAGAAGTATTTCATTTGCACCTTGCAAACGGCTCGCATTGCTAAATATCAACGATAATCTTGCACACCTCTTTCAATCCCCTTATTATCTATTGAAGAACAATGTTTTAAATAATATTACATAATTTACAAAAGAACTCGCCAGTTAACGGAAAATCTTTTGAACTACAGGGTAAAACATTTTTATTTAAAGAGGATCATTAAAATCCACCCCTGTTATCCAATGATGTTAATACAAAAAATGTTTTGAGCCAAACACAAAATAAATTTAAGTCTAGTTTCAAAATATGGATGTAATTACTTAATTTATGACAAAAATTATTAAAATATACCCTCTTTATTAGAATATTAATATAGAATTGTTTTTTTTCTTGACTGCTTTAAATAAGAAAGTCATTTTCAAAATCTATAATTCATTATTAAAAAAAATAAGTAAATAATAATTGAGCAATAAAAATTTTATGGCAAAATAATTTTAAAACTTGATAATTAATATGTTTTGTTTTTTATAACCAACTCCTAGGCCATCTCAAACAAAGTAGGATTTTTAAAGCGAAGATCTTTATTCACATCTGTGTTTTTTTTAATTGATCTCCCTATAAAATCGATATTTCTTTCAAAATAAAAATACTACATTACTTTTTAGGTAATTAAACTACCTACATTAAATGGCAAATAGCCCTCGTATATACGTAGGCTTGTTTGTTTGTATGTTGAATGTTAAAGAAAACATCTTGTTATTTATGTTTATTTATGTGAATAAATACAGACACACACATACGTTTTCGTATATTCAAATACACCCTGTAGGAAATGTCAATTGTTAATTTTTACTGATTCAGTATTGACTTTGTCACTACCCAGCTTTAAGTTTTTGGGGTCTCAATTTATAAGTTCTTCTGCTTAGAACTTTTCATAGATGTACTCATGCTGGCTTGCCTTCTCAGGAGGATATTATGGAAGGCCTACCTACTACTTTCTATACATACATTTTGTGCGCCTACTACGTTTGTAGCAAAAAAACTGATAAGCCGTTACAAAGAAAAAAAAAACACATGCCGAAGAGAAAATAACAAAAACTTAAAATATAAAAGTGAAAAGAAAAAAAAGGAGTAAATTTAAATAACAACTTAAAAGTTTATTCAATAATTATGTCTGCTGAAGAACGCCTCTTATCAGGTCTGCTGAAGGTAGGAACGCAGCCTTGGCCTTGGCTGCGTAGGACATCGTGTGTAAAAAATGTATGAGTATGAAATGAGGTAGTAAGGCCTTGTGACTGAGAAAAAAGGGCTTCCAAAATAACAGCTTACTACTTCTTTTTGCTGCTAAGTAGTTCTACCGATTATACTAGACAATTCTTCGTCTATTAACATTTTGCATGTGCTCATTCATTTAACTTCTGGCCTTAAAACTATTTACAAGGTAGTTCTTGTCAGAAAATATGGATACATTGGAAATAGAGACTTACCAGTACATTTTAATATTTCCAGTCTAAGCTTTTTTTACTTTTTCTATATTTCCATACAATAAATCTAATTTAAAAACGTGGGTATAATTTATTCAAGCTAAATGCATTAATAACAAAAAAAATAAATTTCTTAATATTATTTCATTAACCCTTAGGCAAACACCAAAATGATTTTTCGCATGCGAACCCCAGGGCCTGGCTGGGACTCATTGTATTTTATATGGAGCTTTTTGTGGCTATAGAAAAACTCACACTAATGAACCCCTGGGCCTGGCCGGGACTAGTGCTGGGATACTATCGATATTCTCTACTATCGATATTTATCGATAGTTCAGATTTCACTATAGATTTTATTATCGACTGAAAGTTTGTCCTTAAGTAGGAAAACTTTAACTAGTTTTTTATCTGGCTGCAGTTCGTTGTTTTTATCACTTTATTGCACGTATGAGACATATGTAATATATCCACTTTATTTTAGATGACTGTTTTTAAAAATTATGATGCTGATAAGCACCTTTCTGAAGGAACCAAAGTAATACGGACTATAAGATATTTTATTGTAACTTAAGATAATGTTCTAAATTGGATTTGATTCTCAACCCAAAAGGTAATCAGTCTAGCGGACTTTTCCTCTAATGGTCGTTCATTGTTTTATCTTATGCTCGCAACTGCAATTGCATTTTTATTTTGATTTTTTTTACAACATCATAAAACTATTTGACATTTTAGTCCCTATGTAAAGATAAAACAATTTCGGCATAAAGGACTTAAGTTAGTAGTAAAAAAGCACAGCTAAGCAATCCATACCACCTGCCATTATTTTTGTTTGTATTAATTGCTGTAATTCTGCGCGAATTTATAATATCAAGTAAAAACTTGAGGCAAAAAACTGTGTGTGTATAGCTGCTGTAACATGTCTTCATAAGAGTGCTCCAAAATTATTTTTTTTTTCGATTTTCCAAAAAAGTAGACCAGTTTTGTGTTAGGTTAGGGTAAAAAAAAAATTTGGTAAAAATTACCGTGCCGCATTGAAATCTGTGTGAATGAAATTCGGGCTAAATGGAGAGAAAAACGCCCGTAACCACTGAGGAGTCACCCCTAGAGATGTAAAATGTATGAGCAACCCTCATTATTTTTGCATTCCCAATATTTCTCTAGAGCAAACTTATCCTCTATCATCAACCCTTTAGATGGTCCCCATACGAAAAATTTTATTTTTTCGAAAACCGACTCTATAACAGACGGACGGACAGCCAGACGGACATGAAGCCCAATATTTAAAAAAAACGGAATTGGATTGGATTACATCCTAATTGGTTCCGTTTTTTAATTTTGGACTTCATGTCCGTCTGGCTGTCCGTCCGTCTGTTATAGAGTCGGTTTTCGAGAAAATTAAATTTTTCGTATGGACATGAAGTCCAATATTAAAAAAACGGAATTGGATTGGATAACATCCTAACTGGTTCCGTTTTTTAATCTTGGACTTCATGTCCGTCTCGCTGTCCGTCCGTCTGTTCTAGAGTCGGTTTTCGAGAAAATTTAATTTTTCGTATGTTTACCATATGAACACATACAGTCTACAACTGACATGAAATGCTTAACATTAACACTTAAATGATGTTAGTGTTAAGAATAGACTCATCATGTTAGAGGTTTTCGCATGTAATACCACGGTTGTTAATGCAAATGTTTTAACAACGCTTTTATAACATCATGTCAGTTGTAGACGGGGAGTTATGAAACAGATACATTTTTAAAATTTCCCTTCATTGATGGTCCACTCTAGTCTTCATAGCTGTATTTTAAATAATAATAATAATATCGATATTGATTTTTTTCCTATCAATATTTTCGATAGTTTAAGACAATCGATAGTTTCCCAGCACTAGCTGGGACTACTTTTATATGTATGGAGTTTTATGTTGAGAAAATAGAATAATTCTTCGAAAAAACAGTGAAGAAAGAATTCTTATGTGTTGCGTATGCTTTTTGAAACGTTTCATTTTGATTTTATTTACTGCAGTTCATATATAATATGCCAGGGCCAGGCCTTGGTGGACACACTATGCACAAAATTTTTATTTTGCCAATTGCCACGCCCACGTCATTTAAATTTACACTTTTTCTCAGTTTCTTGTAAAAAACACATTGATTGAGGAAAACATAAAGTTTGGTTCTAACCCAGCGGTAAATATTAAAAGGACCGCAAGTGGCAGGCCTTTTTGAAGGCCTCTATACTCCTTTCTAAAAGATTCGCTTCGCATGATATCCTGCCTTCAGAAGTATGCCTTCTAGAAGGTATAAACTTCTTTTTAAAAGACCTGTGTACTGAAATATGCAGTACACATTCGCTACTCCCTTCTTTGAGAAGGGAGAAAGGAAGGTGTTCAGTTTTATTTACTTCTTATTTTTAGTGACCTTCCTTACTCCCTTCTTTGGGAAGGGATCGAAGTTGTTTTTTAAAGAACTGTGGAAGGCCTTCCGCCCAATGACAACCTGTGTAAAAAATAAATAAGTATGGAATACGGGGAGAAGGGCTTTTGACTGCTTGTGTCTGCTAAATAAGGCTTTCTATTAGGCCACTTTACTCATTCAAGTTATCGCTGGGAATATATTTAATAATTACATTAAAAAAAAACTGGAAAAAAGTCAAAAATGCCTGGCCAGGACCTGGTGTTCGCTGAAGGGTTAATATTAGCTGTGCTGAAATTTATATGTGGCAATAACCTTCGTTGACACTTGATGTCCTTGTCCAACAAAGCTACTGCTAAAAACGATAGGTCTGCCACTCCTGCCTGTCAAATAGCCAGCATCTGTTCCAAGATTTTCTGAATTAAACTAAACTAAAAATTTTTCTAAACTTGAAATTTTTTTATTTTTAATGCAAAGTAAATTTTGGAGTAAACAAAATCAATCAAACAAGAAACTATCATAGACCAAATTTTACTAAAATAGCATCATTATTTGTTACAATTGTAGGCGTTCTTAAGTGCTTTCCGAGAGTGGACTTTATGGGCCTTTCGGTAAATTATGGACCAATCTTCACGAAATTTTGTGGTGTAATTTCTAGTGTAATTAAACTATGGTAGACCAAACGTTACTACACTCACTTTGTTCGTTTCGATTTTAAACATATTTAAGTGTTTTCCAAGAGTGTGATCTACACAGAAAAAATTATTACCAAATTATTTTCAAAAAAACGCATGTTTGAAAATTTTTTTGATTTCTACAAATTTTTTTACTGATTCAATTAATATTTTTGTTTGATTTTTATTTAACCAACAAAGATTTTACAACTATTAAAAAATATAACATACGCGTTATTGGTTTCATAATTTTGTATGAAATATTTAACACTCCTTAATGTTGTCGTTTTTTTGCATTTTTTTATTTGATCGTAAGCAACATTTCTGTATGTGAAATATAAGGCGCTTTAAAAAAGTACAGCAATAAAAAAATTTATAAAATAGCGTTACGAGGCTTGTAGTAAAAAAACAACAAAAACAATAATAGGTAAAAAAAGTTTCACTCTTTTTAAACAACAGAAACAACAACAACATTATAAGAAACAAAATAAATTTTTGGTTGGTTTCAAAGTTGGTAAAAAAAAACTAAATCCCGTATTCAATTTTTTCAAACTGTTTACTTAAATACATCAAATACATAAATAGAATGATGATGAAAAACATTTCGAGTCGGTCTGCCGCCGTTTTTGGTTACATTTCTTTTTCATTAGTCTGGGTTCACACTATGAAAGTTTTCTTTCAGAAATTCTGAGTTTTTGGTGGGAGGGGAGAGAATGATAGCATGTGCTCTTCCCCTCTCACCAATAAACTCAGACTTTCTGAAAGAAAACTTTCATAGTGTGATCCCAGACTTAGCAAAGGAAAGGATGCAACAACAGTGAGTGATGAAGAAAAGCATTGTGTGTAGAAATAAGACTTCGTTCAAAATTTTTTCCAACAAAAAAATGTGTCTCAAAGCCAGCCGGCCGCTCTGCTCTGCTTCATCTTCTCCAATAGTGCTTGCTTGTGTGCGCGTCATTGCTTGTGCAAAAACTTTTTTGTTTGTTTGATTCATCAAAATTATTTGTTTGAAATTTATAAGAATTTCAGTACACTTTTTGTTTGATTCACTTAAATTATTTGTTTGAAAACATCGGTGTTTTTCTCAATAAACAAAATGCAAATAAATTGTTTGAATATGCGAATTTGTTTATAGGACCGATTTCAGACAAAAAATTGTTTGATTCTAAAAATTTTTTGTTTGGTTTGGAAAAATAATTTTTTCTGTGTATATGGAACCTCTTAATTATGAACGGTGTTATTTCTGAAAATCGGTGCAATCCGGCCCTATTTCATGTTAGTTTTTTTATTTGACACAAATATTAATTTTAAGGGTGGCTGTTAGGGATGCCAATCGGGATTGATCTTAGAAAATCCCGGGATTCGGGATTTTGAAATCCCGATCCCGAAATACCGGGATTTCCCGTGATTTTTCGGGAATTTATGAATTTTCAAAAGGTATTATATATATAACATATATTTTTAAAAAAGAAAAAAAAGAATTAAAAAAATAAAAATTACATCTGAAATATAATTTTTAACAATTTTTTTTTTTGAATAGAGTATAAAAATTCAGTAAAAACGAACCTGTTTGTACACAAAAGATGATATATTAAAAATCCCGGGATTAATAAAAATAAATCCCTTGATTTGTCAATCCCGAAAAATACCGGGATTTCGGGATTTGGGATTTCCCGTTTGCCATCCCTAATGGCTGTTCACTGAACCAATTGTACTAAATTTCAATCGCAAACTACATAGGATAACTATAAACAATATTTGGTCAAAATATTTCGTTTCTGCTTAGCGTTTTTTCAGCAAAAGGCCAGACAGACAGACCTATAGACAGCCTGAGGGCACAAAGCATACAGAGATGAAAAAAGTGACGTATGTAAAATGCCTAAATCATTTGCGAGGGCAACTTTCGAAGAAAGAGAAAGAAATCGTTTTTTGGTAGTGATGTGGCAATGTGTAAAAAACAGGACGCTAATATCAACACAAATTGCGTAATCAAAACACAAAATGCAAAAAGAAAAAGACAGATAAAAATACAATATTTTCTGTCTCGTGACGCCTCTGTATGCGCTGTGCTGAGGGATCGAAATACATGGCTAAATGGACTAAGAATTATTTAAGAACCCAAAATATATATACTTTATGGGGTCTGAGGAATATTAATAAATTAATAAAGTTTAACACAGAATGACAAACCAAGTAACTCCCCTTCACCACTAGTGCTAAAGGGTCTAAAAATAAGAAAACTAAGCGAAGCATATCATAACAGTTGTCAAAAACCCTTGTTTATCCACCAAAGCATAGACAAAAGTGCAGACCATTCGTCGAAATAGTGACCGAAAAGTCACTAAAATAATTGGCAAAAGTGGTGACTCTGATACACTAAGCCACAGACTTCCTACAGGGCATTTAAACTCTTAGAGTCCAAAAAAATACACACACAAGCATGCAATAAAAGGATTTTTTTTTTAAAGGGAGAAAAAGAGAAAATAAAACTAATAAGAAAACAAACTTTAATTGCACCATAGAGAAATGTGTTTGTAGTTTAAATATTACACTAAAAGCAATTATATTAAGAGCAATGGCAAGGTTTTATTTCGGAAATTTTCAAATATGTTGAAATTTTCGAAAATGACAATTTTTTTTTTTTTTTTTCATATACCTAACAAAATATAGGGCCACATGAAAAATATTTCAAAATTTGCATTCCAGTTTGGCAATTAAAGAAAGCTTAAAAATTATTTTAAAAAAAATATACAGACATGTCACAGAGTACTATTTCGTTCGGAACGGAATTCATTACGTATTTTGGTGTATTTTGGATTCCAACGAAGTAGGTTTGTAAGGGAGAAACATAAGGGTTTCGCTTACCATTGCGCTTACTTAAGACATGAATTTTATATGGCGAGTTCCCACTTTGAAGCAATACATTTTTGACACATAAAGCGCATTATTCAGCGCACATAAATATTGTTGGATGTAACGATCATCTTGACACACTGAATGTTTTGATACAGTTATTTTTGAGTATTCTCCCTTACAAACTAGCTTCCTTTAGTGCTTCGCAAAATGATAAAATTTTTTATTGGGTGAATGGGAGTTTTCTGTATAGTAAAAGCCAAAAATACACTTTCTATCAATAAAAAAATATGTTTACTGCGATTCCGAACGGAATCCTTTCGAACGGAATTGTACTTTGTGGATTCGCTAACTAAAGCTTCTCTGCATAGCGCCAAGATTTTCTCCTCTATAGTATAAAAATACCGACTTGACCCGGATACGCAGAGAAGCGTTAGTTAGCGAAGCCGGTGTTTGGTATACCATAGAGAAGAAAACGATTGCGCTCAGCCGAAGGCCGGCTTTGTTTATCGAAGCAGGTGTTCTGTATACCAAAGTGGAGAAAATCCTTGCGCCCAAACACGTTTTCATTATAAATTTGAAAATGAAATAATCCCCCAAAAAATATATTGGGGCTTTATTTCATAATGATTTTTTGGGAGATAATTTCATATGAAATAATACCCCAATTAAATGAAATAACACCCCAAACAAAATGAAATATTCCCCAAAAAATCGTTTTTGTTGTTCTCTGTACAAACTTTTGGGGGTTATTTCATTATTTTTTTGGGGGGTTATATTTTGGGGGGTTATTTCATGCCGCCGGCTGATAATTTTAAAAATATTGTTGTAATATGCACTTTTTTAGAATACAGTTTGACTCCGAATCACTTTCTCAGTCGAGCTTAAAATGTCGGTGCGACCCTTTGTTTAGTAGGTTGGAAATTTGTTCGACAAACTTTTTTTGCCAAAGGATGAAACCCTATTAATAATACTAAAAACGGTTCATGGTTTCCCGTAGCCTCCATAAAAATCTCCTCTCAGAACAGAGCCTTGCACTACCATCTTATGTTGGAATTTTAATAAATTCTAGTACAAAAATGTTTGACCATAGTTCCCATATAAGTATGGCTACCAAAAAAGTTTGGTAAAGACTACTATTTATTTATTTTTTATATAGAATTAATACTTAATTAACCAAGCAATAGTTACTTAGAGTTTTAGCCCGTTATAGTGAAGGAGACCAAAGTATCTGGCAAGAATAGGACCCGGAATCATCGCACTGACAGACTGGCTTACTTCCAACTAGTCTACCGTGGTACCCTTGCCAATGCATAGGGGTTTTTTGTTACTAGTTTATTATTAATAAATTTACAAGCGATTCAGAATTGATCCATTAGGGTAGCCTTTAGAAAATCACATTTAAATGAATTAATCTCATATAAATTTCGATGTTAACACTTTCGCCACTTAGCAGTTTTTGTGTTTTCTGTCCAAACTCCGTAGTGCCCCAGTAGGCTAGCTGGTAGTGAGCTAGTCTATCAGCGCCGGGGTTGCGTGTTCGATTCCCGCCATAGACTCTGGTTTCTTTCCTGCAGACAAGCGTAAGGCTTCGCGGGATTAGCTTAGGTAATTAAAAAAAAATATGGCACACATATCTGACATGAGTTTGTCAAAACATTTTCTTAGCAGAATCTGTGTGTTCTTTGACAAAATTCAAAGTCACTTATAAGTGACAGGAGTTTTGGTGTTACATATATGAGTCACTAAATGGTTTGATTTTTATAAATAAAACAAAAATCAAAAAAAAAAAAATTTATTAATTTAATTTATGTAAGTAGACATTTTATTTCAAAACAATGACATAATCAAATTAATTTTCCAATATCTATAGACTCCATAAATTTACTTATCCCTCATCAAATATTTTAATAAAATATTACATTGTTATTATATTTTTTGTGTTACCGTTCTCCAGATATACAAAAATCATTATTGTCTGTGTATTGAAGGTGCCACGCTGATTTCTTTAATCCATCCACTTTGACAGTGTTTTTGTACTTAATTTGAAGAAGTCTTAATTATTGCTGCGTGGTTCGGTGCCACGCCCACCTGAATCTTTACAAATATTTAAAGCCTATGTCAACCCTAGAGGGAAGCAAACTGCCACCGAACTAGTCCCGTGATAGGTTCTTTGGCGGTAGAGACCGGTTCTGGTTCTAACACTTTATATGAACCTATCACTTTTACATGTGGTTGTCATTGGAGGGGGTCAATTGACACCTAACAGGCACCACTTGACAAGTCACACATCTATTCTCAATGAACGTGTTTAGTGCTAGTTTATACAATGCTTGTCCTATGTATTATTTTAAAAAAACAATGCCTAGGACTAAAAAAAATTATACCCTTTATTAAAAAAGGGAACCTCAAGCTTAATAAAACAGACATTAAAAAACTTGCTTGTTATATTAATTTCGATATTTGGATACAAAAAGCGTTTTAATAAATTCAATACTTTCTCTACCTTTTTGTTCTTCATATACCAGCTAAATGATTGGTCCTCCTTTCACCGGTCATGAGTTCTTTCTTTTGGTACTAATTCTATTTTCACAAGTCCCAGGACCAGTTATGTTGGAACAAATGACACAAATTTCCCGCAGGAAAGTACTGGATAGTCATAAAAATAAAAACGCTTTTATAGAAAATTTCTGTGCAATAAATATAATCACATTATGTATACATATATGTGTTGAAATTAAAAAGTGAATAATTTAGCTTATATTTTTGTTTCAATTTTTCAACACAACTTAATAATTCATATCAGGTATGTTAAAGAAATCGAAATGAAGTAAAATTGAAATTGAACGATAATTTAAATTCAATTATTTACAAAATGACCGTAGTTTTGCGTGGTTTTAAGTGTTGTTCTTGCAAAAATAATAGATGCTCAAAGAATGAAGTAGATAAAATGAATATTTTGTGCACTTTCATTACAGGGTCGTTTGTAAAATTTGCTCGATTTTAAATCCACTTAATTTCTAGAACACGCCTTTATTTTTTTACAAAATAGGTCATGCGTTTCTCACTTTAGAATGACTTTGATTTAAAAATATTGTAATCTAATAATACTAAATGTAACAGGTGTCCAAAAATGTATTAACGTAAATGTTTTTCAACAACTTAACTAATTTACTACTTATAAAATAGTACTTGAAGAAGATGCTCCACCAACAAATTCAAAGGGGGCTTCAAGTGGTCCAATGAATAAATATTTTTAACAATATACTGCGCTTGATTCTCTAGAGTAAATTATTTGCAGAAGCATAGCAGAGGATGGAATGTCCGTGACAAGTTTAGAAAAATCCAAAGTGATATTGACTCTTTAAAAATCTAAATGACAAGTTTTATTTAAAAAATAATGTTTATTTCCTCAAGTACTAAGTTTTTCTAAAATTATTGAAAAAAATTCGTAGAGTATACAATTTCGTGATTTAAAATTATTCGATAAATCGATTAATTTGAAAATGTTTTTCGTTTAATCGAATAAATTAAAAATGCCAAATATCGATTGATCGTTTAATCTAACAAAAATAAAACCCCATTAATTGAACACCCTAAACAGAGACACAAAGCACAAGAAAATTACTTGCAACAAATTTTCCGAAATTATTGGTTAATAAATTTCAATAAAAACATGACACATTCTATTGGGGTGATTTTTAAGAGCTATAGGAAAGTTAAAAAAAAACACATAAAATTCAGAAAAATTCATGAAATCTTTATTTGAATCGATAGTACGGTTTAATGTTTGAAGATTATTTCATGCAAATGTTGACCGTGACTGCGCCTCAAATTGTCCATCCGCTTAGTCCAATTTTGGCATACTCTTGCCAACATTTTGGCCGGTATCTCATGAATAAATGCTTCAATGTTGTCTTCCAATGCGACAATTGAAGCGGGCATATGTGTTTAGACATGAGCTTTAACATAGCCCCACAAAAAATAGTCTAAAGACGTTAAATCGCACGATCTAGGCGGCCAATTGACCGGTCCCAAACGTGATATAAAATGCTCACCGAACTCGCCTCTCAATAAGCCCATTGTTAAGCGTGCTGTGTGGCATGTGGCACCGTCTTGTTGAAACCACATGTCATGCAAGTCAAGCTTTTGCATTTTGGGCAAAAAAATGTTGGATATCATCTCACGGTAGCGCGCACCATTCACAGTTCGCATCATCTTTGAAGAAGTACGGTCCAATGATACCACCAGCAAATAAACCGCACCAAACTGTGACTTTTTCTGGATAGATTGGTAGCTCCTGCAATGCTTCTGGCTGATCTTCACTCCAAAATCGACAATTCTGCTTATTAACGTACCCAACTTATTAACGTAGCCAAAAATGAGCTTCGTCGCTGAACACAAGAAGCGCGCGATGAACTTTCTTAACAGAGCACGCATTTTGATAATAAAATTCAATAATTTGCAAGCGTTGTTCGTTTGTAAGGCGATTCATGGTTAAATTATAGACCAAACTGAAGATGTTTGACAGTGAAACAAAACACAAAACGTGCGTCAGCTGTTTAAACCAGTGTTGCCAAAAAGATAATAGCTGAAAATAATAGTAATAATATAATATAATAATGATAGTATGAAAAGACATAAATATAATAATTTTTTTATCGTAGTTTTTTTTTTCTAAAGTTGATTTGACTATACATTTTTCGTTAAATTTAAGTTCGAGAAAATTGTTTTTATGACAGAAATCAAATTAACTCAGTGTTAAAACATTATTGTTGCAAAATATTGCTAACCCATTTTTTAGCCAGCATTAAAACTATAAACACTAAATGTTAAGACAATTGTTTTTACAACTTCTTTTAACAAAATGGTAACACCCCTTTCAGACGCGGCAAGTTAGTTGCGAAAGTTACTTGCCGAGTACCATAAAGGTTGTACTAATTTGGGTTCCCTACTCCGACCTTACCGTTGACGTTTACAAGCCAAGAGTTGCTTAAGAGATTTGCGTAAGTAACTTGCAGAGTGTGAAAAGGGTTTAAGCAAAAAAATCTAGTGTCAATTTTAGATTCCTTTTAGCTTTGGCTTCATAAGATACATAAACTTACAGATAAGACACTTCTTACACTTAAAGCGCTTTTTTTTTTGGAAAAATAAAAAAATAATACCCTTTTAAACATGAAAAGTTTGCTAAGCTGCCTGAAATTCGTAATCGTTGAAAGGAAAGAATTTTTATTCGAACATAGTTTTTCCAGATTTGGAAGTTTTTTCAGGATTAACTTAAAAGTTCATGGTTCTACAAAATTCCTTCTTGCTAAAAACTTTTCAAATATTTATGTCTTACAAACAAGATAAATAATTGGCACCTATTAATTCACATTTTGTAAAGAAAAATTTCTAAGTGTAATTGCTTTCTAAACTTCTTATACTTTATTATGTATGTGTGTCTATTAGTGTTTGCGTAATAGTGTAGGCATTATTTCCCATTCTTTATACTCTTAATACTTAAAGCAGCCTATTTCGAAGCTTTTGCTGTTGTTATTTTCATCGAGTTTTTGTTGTTATTTTTAATCGTATTGCTTATGACGTCTTTTTTTATTGTAGTACTTTCTTTAACGTATAGCAGCATAGAAGGTATAGAAAGTCATATAACATCATTTATTTTACTTTGTGCAGTACAAAACTGAAGATTAATACAACTTACTCGATCATAAATAATGCAAAACGATTCTGGAAAATGAAAATGGCTACAACAAAGAGAAAATTTATAGAAATTATAGAAAAAACAAGAACGTAGAGTAAGATTTTGTTTCAGATGGTAAATTAAAAGGTTTTTGTATTAAAGATATGTGTGTAAAGAAACAGATTTATTAATTTTTAAAATTCCTTAAAAGTATTATAAAGTTAAATAATCTCGTAAACCACGTCTCTGCCGGAGAGAAAAATTTGTATTTATGCAACATGTAGAATAAATATTATACCAGACATCTAAATTAGGGTTTGCATTAATTTGGAGTTTTCAGAATTGCGATTAAGTTTTGAAATTGCTTCGTTAATGTATTAATAAATCTTCCGGTTTCCAAAATTTTATAAAATCTGAATTACTTTCCTTTAGATAAAGAGACAGGGTCTTATTTCGGTATATTTTTGAACATGATTTCGCTTATTTGCTACAACATCGTCATAACTCAAAAATATTAAATAGCATAATAGCCTTCTAGCGAAATTTGAAATGCGCCCAAGTTTAAAACCAGAGACATCGTACAATTCGTCAAAGGTGGCGGATTCCATTTCGGCCAGTCAGGACATTACAAAGAAGATGTTATACGTTCTCCTCCTTGTCCTCTTCAACACAGCTGCGGTAGTATTAATAGTGTCCGGCTCCCAGACACTGTGCATTCCTACATATAAGACAGTGTCTCTTGACAACAGATACAAAAAGTCATACGTCCCTCTTGGTCATCGACAGTAGAGAGATATGGTTCGCCTGTCATCCATGCGGGGCCACAATTGCCTGGCAGTCCTGCATCCAATGTTCGCGGTCGATCTGCCATAAGCAGTATCGATTATTGATCGCCAAAGTTCGAGTCTGCAAGAGAGCAGGGGCACCCAAACGCCCTTCAGATCCAGTGGAGCGTGTAAGTTAATGCCAAGTTTAGCAACACGGAAAGAAGTTTATTTTCTGAATTAACCAATTTCGTTTCTAAAGCAAGCAAATCCATAATAACATATTGATTTTAACTTTTTTCTTTCGTATTTAGGTATTTTTTGTTTTAATAAATAAACATTTTCCTTTAACCAAGGTCATGCAAAAGCAGCTATGTCCACTTAACTGTTGGGTACATTTGAGACGTTTTTTCGAGGTCTTCGCTATCTCTTTCGCTACCAAATTACAGATAAGTTTTACGTTGATTCTCTGTATAGATATATTTTTTTTTTGTCAGTTAATTTAAAAAAGTAATAAACACAAAAATTCTTGTAATAAATCCAATTTTGTGCAGGAATCGTAATTTTTTAAGATTACAATTTTGCATGTATGAGTTCTTAACTGTAAGTAAAATCTTAAGGTTAGTCATATTAAAACTTTATATAACGAACAAGACACGTAAAAGAAATTATTTTAAAGTAATTTTTTGCTTCATTCAAGCGGTCATATATAAACGTGATTATGAGAGTCCGCAGAGTACGCGGGCATAGGTAGAATTAATGCGCAAGTGTTTCATGATTGGAATGTTCTGGGGTAAATAACGGTATTCGATGCCGATCGAAATTTTCATTTGACACGTATTGTATTTTCGATTAGTATTTAAAATTTAAAAAAAAAAACAATTAGAAAGCGATGAAATACAAAAAAGTAAGTTGGCAGTAAGCTTTTATTGTAAAAATATAGATATGATATAAGATATGGGCGATTCTATTCCAGACAAAGCGATGAAATATAAAAAAGTGAGTTGGCAGTAAGTTGTTATAATAAAAATATAGATATGATATAAGATATGGGCGATTCTATATTAGACAACTTTTAATTTCCCACTATTTGATACTTTTTTGATGCCAATTTAAAGTAAAATATCTATATTTTATAATAATATAATTTTTTTAGACGTAAGCTTAAATATAAATTTGTTGTGCACTTCGAAGCATTAAGATTCACAGATTTGGTGCGAACAGAAAGAGCAAATTTCTTATTATTGGATTATATTTCTCTACGATATTTGACTTGATAGTAATCGTCTGATATCTCATCTTTTACAATAAAAAAGAATAATACAATTAAAGTTTAAAAATTAACAGAGTTTTGTGTTTTTGTGGCATGATCCTATGAAAGTTGGCCAATTTGGTTGCACCCGTCATGCACTTTAAAGCTCTGTCGTGGCTATTTGATCGTTTCATATAAATTCTTGTAAATAGATAACACTAGTATATAAAAAAATGTTACCCTTTCCAGAAATAAGTTAATTGCAAATGTGTTTCTTTCTATTAGTAAAAGACGTTTAAAGTGTCTAAATGTTGCATCCGTCAGAATAGAATCGCTCATATAAGATATATTTTTATCGTGAGCTGTTTCAAAAATTAGTGACGAGTCCATATCTATATAAAAACAACTTACAGACAACACTAACATATGGGTATTTCCACAGAAAAGTCTGCTTTTTGTCACATTACGACACCAAGCAATTAGTCTTGTATTTTAGAACCATGTTGTTAAAATTTTTCCTCTCTTTCACAAAATGTAAAGCTAGTTGCGCTTTACACCAACATGCAAAAAATAAATAATATTTTCATTATCCTTTAAGAAACAATTAAAAATGATTGGTGTTTTAACGTGACAAAAAGAAGACTTTTCTTTGGAAATACCCATATGTTAGTTTTGTTTTACTCTTTTTGATTATTTTTATTTTCTGCGGCGAATTTGACGTTTTTTAATTTTAGTTACGTTACTTTTGTGGTCTCACAAAAGAGCGTGTGTGGTTAACGTTAAATTTTGATGGCTTGAATTTCTGTAACGAATGTTGTTTTCGATTTAACACACGACGACTTGATGGAGGCTAGAGAACAATTCTCCATCAAAACTTCAATTTCAAAAAATATGCCAGTTACGATGTTTTGGTGGTTAAGGCTCGACATTAATGGCCATTTTCTCAATGTATCGACAAACCGTCTGTTGCTTAATGTCAACATAAATTTATAAGACCGATAAACTGTCCGTTAACGATTTTGGTTTTCTCAATATACCGACAAAAAACATTGTTTATAGTTGGCAACACCTCTCAAAATACATATTAAAGTTGGGAGTCAGCTGATTGAATTTATCTGTACGACAAATAAGCGGCAAATAAATAATTGACAGATGAGTGCCGATTGGCTTTGCGACAAAATAGAAGCAAATGAGACATTCAGAAAACCAAATTTCTTTAATGTGCAGTTTTTCGTTGGGAAAAAAGATAATCGCGTAATGAGAAAACGTCCATTAGACTAACATTTTTACTTGTACAAGGTATGAACATAATTGTTGATTTTTACCATGATCGCAGAAATTTTAACGCTTAAACGATAACGATTACTTGCAAACCCTAATCTAAATGTTTGCAAGCATGTTCCTGGCACACATTCCAAAAAAAAAAGAAGTTAAAAAGAACAACGATGCAGAAAACATTAAAACTGCACAAAAGTAGTTTTCCAAATACTGCAGCATACAGTAAGTTGTTGTTGAATGAAGGTGGTTTATTGTGGAAAAAGATGGGATAAAAAAAAGTACCTTCAACACACTCACACACTTTAAAAGTTATAGTTTCTTTTGTATAGTTTTTACTAGACTTTTTTTTAAATATGTAGTACAAGATGTAGAAGCGAGTATACAAGTATTTATGTGCTTGTACTCGTATTTGGTAATCATGCCATAACGTCAATTATACTTAATGACTTTGCAACGCCAAATGCTTCTTAACGATTTTTCTTTTAATGCCAGAGTATTGGTGAAACAAAAATGAAAGAAAAACTGAAAATAAGAAAAAAAGATTATAACAAATGGCAGAAAAAGCCAACAATTTGCTAAAAGCTAAAATAAAAACTCTACATATAAAGCTTTTAATGTTCAAAAGTGTGCAACAGTTAAAAATTCTTATATTTCGTGTACTCGTTCGTATGTTCTAAATACTTTGCTTTCTTACTTTTTAATCTAAAGTGTTGCGATTACAGCAAGCTTTTTCACTTCTTTTTCCATATTTTTTTTTTTTTTTTTCGTTGAAGGAGAGAAAATAATACTTAAATACCTGTTGCTTAATTAGCAATTGAAAAGGACGGTTTTGTTTTCAGTTTAATTGCAGAGCATTCTGGGTTGCTTTTTTCCATTTCATTTGTTTTTAAGATGCATTTTAAATGGAAAGTTTAAAAGAAAATTTAGCAAATTTTGTAATAGAAGATAAAGTTTTATACTACATGTATAAAACTTGACAGACCATTAAGAAATTATTTTGATTCTTTGTGTCAGTTTAAGAGTTTTTTTTTTATTTGTTTGTTTTTTCCTTTTTGCAAATACTTTTAACAGCTTTGAATTTTCCAGCAGAGATGAATTAAACGCAAAATATTTGTGAAATTAACTAACATTTTGAGCCGTCAATTTTATTGTTCTTCGCTTAAGACTTAAACTCATCTAGTATATAAAAGGTAAATTTTTCAAAAACTATCAAATTATCTTTGTGACCATGAAAAATTTGCTGTTAAACATTTGAGTGTGATGGCGAAAGAGAGAAGACGAATGGAAAAGTATACTTTGTTTAGCTGGGCAAACAGTTTTTGTAAGTTTGTTATTATCGAAGATGAAAGAGAAAAGCTTCAAAATACTAAAAAGTTTCGATCTTGTGCAGTTTTAAAAGAGAACTGAACTGAACAGGACTAAGCGTTTTGTAGATTAAAACCACTGTTTTTTATAACAACGAAACCATGACGTACTGCGTGTTAACTGTTAAAAAAATTTAAAAATATGCAAGACATACATACCTATTTACAATTTACGTACTTGTATACAACTAATAACTTATTGAAAAAAAAAGTTGTGTTATTTGTTATTTTATAGTTTCCACTAAATGTGACAAACAATCCTTAAATCCATTGATAATTTAATCGAGCATGATGTTTAACCAATAAAAAGACATTTATTCATTAATTCATACATTTTATTTTTTCCAACTTATTTATTAATGTTCATAAATTTGTTAGGCAATCTGTACAACAACAAAATGAGTTTTAACAAAATATTACGAAATAAAATTAAAATGTGTTTGTTTGTGAACACAATACCCAGCTAGCATTTTGTATCATAATCTAATCATTTAGGAATCAGCTTCAAGGGCCAAATACCCGTATATGAGCTCATTTTTCAATCATAAATGATACTCTCGTTGTGAGAAAATTGTACCATACCGATGAATCACCTGAAAGAATAATTTGTGATACAATTTTCTGATTCCTTTTTGATCATTTTAGTGTTAGTTTTTCTAATCATTATTGAATCGTTTTTGTCTCATTTTTTAATCGTAAATTATATAGTTTTTGATTATAGGTATGTATGTATTTCATAACATTTTTAAATTGTCATGTTTTTTTTTAAATTTTCTCCGAAAAATCAGCACCATTATGACTTTTGAACCAAACAAAAAGTAATTGGTTTTTCGCAAAGAAGATAAAAAACAATTTGCACTATAACATTTAAGTTTATAAATTGTCAATAATTTGTGGGCTTCTTTTTTAGCCAAGCTTTTTATTTGTTTAGCTGACATGAAAGTTTCTATTTTTAAATTTTTTCGTTTAGCAAAAACAAAAAATCAAAATATTTAAAAATCATTATATTATGAATCATATATGAATCCTTTTTTAATCACTCAGGTGATAAATCAGTTTTTAATCATCAAAACTGATCTGAAAAGAATCATTTGGGTGATTTTTACAAATAATAATCAGCCAAATGCTAGCTGGGCAATAACAAAAATAAAAAAAAAACTCCATACAAAAACTAACTACACGGTACTTTGCGACACGCAATGTGGAACCTATGGGCAATTATGGACTTCCTGGCACAGAATTCTGTTATGACGTTAAGATTTTTATAAGAGTTATTTGGTTCAAATTGGATCAAAATATATGTATATGGGCATTTCCTGGGGTCACGAACGTACGTTCGTACCTTTTTGATGTAACAATAATATAGAAAACAAAACTTTTCCTAGCATTTTTTTCCGATTCGATAGCATTTAGGTAGCTCTATGTTTAGTCCAAAAGATGGAATTCATCGAGTTTAAGTTTTCATAATAAGAGTTATAAACGTGTGGTCGCGAACGTACGCAAAATTGAAGTCAACTTTGGCTGATAGTAGTGAAATGTAAAAATCTGCGCAATGGAACGGAATATCAAAAGTGATTAATATATTTTAAAAGTGTATTAATGTAGGTCTCCATCCAGTATTTACAAAATAAAATATCTCTCTTGGTTTTTGTTTAATGGGCTTATTTACCGGTCGCGAACGTAAGATTTTTCCATATGTTTTTTTTTTATTATTATCACCACGCATTTTCCCATAAATGTCTTCAAATTTCCTTAACAAAAAAACTTAATACTCCTTTTGCAATTGATTGAAATGGAGAGATTGTGAAAAAATAGTGTAAACATAACATACTTCTTGCATATAAAATAAGTATAAAACAAGTTAGAGTGCTATATTCGGCTGTGCCGAATCTTTAATACCCTCCACCGACAGTTCGAATGTTTAAGGAGTAATATCTGTAGGATGTTATTATTATCTTAAACTGTGACGATTTGTTATTAATTATGGTTTTAGGCGACTAAACTGTTTTCCGGTAGTAGGGTTTATATGGGGCCTAAGGTAAATTATGGACTGATCGTAACGAAATTTCACAGTGTTATTTCTAGTCCTAAAAAACTGGGACGTACCAAATTTTGTTACGCTAGCGTTATTTTTTACGGTTTTAGGCGTACTAAACTGTTTTCCGGGAGCAGTGTTTTTATGAGGCTTGGGTAAATTATGGACGGATCTTCACGAAATTTAACAACGTGATTTCCAGTCAAATAAGACAAATTTTTGCAAAATCTTATCTGATTCCGTGCCTTGTTCCAGCATTTATGTTATTTTTTGTAACAAAATTATCAATTTTTTTAGGTGGTGGTTCCTCATTTTGATTCATAGCTCTGGTCCTACTGAACCGATTTTGCTGGATTTCAATCCCAAACTGCTTAGGATAACTAAAAGCAATTTGGCTCCAAGTTTCTTCATTTCTTTTGAGTTGTTCGACAGTGAGCGAGTTTTCAACAGACGGACAGACGGACAGACGGACATGGCTAAATCGACTTAGAATTACTCAAGGACCCAGAATATATATACTTTATGGGGTCTGAGATGAATAATAAAAAAGTTTCACACGGAATGACAAACTTAATATACCCTCTTTACAACTAATTGTGGTGGAGCGTATAAAAATGTCTTTAGAAGTAGAAAATACAGAAAAGTATGAAATTTTCCAGTTTCCAGCCCAATTTCCTCAAGTAAAACAGCTGAGATATGCTATGAAACCTTTCTTTTATAAGAACAAAGACTTTTTTTTTATAATAATAAACAATAAAAGACGATGATAATCAACATTTTATTTTTTCATCCTTGCAGACCATAATGGGGAAATGCCCATATGTGATTCTCGGCAAAGAAATCTGTGGGACTTTTTTTTATTTTGCAGAAATTATATACATATACATTTCATCTCATTACACCTAGTCTAAGGCCCGTTTCCACGGCTTACCTTACAAGATCGAAATAGTTAATGGTACCTTTAGCACTAGTGAGGAATAAAGTTACCTTCAACTATTTTTCGTTTTCACAACTTCTGTATAAAATAAACTAAACATTTTTAAAAATGTGGCAATATTAAAGTAAATACCGATTATTTTTGCCAAAATAAAAATACGAACTGGCGACTACGTACTTTCTTTTACTTTTCTAATTTTTAGTTTTTGTGTGCACAAATATTTTTTAATATTTTTTAATGGTAAATATTAATGAAATACAGCGTACACGCGAATTTAACATTTCGTAAATTTTATTTGTCAAAATACGAGTTTGTTATTAATTTACAAAATATATATATATATATGTGAATATAATATGGCAATCTCAAATCTAAACCTTACGACACAAGTTAAAGGTAGAACGTTGCTCTCTTTATTTTATCCTTCACTTTTAGATTAAAGGGAACTTGTGATAATTAAAAAGTCATTATCTGTTCGATAACTTCCTACATTTAGCTATCGTTAAGTCGTGAAAACGGGCATTAGACTAACAACTAATATTTTTATGTTTAATAAAATTCATGCAATAACAGCCACCAGAAATTGTGGCTTAGTTCTATTCAGTCTCCTTGAGTAGATTTCATCATTACATAATTTGGCGTGATTAGCTGCAAATTTCTGTATTTCTTCTTAGATTTTCATTGCTCCAAGATCTCTGTGTAGATCATTTATTCTAATATGTGTAGTAGGTTCTATTGGCAATATTCTTAAGTCCCATATTTGAACTCCGTGGGCCCATACTGGTTTAAGCATTTGATTGCAGATAAGCAGTTTATTTTGAATTCAAACTGGAGAGTTTCTTCCAATAATCCATTCAAGTTTGTTGTAATTTTATATACAGTTCTGTCTCTTTTGTTTTTATATGAGGCCGTAAGCTCAAAAGTGGTGTAAGGAACATTGCATTTATTTTATATTTGTGGCTACTTTTGTTTTATAAGTAGAGCAAACATAAATAAATGCTACATAAAATTTTGCATCGCTTTTCGTTAGTGATTAGTAAAACAAGAGATAAACTAGTTTCTCATTTTATTTTCGCAATTTTAATCAATTTGGCGTAGATAAGTCAGGGTATGAAAAATTGAGGCTTACACCACTTTCGCGCTGACGGCCTCATATTGTCTTTCCATTTTAGTTTCGCAACAAGTGCCATTCCAAGATACTTAGCATGGTAAGCATATGGGACTATAGAGTTCGATATTTTTAAAGGTTTGTATCAGAGAACTGCAAAATCACTATTTTTCTTGATTTATTCATACCTAGATTAAAAATTACATTCACTCTATGCCTGCAAAACAAAGTTCAACGTTGCCCAACAAACACGAAGTAAAACCTCTGATATGAAATGACTTTATCATTTGACATCAAACACAATTCTCAAACGTTTTTCAATTGTTTGATTTAACATTTAAATTCAAATTCATAATGATTTGAAAATAAACATTTGATATCAAATGTTTTATCAATTTGATATCAAATGTTAAATTCAAATCAAAAATAAACTTGGCAATACTTAAGCGAAAAACAAATGTAATCATTAAAAATGGCAACTAAAGTTACAATTTTTACTTTGTGGTTACATGTGTTTTACTATTAAAAATAAATTTTAATATAAAGTGAACAGCTTATTTCTAGGAAAAATAAAAATTATTTGTGAGTAATTGCAATGATTAAAAATACGAAAAAAAGAAAATAAAACGGGAAAGTGCAAAAAGTTTGTTGAACGATCGCGGTGCTACAATCCTCAAAATAAAAGGGAGCCAAGAAGTTTGTCTTTCGAAGAATTAGAGGACGGAAAGAACGTTATTTCATATTTTAGCTATGGTGACGAATGCTTATTTCACAGTTTGTTTAAATAAATAATAAATTTAAATTAAAAAAAAAAAAAAAAAAAAAAATATTTTTATTTATATTCCACATTGTTTTATTATCCACATTTGAAAAACATTTGAGAATTACGTTTGAAAGCAAGTTGAAAATTATTTCCCCTTTTTGTTGAGAACGCTTTGATTTTCAAATCATTATCAAACGTTTGTCGTTTGAGAAAACGTTTGATTTAAAATCATTTTCAATTTGAAATCAAAACTCCTTGTTTGTTGGGTCAAAAGGCAAAAATTCTTTTGCGTTTGCATTCAAGTAGTCATTGTCCACTCGGTAAGCCAACGACGAACTAAATTGGTATGAGTACTAGTCGCTTTGTTACATTAACATTAACAGCAAAAAACAAAAATAACAACAACAATACATTGTCTTCTATTTCTATGGAAATTGTTTGTTGTTGTTTTTGATAAATTTTTTTTCTTGTACTACATAGCAACTGCTGAATGCCTACAAGTAATGATTGCTTGATTTCTGGCTTTTTTGTTAGTATTTTTTTTTTCCTTTACCAAAACAATCATTGTCGGAGCAAACACACAAACATCTTAATTGACAAACGAAACTAAACGATGGTATAAATAACAAAGCACGATGTGCATTACTTGAATGACTGGAAACCAGCAGCGAATGTGTGCGGTTGCGCAAGTTTGATTGTATGTCCGAAAGCGAGTGTATTTGTTGGTATTCATTAAATGCAATTTTTTTGCAATCGCACAAAGCCGTTCTCTGGTTTGTATCTTATTGATTTGTATGTAAAATCGACATTGGACTGATTTAGCCTCATTTTATTTAACCTTTAATTTTTTCGTTCAGTCTAGCAAAATATTTATAGAGAGTTGTAGCTTAGTGTAAGACTCCACTTCGTTATCACCAACTGACAGGATACAAGTGTCATCCGCAAAAGTTGCTATTATGTTGGCGTTTATAAGAGTAGAAATAGCTGACGTACTATATACTAGATTTCTTTAAGTTCTGAGTATTCTTTCCTCTGTTTGCCTCTAAAAAAAACGATCTTCCATGTAGGATTTTAGTAAGTTAGTATATTATACAGGTAGTTTTTTTCTTAGTCTGTGTTGTAAACCTTTGTGCCATACCTTGTTGAAGGCCTGTGCAACATCCAAGAGTATAGCTAAACATACTTTATTTCTTTCCAGATCTTCTTCAATTGTGTGGGAAATTCGATGCGCTTGGTCTATTGTAGAATGGCTTTTTCTGCCGAATTGATAGAGAGGTATTAATTGCTTGGTTGAAATTACTAGAGAAAACTTTTTCGAACAGTTTTATCATTATGGGTAGCAAAAAAATCGTCCGATAGGACGAAACTTCATTTGCATTTTTACCAGGTCTCATATCATAGGGCTGGAAGGTAGTAAATAAGTGCTGTGCAAATTCCTCAGCCTTTTCAGCTTCGTTTTATTTCAATGGGACTAATGGTCAATTCTATATCTACCGTCACACTATTTCTTCACGGTTATTAGCCATTATAAAAGTTTATTGGAATATTCTTAAAGTTTTATTTGCCAAATTTAGTTCAATACAAACATTTATGAGAAACTGATGGTAGTAAAAGTAATTTTCACTAGTCTATTTGAATTGTATTTATTTTTAAAATTACGTTACAAAAATTACTTTTTCGAACTGATTTCAGTTAAAATACCAGCACAATTAAAATGGTTATGAAAATAAATTCTTCATTCCGAATAAACATTTGTATTTGGCTCCAATTTTTCCATTTTCTGCGAGCCTATAAAGGCTTATTCACAGAACTGTATCAAACTGTTTTCAAAATGGAAAATTGTTTTTGCTTCTTATAATTTAGAAAGATGAACAAACAGCCGGCCCGGAAGGGCGGATATTCTCTAAAGGACTCAAAAAATTACTTTTGGTCCATTGCTACAATCAAAGGACTAATATTTTTGTGTGGTACAAGCTTTAGCACAAATGTATAATAACTTCTCCACCAATGACAGCGTAGGTTATAATAAGATGAACTGTAACACAAACGGAAATATGAAAAACAACAATCAAAATAGAATTTCAAAATAACACATAAACAATACAACAACAACCACTTTAAGAACGTACAAAATTTCAACGTCTGGATATCAAAATTATAAATGAAGCCATAAAATTTGTATGAACGCGAGTCTAAGTATTATTCTTAACATAAAAAGTCGAAAACAAGCTAAAACCATATCGCACAATGGGTCAAAATAAGAAATAATTGATGACAAAACTAAGATATTAACTTTACTTCCGATCTGTGACATTAGCAACAAAACCTTAAAAACCGCAGCAAAAATTATATTAGAATTGCAGTTAATTTTCAAAAATCACGTAGAAAGTTTAAAATTGCTTTCCTTCATAACTAGTTCTTATCCTTATTACATCCTTATTTCCACTTTAATACTTCCTTATATCGTAAGGAAAAATGCAAAAAGGCGTCGCTAACAAACATATAATTGTACAGAAGAAGCAAACAACTTTGTAAAATGAAAATTATAAACATGTCAGAAAAACATGCATTGATAAGTTGTTCATCGAATTTTTCAAACAATTTTTAAAGAAGCCCATTTCAATACATTACGTTAGAAAAATATGTTTAATTACGTCGTTTTGCATGTATCAAATAAAAACACATGTATTTACTTCCCTTTGTTTTTCGTTAATAAAAGCGTGGATTTTGAGCGCAGAAGTGTCAAGTCATGTGGTTTAATGGTACTCATAATAATCAATCAAAAACTCGATTTAAAATTTTTTATTAGTTACGTTTTTTACATTTTAGCTAACGATCTAGATGAATTGTTTATTAGAAATCTAAAAAATAATTATAACATAATTTATCCAATACTAAATAATTAGAATTACTGCTCTTAAAATGCTTAAAACAATTTAATCAATCTTAACTTAATAAAACATCCAACTGGCTACGTTCCGCAGTGTTGCGCCAGACCAATCTAGCTGGTTATATCTAGTATAAACATGCACACACACACACACAGACATCACTAAACAAATTATCAAAATAGGTTAAAGGAACCTCTTAATCAATAAATCCGTTTAAATTTTATAAAAAACTTCGAGAAGTGCCTTGCTCAATTTTTCCATAACGCCCATAATAATGCTTACCATAAGAAATACAAAATTCTTAAATTTTAAGCTCCTCTGCCGCTTTTGAAGAAATGTTATGATCAGGTAAACTATAAATATTCAATTGTATGTTTTTCCTCGTTCGACCAATGAAGGCAGAAACAATATATTTATCCGTTTTAGAGCTTTTTATACCCTCAACCACAATAAGTTGTGAAGAGGGTATATTAACTTTGTCATTCCGTTTGAAACTTTTTTATTATTCATCTCAGACCCCATTCTGGGTCCTTGAGTAATTCTAAGTCGATTTAGCCATGTCCGTCTGGCTGTCCGTCTATCCGTCTGCTGAAAACACTTTCGAACAACTCAAAAGAAATGAATAAACTTGGTGCCAAAATGCTTGTAGTTATCCTAAGCAGTTTGGGATTGAAATCCAGCAAAATCGGTTCAGTAGGACCAAAGCTATGAATCAAAATGTGGAACCACACCCTAAAAAAATTGACAATTTTGTTACAAAAAATAACATAAATGCTGGAACAAGGTACGGAATGAGATAAGATTTTGCAAAAATTTGTTTTATTTGACTGGAAATCACCCTGTTAAATTTCGTGAAGATCCGTCGATAATTTACCCTAAGCCCCATATAAACACTACTCCCGGAAAACAGTTTAATACGCCTAAAACCTTAAAAAATAATGCAATCATAACAAATTTTGGCTCGTCACAGTTTTATAGGACTATAAATGATGCTGTGAAATTTCGTGAAGATCGGTACATAATTAGCCCCAGGCCCCATAGAAACCCTACTACCGGAAAACAGTTTAGTCGCCTAAAACCATAATTAATAACAAATCGTCACAGTTTAAGATTATAATAACATCATACAGATATTACTCCTTAAACATTCGAACTGTCGGTGGAGGGTATCAAAGATTCGGCACAGCCGAATATAGAACTCTAACTTGTTTTGAAATCGATTTGTTAGTGCATATTTTACCGTTTGCAACATTTTTGTGTACAATTTATTTAAAGGAGTATTTTTGCAACAATTTTTAAGTTTAATTTTTTTTTTTTTAAATTCTGGATAACAGATGACTTTTCTGTTTTAAATATGTATCTGTATACCCTACGTGTAACTTCAATTTCGCCATCTACATTTAATTTTTTGAGAATAAATGTTATACGGTTCGACTGAGAATCACTTTTTTAAGTGATCTAACGATGGCCATCCGTCTATTTGGCTGGTTGTCTGTCCGTATCCGTGTTGGCAAAACTTGTTGACCAAAAATGGATAAATTTACGGAAAAAATGGCTAAAAAATTGATAAAAATGGGTTAAAAAATGGCTAAAAGCTTTTTTAAATAAAAACACATTAAAATTCAATAACAAAACAGAAATAATTCATTTAAAGTTGTTTACGATGAAATTGTAAGTTAAGATCAATTTGTTTAATAAAAAAAAAACGTAAATTAACATTTTGATAGATATTAAAAAAGTTAAATCATCGATAAATTCGATGTCGCTATTGTTCATTTAATAGGAATCACTCGGGCCTATTACTGCCTGTTTTTAGAAAACGTAAACAAGTGAGTGAGTGAGAAATTATATTGAAAACAAAAACAAATTTTCGTTATTTAGTGTTGTTTTCAATATAATTTCTCACTCACTCACTTGCTTACGTTTTCTAAAAACAGGTAGTTTTTAATAATTTGAAGGTAAATTCTAATCACGACAACATTTACCCAACCTTTTCAGTCCAGATCTACAATAAAAAACAAGTAAGAAAGTAAAGTCGGTCAACACCGACTATATGGTACCCTACACCACATTAGAACCTATGTACCAAATTTTGTATAATAATCTCCAAAACAGTCAGCCAGCAGGACAAACATCGTTAATTCGGCTCAGAAAGTGATTCTGAGTCATTCGGTATACGTAAATTTGGGCTTAGAACCATTATTTTAAGGTGTTACAAGCATCAGCACGAACGCATTCTACCCTCTCCACTATTGTGGTGCTGGTATAAATATTTTATTGATAAAATCGAATTAACGGTTGCTTAATGTATCCTTTTTCTCAAATTACATTAAACGATGTTTACTTGGATACATACCTTCTCTACTACATCATTAGACCATGCAAGTGAGAGCAACTATATAGTCCCTTCTCAAATTTCTAAAAATTTTTTTTAATATTGGACTACTATTGCTTTATTTTGAAAGATGTTTCATCATCATAGTTTATAGCGATTTCCAACATTTGTAAAAGTTGTGATTTAAATGAAATGAGATTGAATTGTTAAAAATGTTAATTTTACTTTAATACATTCTTATAAGAAATTGAAAATTATTATTTTAAAAGAAAAACGGCTAAAATAATGTGTTAAAACCAATTTACACGAACCTTCTTTTTATAAAAAAAATATGGTTTATTTAATATTTAAAATGATTTTGTATCTATCGTATCTTGAACATTGAAAAAATAATAATTAAAAGTTAAAGGAATTTCAATGAAAACAATATTATAATAAATCAAAGTTTTGTTTAAACAGGTAGATATAGTTATTACATTCCCCCAGACTTATCTAGTTCCGCACGAAGTTTTTTCCTGATTCTTTCAGAACGTCTCGGTGTAAACTGTTGTTGTCTCTTTTGATTACGGGTTTCCATAAACATTTCTTGGCGTTGAATAGGTGCTTGAGTATTAGAAGTTAAATTAGTTTGTTTCTGTAAATTTATATTTAGGGGTTCTGGTTCTCTTAAATACAGGAGTTCTCGTGACTCTGTTATGGCTCGTTCATTACATAAAATGTTGGGGTTATTATTATTTGATAGATCCCTTGCAATGGAAACTGGATTATGTAATTCATTTCTTAAATCTACTTGGTGTTGGTTTAACTGTTTATTTGGAAGTATAATGTCAAAATCTGTATTTTTGAAGCTTGGGAGATTAGTTTGTTGAGTTTTATTTGCGACCTGAGCTCTAATTTTCATCTGATTTTGGTGCCTTTTTATTATACCATGTTTAGTTTGAATTAAATACATTAAATTACCAATGTTTTCTTTTACTTCTCCTTGCATCCAACGCATATTTCCAGAAAAATTTCTTGCATATACTTTTTGCCCAGTTTCAAATTTCAAACTGGGTTTTAGATTATTACTATGTTTAACCGGAAACATTGCCGTTAAAATAGTACGTGGTTGTCGACCATGAAGTAACTCTGCAGGTGATTTACCATCAAACAATTTTTGCAGCAACTCCAAAATATCGGTGCCAACCCAACTTAAAAAACAAGAGCGTTTGGTATCGTCAGAAGATATAGAATTTGCCTTGAAATGATGTTCCATTTGAAATTGATATGTGGACCATTTATCAGTATCCATATTGAATTTCCCAAATGAAGGAATTGATGGCATAGTTTGGTTTTTTGAAACAACATCTTCCAAAATTGCCTTATTTTGCGCAAGTATTTCCGTAAGAAATTTCTTATTCGACTCTTGGAACTGATGAATAATTTGAGAAAGAGCGTTCATATCCATTTTAGATCCTCGTCGCCAAATGTTAAAACCAATTTACACGAACCTTTTTTTATAAAAAAAATATGGTTTATTTAATATTTAAAATGATTTTGTATCTATCGTATTTTGAACATTGAAAAAATAATAATTAAAAGTTAAAGGAATTTCAATGAAAACAATATTATAATAAATCAAAGTTTTGTTTAAACAGGTAGATATAGTTATTACATAATGTATGGCTAAATAAATGAAAAAAATGGCTAATAGCTAAAATCACTTTTTAATGGCTAAACAGGATGAAAAGTGGCTAAATCTAACCACTAGGCTAAATTGGCAACACATTGGGCGTATTAACCTTGTGCGCAAAGTTCAACTTCCAATTTTGTTGATAATTTGATCAAATATGGACGAAGTCTATTTAATGGTGAGAATCGGTCTTAATTTCACATTTTCCCAATAAAAACTTCTTTCCAAATTAGACTTTTTTGTGTCCTTAGTCCATCTTATTATGTTGGTGTTTAAATTAAGTTCGCCACAAATATATTTTACAGCTAATTAAATTATTTTCGAATCGGTTTACATTTGCCCAAAGCTCCCATTCTAAAATAGTTTTAACTTTCTTTTTAATGTTAACAATTTAGCGGCCGTACGTAAAATATCTTGAAGACAAAATATTCGTCGCAAACATTTCTTATATGAATTTTAACCTAATATGGGCTTAAGCGATAATATTTTTAGGTTTTTTTTTTAAATTTTGCTATTAAATTCTTTAATATTTTGTCTTCAAAGATTTTTGGGGCATATTTTAATAATTTGCAGGCCATATTTTTCAGTTGTTACTGCATATTTAATGCACATAAAACGCGTTTTTAAAAAGGCATATTTCTGGTTTCCATGGTTATGACTTTTTTCGATTAAAAAAACACATGTGATATATGAAACATTTCACGTAAGTTAAAACTCGAAATGTTAATGAGTAAAAAAATCATCAAATAGTTTTAGAAAGAAAAAAAACATATTAAAAAAATGTATTTGCATGAGAAAAATCTAGTTCTAACATTGTACGCAGGAGAGTCACATTTACCCTATCCTTAATAAAATTTTCCTCGAAAATCGTTCCCTTTTTCCTAAAAAAGGTATAAGAAAAGCAAAATTTCCAGGAAAAGTGGTCAGTTTTAATTTTTATTCTTTATATAATATTTTGCATTAGAGCTGGAAAGAAAAGATTAAAATTAAAAAAAAAACACAGTTTGGGTGTAGAGTTTCATGCTTATGCATGATTTTCCTCGAAAGTTTAAATATTAAGTGTTAAAAGTTATGTATCCGAATCACAATTTTTGCTTAAAATGGCATCGATTTGTTAGAGCATATTTTTGCATATTTAAGAGTTAATGCATTTTTTTTTTATAAAATTATTATCAAAGTTATTTTTGGGAATAAAAAAATAATTCTTAATAAGATTTCTGTATGACATGCTAGATTCCAAATTTATTATATTTGATAAATACAATGAAATTTATTATTGAGGGAAAGATAGCTTCTATGCGCATTTTACTGGTTGCTAAGGGCAGATCATCTGGAAACCTTTTCCAAAGATTTTAGAAAAGCTAAACATATTAAACAAATAAAACCCTTAAGAATTACTTGTAACAATATCAAAGCTTAAACAAAACACCACAAATAAACCGTGAGCTTTTCTTTCAAATGATTTTTGGTGTTATAAAAATCACACAATTGTAGCACTAAAGCCAAAATTTAATAATTTATTTTAAAAAAATTGGGAACAATAAATGACTTTCTTAAAATTACTGTAATTTTAATGCTTGAAGTAGAATTTCCTATGTGCGAATTCACCGTTCATTGTCTATCTGGGGCCGATTCTGGTTCTGTGAAACTGTGAAATGAAAAAAAAACTTTTCATTTTCATATTATCATTTCACAATTTCACAAATTGCGATTCCCGTTCTATTAATGAAAAAGTGTTTCATTCCATTGTACCTATCTATGTTAATAAAATGTAAAAGTCAAATGCAGTTATCGAAACTTAGCAGTTTTGAAACGGCGGCAAATGAGTTTTTTTTAACTTCTTAAGCCGCATATAATAACTTTTCCTGAAAGTTTTCTAACCATGTTTTAACAATTTCTGTCCGATTTTTTAATTTAAAATATAAGGCATAGCACAAAAACATTTTATAGCCACTGTACAAAATATACTTTGTTTTCAAAAAATATTTTTAATCGATGCATATTTTTTTTTAATTGTAGAACACAAAGTATATTTATATTGTACTTGTACATGCAAGTGATCAGCTGTTCAGTTGTTTTATTTTCGATAGTGTCAAAATTTGCTTACATTTTAGTGCAGCATGATTTGTTTTTTTTTTTTTGTTTTCTTTATGTTTGGCTGTTTGACAGTATCAAATGTTTTTACACAAACAAAATAAATCTTGTTTTTATACCCTCCACCACAATTAGTTGTGAAGAGGGTATATTAAGTTTGTCATTCCGTGTGAAACTTTTTTATTATTCATCTCAGACCCAATAAAGTATATATATTCTGGGTCCTTGAGTAATTTTAAGTCGATTTAGCCATGTCCGTCTGTCTGTCCGTCTGTCCGTCTGTTTAAAACACGCTCACTTTCGAAAAACTCAAAAGAAATAAACAAACTTGGTGTCAAATTGCTTGTTGTTATCCTAAGCAGTTTGGGATTGAAATCCAGCAAAATCGGTTCAATAGGATCTGAGCTATGAATCAAAATGTGGAACCACCACCTAAAAAAAATTGATAATTTTGTTACAAAAACTAACATAAATGGTGGAAAAATGCACAGAATGATATAAGATTTCGCAACAGTTCATTTTATTTAACTGGAAATTACGCTGTGAAATTTCTTGAAGATCCGTCCATGATTTACCCTAGGCCCCATATAAGCCCTACTCCCGGAAAAGAGTATAGTAAACCTAAAACCCTAACTAACAATGCTATCATAACAAATTTTGGCACGTCACAGTTAAATAAGGCTAGAAATGAAACTACTAAGTTTCGTGAAGATCGGTCCATAATTTACCATAGGCCCCATATAAAACCTACTTCCAGAAAACAGTTTAGTACGCCTAAATCCGTAAAAAATAATGCTATCATAACAAAATTTGGTACATCAAAATTTTTTACAACCAAAAATAAGACTGTGAAATTTCGTGAAGATTGGTGCATAATTTACTATAGGCCCCATAAAAACCTTACTCTCGGAAAACTGCTTAGTACGCCTAAAAACGTAAAAAAGAATGCTATCATAACAAAATTTGGTACATCACAGTTTTATTGAACGAGAAATAAGACTTTAAAATTTTGTGAAGAACGGTCCATCATTTACCATAGGCCCCATATAAACCTTACTCCGGGAAAACAGCTTAGTAAACCTAAATATGTAAAAAATAATGCTATCATAACAAAATTTGGAACATATAAGTTTTACAGGAGTAGAAATAAGACTGTGAAATTTCGTGAAGATCAGTTCATAATTTACCTTAGGCCCCATATAAACCTTACTCCCGGAAAACAGCTTAGTACGCCTAAAAACGTAAAAAATATCGCTATCATAACAAAAATTGATACATCACAGTTTTATAGAACAAGAAATTACACTGTGAAATTTGGTGAAGATCGGTGCATAACTTACCATAGGCCTCATATAAAGCCCACTCTCGTAAAATAATTAAATACGCGGTAAACTTTCTTCCAGTTTAGCTTCATATGGCCAGAAAAAATGTTATGCAATTTTGTGATATACGTTCCATAATTTTCCTTAGATTCCATTTTAGCAGCCTTCTGAAATTTACTGCAAACGCTTAAACTAATTGCACCGCTGTATTGAAATTTATGTTTTTTTAATACCAGAAATCGTTCTGCAGAATTTGGGATGATTGGTTCATAGCTTACCATGGCTTTTATATAATTTGTTCTCTTGAAAATCATTTAAGTTCATCTTAAACTGATATTCTACTCAAACTTTTTAAAATTGATTCTAATTGTCGATCAATAATTTTATATAGGTCTAAACCGCAACAAATTTTAATGCCGATGTCTGTTTTACAAAGATTTTAATAATAAATAGACATCATACAGATATTAGTCCTAAAACATTCGAAGTGTCGGTGGAGGGTATCAAAGATTCGGCACAGCCAAATATAGCACTCTTACTTGTTTTTATTGTTGATTTGTTGTAGACTTGCATGTACTTGGTATAATATACTTTGGTAGAACATTTTCAAAAAATGAGTATTGCAATTTTATTTTTCAAATCAAGCAAACCTTTTAATTTTTTTTTAAGTATTAATTTTGTAAATTAAATTTTTTATAAATCATGCAAATACCACCCAATCAGAAAAATAAGTAAGAGTGGTACGTACCCTTATCCATATTTAAATATATTTTCAGACATGCATATTTCAAAAAAATAAAAATAAAAATAAAATGTTGGCAGCAAGCTGTACCCAATCCTATTTTAAATTGAAGCAAAATTGTTAAAATCTATCAACAAATGTGTTATTCCAAATATGTTATTCCATAAACAAATATGTTATTCCATAAAACATTTTGGTACCTAACTGCCAGTTTGTACTTGAGCTGAACTTGTGCAAGTAATTTTAGCTTAGTGCCGGTTCACACACGTCAAGTTTGACTCTTTAAGTCTTGATCTTTTAGGAGAGAAGGGAAAAGATAATGCAATATCTTTTCCCCTCAGGAATTATTTATCGATTTATTTCCGGATTATTTATTTGTTTGATTAATTAAATTTATTAATATAAAATCTTAAGACAACAATTTAAAGTATTTAAAAAAACACGATAATATTGCGTTTAATTACATATCGTTACTTTAATATAGAAAAGCCCTAACTAACATTTTCCTTACTTTTTCTAAACAATTTAATAAAAAACTGCGTTAAAAAAAAATCGCAACTACAATACTACAATTTTTGTAAAGTTTTTTTTCTTCTCCTGTAAAGTAAGGGAAATGTTAGTTGGGTCTTTTCTATATTAAAGTAACGATACACATATGTCTGTATGTACATTGATAGAAAAATATTAAAGAAATTAATTGATTTTTCGCAATAAATTTACGATGAGCAAGGGTAGGAAAACTGTTTAAAAGTTTCTCGTCAGTAATGTTATGCATATCATTAAAAATTGCCATTTTATATTGAGAATTTTCACCGTTAAAATGATTGTGAAATAATATCTCATAAATGAACAGTTTTTGACACTTCCCAATAAAAAATTTTATCATTTTGCGAAGCACTAATGGTACATTTAAAAAAATAAGCGCACAACAATGCGCTACGCAATAAGACATACAGAAATGCAGTAAAGTAAGTGAAATAACTCTCAACAATTTTTATAAAAAAAAAATTAAATTTCAAGTGCTACGGCATTCCCTTACTACGAAGGTTTGTAAGGGAGAATACTAAAAAATAACTGTAAAAAACATTCAGTGTGTAAAGCTGATCGTTACATCCAACATTATATTATATTATATATTATCCAATATTATAAATTCGCGCAGAATTACAGCAATTAATACAAACAAAAATAATGGCAGGTGGTCAGTGATGTTAGATGTTTTTTTTGAATTATCGTCAAAGTTTTAAAAAAAAATCGTCATAATCGTCATTAGTTTTGAAAAAACCCGTCAATAAATCGTCATATAAAAAATCGTTTTTTTATCAACAAGGATTAATCACTCTATTAAAACTTAAAGAAATATTAAGTATAAAATCATACAAAACCATTAGTGTGTTCATTAGTGTGAGTTTTTCTATAGCCACAAAAAGCTCCATATAAAATACAATGAGTCCCAGCCAGGCCCTGGGTTTCGCATGCGAAAAATCATTTTGGTGTTTGCCTAAGGGTTAATGAAATAATATGAAGAAATTTATTTTATTTGTTATTAATGCATTTAGCTTGAATAAATTATACCCACGTTTTTAAATTAGATTTATTGTATGGAAATATAGAAAAAGTAAAAAAAGCTTAGACTGGAAATATTAACATGTACTGGTAAGTCTCTATTTCCAATGTATCCATATTTTCTGACAAGAACTACCTTGTAAATAGTTTTAAGGTCAGAAGTTAAATGAATAAGCACATGCAAAATGTTAATAGACGAAGAATTGTCTAGTATAATCGGTAGAACTACCTAGCAGCAAAAAGAAGTAGTAAGCTGTTCTTTTGGAAGCCCTTTTTTCTCAGACACAAGGCCTTACTACCTCATTTAATACTCATACATTTTTTACACACGATGTCCTACGCAGCCAAGGCCAAGGCTGCGTTCCTACCTTCAGCAGACCTGATAAGAGGCGTTCTTCAGCAGACATAATTATTGAATAAACTTTTAAGTTGTTATTTAAATTTACTCCTTTTTATTCTTTTCACTTTTTTATTTTAAGTTTTTGTTATTTTCTCTTCGGCATGTGTTTTTTTTTTTCTTTGTAACGGCTTATCAGTTTTTTTGCTACAAACGTAGTAGGCGCACAAAATGTATGTATAGAAAGTAGTAGGTAGGCCTTCCATAATATCCTCCTGAGAAGGCAAGCCAGCATGAGTACATCTATGAAAAGTTCTAAGCAGAAGAACTTATAAATTGAGACCCCAAAAAGTTAAAGCTGGGTAGTGACAAAGTCAATACTGAATCAGTAAAAATTAACAATTGACATTTCCTACAGGGTGTATTTGAATGCGCTGAATAATGCGCTTCATGTGTCAAAAATGTATTGCTTCAAAGTGGGAACTCGCCATATAAAATTCATGTCTTCAGTAAGCGCAATGGTAAGCGAAACTCTTACATTTCTCCCTTACAAACCTGCTTCGCTCGAAGCACAATTTTTTATTGGGTTCTTTGCAATATTACACAGAACAAGAATCATATTACTGTGAAATTGTGAAAACAATTTGTTTTATGCCACTCGTTCTTTTCATATGAAAACATTGGATTTTACTTATCTTTTTTTTACTAAACGAGAATCAGAAACTCTATGAAAATGTGAAAAAGTTCTCATTTCGCAGAACCAGAATCGACCCTCTGCTATATTGTTTTTAATGATTCTGCGAGATATTTATGTGTTTGACAAAAAAAAAGGTGTCTCAATTTATGGAGCGCCAACACACATCATACAATTGGTTCCAGAAAGAGATCATGCAGTGCCTGACATTACTCGAGCATAAGCTAAATGTCTATAGTTTTTTTTTTCGAAAAGACAAATGTTGTTGTTGCTAAAATTGTTATTGTTAAAAAAATTTAGTTAATTATTAAAAATGTTCGTAAATAAATGTTACTTTAAATTTATTTCAAAATTAAAAAAAAAAGATATACTGTCAGTTTTTCTTTAAATAATAAATACATATTTTCTAAATTTTATAGCCGATTTGGAAAAAAGTGCATGATATGAAAATTTTTTCAAAATTTGGTTAATATAATATAACCTAGACCCCATTGTGAAATAGCAAGTTAAAGCAGTGACAACAACAATAATAGAATAACGCTCAAGTATGCATAAACAAGACAAAGTAAAATATTCTCATCATTTTAATTTTGCTTCTTGTTTACCGTCTTCCATTTATTTTTCCTTTATTTCGCTAACATACTTTAAACACTAAAAGTATTTTTATAACAGAAATCTTATTCATAATAAATTTTTTATTCCCAAAAATAACTTTGATTTTATTAACATTTAAATGTTTACAAACATAAATATGTTTTCCGGTACGGAAGTATGCAAGTACCCTGCATATAAAATTGGACCAAATGATCTATTTTGATTAAATGGACTACTCCATGGACTGGTTCGATGTAATGCAAGCATGGACCATGTCATTATTAAAAAGTGCTTGTAGTGAGACGACAGACATGTCTTCGTTTTTTAACGACATGCTTTCGTTTTTAAACGACTTCAAAACTAATCCTTTTAAGTATACCATGGAGTAGTTTTAAAACTACTCCATAGTAGTCCAAAGGTGGGTTATATGGTCCTGCCTTAGGACATCGTAATGGTAAATAGACCATGTTTTTCCATACGTTTGGGTTACTTTTGGACTAGTCCTAGTCTCTTGTGGGCTACTCTTTACACGCGTGTTTGGACTGGTCCTATTATTTGCGGGGTATTTGTAAATGTATTTCAAAAGACTCATACACACAAACAAAAAAGCACACCCAACCCAACAAACACGAAGTCAAACCTTTGATATGAAATGACTTTATCATTTGACATCAAACACAATTCTCAAACGTTTTTCAATTGTTTGATTTAACATTTAAATTCAAATTGATAATGATTTGAAAATAAACATTTGATATCAAATGTTTTATCACTTAGATGTCAAATGTTTGTCAAATTTTAAATTCAAATCAAAAATGGACTTGGCAATACTAAAGCGAAAAACAAATGTAATCATTAAAAATGGCGACTAAAGTTACATTTTTTACTTTGTGGTTACATGTGTTTTACTATTAAAAATAAATTTTAATATAAAGTGAACAGCTTATTTCATGTGAAAAATAAAAATTATTTGTGAGTTATTACAATGATTAAAAATACGAAAATAAGGAAAATAAAACGGGAAAATTAAGAAAGTTTGTTGAACGATCGCGGTGCTACAATCCGCAAAATAAAAGGGAGCCAAGTAGTTTGTCTTTCCAAGAATTAAAGGACGGAAAGAACATTATTTCATCTTTTAGCTATGGTGCCGAATGTTTATCTAAATAAATAACACTTGTCTACAGCCAAAAAATACCAAGAACGCCACGTGCCTAGATAAGTTAATTGGGACCTCCTGATCACGAAAAACACTGTAAATTTTTTTCTTAGTACCGTTTTTTAGACAATTTAGTATTGCCAAGTTTATTTTTGATTTGAATTTAACATTTGACATCAAAATGATAAAACATTTGATATCAAATGTTTATTTTCAAATCATTATCAATTTGAATTTAAATGTTAAATCAAACAATTGAAAAACGTTTGAGAATCGTGTTTGATGTCAAATGATAAAATCATTTAATATCAAAGGTTTGACTTGGTGTTTGTTGGGCATGCATAAGCATAAGAAACGTGCCGGTATTAGAATGTTTTGTAGCGCAAAAATTCTAAATATTATATTGAATTTCTGCTCGTTAATTCTTTCATATGTCAACGAACCATTATAGACATAAGTGTGTGTTTATTTCCGTTTAAGAAGTTAAACAGGCGTTTGTTTTGGGGTAAAAAAAAAGAAATTTGAGAATGTTTTGAACAAACTTTAGCACAAACGCATAATAACCGTTCCAACTAAAGTGTTGTAGGGTTTAACACACTGAAAATTTATTGGAAAAAATTGCCATTTTTCAATTTAGACGATATTTAAAAAGCATCTTAGAATAGCGGTTGTTCATTTTGAGAAAACTAATAAAAAAAAATATTTTCTGAAAAGAAAAAAAACGGTTATTTTTATAAAGTTTCATATCGACACCTAAAACGCAAAAGGCTCTATCTAATATTTTGGAAGTTTTGCAGGAAAAAATACTATTAACTATGATAAATTCCATTCCATTAAAATGTTTATAAATCATTTTTACTCTATAGCCTGGTACTCTGTTCAGAATTTCGTACGAAATGTTTTAAAATTCGATATAAAAAAAATTTCTGTGAAATACAATCGAAAAAATGTTGATTGAGTTGTACTCTATTTATATTACGAAATGCATGCGAAATGTTTCTAACAACATGATACCAAATTTTATTTATGTCGTGGTAAAGCAAAGTACAAAAAGATTCGAAAAACTGATAAAAAGACCTTTTTTAAAAATGGTCCACCTCACGGATGGTCAACGCTAGAACCAAAATATTTTGGTGGGAATCATAATAAAACATATCAAGCTTTATTTTCAGAAGGGTTACAAAATCACTTTTTTCAGTCCCTCTAATGTAAGGGGATCTACATACAACCTTGGACCAATTGGAGAAAGAAGGCAACAAATTCGACTCTATAGCTTGTAAAAAGTGTACTTGCCATCGGCACGGCTAGTAATTTCTAAAAAGTTAAATGAATTTAAAATGCATTTTAAGAAAAATTTATATTGAAGATTTAAATATATGGAAAACTAAAACCCACGGCAGTAATGTAAAGCAATGTATGCCTTTGTAAAAGAATGTTTTAATTAAAGAGGATTTAATGGGTTTTTTTTGTGCAAAACATAATTTTTTTTCTTAAGCATGTTCTGTCTGTTTGTCCGTCTGTCTATCTGTCCGTCGGTTGAAAACACATTTACTTTCGAAAAACTCGAAAGAAATGAAGAAACTTAGTGTATTGCTTGTAGTAATCGTAATCAGAATTAAAATGTGGCACCACCACCCATAAATTTGATAATTTTTTTACAAAAACTAACATAAATTGTGCAATAATGCAAGGAATGATATAGGATTTTGCAAAAATTCGTTTTATTCGTCTGGAAATCACACTGTAAAGTTTCGTAAAGATTAGTTCATAATTTATCCTAGACCCCACATTAAACCTGCTCTCGGAAAACCGCTCTGTTCGCCTACAGCCGTAATAAATAATGCTATCAGATTAAAATTTAATTTATAGGACTAGAAATCACACTAATAGATTTCGTGATGATCTATCCATAATTTACTATAGACCTTATATAAAGCCTACTCTAGAAAATTAATTAAATACGCCTAAAACCGAACCAGATATAGATACTACTGTAAAATTTCTTCCAACTTAGCTTCACATGGCCACAAAAAAAGTCATGCAATTTTGTGATATACGTTCCATTATTTACCTTAAATCCAATTTTTAGCAGCCTTCTTAAATGTAAATGCTGAAATTTATGTTTCAAATATCAGAAATTCCCCTTCTGAAAATCATTTAAGTTCGGCTTAAACTCTAACGAATTATGATATTTTACTCAAGCTAGTTAAAGTTGCATAAAACTTTCTAATTGTCGGTCAATAACACGCAGAGAAAAAATATGGTTGGGCATGATTACGGCAGCAACACTATGTTTAATGTAACAATATATTGTTGTCGTACACAAATAATTGTTATTTTTATTTAATATAAACAATATTATAGTTACTGTAAACATATCAATGTTTATCGCAATTATGAATTTGGGTATTGTTGACCGAAAAATAATTATTTTTCTAACAACTTAATTATGATAACTTTCTCAACATATTATATTTCTCACAACCATATCATGATATTTAATAGCCATAACATGATAACTTTCTATACAATTAACATATTATTTTAAAGACACAATCAAACTATTTTTACTCTAATCATATTATGTTAGCGCCATTTGTAAAATAATTTTGAAGCAGTTGTGTCGTTTTTTTTATTTGTGAGCGGTTAAACAATTAAGAGATAAAATTCCATAAAAAAATAAGTTTAAAGAAATTTAAAAATTAAAATATAAGCGGAGTTCATTCAAGTTTTAGTGATGTAATAGTGCAAATGCAAAATATCATAGTTTTTTTGTCAAATCCAACAACAATACATACAGAGATTTCGTTATATTTTATAAAAGTGATACGATATTTCTGTGGTTTTCATGGGCAACCGCGTATGTCTTAAAACAAATTTTTCAGGAAAGCCGAAAAACCATTCTAGATCAAACTATGGGCTAGGTATTGCACTTTTTAAACTTTGTCATTACGTTAAAAAATCGTAATTGATCCATCTTTTTCAAAAAAATTTAAAGAACGTTCAAAATTAGGCAATGTGGCATCAACATCCATGAAAACCACAGATTTTTCATTTGCTCTTTTGCAAGCCTTATATTGAACTCCGCTATTTGATTAACATTAAGAAAAATTGTAAAAAGCCACAAAATAAAAAAAACGGTGCAAAAAAATTTTAATTTATTTTTGATTTTTATGACAGCTATGAAAGGTGCTGTATCATAATATGATTGCTTCTAAATTTATTATGATTAGCATGATGATAAAATGATTACTTCTTAGCTTATTATGATTAACATGACAGTAATTTGATTGCTTCTTAACTTAGTATGATTAACAGAATAATAATATGATTAAGGGAAAAATATTATGATGTAATAGTACGTGTATATTTAGTCATAATATGATTCAATAATAATCATAATATGGTGACTACAATCATAATTCTTATCATAATATGTGGCTCTTAGAATATGATTACCACAACCATGTTTTTTCTTTGCGTGAATTTAATGTAGGTCTTAGCCGCAACCAATTTTAATGCTGTTGTTTGTTTTAATAAAGATTAATAAATAACAAATAGATATTATATTGATCCCACTCCTGGAATATTCCAACTGTCGGTGGAGGGTATCAAAGGCTCGGCACAGCCGAATATAGCACTCAAACTTTTTTTTTATTTTATAAATTCTTTATTATTACGTAATGACCGAAATTGCTGTTCATTTAATTTTATTGTTTTAAAAATAATATTATTATTAAAATAACAATATTCAATAATTATATCAGTTTAGATGAATAATTTATCTGCTAACTTTATTTTCCTTCCAAAAACAAAAGTCTCTAAAAAATGTTCTTCTGCTGAATGGAGTATGTCACAATTTTTGAATAATGACAGTAGACCAGCAGTAGTAGTAATAATAATAGTATGGAAATGAGGAAAAATTTATGTACTGATGCTGAAACTGCCGGAAGCGGATGTTGATTTGTTATAATGCTCCCACTCGTCTGCTTCTGTTGAGCTATTCTGCTCAGCAGCTAACTTTAATAGTAAGTTTTTTTCAGTTTTTTTCTTATTGTTGTTGTTTTGTAATTTTTTCCTTTTAATAATTTTTTTTTATTTGTTTGTGTGTCATGCCATCTGCCCTTACGTCTATCATTTGTTACGATGTCATTATCATTGTTTATGATTTTTTTGTGTGTGCTTGCGTTTATATTAGGCAACTCCAACAACACAACAATCGTGCCTGTCATGCTGATACTATAATGTAGTTGTAGTTTTAAACGTCACGGTAATCGTGGTGGTGGTGGTGGTGGTGGTAGTTGATGTTCTCATTTATTTGTATATATTGTGTTTTTGACATTTGCCACCCAGGCGCCAGTAAGGATCTATATTTTTTGTTCCTTCCTCTTAGACTTTTTTCAGCTCTTCATTCCCTTTTGTTGAGCATGTGAATATGTGTTTGTGTGTTGTGTGTTAGTAATTTGAAACGTTAGTGAATATTCGCATACTGATTCGATTTCACTTCCCATTGCTTTTACTGGTTAATCTAAAAATAAATCTTTCAAACATTTTTAGCATTTAGTCTTGATTAAGTAAGTGAAACCTTTTATCTAAATAGAACAACAGTAACAACATCAAGAACGAAAATCGACAAAAACTGAAAATAATATTAATATAAAGCTGTTTTTAGTTCAAGCTGCTTTAGATTTGTATCTTATCGTATCGTTTGGCGTTAACGTTTACTCATATTCATTTTAGTTTACTGTTCTTTGTTTTTGGTCTTCATTCTTGTAGATTTTTTGCTGGTTATGCGAATAGCTGTTGTAAATGACGACGATGACGTTTGTTTAACTTTAATTTTTTGTAAAAAATATAAAAGAAAACTTTATATGGGGGGTATTCCATAACTAAAATAACGTTGGAAATTATCAAAAAAAAAAAAAAAAAAAAAAAAAAAAAAAAAAAATTAAACAAATTATTGATTTTTTTCCGCTATTCTCCATCAATTAGAAATTTGCATCTAAATCTGTCCTGTGCTGTCCTTCCTACATCGTCCCACGTAAATTGAGGTTAGCTGTTTTAGGGTTGATGTTCGCCACGTCGTCGAGCGCTGTATGGGTTGTATGTTAGAGTAGTTGTTGCGACAGTATTCTTGAAACACCTTGGTCAATCAGGGATGGATGAGTCAAGCTCAGAAGCTCGATGTTTCTAATAGTCTCTGGTCAAAAACATCTGATTATATGGCGCAGGCAAAGGTTAGTAAAAGCCTGTAGTTTTCTGGTAACATTTTGTTTAGACCCCATGATCAACATCTATAAAGAACGATGGTCTTAAGGCAGTTATTGTAAATTCTTAATTTCAGATCACGAGACAAGTCAACTGACATCGATATCTTTCTTAAGAAGTACATGGCCTTACGAGCTTTATCTTTGTCTATATCCTAAAAGATAATCTCATAATCTTTGTTTTTCTTGTATTGATGCGTGCTTGTAATGTTTCTTGTTGTATGTGTTCAAACTATGGGCATTGGTAGGCATTGGTCATCAGCGTAAGCCAGGTCGTTTAGTTATGTAAATATAGCCCATTGTATACCACTTGGAGCTTCTGCGCTTCTTCTGTCGCCACCATTACTTCATCCAGTACCAAAAGGAATAAGAACGGGGAAAGAACACATGCTTCTCGAAATTCCAGATCAATCTGAAGTTTATCTGATGTTTGTCCTTTTAGCATCAGCTTGTTTTCCTTAGAGCCGAATAGACTAGAAGGTGAGGTCAACATAAGCAACACTGCTTCTGTGGTCGTGTTGTCAAAAATATTGAAAGTAAAAAAAATAGGTTTGTTTACATTAAATACTAGTTTGTATACAAACTTTGACAAGTCGACCACCGAAAAAAAACACCATATGTTGACTTGACCCCACCTTCTTGTCAATTCGCCTTGGCCCATAATTAAAACGTCGGCAGTAACTTCAAATTCTCTCTCATTTCTTTCGTTTTCTTTTCTTCTTATTTTTCTTTGTTAACAAAGTGTATGAAATTGATTGAAAGTATGGTAACATTGTTAAGAGGATAAGTGTCAATATGTGAGAGCATTAGAAAAGCGTTTTCAAAATAAAATTGATTTTATTGCTCGACCGCATTCTCTGGCATCGTTCAGCCCCAGTTCTATTTCATCATAAAAGTGGAAAAGTGTGATCGAAAGATGTTATAAAAGTTGGACCATCATTAAAAAACCAAGATATGTGTTGACACAGGCAACAGAAATGACAAAAAATAAATGTTTAAAAAATATCTGGCAAAATTATCTTTTTAGGTATTTAAAATAAATAAACACATTTTATATGGAGGGCTCACAGCTAAATCAAACCAAGTCAGACAAAGACTATTCGAAGATATTTTAACGTTGTCTAAATAAACTGCCATTAATTTCTTAGATAATGGGAGCCATGGACTTGAGTATTTTTCTGCTACCTTAGGAATAAAACATTTTTTGACAAAGTCCATTAAACTGAATAGTGTCAACATTTGTGGAGAATTTTGCACTTGTTTTGAAATTTCTTGGTTCGGTTCACAAATGAGCCCTCTATATAAATTAATAAATGACATCTAATTTGTAAAATTAAATCCATATAAAACTCCCCTAATCTAATTGATAACAATACTACAAACACTCACATTCATCAAAAATAAACACGCACTTACACAAACACACATACACTCAATTTAATACATGCATATGGTTGGTTCCCTGTTCCGTTATAGTTGTTAAACATAAATCATCTCGTATGAGTGTCAAATATCCTGCTGCGTTCTCAAACGCTTTAGTGTTGTGTTAAAGCCTCTGGTTTATACCCAAATAATGTTTAATTTTCTCTTCTATTCCCCTCTTTACATGTTTGGTGAAACATCATCAGTTGCGGTATGGTGCTGCGTTAGTGTAGTCTACTGGTAAAACTCAAATTTTCCAACATTATTTTTCTGTAATTTGTTTATAGATTTTTTTTTCGCTTTTTAGTGTCTCCAATACTTTCGTTAAATGCTACTGTGTGCGTATTAAATCAGCTTGTCGTGAGCTTAAATTTGAATAAAAAAATTGTTGGAATAAGCAGATTTTAATCCCAAGGCCTTGTCAAATTTCCTATTTTATCTTGCTTTTTACGGTAAATTGAGTATTTGTCGTTAATTAGTATTAGTCAATGTGGAAAAAATCGCATATTTGTTAAGAGTCGTGTTACCCCTTGTTAAAGGACAATTTTTAACTCGTCATTATTCAAGTACTTCTTAAGTGAATAGAAAAAATTATGATGCTGTTTAATTTATAGTGCAAACAACAGGTGGTTAATTATGAATAACAAAAATATTTTAATGTTTCCTGGCTTAAAAAGGTCAAGATATCAAGAATCTATTTGGGGTTAAAATAATTGTGAAGTCGTTTTATTAATAATTGGTTTATTTATTAATAAATTACACTGGTTTACAGCCAAAAATTACCAAGAACGCCACGTGCCTAGATAAGTTAACTTTGACCTCCTGAACACGAAAAACGCTGTAATTTTTTTTTCATTAGTTAAGTTTTTTAGATAACGGTACTTTTGTGTTTTTCGGTGTATGGTCCCACTCAAAGTTCGAAATTTGCCTATTTTTTACGTTTTTTTTCAAAATTTTTCATTTTTATTTCGTTTTTTTTCTACGTTATAGTAAATATCTGGAATGTTTTATCCAATTAGTATATTTGATTACCAACGTTTTAAGTGCAATTTGAAAAAAATCGGATGAAAAATAAAGTTTTTATTAAGGATTTTGTCGAACGACAATATTTTTCATCTCATATAAAATTCCGTTTTTTTTAAATACGTTAAAACTGATGGTTAAAAAAAAGGCAGAATTTTATATGGGATGAAAATATTGTCGTTCCACAAAATCCTTAATAAAAACTTTATTTTTCATCCGATTTTTTTCAAATTACGCTTAAAATGTTGGTTACAAAATAAACTATTTGGTTAAAAAATAAAAAATTCCAGATATTTACTATAACGTAGAAAAAAAAAAAACGAAATAAAAATGAAAAATTTTGAAAAAAACGTAAAAAATAGGCAAATTTCGAACTTTGAGGTGCCATAACTTAGCCAATTCTTATCAGATAAAATTTTTTAGCATATCGACGGAAAAGGCATTCAGTTGCCTTTCCAACGATATGCCATTTATCTATATCGATCGGACTTTTCGGTTGCGCTCCACAAGGGTTTGAGTGGGACCATACACCGAAAAACACAAAAGTACCGTTATCTAAAAAACTTAACTAATGAAAAAAAAATTACAGCGTTTTTCGTGTGCAGGAGGTCAAAGTTAACTTATCTAGGCACGTGGCGTTCTTGGTAATTTTCCAAATTAAAAATTTGTAAAGCAGTGTTATTGATATAGGGTTCGTTGTTGGTAGTAAGCTAGAAAGTTCCTCAGATTTACAAAAATCTACAATGTCTTTGTATGGGAAGGGATGGGAGCAGCACCTCCAAGATTGCCCATTTCCATTTGGAAAATTTTTTACCTACCGTTCTTTGTGTATTAATAAATCTATTTCGTGCCACGCCCACTTCCTCAATCCCGCCCACATCAGGTTGTTTAAACCTAAGTTAGAAACGTTTGCCTTCCTCCAGATAAACAGATTTCTATAATGTCTTTGCATGGTTAGTGCCACGCCTATTTCTCCAATCCCGCCAACATTTTTCCAGATGTTGTGTATTGTGTACCGAGATGCTTTTGAATTGTCTGTTCTTCAGATAAGTCAAAACAAAAAACAACTGCAACAACAAGGGATTTTGGATAACATTAGAATCAGTCATGATTTTTTGCTCATATCTTAGCTATTTACAGACCGATCCGACTGAATATCAATAGCAAACTTAAACGGAGTATATGTGACATAAATGTGTACAACCTAGTCCCCATCATTTGTGGGGTCTTCGGAAGCCCCATTTCAACATACACACAGACAGACGGACTGATGGATATCGTTTAATCTACATCGCAAATCATAGCGAACCATAATACATAAAGTTTATAGGGTATAATATCTATATTGTAGAAATAACAAAGGGAAAGACAATCTTATATGTATACATATCGTCCCACAGATATAAAATTAATAATTGATCATAAAATTATTTCGTAAAGCTAAGATGTTAAGCAATAATTAGTTGCAGAAATTATGATTATTATGTCAACAGAAGTATTCGAAAATGGCGACAGAACACACTTCTTTCGACTTAAAAGATTTGGGAGATAAAATTATACCATATTCAAGCGCGCATTTTTAGTAATTTAATAATTTGTTTTAGGATTGTAATACTGTGTGGAAAACGGTGTCTTGTCTAGATTCTATTTTTGTAATGAGTTTTGTATACATTGTTAGCAGATATGAAATTTATTCATTTGAAATAAAAAATGTTTTTTGGCTTCCCTACGCAACTTGGACTAGGATTTTAACTGTTGGCGCCGTTTGCCACCGATCTAGTTTTTACGCAAAACTAAAGTTTAACTTACTATCTAAAATATTTATCAAAAGTTGCTGCCTTTTCGTGCCTTTAAACAAATTTCGTACAAAAATGTTGAGCAACTCAGAAATTAAAAACTAAATTGTTAATTTAATTAGCTCTTTTTATCTTGGCAGTTGGCATAATATACGTTTTTTATGCAGTTTTGCGTTTCTTATTAAAGAAGAAAATAATTTCTGTGATTTTTCAAGCAAAATCTCTTTAAAATCGGCTTAAATGATTTGGTTTTTCAAAAAAAAAAAAAGAAAAAATTAATAATTTTAAGTGCTCAATGTGCACATTGATCCATGCCTTCATTGCAAGTGGTAAGTATCTGTTAAGTGTTACTAAGTTTTAACCAAAAAACTACCAGTTTTCAGAAGTATAATACATTCAACTAATATAAAAAAAAGTCAAAAATCGGGATACCAGAGATTAAAATTCGTTGGCTGAAGGCGAACAGAACTGTTAAAGTGTTTCTTGAAAGAAATGAAGATTGGTTAAATACCAAATTTACATTCGGATTGTTCCTAATAGCAGTTGCATTATGTTGCGTCTTCAAAGCAATGTTAACTCAAACTAAATTCGGCAACAGCAGAAACCGTTCTATCAAAAAAATTATCGTTGCCGCAAATACAGAAACCGTTTAACGATACGCAGTTGTCTTTTCCCCAAATACAATTCATAACCTGCGCTGTCAAACAGCACAACAAAATTGATTGTGGATTGCATTAAAAAGACAAGCACACTGCAATTCAAACAACAACGATCCGCATTTGCTGTAAATAATTTTTGTCATGCTATCTCAAATAAAAAACATTTAATTTTACTAAATTGTGATGACGTGCATTTTCAAATGCAATCACTTTTAATTTAATGAAAATCACATTTGGATTTGCTGTTGCGATGAATACAGCGCATTTGCCGCCACATTTTGTGGTAAATAAAATATCATTTGAAATAACCAATTTTTATTTGCAACAAAAACTAAAATCTTAACAGCAAAGCAAAGTTTTTCATAACTACATGTTTTTCTCTTTGTGTATTTAATCAGGTCCAACGTTGCTCAAAAATCTCATTAAATTATCTCAAACAAAAATTATAATGAGCTAATTACTTTATGTCAAGTCTAATTAACAACTTTAGCAGTTTTTCTCAAGAACTAATCTTTTGCTGAAAACACATGCACACTTTCCCTTACTTTCAATCGATTTAAATGAGCAGATAAGATTCATTCATTATTCCAATTTCCGTTTGTACATTCCATACGTTTGTATGAATAGTACAGCGTAACTAAATCAAAGTTTATTTATCATTAAACTGAAGAATGTGTTCGTACTTAAAACCCACCAAATGTACCAACATCGTGCCAATTATGGCTAATTTACGTTGTATGTGCAATGCATGAACGAACATGTAAGTACTTTTTAAAATAAATCCTACCTTTAAGCTAAAATCTGCAAAAACCAGATATAAAAATTCAGCAGATTTATTTTACTTAAAAAAAAAATAATATAAAAAAATACTTGTGTATGAAAAAAGAGGGAAGAAAGTACAAAAAATAAACAATGTTAGCAAAATTTAATTCTATGAGACGTAGGAACGAATAAATATCAGTAGACATCACAGGCACAGCTAGTCAAAATATATGCACAATCACATACTCACACACAGACACGTATTCCGTCATAAGCTGACACTGTTTCACATACACGAACAAACAAGGATATGCAAGATTGTCTGTATGTGTTTTTTTTAAGCATCAGCAAAACAAAAACAGAATAAAGAACAAATATGAAATTCTATAATGCTTATGTTTTCCTTTATTACAAAAACTGAAAAAATAGAAAAAAAAAAATTGGTAACATGGACAAAAGAACATCGTTCTCGTATTTTAGAAAAAATCCTTTCACTTTGACATTAATCCCAAATAGCCGCTGAGAGGCAGATTTCAACAACAAAAGATGAACAACGAGAATTGACAGCACATTAGTACAAAAAAGTACACAAATAACAACAAAAACGATAATAACAAGAACATCAGCAACTCAAAAGTAGTAACAGTAAATGGTCCATATATATCAAGCTTCAAATAGAATAAAAATTTATCCGAAAAAAAGAGAAAAAAAATTTAGCAGAATTATGTCCCAGTCAAAAAACTTTTCTGCATTTCATATATGAACATATGAGTGTACAGTATAAGCCGTTTTATACTTTAAAGGTCTATATGAATACATTTGTTTGTGTGTGTGTGTGTGTACCATATGTTTTTGTATGTGTTGGTGTATCAATGTTCTAGATGAAAGTTGAATCAGTAAAACGAATACAAAAATATGACATTAACTTTCAATGATTTTATCCAGAGTACTCAGGGTGTTAAATAAGTGAATTTTTGGTTTTTAGAAATTGGCAAATTTTAATTGATTTATTTCATAATCTTTAATGGCCTATTTCACCAAGTTTAGTTAAAACTAACAATTACTTTTTATTCGCTTCGGTAGATTTGTGGAAAACGCAAACGCTAATAGTGTTTGTTAGTTTCCCTGTTGTCATCTTTCGAACACAAAAATAATACTGTACTTATCCAAATCAACAAAAAGACGAGAAAATTAAATTCCGTTCGGTTATATAAAAAAAAAAAAATACAAATTTATTGTGTTCGGTTCATCTCATTAATGTTCGTTCGTTTCTGTTGTGCTTGTGGTAAAAAAAAGAAACATTATAGTGCTATTAAAATAAAATTTTTGTCTACAGTATCACTACACAGAAAGAAAAACACTCCGGATAAATTAATCTTTTTATACTTACTTCAATCACGAATCGTACTTAAAAATTCAAGTACGATTAACTCTAAAACGTACTTAAATCAATCCTAAATGGGATTACTTTAAAAAATTTATCCGGATATTTATTGAAATATGTAAGTATAAAATGCTTAAATGAAGTACAAAAAAGATTAAACTTTTTGTTGAAAGTGCCACTCTGAGAGTAAAATTACAAAATGAGGGTTTTATCTCATAAAACTTATTAGTCTCATCTCTCAGCATTGCATTTTTTATGAGTGCTTACGTGTGTGTTTTTCTAAATTTGTTGTACAATTATTTTGTTTGTTGTAACAACAAAAACAACAGAACAAGAAGAAAAACATATACATATATATGTATGTATTATTTTTATGTTTAACCCTTCGGCTTACGCATGCTTTGATTATCTATAATTAAACAAAGGCCCGGCGAGACTCATGTGTGCCACGAACGGTTAAAAAGTAAATTTTAAATTTGCGTCTCATTTAGTTTATATATTTAGTTAAATATGTATATAAGATTTTTAAAGTAAAAACATATCGGGCATGATGTTGGTGTTTTATCATTCTTTAATGTGTAAAACGGGTAAGTAAATCAATCATAATAATTTTTTCTGTCTAATCTTTTTTTTGGTTTTTTTCAAGAACAAATTGGAGATAAAATCAACTTTATAATACTTGAATCAAGCGCATTTTGAGATTAATTCAATCTTACTTTTACTTAAATCTATCTCATTTTCGGATTATATTAAGTACAAGTTCGGATTAAAACAATTTTATAATTCTTGAATCAAGCGCATTTTGAGATTGATTCAATCTTAGTTTTACTTAAATCAATCTCATTTTCGGATTACTTTAAGTACGAAATCGGGATTGAATATGGATAATTTAAGTATTTTGGGATTGAAAACCCGTACTTGAATCAATCTTTCTGTACTTGATTCAAGAAAATCCGTACTCACCGTACTATCAATACCGCTTCGGATTGATTTGAGTACGTTTGGATTGATTTTTTTTTTGAGTGTACAATTGTAATGTTTTTAGCGAAGACCAGAACACTACATAATGTTCGGCTCTTTCTTGAAAATAGTTAAGGACGGTATCAAGGGTTGTGTTCGTCTACACAATCACTAAAGAAATAGATATCTGTCCTGGGTGTGAGCCGAATGCTAAATAATTTTCTGTTTATGTTCGAACACTGGTTATAACTGATAGCTAATTATAACAGAACTTGGTGAAATTGTCCGCAAGTCATATAAGGGCCAAACTGATTACAGAAGAATTGTTTGTGGCACTTATAATAATTGGAATTTGAATCACTAAATGCAGAAATGGAACTACTGGCATTAAGTTCATGTACCTTATTTGAGTATTGATTAGAAACCATTGTAGCAAGTGTCATCTAAGACAACTTCAAATAAAAGTCACTTTCCCCCTCAACAAGCTAAGTGCATAAAGTTGGCATTTATTATTATTATTATTATTATTATTATTATTATTATTATTTGAAGTAGTTCCCTTTCTGCACTTAGCGATTCATTAACAACTAATTATTTTTTAAAATGGATATTGATACTTATAAACTAAATCTCTCTCAACATCGGTATGAATTCTTCCTAAAAAAATAAAAATTTATTATACCGCCTAATTAAAGTTTCTTTTCAAATTCTTCAAATTAATAATCAAAGCGTCTGTCATGATAGGGATAGATAAAACTGCAAATTTTGCAAACTCTTACAATAAAAGAACGTTGCACCATTAGCGTACTGAAACGAGGGCATATTAATGTGTGAAAAGTGGCTTGCTGGCCCTCCTTTCTTAGATTGGTGATAGGGCTGATATCTTCGTGAACATAAATAAAATGTACTTTGGACTTCAAGAAGAATCCTTGACAAAAAGTATGAACAACAGAAGTAAGCAATAACATGTAAATGAATTAAAAATATAAAATCAATCACAAAATTTCGATCTACCAAAGATAAAAATACAATTTGGTTTAAAGATTTCTATTGACTATTGACTGCCAGCCATCGTCAATGGCGTCGAGTGTTAGTTAGGTTACCATCGAAACATGTCAGATCAAACTTTTCTTTAAACGTGGGTTTGAGCCCATCGTCAGTCAAGAATGAAAAGTTATCAAGAAATTTTAATTCATTTCATGTTGGAAAACGTCCTTTCTTCATAAAATAATTAAATGAAAATTAAATTAAGCATTTGATTATATATCATTATATATAATATAATAAATAACAATAAACTTTACCAAAGAAAGGTGAGCCGTGTGAATGCAAATACTGGTGTGGCATAACCATACTAAGGAACTACTGAGCTTAACTGTCCTACGTACCTACTTTTGGTGGACTTTGCGAGAACAATAGCAATAAACGGCATCTGCAGAGTTTGACCTCAGAAAGGAGTCCTGAAAACAATGACAAACACAATCAGTCTTCTCTACACTTATAAAATTATTACAGTAACTGATTGTGGGTTATTAAATTCGTTTTCCGTACTGTTAAAATCGAATAAATATATAGATATATTACGAATAATTTTGTTTTTTAACATTTATGTTTGTTATTCAAAAAACAAACTACCAAACAATAATGTTTTTCCATATTTATTTTGTTATGTAGTTTGATTTTCGTCGGTTAAAATATATTTTTTAAAAATAAAAACTATTTAATTTTAACGAATATGCTGTTCAATAAATAAAAAATTAATAAATTAATGTAAATATCATTTGTTTGAAATGAAATGTAAATGATCCGTTTTCTAAATGAATTTTAATTTGTTTAAAAAGATTTTTTGTTTGAATTTAACTTCATAATATTTTGAGTGTACATTAAGACCCAACAAAGAAAAAGCAAAGGTGGCATTGTAAAATAACCCCAGGCTCTCGCCACCGAGGACGTCAAAAACATTACGGAACACTGCAACAATACAAGGATTAACTGCTACTGCGCTGATTGGAACGAGTTCATAAGAACAGCCCCCAACAGAATCCGTTGAAAGTCAATTATTAAGAGCGTTTGCTCCCCAGCTGGAGAATATCGGACCATTGGCACATCTTAATTTTTAAAACTATTTTATTGCTTCGATTTTTTTAAGAACAGGCTAAAATAATTTTTTTTAAGACTACATTCTTTGAATACTCTGTTATTATTATTTAATAGTGACAGCAAAAAGCAGACCTCTTTTTCGAATCTATAAGTACAATATTTTGTATATATTTTATATTTTTTTTTTTGTGACTAGTCTTTATTACTCTCTGCATTCATTTTGTATTTACTATACGAATGTCTTTAAAGCCATGTACAATGTACAGTGTCTCTTATAAGTTTGTGAAATCGGTTTCTGAACATTTTTTACATATCGCTTCTTTATTGCAACAAAGTCATATGGGTATTTCCATGAGAATGTCAACCAGGACTCATACAAATTTAAACGCTTGAAACTTTTTTTCAAATATGGTAGAAAGTAAAAAAACCCCCGAACTTTACTATGCCGGGGTACTTATAGCTTATTACAATTTTTAAAAAGCAAAAAATAATAGTTTTAACTCACTTTCTCATTGATTCATTTTTAGTTACTGCAATTGACAATTTTTAATATTCTGCCGATTAAATACAGATACCGGTAATATTGCAATTATACTTTAAAATTAATGTTACAACAACAATGAACAAGATCCTAAACGAAAGAACAAATTTATAGTTCAATCAGCGGTATATTTTTGTGTTTGTTTTGGATGCTATTCTAATGTCACGTACGTGGTGCGAAAACATATGAAATTGGTAAGTCTTAGATATTTCAAAATAAAAGTTCAAAGCAAGATATTTGCTGCAAAAAAATATTGATCGGAATTTTTTTTAAATTGGTATAATACAAATTTTATAAGCTTTTAAAGCTCGTCGCGTACGATATTTTAAGTACTAAAATGCAACTAAATGCATCATCTTGGTATTAAGTTTACATTTGGTCAAACCTTATTTTATTACAATCAAAATCATCTTACAAAATTTTTTTGGAGTCGGTCCCATACAAGTGCTACTCCCGAAAATAGCTTTAAGTGCTAAAACTTCCTTATAAATGTTGGTATTAACATAAACATTTCCGACAGTGACTTTTACGATAGTCACGATGTCATGACAAAATGTTGTGCTGGTAGGTCCAAAATTAACCATAGGTCCCATATAAACCCCCTTCCTTAAATCGGCTAGGGGCAAACAAATCTCATATTGATGAAGATAACTAAACAATATTCGGCACAAATAACTTTTATATAATTCTAAGCCTCATAGCATAATTCTGTTTTGGCGATCTTGGTTGGCTACGTGCCCCAAGTACGGTTCACTCTCAAAAAAAATTTTATTTTAAATATTATAGTGTAGGGTATCTTATGGACGGGCTTGACCGACTATACTTTCTTACTTGTTTGTCTGAAGTTTTTATATACATATATTTACAAAAAATATATTTCATGCCATGAAAATACTATAAGAGAAAAATCTGTCACGTACGGTATGTCACGAACGATACTACATTTTGTTCATTATAAAACCATCCAAAAAAATTATTTTTTGTCCGATTACGGATTATGAAGAAAAAATATTTGGTTTAATGCATGAAATAAAAACAAGGAGAAAAACCTCCCACAATTCGCAGATTTTCGTATTTTTTTACATTCACCCAAATATCACTGCCGTTTTATTTCACGTACGCTATGCACTTATTTTGCCCGATATTTTGAACAACAAGGTTCCGAATTTGAAAATTTTTTTTTATATATAGTTAGTTCCCTCTAAATGAAACATAATGATTCAAAAAATTTTTCAGTTAATACTATTTTTGCAAATTTTCTATCTCTCTGAAGGCGTACAAATGTCACGTACGATGACATGGAAATGCCCATATGTCAAAAAAAAAATCGAACTTGGCAAAATGAGATTTTAGTTTTCGAAATGTACCTTTTTATACCGATTTAATAAAATATTTTTTTCAATAACTTCGGTTAAGATATAATACTGATTTTTCTTTTACATATAAAGAAGGTATACAGGAACTTTAAATTTTTAATTTTTTGAGATATGACTATGTTGCAATAAAGGAGCGATTTAGTGAAATAGTTTATGTTTTACGGTAAATGAAACATTTTTAAATATTGTTTTTGTAAATTAATTTATTAATAGAAAATAATCTTATAATATGTTATAGAAACCCAATAAAAAATTTCATCATTTTGCGAAGCACAACCCAGTAAAAAATGGAGCTTCCAACGAAGCAGGTTTGTAAGGGAGAAACATAAGAGTTGCGCTTACCATTGCGCATACGGAAGACATGAATTTTATATGGCGAGTTCCCACTTTGAAGCAATACATTTTTGACACATGAAGCGCATTATTCAGCGCATAAAAAAATTGTTGGATATAACGATCAGCTTTACACACTGAATGTTTTGATACAGTTATTTGTTAGTATTCTCCCTTACAAACCTGCTTCGTAGTAAGGGAATGCCGTAGCACTTGAAATGTTATTTTTTTTTTTTAAAGTTGTTGAGAGTTTTTTCACTTACTTTACTGCATTTCTGTATGTCTTATTGCGTAGCGCATAATTCTGCGCTTATTTTTTTAAATGTACCATTAGTGCTTCGCAATATGATAAAATTTTTTATTGGGAAGGTACATTTAAAAAAATAAGCGCACAATTTTGCGCTACGCAATAAGATATACAGAAATGCAGTTAAGTAAGTGAAACAACTCTCAACAACTTTTATTAAAAAAAAATAAAATTTCAAGTGCTACGGCATTCCCTTACCACGTAGCAGGTTTGTAAGGGAGAATACTAAAAAATAACTGTATCGGAACATTCAGTGTGTAAAGCTTATCGTTACATCCAACTATTTTTATGTGCGCTGAATAATGCGCTTTATGTGTCAAAAATGTATTGCTTCAAAGTGGGAACTCGCCATATAAAATTCATGTCTTCCGTAAGCGCAATGATAAGCGAAACTTTTATGTTTCTCCCTTACAAACCTGCTTCGTTGGAAGCTCCATTTTTTATAGGCAAGTAATATTTAATTTAAACTAAGTAAAGTTGCTTTTATGTATCTTAAAAATTATTGTTATTTGGTTTCCCGAATAAATCTGATATTATTAAGAACAAGTGTTCTGTTTGAGTTCGTTGAAATAAACATGTTGCGATAGAGGTTCTGAAATGGTATTCGCTTTCCTTTTTTGAGTTTTTTTTGGTAAGTGTGTACATCTTGAAGCTAGAGAATGCGAATTTAACAAGATCAACAAAATATTTTAAAAAATCGTATAAATAACATAACGGTATGAATAAGGGTATTAGTAATATATCGTAGGACTTACCCGAATATGTGAATGAAAACTGTAATAAAGCCAGTGTTCGAAAATAAACAGAAAATTATTTAGCTTTCGGCTCACATCCAGGAACGATATCTATTTTTTTAGTAGTTTTGTAGACGAACACAACCCTTAATACCGTTCGTAACTACCCAGGCAGAAATTACGACTCTTCTAAATATTATGTACCGCCACAACTCTGTAAATACAAAATTGTGACTCTACCAAAAATATGGATCCATCACAACACTGTAGATACAAAATTACAACCTTAGTTTTTTAATGACGTTTTTAAATAAGATTCAACACCTGTACAACACCCTTAATACAAATATACGACTTTAGTTTTTTAAAGGCGTATTTACCATAAAACTATACCGCTACAACACTGTTTATACAAGAATTAAACCTTTAGTTCCTAATACCGCTTTTATAATAATTCTATACTGCTACAATGCTGTATTTACAAATATGTAGTCTTATTAATTTAATAGAGTCGTATTAAAATGAAAACACAAAAACTATTTTAGATTAGAAAATATACAAATTTTTGCTTGTTTATTTAGCGAATTTATATTTGTTACAATATTGAAAATAAGAGTCGGAAGACGGTTGTGACTACGTTGTAAATTCGTGAATCCAACATTGTAAATTTAAATTTACAATACTGTGACAACACTAAAATGAAGAGTCGGAAGACGCACATTTGGCGTTATCATTTTAATATTGTGACAACATTGTAAATTTGGTTAACAGTACGTTGTATTGATGTTGATAGTACCCCCTGCAACGAAGGCACAGCGTCGTGGTGATTGTCTTTTTCTACCTGGGTATTTTCAAGAAAGAGCTGAACCTTATAAAGTGTTCTGTTCTACGTTAAAAAAACATTACAATTGTAGTGATACTGTAGACAAACATTATATTTTAATGTTCTATAATGTTTCTTTTTTTACATTGATAAAGATATGAACAAACATAAAATTTTAGCACCGACCGCAGCACGAACAGCTTGTGTGTATTGTGTTTATGTTTTGTTTGTGTAAAATTATTTTTTAATGATTTTCTACACAAACACTATTAGCGTTTTTGTTTTGCACAAATCTACCGAACACTAAGAAGCAATATATAGTGCTTATTTTAGAAAACTAAATAAGGTAATTTTTAGTCAAGCATTGGCAGGACAAACCAAAAAATACATTAGAACAAGATTTGATTAATCATAATTAACATTTATTCCATTAAATTCCAATCTTATTTATTAAGCTTGAGGTTTTTCTCAAGCTTAATAAATAAGATTGGAGTTTAATATATAAAGGTTAAATAAAATAAAATTTATATTTATTACATTTCTTATAGTTCTAAAACTACACATAAGTTTTTTATATACAGCGCTATCGTTAATAACAAGGGAAATTTTTGTTCATGTGAAATTTTTATTCCCCTCGAAGAGAAAAAAGCAATCATGGATCTCTCGTGAAAAATTATTCAGGCTATCAGTTCAAGTGAATGTACAAAAAAGAAGAGAGATTAAAAAATATTAAAAATCAATGCAATTTTTACCCATAAATATACACGTGTTTTATATTTGTAAGAAAAGTTAAAATATTAAAAAAAATATTTAGCATAGGAGTCATAGTTTGATTTCATCGTTAGTTTTTTGCACTTTTTAAATTTTATGTAGTAAAATATTTTTAAAACTTCTGCCACCACGTCTTAAGAAAGCTTCACAAATCCGCAAGCAATCGACCTGTTGCTTTCCATTTTGTTGAGCAATATATCAGTTTTAACCTTATTAACCGATCTTTCCCCTAATATTCGAACTATAAGAAAAACTAACCGCATACATATTGTGTTACCCAGCTAAACTTAAGTGAGAAAATCAAAGGGAAAAGTGTGCAAATAACGAGGGAGAATACTATTTACAATAAGGGCGATTTTTTCCCGTGAACATTTTTTCACAATATTACTCTCCCTTGAAATTCCTTAAAAAAAATTTTTCCGCGAAAATTTAACAGCTTTAAAATAGTTGAATTGATATCCATTGACTACTGATCCCAAACATTAACATAAACCTAATAAAGAGGGAAACCAGAAATATTCTCTTAAAATGCATCTTTTGCGCATTAAATATACAGTAACAACTTAAAAATATGCCCCAAACAATTTAAAAATTGCTAATTTGAAAATTTAATAATAAAAATCACACTTTAATTTTCGAGATGTTACCCAATTTGGAAACGATGGGCAGTCATAGGCTCCCAAAAACAAAGTTATGTTTAGAGGTTAAAATTGAAATAATTTATGCCGGATATTATCTAGATAATAACATCCATATGAGATTTTTTGTCTTAGAGGGATTTTAGGGACGGTCGCTAAATTGTTTATTAATTTTAACATTAAAAAGGAAGTTAAAGTTGTTTATAGATGTGACCTTTGGGCAAATGTAAACTGACTCGAAAAGAATTTAATTTGAAGAAAAATATTTTTGTCGCGAATTTAATCTGTGCTTTTTAACCATGGGAAGTAAGACCATAATGGCTTTATCTCCCATTCAAAAGAGAGTTAAAGCCTTTTATTTTTTCCTTCGAATGGGAGGCAAAGCCATCATGGCCTTAGGACACATTATTAATATTAGGAAATGGCTTTATCTCTCATTTCAGTTTTGAAGAACTTTCCATTTTACATTGATTAATAGTTTTCTTATTTTTATAATAAAGAGGTAATGATTTTCCCTTTTACTAAAGTTAAGTACTGAAATCTGGCTTCGCATACTAAAGTTTTTCTGCGTGGCGGCCTGTGGCCGCGCTTATGGGTTTTTTCCTCCAGTAGGACGCGGCAGGTGGCTTCGCTGAATAAAGTTTTCCTGCGTGCGTCTCAAGAATAAAAAAAAGTTTTTCAATGATAACTAAGGATTTTCCCTTTTACAGAATGTTTACACCATGCGTAACAATATTCTGGAAAAATATGGCTTTGCCTCTCATTTTGGAAAAAAAATATGGCTGTATCTCTCACTTCGCAAAATTTTACAAATGACCTTACCTCTCAATGATTGGGCAATAAGACCATTACGGCTTTATCTCCCATTCAACTGAGCAATAAAGCCATCATGGCTATCTCCCATGGTTAAAAGGCACCCCCCCCCCTCCAATGCCAACATATTTAGATGGTTAACGGACACAAAGAGTCTAATTTGGAAAAAAGTTTTTATGGAAAATTTGTAAAATTATAAACCGATACTGACCATTTACATAGACCTCGTCCTTGGTACAAATAAACCTTGTGTTAATACCCAACTTTATCCACATTGTTTAGCACCAGGGGTACCCTTATATTATAATGTATTAATAATCCATATTTTTATGAAATAAAATTAAATTTTTAAAAGCGTATTGAATTATATTTATGACGGCTAAAATTTCAAATTTTTTATACAGGATTTTTAGTATAACAGTTGAACATTTTCGGTCATGCATGATATGGAAATGAGAATACGGTGAATTATAATACTAACACCTTGGAAACTAAACTTATGTAATTTTATGATACAAAATTTAGTTTATTGAATTTTTTTGTGCAGTTCAAACTAGTGCTGGGAAACTATCGATAGACTATCGATATTTTCGATAGTCTTAAAATATCGATAGGAAAAATAAAAATATTGATATTTTTATTATTTAAAATACAGCTATAAAGACATCTAATGGCAGCTATACACACACAGTTTTTTGGCACAAATTTTTACTTGCTATTATTAATTCGCGCTGAATTACAGCAATGAATACAAACAACAAGAATGGCAAGAAGTATGGATTGCTTAGCAGTGCTTTTTACTGTTAATTAAAGGCCTTAAATCGAAATTTGTACATGTTTATATAGGGACTGAAATGACAAATATTTTTGTAATATTGTAAAAATAAATGTAAATCCAAATGCAATGCAAGCATAGGACAAAACAATGAACTACCATTAGAGGTTAAGTCCGCTAGATTGATTACCTTTTTGGGCTTAGAATTTAGAAAATTGTTTAAAGTTACAATGGAATATCTCATAGTCCCTGTTACTTCGGTTCCTTCAGAAAGGTACTTATCAATTTTTAAAAAACTGCCATCTAAAATAATGTGCGTATATACTTACATCTCATACATTCAACAAAGTGATAAAAACAACGGTGCACAAGTACAAACATTCAGTCGATAGTAATATCGATATATCGATAGCGAAATCTGAACAATCGATAAATATCGATAGTATCCCAGCACTAGTTCAAACTTGTTTTTCTTATCCCATATTGTGTATTGTATTGAATTAGGTACCGAGATGGCTGTAGGAAATATCGCCCAAAAAAAAATGGCCCAAAAAAAAAAAAAAATTAAAAACCGCCCAAATGAAGAATCCCCCAAAAGAACATGAAAAATTACCAAAAAAGTTATATATGAAATTTTGCCCAAAAGAAACGAAAAAGGGCCCAAAATAAAAATGAAAAATTACCCAAAAAGAAAAAACGAATTTTTTCCCAAAAAAAAAAAAAAAAAATTAAAAATTACACAATTTGCTAAATAGTGTTTATTATTCATACAAATTTAGTAACATACAAATGTAAGTTTTTATGTAAAAAATTGCATTGTATCTCTAACAGCTGCGCGGCAGCATGGGCAGTAGTACTTATTTGAGCCCTACGCCAAACTTTGTGCACTATATAGTTAGTTATAATCAATTACTCAAAACAGAATATAGCTTTTTGCAAGGTGGCATGTCATAAAGTCCAGTGTCGTCATGTCCATGGACACTGTGACACTTTTGAAAATGTCATAACGTCCGTGGGCATTAAGACACTTTGCAAATTGACATTATGTCATTTTTATAAGTGTCATAAGGGTCATAATTACTAAAGATGTGAAATACAAAAAAAGATCTATATACAGGCAGAGAAAACATGTTTTATTATGGTCACAAACAACAAAACTATTTTTATAGAAACTTATTTTACCATAATATGGTTGGCGGTGACAAGGATTTGGCCTTGCGCCCGGGCAAAGGCCGGCTATGCTTTCGAGTTTGTCCACGGACACTATGACACTTGACGTTATGACATGCCACTTTTTTGCAATATGTCCCGTTATTTTAATAAATAACATTTAAGAATTCGACGTATAGTAATAATGAATGATTTAGACAAATAGTATGTAAGATTTTGACGAAATTTTAAAAATGAAAGATGGCCCGAAAAAATGGGCTATTTTTCATACAATATTTTTCATTATGAAAAATCACCAAATTTAGAAAACGAAAAATCACCCAATAATAACGAAAAATAGACCAACAATTTTGGGTCAGTTTTCATATGAATTCAGGCCCAATTTTACATGAAACTTTTTTGGGCGATTTTTCATTTATTTTTTTGGGCCATTTTTCTTTGGGCGATTTTGAGATAGTTAAAGTTTAAGCAAATTTTTTTTGAGTATTAAAGGAGCAAAAAAAAATCTTGAAGCTTGTTTAAAAATTTTAATTCTTAATACATTTTTTTCATGTGTTTATACCTAGGTGGGTACCATGGTACCCGGGTATTTACACAAGGGTTAAAATGTTTTAACCAAATTTAGTCAAATTATCTACAAGATTACATATATCGCCAAAAACGTTTATAATTGATGTTTCCTTAAGTTTTTTTTATATAAAAATTTAAAAGTTTCGAGTAAAATTTAAATGTCGAAAGAGAAGCAACAAAATATGCTCTATAAACTTATAAAATGCTGCAAAAAGGCTCCTTTAATTAATTTATGCAAAAAAATGCTGCAAACGGTAAAATATGCAAAAATATGCACTAACAAATTGCTGCCAAAATTCTTGAAAAGCTCAACAACGGATAAATATATTGTTTCTGCCTTCAGTGGTCGCACGCGGAAAAACATGCAATTGCATATTTATGGTTTCCCTGTTAATAATAAATTAAAATATATGGGTTGTTAAGCTAAATGTACGCTTAACCCTTCTGCATCCCTTGGATATGTGCTCTTCCTATGATCCTTTGGGTCAATATGACCCGACAATAAAATGTAAACAACATTTCATATTTAAGTATAATAAAAAATAAAAGCGATTATTTGACTGAAGAAGTTATTGATCGATCATTCTGAATGGAGATGAATTCAATTCAATTATATTCAATAGGAAAAAAATTTTAAAGTGGAAATAAACTTGCAATATCGCTTGTTGGGTCATATTGACCCAAAGGAAATTAAATGTGTGTAAATCGTGTTTTTAAATGTGGAGGGGGGAGGAAAAATAAAAATTTTATTATTTTCATTTTTATTTAAATTTATAATTTTCGTCCCCGTTATGGATAAATTAGAGTTTAACGTCCATATCTTATAGTTAAAGGGGCAAATTTTGAATTTGTAACCCAAAATTGGGTCAAATTGACCCAAGGAGAGCAGAAGGGTTTAACAATATAATTAAGTTTATTATATTGTTTATTTATCTAAATATGTAAAAATATGTTGCATTGTGTTAGTAATTGATGTTCTATGAAATGCGTGAACCGATTCACGTGGAAGGTGACGTCAATACCAAGGTTTTTATGTATCAGCGGTCTTCAAATGTGTATTGGTTCATTAGTAATAGCCATAGTGAACACTGTTTTCATTCCGAAACATGTATTTATATTATCATACAAAAAAGCTTCCACTCCCCAATCTTCTAAACTAATCAACCCGTTTTCTTAAAATTTGGCATGCAGACAATGTAACATCCGAAAGAGAATAGGGAATAGGGTCTGAAATAGGGTAAAAGGACTGAAAACTTCCCCCTTTCTATATCTTCGTAGCTAATCAACTGATTTTTTTGAAATTTCGCAGGCAAATAGTGTTACAGTTGGAAAGAACTATAACCTATGGTTTTTATTATTTAGGGTGTGAAATAGAACAAGAGGAGTAAAAGCTCCCCCTCGCTCTATCTTCTTATCTAATCAACTGGTTTTCTTAAAATTTGGCATGCATACACTGAAACATCTGAAAGAAATACGTTATGTGCTAGTTATTTAATAAACACATGAATGTTTTCTCACTGAAGAAGTGCACCAAATATGAATTTTTTTAATATACGCTAGAGCTCATTTAGTTTTGTGGCACACTGTATTTATAAAATTAAATATAACATTAGTATAGTGCAGAAACATGTAATATATAATTTATTGAAGAATTACCAACGAAACAGTTTTGGGTTAGCATTTTAAAAATATTAAAAAAAATAATTAAATAATATTCAACATTTTTTATTTTTCAAATTTATTCTATGAGCTAAATTTCAGTTATGCATTTTTATGAGTGTATAAAGTAATTTCTGAAAAATTTAAGGAATAGGACTATTACAAAGAAGCTTTATAAAATAAATAACTGAAATTTAGCTTATAGAATAAATTCGAAAAATAAAAAATTTTGAATATAATAGAAAGTTACCTTCGAAAGGAAATAATTCCCAGTTTCTAAATAATTAAATAATTTATGTGTTATTTAATCTCTTAAATCTAATGATTTTTTTAAGTTTTATATCATTTTTTTATTTAAAAATAAACAAAATTAAAACTAAAATATAGTCTTGTTCTCCCCTAATATATTTTTTCTCTAAGATGAGTTATAGATAAAATTAAATCTGTAGTTACAGATGGCATTATAAGCAGGAGTTATTTTTTTTTTTTTTAACAAAATGAAACTGTATTTATATGTGTGTATGGCACATTTGCTAAATGTACCACTCGTTAGAGTAAATATCAAAGTCATAATTTTGCTTCTATTTATTTATTTCCTTTTTTTTTTGCTCTTTCTTATAAAACTAATGAAAAATATTGCACAATGATCTGTATGTTATATCTGGGTAAACATAGTTCTTTGAAATTAACTAAATTGAAGCAAACATAAAATTGGAATTATAACAACAACATTTTTAATTCAAGAATAAAATATTGTTATACATAAACATCTGTTGTGTACTTGCATAATGTAATGAAAAAAAAGAAAATATTAATAATAATAATAATATTTTATTAAGTAATAAGCCTAATTGAAATTTTGAGACATGAATAAATAAAGGTATGTATGTATTCAAGGACAGTTTTGGGGTTATGACTGCTCTAATGACAGAAAACATGTGTTCTCTTAAATTGAGTTATTGTGTTACAAAGCATTCGCAAATGACCAAAGGCGTTTACTCAAACAAGCAGTTTAATAAAATGTTTAAGGTATTTTAAGTTAATTTTTCTAATGCAAATCAAACGCAACATTTCAATGGAAATTTTACCTATCGTCGGCATGCTCCAAGAAGGGCTCAAGTCAATTTTTTTGTGAAATTGACTTCATGATCCAAAAGTGTCCTTTAAGTCATAGTCTAGTCCAGTTAAAAATCCAATGTCTATTTAAAGTAGTTTTGTAGTAATTTTACCAAACAATTCAATTCATACCTGCCCAAGTGCATTTGGGTCATTTTTACACAAATTTGTTCTCTATATAATTTGCTGCAAAAAAGTCTACATTCCTCAAATTAAAAGCAAATACTCAGCTGTACTCAGGAAAAGGCTGCAACTTATGGCGATTTCTTTTCTGAGAAATATGGTGCATTAATGTTACATGTTCTAAATTTTTGTGCTCGTTTGTACAAAAAATACAACTGTGGGAAACATTTTAAAGTTCTTTTGTGCCTGTTCACACACATCAAATTTGGTTCGTCAAGTCTTGAGCTTTCAGGAGAGAAGGGAAAAGAGTATGCCATTTCTTGACCCCTCACTCCTAAAAACACAAGACTTGACGAGTCAAACTTGACGTGTGTGAACCGGCACTTTGTGAATATGTTGATGAAAAACATATCAAACATGTTGCATATTTTACCCTTTCTTTTACTTAAGGTGTTCATACCGCCCTGTTTTACAACTTTGGTACTTACTACTGTGTTTGTACAACCAATGTTTTATTTTGTTTGTCACAATTCATATCGCTCATAATTTTGTAAAAAATTGTTTTAAAACGAAATGTAAATATGTATTCTTATTTTTGAATCAAAATTTAAATATATTTACACCTTAAAATCAAAAAAGTCTATTTATATTACAATCGTTTTAATTTTTCTAAGCCATTAGTGAGGTCAATATTCGTTTCCAAGACATAATAGTGTGCATAAACCGCTCAAATAGCTTAAAAAATCGCTGATGAAGTACATTAATGATGAAAGTGAAATAGTCGTAAATAAAAGCAGCTAATTGTGTTCTATTGACGCCCTATGTTCACACTGAACTTATTTAAGTATTTATGGTGTTCAGAAATGTAATTATATTTATATTTAGATAAATAAAGGATATATATATATATATATATATATATAATTGTGTTCTATTGAAATTACACAACATGTAACACTTCCAGTGATGAAAGGTTACATTAGATAATGTTGATAAAATCGCCATTGAAAAAATAAAAACTTCAAAAATTCAATAATTTCCCAAAAATAACTTTGATAATAAAAATTGCAAGTACCCGTGCATAAAAACTGAACTGGAAAATTGCTTAATTTTGTTTTTTCTCAACCCACTTAGTCCCAATCCATATTATGAAACATTTGCCGCGAAACATTTGAGTTTGATGATGAAAGGGGAAAGACAAATGGAAAATTCTAATTTGTTTCATGTACAAGCAGTTCTTGTAAGTTTGTTATTGAAAGAAAGAGATAATGCATGGAATATGACTCAATGCTGTAAAACAAAATGTTTATTCTGAATTGAAGAAATTCTCATAATATGGATGAGGCCTTGCAACTACAATTTATGTTGGGAGAATATCCAACCAATTATAGTGAGGAATTTAAGAGAAGATAAACTTACTGTTTATTGTTGGTATTTCGTTTGAGCATTATTATTTTGCAAATAAGATTTGAGTGTTTGTAATTCTCATTCACTCTGCAGTTTTATTTGCATAATAAATTTAGCTTTTCTAAAGTCTTTGGGAAAAGGTTTCCTGATGATCCAGTGAAATGTTCGTAGAAACTAGCTTATCCTCCAACAAAAAATAATAGTTTATTTATCAAGAATGAAAAATTAGGAATTTAGCACAAAAAACAAAATCTTATTAATGAAAAATTTTATTATAGTTTATGTTTTCATGGGATACATTGAAACAACACTGTTTTAAAGTTGAAACCTATTTTTTTAAGATTTGTATTTCATTAATTTGATATTTAAATTGCAAAATGTTGAATTAATAAGAATCATTTTGAAAAAGTTAAGTATGGAAACATTTTAAATTAATTAACCATATAAGCTGATTGCCTCTTTATAAGGATGGAATTTTTGTTTGTTGCGGACTTGAGTGAAATTTAATTTAGTAGATGGTTATGGTACACAGAAATCAGTCGACAGACCATGAAAACAGGGTGTGAATTATTTATAATCAAAAAGCGCCGTGCCTCTTTCTTTATAAAGTTCTTTACGTAAAATTAAAAACAGACTTTATAAAGGTATTGAAAGCAAAACGACAACCTCATACAATGAAAAAATTTTCTTCACAGATTCAATGAAATTTACATTAAAATTCAACCTATGTAACCTTTCATTGGATTAATGAAGGATTAATAAAATCAATGACAAAATGTTCATTGATTTTATGAATCCTCATTGAAAAAATGGATAAAATAAACGTTTGTCATTAAACTAATGCAAATTTTCATTGATTTTATGAAACATTTCATTAATCCAATGAAAGGTTACATAGGTTGAATTTTAATGTAAATTTCATTGAATCTGTGAAGAAATTTTTTTCAGTGTAGGCAATTACTTGAACGGAATAATTGTCTATGTGGTTGCTGTAAAATTTCTTGCAATTTTGCTCTTTCGCAAGAATGCAACTTTTAAAGGGTGGCATGTCATAACGTCCAGTGTCATAGTGTCATAACGTCCATCAAAGAAATGTCATAGCGTCCGCGGACGTTATGACACTTTGCAAAGTGTCATAATGTCCACAACTTAACTTATAATGAAAAATATTAAAATGTGTAAAATTTGTTTTGAAATATCAAAATAAGTAAATATAATGCCAAAAATTCTAACAATCAAGAATGTAAACAAATTTGGGATCATAGCCGGCCTTCGGCCGGGCGCAAGGATTTTCTTCTCTATGGTATAACAAATACCGGCTTCGCTAACTAAAGCTTCTCTGCAAAGCCGGCCTATCAGAACTAAATTTTATTTTGTTTGCTTACCAAACAAAATTTGGATGTTAACCGGATAAAATTTTTCTATCAACGGCGATTCGGATTAATAACGACAGCACAATAAACATATCAAGCGCAGTTCTATTTATTTAAGACACATTATGTTAACAAAGCAATAACAATATTTTTAAACCATTGTTAAATTTTAGAACATTAGGACAATTTGAATATTGTTCAGATCTTTAAAATTCAGGCATAAAAATAAGTTTTCTATGTACATATATGAAACAATATATGGGTTCATACATAGCGTCGGATGGTTACTGGTTTTCCGTACGAAACAAAAATGTTTTTTCTAGAAAAACGACAAAGACTGCTTGGATAAGTTTCTAATATAAGCTGCACGATAGTTTTTTTTTTGTTTAAAATACCAAAAATGTTTTGTTCTACATTCCTTGAGTAGAACATACAGCATAACGATAACAAACAATAATATCTTTGATTTTTTCATTGGAAATATGCTGCATAGCAGAAAGAGTGACGAATAAAGAAAAACAATATTTAGAGAACTCTACAAATTTAGATATGAGGCAATGTTAGGGCTTGATATCTCTTAATATATTCGACATATCAAAAAATAGATAAAGGATTTAAAAAGAGGACTCATTTATTTTTTAGAATTGATTTATCACTAATTTTTGGTAAAAATATCTCATTCGGCATAACAGTAACCACCCTACGATATGTGTTATAGATGACACACACAAAATCATAAGCGGGCACGATTCAAAAATGTTAGGGAGAGGCAGAGAACTTGCTTGAAAAAAATGTGGTTGCAATCTTTTAATCAAATTGAGTTACAAAAACCGGAACGAAAGCGAAATTTTCGTGGTTGATTAGGAACTTATGAAAAAAAAACAACAAAGAACTGTAAAGCTGATCGTTACTTTGAACAATTTTTATAGGCGCTGAATAAAGCACTTTTTGTGTCAAAAAAGTATTGCTTCAAAGTGGGAGCTCGCGATATAAAATGCATGTCTTTCGTAAGCAATATGGTAAGTGAAACTTTTGTGTTTCTCCCTTACAAAATCGCTTCGTTGGAAGCTTATTTTTGATTGGTCATCTATTTCACAAAGAAGTTAATGTGGGGGCTATGTGAAATTATGGACCGATTTTCCCCATTTTTAATAGGCTTTGTCCTTGTGATATGAACTTTGTGCACGAAGTTTACATGGACAGATAGGCAACCCAGCCAGACTGATGGACGGACATTGATACATCGACTCAGAAAGTCATTCTGACTCAATCTGACGGACGGACATCGCTACACCGACTCAGAAAGTGATTCTGACTCAATCGGTATACTAAAATGTGAGTATACAAAAAAAACTTGTATCTCATACACAAATCAGCATAAATAATACCCTCTGCACTATAGTGGGAGGTGTATCATAATGTCGTGCAATTACTTGAACATATTGGCATTTATTCTTAATACTCTCATCACTTTCATTTTCATCTTCATTTTCGCATATAATTTTATGTGTATTAATTTGAGTCCGAACTACAAACATTTGTAAATACAGTATATAACTATGTATACGACTATAAGTAAATCTTCTGAACATTTTGACATCATTACCTTGACAAACAAAATACCAGGATATACGCAACAGCTAATAATGTAAACTAATAATGTAAAGAAAAACCATAGTAAATAATAAGGTGATGATTATCATTGTCAACAAATAGAAGACAAGACAAAACCATTACAATTATTTGCTTGTAGACTCACACTTGTTGATTTTTTTTTTCTTTCTATATTTTACTTTGACATAAAACGGAAATGTTTAAATAGTTCTTACTAACTAAGACAAATACATAAACATTAAGATAGCTCTATTAAGCAGGTGCTTAGAAATGTACACTTAATAAAGAAAAAAAGAAATTGTAATAGTCAGCCGTAGGCTTAATGTATTTAAAGCTATAAAGATTGATGAAGGTAATCATGTCGTATCTGTATATTTGTAAAATTGAGAAGAAAAAAATCTGACCGTACTTTAGTTGTTACCTTGTTATGTCAACCCGGATAAGAATTTATTCTTAAAAACATGTTTCACATTCTTCTTAAATATGACTCACATGACACTATTTGTAAAATTTTTATATACTTAATTTAATTGTTAACAAATAAATTAGCATCTACTTAATATACATACAGCCATGTTCTGGAACCCGAAATCTAGTGAAATTTAAGTCGATGGAGATTTCTAACAATTTTTTATACCCTCCACCACAATTAGTTGTGAAGAGGGTATATTCAGTTTGTCATTCCGTGTGAAACTTTTTTACTATTCATCTCAGACCCTATAAAGTATATATATTCTGGGTCCTTGAGTAATTTTAAGTCGATTTAGCCATGTCCGTCTGTCTGTCCGTCTGTCCGTCTGTTGAAAACACGCTCACTTTCGAAAAACTCAAAAGAAATCAACAAACTTGATGTCAAATTGCTTGTAGTTATCCTAAGCAGTTTGGGATTGAAATTCAGCAAAATCGGTTCAATAGGATCTGAGCTATGAATCAAAATGTGGAACCACCACCTAAAAAAAATTGATAATTTTGTTACAAAAACTAACATAAATGGTGGAAAAATGCACAGAATGATACAAGATTTCGCAACAATTCGTTTTATTCAACTGAAAATCACGCTGTGAAATTTCGTGAAGATCCGTCAATAATTTACCCTAGGCCCCATATAAGCCCTACTCCCGGAAAACAGTATATGAAGCCTAAAACCCTAACTAACAATGCTAACATTACAAATTTTGGCAAGTCACAGTTACATAGGACTAGAAATTAAACTGTTAAGTTTCGTGAAGATCGGTCCATAATTTACCATAGGCCCCATATAAAACCTACTTCCGGAAAACAACTTAGTACGCCTAAAAACGTAGAAAATAATGCTATCATAACAAAATTTGGTACATCAAAGTTTTATAGAACTAAAAATAAATCTTTGAATTTTCGTGAAGATCGGTTCATAATTTACCATAGGCCCCATATAAACTTTACTCCCGGAAAACAGTTTAGTACGCCTAAATCCGTAAAAAATAATGCTATCATAACAAAATTTGGTACATCAAAGTTTTATTGGACAAGAAATAAAATTGTGTTATTTCGTGAAGATCGGTCCATAACTTACCCTGGGCCCCATATAAACCTTACTCCCGGAAAACAGTTTAGTACGCCTAAATCCGTAAAAAATAATGCTATCATAACAAAATTTGGTACATCAAAGTTTTATAGGACAAGAAATAAAACTGTGTAATTTCGTGAAGATCGGTCCATAATTTACCCTGGGCCCCATATAAACCCTACTCCCGGAAAACAGTTTAGTACGCCTAAAACCGTAAAAAATAACGCTAGCGTAACAAACTTTGGTACGTCACAGTTTTATAGGACTATAAATGATACTGTGAAATTTCGTGAAGATCGGTACATAATTTACCCTAGGCCCCATAGAAACCCTACTCCCGGAAAACAGTTCAGTACACCTAAAACCATAATTAATAATGCTATCATAACAGAAATTGGTACGTCACAGTTTTAAAGGACTAGAAATGACGCTGTGAAATTTCGTGATGATCGGTCCATAATTTACCCTAGGCCCCATATAAACCCTTCTACCGGAAAACAGTTGGGTTGCCTTAAACCATAATTAATAACAAATCGTCACAGTTTGAGATTATAATAACATCATACAGATATTACTCCTTAAACATTCGAACTGTCGGTGGAGGGTATCAAAGATTCGGCACAGCCGAATATAGCACTCTAACTTGTTTTAAAAAGGTTTTGTTATTCGTGCCTAATTCCCAATTTTTATTCTTGACAAAAACACTGAAATTTATTGTGGATGGGATAAGCTATTCCTAATGGCATTTCACTGTAACAGTCCTACTTGTAACAATATCAAAACTCACTGTTTATTGTTGATGTTTTTGTTTAAACTTTGATATTGTTACAAGTAAGACTGTTAATTATAATTCTTATACGTTTAACAGTTTTATTTGGTTTAATATCTTTTCTAAAATCTTTATGGATAAAGTTTCCTGACGATCTGGCCTAAGCAACCAGTGAAATGCGCATAGGAATAGCTTATCCCATCAACAATAAATTTCAGTGTTTTTATCAAGAATAAAAATTGGGAATTAAGCACGAATAACAAAACCTTTTAAATTAAAATTTTGTATTCCCAAAAATTATTTTGATTATTTTTATTTTTTTTTTTAATTACCGTAGTTTTTTCTGATTTTAAGAGCAGTTCTGATAAAGATAAGTTGTACTCGTAGTATGAAGTATATTAAACGAAATATTTTGAAAAATTTCAAGCACTGGGACATTTTTAAAGCCCGTTCGATTTTACCGCCTGTTCAGCAATTTCGCCGTTAACGTTGACATACAAAATTTCTATTAAAAACAGTCAGTTTTGAAAATATTTTCCATATAAGTGAAACAAACAAGAGTTCCTAGTGAGAATCGAACCAATACAAGGTTACTGATAGACTAGCCTAACTCGACACAAAATTTATAAAATAGTAATTTGCGTTTAATACAAATATTTTTTTTTTTTTTTGAGCCAGGCTAATTTAGAGATCAAACAGTATTGGACAGCATTTAAAAAAATAATAAATAGCAATGACAACATGAAAAACAAAAACATTAAGCTGCGGTCACATTTAGCAAATATTTGACGAAAAAGGCGTAAGCAGCAGGCAAACACAGTGTTCGAAAAAAACACTAAATATCGCTCCTTAGTGTTCGGTTCGGTAGATTTGGGGAAAACACAAACACAGACAAAAATAACGTTTCCCTGCTAGTCATCTTTCAAATACAAAAATAATACTGTTCTTATCCAACTCAACAAAAATATGAGGACATTTAATTCCGTTCGGTTTTTTTAACCACAAACTTCCTTGTGTTCGGTTTAGAACATTAATGTTCGTCTGTTTCTGTTGTGCGTAGCCCCGTTTTGGCTGGTAAAAAAACCAACCAACCATACGAAAAAAAAGCCAGCAAAATAATTTTACACAAACAAAACATATACACAATACACTTTAAACTGTCCATACTGCGGTCGTTTTTGTTTGTTCATTTCTTAATCAATGTAAAAAACAGAAACATTATAGAACATTAAAATATAATGTTTGTCTACAGTATCACTACAATTGTTATGTTTTTTAACGAAGAACAGAACACTATACATATAATGTTCAGGTCTTTCTTGAAAATAGTTATGAACGGTATTGCGGATTGTGTTTGTCTAAACAAACACTAAAAAATTAGATATCGTTCCTTTGTGTGTGAGCCCAACGCTAAATAAAGTCCTGTTCATTTTCGAACAACGTTGATTATAGTATTACAACAGTTTTTTGCTATGTCCATAAATATACCCATTAAAAACTTTTAATTATAATGTTAACGTCTTAAAAGTTTGACGACAATGCTTTCCTGGTCTAAATATTGTTTGAAATTGTAGGAAACCGCATAACAAATTATTATTACAGGGATGTTTTTCTCAAAATACGTAAGACTTGTGTGATGGTGTAAAGTACCCTTTAGTAAATTGCTAACTTGAATTTTAAAAAAGAACAGTGTAGATGAAGCACATCGATTTTCCAACGGAGTTTATCCTAAAATTGTTTCATGAAATTTAATGAACTTGGATCTGTTTAGCCATCTCAGAAGTGAAGGTTTAAAGATGAAAGACGAATAAGGTCCATGCGAAAGTTCGAAACCCATGAGGATTACAAATTAAATAGAGCTTGAAAAATCACTGAATTTTGCAAAATTTGCAAGCAGCAGGGGTTGTCCAAGGGTAATTGGGTACCACACGATGAAAGAAAGGTTTAACTTTTAAGTGTATACCAGATCCAAGCAAAGCATTTCCTCTTAATATTTAACCTAGACAGCAACAAAAGACCCTCCCTATTATTTAAATTCCTTAACTGAGGTGTTTTTAGTGAAACTGCTTATATAAACTAAATTTTTTGTATCTGTGAGCGTGGCAATCTTCGCCAAGGTATTGCACAATATATATATATATATATACCCAGAAAAAACTTACATTGCAAAGTAATGAGTTAAAAAGCTAATATAACGACTCTTCACTACTTATACATTGGCATTTTAACTCATTATTTTAACACGGTGATGTCATTGGAGGCAAGTACTTACCACCCTCGCTTACATATAGGGAGTTAAATAAGTCATTACCACATTCGCTTACAAATAGGGACTTAAATAAGTTATTACTCCGATGTCACCAAAATTACAACTAACATGTCATGACTTTAAAAAAATTTTATTTTTTTTTAATTATTTTTTTCTATTTTTTCTTATTTTATTTTACTTTACTTTATGTTTTTTCTTCTATTTTTTCTTATTTTATTTTACTTTGTTTTATTTTTTTTCTGTCTCTGGCGGGATTCGATCGCGCAACCTCGGTGCTGATAGACTAGCTCACTACCAGCTAGTCTACCGGGGCAGTGTAGTTTTTTTATAAAAAAACGATGTTTTTACTCAATTAAGAGCGTAAATATGAGATTAAATTATTGGAGGCAACTACTCACCACCCTCGCTTACAAATAGGGAGTTAAATAAGGCATTGCCACATTCACTTACAAATAGGGAGTTAAATAAGTCATTACCACATTCGCTTACAAATAGGGACTTAAATAACTTATTACTCCGATGTCACCAAAATTACAACTAACATGTCATGACTATAAAATTTCAGTACAGCATAATTTTTCATATTCAAATTTATTACAAATTGTTTTTTATTTATAATAAAAAAAAAACAAATTGTAAGAACAAATATTTTAAATCAATTTGTATTAGATTTGAAAAAACTTCAACCGTAGATGCATTTTATTACGAATGAATTATAAATTTCGTTAATCAACTCATACACAAGTACTTAGGTATCAGATTATATGTCAGCCATTACCAAACTACTTCTATGTAATGCAGATGGTATGAAGTAGTCATTGAAAAGTAAGTCGTTCAGTAATGGCAAGTCATTACCAAGTTTTTGCTGGGTATATATATATAGAGTTTAGTAATAAAAATTTAAACAAAAAGTATGGAAAAGCAAAGAAAGCGAAGAACAACAAAATGTTCTTGCTGAAGCCATACAAATACATTTACATACTACCACACGGAAAAAAATTGATTTTAATTAAAAAATTTGTGATAAAAATTAAAAAAATTAATGAAATTTACACCAGTAAACAAATTAAAAGTTTCAATTGAATATGTTTTGATATTAACACCTTTTATTGCTGTAATGTTGTTGATATAAGTAAACATTTAGTTCTTTTAATTCAAATTTTAATTAAAACTAATTTTATTTTTAGCCCTAGAGTACTAATGATCTACGTTTCGGCGAGCATTACTTGCTTTTAAGTATTTTACTTTTAAATGGGTGTGCCTAAAACTCTTTAATTTTGTATGCTGTAAGTAGGAAAAAATATAAAAAAAGAACACAAATGAAGTATGTGTAGATCATGCCCCCCATACGAAAAAATGACGAATGTCAAAATCAAAATGTGATATATGCGAAAAACCCCTATGAAGAGAGCACAAAGTTGAACTTTGTGACTCTAACTCAAAGTGTTATTAAAAAAAAAAAGTTATATTTTTTAAAGCCAAAAATGTATTTTTTAAGTTTTAACTCCTTTTTTGGTTTTTTAGTTTTACTAACAATATTTTGTAGGTCCCTTTTTATGATCCCAAAAATATGTGCAATATAAAATGAATTAGTACAAAAATGAAATATTTCAGACTTATAGGCAGTTAAAAATAACATAGTCGAATCGACGATCATTAGTTACGTTAAATATGGTAATTAGTACTAAAGGCTCAGTTAGCCGGGAGTAACATTAACGTTGAAAATCAGCTGAATAAAGCAATTAGACAGATTACAGTTAGCAGTAAGTTGTTACGTCTCAATCTGTAAGAAATAGATTGGTCTTACTTTTTTACGGTAAGGTTACTGTTACTATTACTCCCGGCTCACTGAGCCTTTACTAAGTCTACGTATAGGATTAATTAATGGTTTAATTGAAAATTTTGGTTTAATTTAATTTTATGTGCAGGGCCTGGCGGTCGTATCGTGTCAGATATTTTGGGAAAACTTCTAAAGTTTTATAAGAATTTTATTGATATATCAATTTTACTTCGAGAGTTTTTAGATTGGAATATTAACATAAAATTTTAATTTTTGCATAAATCTTTATAGATTCTTTTTTTTGAATAAAATTTTTCCTTTTTTCAGGTGACTTTATACAATGTACATGAAGAATTTTTGAATCATTTTGGAATTGTAAAAGGTATGTACCTATAACTTTTTAATTATAGATATACATATATTTATACTTGTTGTTCCAAAATGGAGCATAGGGCCATTACCATTTATTAGGGAAACCAGAAATAAGCTCTAAAAACCTTTTTATGCGCATTAAATATGAAGCAAAAGCTCGAAAATATGCCTTAAAATTGTTAAAAATATGCCACAAAAAAAAAATAAAAAATTGCTCATTTAAAAACAAAATATTCAACATTTGCATTAAAAAGAAAAAACAAAACTAAAATTATATTCGGTAAAGCCTAAACACCATAGTATTTACAGACCAATTCGAAAAGAATTTAATCTGCTCAACATATTTTTTGGTCGCATTTAATCTTTATGCCAACATAATTAGATGGCTTACGTAGACAAATAGTCAAATTTGGAAAGAAATTTTTATGGGGAATATATTAAATGAAAGACCGATTCTCACCATTTACATACAGGCGTGTGCTGGAAATCGGAAACGTAAAACGCAAGAATTTTAAAAGTCGGTTTTTAATAAGATTTCTGTAATAAAAGATTTTTATGACAAATATTATAAACATATTTCTCTATTAAATAAAATTTTATAACAAAAATTCGATTAAAAGTGTATTAAGAACAACTTCCAAATTCTGGCGTTTTACGTTTACGATTTCCAGCACACCCCTGATAGACTTCTTCATTGGTTCAATTACAATGTCTTTAGCAAATTTGATCAAATTATGTACAAAATTGCAACTTGTACTTTGCGCAAAAGGTTATCATGGACAGACAACCAGCCAGACGGACGGATGGGCATCGTTAAATAACTTTAAAAATTGATTCTCAGTTGATCGATGTACTAAAAGATTGGTTCAGATTTCTATGTATTGCACACATCGCCAAAAACGTATGATTATACATAATTGCTTTTTCCATAATTTTTGCTTTTATGTAAAATTTTAAAGTTTAAAGTATCATTATATTTAATGACAACCTCCGTTTTCTTCATTTTAGAGTAAAAATTAAATGTGGATGGCGAAATTAAAAGAAAAAACACGTCGGGTATACAGATTGATATTTAAAACAGAAAAGCAATCTGTTAACCAGAATTTCGAAAAAATATTTGCTGCGAAAGCTTACAAGAGGTATCTAAACAAAATCGAATATGTATCAAAATATGCCTTAATAAGGCAAAATATGCACTTAAAACTTAAAAATGCGGCTCCGTGCAATAACTCCCAGGTGCAATAAGTCCCAAGAAAAAAATGAAATTAGACCCAAAAATTTTTCATAGAAATGTGGGAGTAATTTCATTATGAAATAGCTCCCAGCCCTCTCGGTTTTATTTCATTTTTCTGGAAGTTATTTCATTTTTTGCCTGGGAGTTATTTCATAACGAAATAAAATCCAAATGAAATAAGTCCCCGAAAAAATTAACGTGGAAGTTATTTCATTTTATTTTGGTTTTCGGTGTTATTTCATTTGCTGTAGGAGTTATTTCATTTTTTGTGGGAGTTTTTTCATTTTCAATTATTTGCAATTTCTTAAAATTGTTTAAAATTTTAAACGGTATTTATAACAGGATATTTCAAACTATTTGAATACAATGACTTAAGTTTATCAAAGAAGAATATTTTGCTAATTGCAATTGCAATGTCTTATGGTTACCGGCTATGCAGTGAAGCTTTAGTTAGCGAAGCCGGTGTTTGTTATACCATAGAGTATAAAATCCTTGCGCCCGGTCAAAGGCCGGCTATGCAAAAAAGCTTCAGTTAGCGAAGCCGGTGTTTGTTATACCATAGAGTATGAAATCCTTGCGCCCGGCTGAAGGCCGGCTATGCAGAAAAGCTTTAGTTAGCAAAGCCGGTGTTTGTTATACCATAGAGGAGGTAATCCTTGTACCCGGGGTGCTTAAACTGCAGGCAGTTGACATTGCAGGAGGTCAGGATATAATAAAATGCCCCATTTGTTGTCAAAATGTCGAGGACTCAATGTTAGTTTTGTGGTAACCTAATATGTAAATATTCAAGTAAAACGAATACATATATAATAAATTTCTTTGGAAGTTGTTTAATTTTTTTGGGTCTTATTTCTTTTTTTTCGATGGACTGTTTTTGGAAGTTATTTCATTAATGTCTTTAGGAGTTATTTCATAATGAAATAACTCCCAAAAGTTGGGGTTTGTTTCATTTAAGACTTGGAAATTATTTCATTTTTTCTGGGATTTATTTCTTTTTTCAGTTTGGGACTTATTTCATTTATTTTGGGATTTAATTCATTGGGAGTTATTGCACTGGGACTTATTGCACCTGGGAGTTATTGCACGGAGCCAAAAATGCGGCAAAAAGGCTCTTTTAACTAAATGATGCAAAAATATGAGCCAAACGGTAAAATATGCCAAAATATGCACTAACAAATCGATGCCGAAATTCAAAAAAAGCTCTTAAAGGGATATATATTGTTTCTGCCTTCATTGGTCGCACATGGAAAAACATGCAATTGCATATTTGTGGTTTCCCTGGTTATTAGCATTATTTGAATTTTTATAAAAAATTTGGGCTTCAATTCTTTTAGATCGATTTTGCAATTACTCTTAATGTAGTATGTAGGAAAATAACTTGCTTAAGACATTTCATTAACAAGCCCATTTTAAAGATATCCTGAACTCTTAACTCCATATAAGCTCTTTTGTGAAACCAAATACACCACAAGTTGAATATATTTTTTTGTCAAGTGCATGTTTATCTTGTGGTTGTCTTTCTATATCAACCACATCTTTATTTACAGTTTCATGTTAAGAAAACAATAAGAATAGCAACAAAAACCAAGACACTAATAACAACAGTATTAGTTTGTCATAGTAACAGTCAAGGCAGTTTGTCTGTCACTCAATCAAACGCATACAGTAAGTCCAATAGTCTGTCCATTTGTATGTCTATCTATCCTTCATTCAGCCACTCACCAGCATTCGTTTTAATATAAACAAATGCCTCGAGCATAAAAATCGCCATGGTAATGTTGACAATCTGAATTGTTAAAAAGAAATATTGCTGGGCAACGACGACAAGAGTGATGATGGAGAATCAACAAACAAATCAAAAAAGAAAAAACAACAAAAATGAAAAGACATTAATGTGCACACCAAGGACAAAAATATAAATTTCTGGGAAAACTAAAGTTGCTAAATAAATTAAACGTCTGTTCATTGCACATACACATGAACACATTCATACAGGATAATTTCATCAAGTTTTTGAAATAGACAATTATAGAGAAAGGAAAATTTTGGGTAGTTTCGAAAGTTTTTTTTTACTAAATACTTGTAATTATAACGCCTTGGAGATCATATGGCAACAGAACAATTGGTGGCCGACGCCTTTTAGTTAATTATCATAATAGGGGAATATATAAAGGAAAGTTGATGAATTGTTGATTACATAGTGATACACAGGTGATGGACAAACATATGCGGGGTTTAAATTAAGTTCGTGGGATTCACAGACTACAAAATTACTTAAAATTTTCTCTGTCTCAATTTAATTTTTCTGAAATAACACACAATTAAAATTTACTGCCTGTTCATCTATTTCCGAACGAAGACGTCGATCGCTTAACGTATATTTACCACACATTACATTATCATGTAAGTTAAGCGAAAGAAGACTTCGTTCGAAATCGATGAACAGGATATTAAGCTGTTGTATTTCCATGAAATATAATAAACCGAGTTTTTTTTAAATATCTAAGTTTATGTATGCATCAATAAAACACTTAGTTTTACATAACATGTAGGAGAACTTGTTAAAAATTGCCGGAATTATTTAGAACACTATGCCTAATGATTAATCAGCAGCTTATTGAAAAGAATAATTTAATCCAATTTTACATGTGGTGCAAAGCATAATACGCCCATCTTAAAAACCTTTTGATAATCCGAAGCAAGTCCCTTAAGATTACCAATCATCTACACAGGAATTATTCCAACCCAGCTTTTATTTATCAAAACTGGGCTTTAGCAATATCGATTTCAGAATTATACTTTATTTATTTTGAAAATTTGCGGTCTGTTCGCTAATCTTATAGGGCAAGTTAAATTTTTTTTATTCATCATGTCATTGCAAATCATTTGGAGGAGAAATGTTTCCAACAAAACGGCGCAACATGCCATTCAGCTCTTGAAACCATCACCTCATTGAGCCAAAAAAGGAAATTAATGGACAATGGCCGCCTCATTCGTGTGCTTGGACGACTTTGTACTACTTTTTATGGGGGTACATCAAATAGTTGGTACATGCTGCAAAGCTTGCAACGATCGATCATTTAGCAACCAACCTTAGACGATCTATTGACGAAATATGTACGGGTATAATCAAAAATGTGGTGAAAAATTGGATCGCTTTCACAAGCCGCAGTCGTGGAGGTCAGAAATTAGTTTAAAATATTAAATAACATTTAATTTAAGAGCTAATAGAGCCCAAATGTTGGTGATTTTATTGGACTTGTTGTGTCTTGTTATTAGAAACAAGTTCTATGGCTCTAACCCCCTATATATATACCAAGTAAATACACGCAACACTACAACAACAATACAAACAAGTAACCTTATATAACCTTCGCCTTGGTGATGTAGATAAAGAAATTTTTATAACTAAAAATCCGGGGCGCTTTGCTACCTTCTACTGCTAGTGAATAAATTGCTATACTCGTATGGGAAGTGTTACCCCACTTATCCAATAACAGCCTTTTTTTGACGGTTTTAACAACCTTATTATGTGTGCGAAAATCGGATAATTTTTATTTTACCGTTTTCCAGATATAAAGAAATGTATTTTCTGTGCTTCTCCAATCCCGCCCACTTTTTTAGAGAGGTAAGAAATTTGGACAGCTTTCCTCTTATAGTTTTTAGATGCATATAAATCAATATATTTTGTGCGTCGCCCACTTCTCCAATCCCGCTTACATTTTGTCGGGTGTTGTGCACTGATAGCCACATGTTTGTACCTAATTTTTATACTTTGGCTCTAAAGGTTCTCCATATATTCCGAAAAATAAAATAAACAAACAACAACAAGGGATTTATGGATAAAACTAGGGGCAGTCGTGATTTTTTTGCTTTTATCTCAGCCATTTGTTTACCGATCAGGCTAAATTTGAATAGCAAACTACGTGACGCAAATATGTAACATGTGGACAAGCATAGTTTACGAACACTGATGTATATCGTTAAATCAACATCGGTATTCACAAGTACCCAGAATATATATACTTTGTAGGGGTAACATCAATATTGTAGAAATTACAAACGGAGCGATAAACTAATACATTTATACCTTTTCCTCCTGTGGTGAATGGTATTAATAAAGGCTAGATTACACTATTATACTTTGTATTAATACATGTCAAAAACTCAAGTAATATGACAAAGTGTGATAGTGTGAATGCAATGTGTCACGAAAATGACAAGTATTAAGAAAAAAGTTTGACATCCCATACGACTTCATCGTTTTTTTTTTAAATTTCTAAACAATAATACTTTTCATTGGATCAGGGTTGCATTTTATTTCATGTGTGAGTGTTTATACTTTGTGTGATGGTGTGCACACAAACTGTCATGTTACATTAGATATTTCGACAATCGCAACAAAACTCATTAGATTTCTATCTCACAAAGTATTGTGGAATACGTAAGATTTGTGAGATAGTGTAATCTAGGCTTAAACAGTATCTACAATTTTTTTAAAAAATCGGTCAGATTTTTCCTTTGCTTCAGATAAGAAAATACCTAAATGGTGAAATTTGTCAACACTTTTATATTTTTTGGTTATCATGGCGTTTCACTTCGCGCAAGTAGTGGTTTTTACACTTGTCAGATATATCGTCGGTTTTAATATGGAAGCCTGCTAACTCCCTTTCAGCACATTTTTCAGGACAGACCAAAAACTTTAAATATTTCATATTTGCAGCTTGAGAGGAAACCAAAAATATAGGTGGTTCTACACACTTCAAGACTCAAATTGAAGAAAAGCTATATGCTGGTCGACGAGGCGTATTTTTCTCTCCCACACGGCATAACCTCAATTTATTAAAAAAGCGGTTTTGCATATTAAACCCACGATATGTCATTTACATCGTAATGTATGTTAATGTTTTAACACATCCATCCTAAAGCCGTTTCTATGGTGGTCATAAAGTTTGACCCAGATATCTTAACAGTGGTGAAAGGTGTGTAGTCGTTTTATGTCACAAGAAAATACATATATTTTAAGTATCGTCCAATCAATTTCCAAAAGCCTGATATGAAACACTTGCCAAAAATAGTTTTTTTGTTATGATACAAAAATGTGTTTACGTATCGGCGAATATCTGACTTAAGGTTCAGAGCGTCAGTTGTTTTTGCTTTGTCACGTAAGCAAGGGATTCAATGGCCACAGAGAAAAATGTCCGACGGCGTTAAATTACAAGAACGAGGAGGCCAGTTGACACCGGCAGAAATTTCGCATACATATATTGATTCCTTTCAGGAATTCATCCGGTTATGTCATGTGCCATTAGTTTTATTTATCATGCAATAACTGAATTGTTTGGCCAGCTGTGTGGCTCGTGGTGCAGTCCTGCTGAAGCCACAACTCACTGATCTCAACATAAGCCAATTCCGGCTATAACAAATCTGTCTCAGAAGAGGTTTGATTATGAGGAAACCGTGCTCGAATTTTACGAAGTGGTACAGTAAAGTTTTTACCACATTGATTTTCACAATAAACATTAGTTTTTCAAGAGCAAAGCGTTCCGTAGTGAAAAATTCCCATAATTTTGCTTAAAAAAATGCCAAAGCATGACAACTTAACTTTTTACATTTCATTATTTGACAGTTTTTTTGGTATACAGAAAAGAATTGTAGCAAACGACGGCAGTACTTAAAATGTTCTTCAAGTTTAAAATTCTATTGAAATGTAAACAGCAAAAAAAAAATCATGTTGCTTTTTCTTTAGTTCAATTTTTTATATTAAAATTTTCTTTAAATTTTCTCATTCAAGAATCTAATCATCCTGTCCTTTGGTGTGCTTAAAATCACACTCTTGCATGAGACACACAAAAAAAATCTAATTAGAATTCGCTCTTAATGGGCCCACTAAAGGGATAATGAATTACAAGTAGTTTTCTATATAAAAAAAACCAGTCTTCGTTTTTTTCTTCTTCATTTCTATAGTATTGAGGATTAAATGCAGAAAGCTAAAACTCTGAAAAAAGAAATTAAACAACGATAAGACTAAAATGACTTTATGACCAGATAAAAATATTTTTTCCTGTTACTCGTTTCCGTTTATTTATTTCTTTTATACTAGTAGACTGACTATTCTGGGAAAGAGATAAAGTTAAGCAAAAGTAACTATACAAAAGTAGTCATACATATAATTTGATGGAGAAGAAACACACGCTTTATCTAAATGTTTATGCAAAAAACTAAAAAACAGTAAAGTAGTAAAAGTTGTAATGAAATGTAGAGTTTAAGAAAGATAAGGAAGTTTGAAATATAATAAATCCGTTTTTAAAAGTTTACTTTGTTTATTTAAAATTAATTATTTTTTTCTTTTTGTTATGTCAACCAAATTCTTATTGACTGGAAAATACCTATAAAAACTTAAAGAAGATTGAGTTGTAGAATGGAAAGAAAATCTTTATCTTTTTCAATTTAATAAACGGTTTATTTACCTTAGTTAAATAAACTTCCAAAGTTATTTTCGGAAGTACACATTTTTAATCAGTAATAAGATTTTGTTATCATGTGCTAATTTTTTTCATTTCAAACTACTTTCTGCTTTGAACCATTTACCGATTTTGTATCTATTCAAGGAGTACAATTCAGCCAAAATACAATGTAAAGCAAAAAATTTAAGAAAAAAATATGCAGAATTCCAAAAATTAAAATACAATTGATCTTACTGATGATATTCCTAAATACCTAACTGACCTAATTAGCTTTCAAAATAGCGTTTTTAATTTTGATTTAACCAAATCATTTTCGAGTATTAGCGAAATTTGTTAACAAACTTAATTTTGTATTGAAAGGCTTTATAAGAAGGAAGTTCTAGTTGGAGTGTACGGTTTTGCATTCTTTTACCCAAACAAATTGTGCGACGAATAGTAACGGATTCGTAATTCTGGATGTACTCAAACGTTTTGTACAAACATTCAAATGCCTTCTATATATACATATGTGTTCAGCACACTTAACTCTAGCAACTTACCATATTTTTATTTACAGAAGGATTTCAATACATACCAGTGTTTTAGAAAACTGCCTTTTTACGTAACGACCAAATTATAGCTTAACGAAAATTAAAATTAAGTTAAAAAATGTGCGTATTTTTAACTTAAACGCAAAACGATATAATCGCCATTATCCATTCAATTAACCCTTAAATCAGCCTCAAATAAACTAACGTTAGTTACCCTCGTGTGTGGTTTTTCGCACATTTTTTTTTAATTCCCTAAGCTAATCCCGCGAAGTTCTACGCTGGTCTGCAGGAAACCAGAGTCGCTGGCGGGAATCGAATCCGCAACCCCAGTGCTGATAGACTTGCTAACCACCCGCTAGCATTGTCTGTCCCCTTTGCTGAGGCACCATAGTTCGTTTATAATCAAAGTCATGATTTACGGAACATTAATGATGTATTTATCCCGTTGGTGATCAACAAAAATCCATACCAAGCTTGTATGTATTTAATATAAGCACCCACGTTATTAAACATACATTGCATGCAGTTCGCAAAAATATCAAAAACATTCACACTTACCGACAGAAAATTTTGTCTCTAGTGCAAATACCATGGAAACTTTATATGTGTGGAAAACCACACACGAGGGTAACTTACGTAAGTTCGGAAATATTTCGTTGCTAAAAAATATTTTTCGTTTCTTTTGATGACTTTAGGTACCATGTATAATCCTGACATTTTTCGTATCTTTTGAATCTGTACGCTAAATGTACAGAAATAAAATATTAGAGAATTTTTAGCTAACTAAAACTTATAAAAACTGATCATTGTTACCGACTCATTGCTAATAAAATAGCTGCTTTAATAATGTTGAAAGAAAACATTAGAGTTCTAGTAGTGCGAAGTTGTTCTGAAGAAATATGAACACCTTTTTTATTTTCAGGAAATTTATATGAACCTTTTGATGTAATTGCCTTAGTATAAACGCCTTTACTCGTATATTAATATAATATATAAAGTGCAATAATAGATCTACAAGCTAATTGTTGTGTATTTTTGTGACTCGGTAATCCTGAAGATGACATCCAAAGGATGTCGAAATATTGAAAAATAAAGAATTAAAAGCATAAAAAAACGAACTTGAATAAATTATTTATTTTAAAAATTTTAATTAATTTTAAAGTTTGCTTACAGTATTTTTAAAAATTACATGACTAATATTTATCACTTAAATAAATATAAAAATGAATTTATACGATACAATTTTGTTAACAATATTCATTTATTATGAAATAAAAATGTTATGTTAATAAATGTCAAACGTAAAAAATGGATTTTAAATTTTTTTCAAAATGTATCTTTTGGGGAAAAAGTGATTATTTTTGGAAACCAAAATGTATCTGCCTCGAAATTTCACTGGCAACACTGGTGGGCATAATCCAGACAGGTACATCTTAGTTAAATGACGAAATTTTAAGTCATACAAGCTTACGTCTGGGCTAAATATCGAATGATGTAAAACTTTCTAGAAAATATTATTTAACTGGTACAGCAACGTTAAGGGCCAACCAAAGTCAGGGCTGCCAGACTTGGGAATGTATCTCCAAAGTTGGGGATTTCATGCGAGCAAAAAGGACAAAGAAAGTCATTTGGGGATTGGGAATTTAAAAATAATTCCGGGGATTTATTGGGGATTTTACTCATTTCTAATATATTTTCCTTTATTTTATTATTTACGCAAATTTTACTTTGTTTCGTATATAAAATAGCAAAACTTTTATCTTACTCTTACCAACAACTTATATGGCGTAAAGGGTCGTAACCTTTAACTGTGGATGTGAAATTTTGGGACATACCTTATGACGTGGTGGTAAATTTTACCCTCTAAGTTTTACTAAAAAAAATTTAGTAAAAAATGTTTTTTTTAAATTATTTGTTTTTGAAAAATAAGCTACTACATTTTTAATTACAAAAAATAAAGAAACCAAAAATTTTTTTTATTACTTTAAACAAAACAGTTACTTTACTTCAAAAACCTTTTTAAACTTATCAAAAAAATATGAATTTAAAAAAGTCAAAAACTTAAAGGTCATTTTTACACTGCCAAAGGTATAATTTTAAAGATATAAAAGAGATCATGAAAAAAAATATTAAGGTGTAGAAACTACAGGTCAACCTTTTTGGAAGTGTTTTACTCATCAAAATCTGCATCGCATACACATTGGCTTACTACATTGCAGACAAATCGGCAAGAACTAGTTTCCAACTTTGGACGAAATATCTTGGTTAACCATAAACAACATCTGGGCGTGACTGGAGAAGTGGGCGTAGCACCTCCCAAACAACTACCTTATAGATTTTTGTACACATATCTTAAGAATGCCAAGAGTAAAAGTTTCAAAACAAGCATCTATACACAATACACAACTTCCAACAAAATGTGGGTGGGATTAGAGAAGTGGGCGTGGCACAAAATAAATTTTTTTTTGTATCTAATGAACAGAAAGAGAAAAATTGTCTTAATTTGGGACACACAGCTGGGTTATCAATACACAACCTCTACAAAAAAGCCGGGATTGGAAAAGTGGGCGTGGCATAAAACAGATTATGCCCAAGCGGTAACAGCTAAAGTTTCCAAATCGGAAACAAATAGCTTGGCTACCAATATGCAATGCAATATACATACATCTTAATAACGATAAGTGTAAAATTTTAAAAATTTGGTGCAAATAGAATGGTTAACAATACCCATTATCTGACAAAAATGGTCGGAATTGGAGGAGAACATCTCTCTAAAGGTAGACCCTCAATACAAAGACCCCATAGATTTTTGTATAACTGCAGAATGGTAGCAGTGACAGAATTCAAACTTGGTACAAACAGCTTCCTAAGTCTGAGTTCATACGGCTCATGTCTTATTGAAAAGATTCTTCTTTTTTCTTCTTTGAACATGAATTGGCGTTCAAATCATTTCAATAAGACATGAGCCGTATGAACACAGACTAAGTGATGCACGAGAGTTAATAAAAAGTACTTATTTAAATGAGGCACTTATTTTTTTTTTTTTTTTCCGGGAAAAAAACGAATTCTCTCTGTAATGCGTTGTACGATTCACCTGCCAATCGACCACATAAGGATGGACTCTTGAGGAAAAACGTGTATTACGAACAAACGTACGAGTTTCGGGAACCAGATCCCTAATTTCGTCAGAACACATCCCATTGTAGTAACGATAAAACATGCAAATACAACTCACATTGCGACGGTGCTCAAGGGAGTCAATAGAATTGGATACCCTACTGTCACCAATGTGAACCTGCGCCCTCTCCTGCGCGCGGTGGAGAAGCTCCAAAATAGACTTTGAAGCACCGGCCCACACATGAGAGTTGTATTCCATACGCGGGCGGATAAGGGTGGTATAAATAGTAAGGAGATCAGATGGAGGGAAGTATATCTTACACCGTCTTAGAAAACCGAGGCACTTGAATGCTTCTTTCGACACCTTGAATATATGTTCTGTCTATCGGACATCACATTGTATCCTCATGCACAGAACATCAAGCGATTCTGATTCCTCAATAATTATAGCGATTCTGATTCCTCAATAATTATACCACCCATATATGTATACAGATGATGCACCCCGGTTTGTCGCGCGTTTAAGCGTCAGAACGCAACATTTGTTTTTCGGGCATTAAAATCGACCCTATTCGCACGACCCCATTCCGAGACTATGTCAAGGTCTCGTCCAAGCGTATCATTCATATTCTGCCTCATAGCACCGACATCGGATACGCTTGGTCTGCATTCAAATGAGTACGAATGGCAAAGGTTGCTGTCAGCTGCAAAAGAGAAGATAGGGTTGGAAGTTTGACAAAGGAGGTCATTTAGAAAGATAAGAAATAGAGTAGGAGAAAGTTAGCTAAGATTGTACTATATAAAATAACGGTTTTGAAACAAAAAATTTTTACCAACTAGAAAACGGACAAGTGGTAAAAATAATTCCATGAAAATATCACGTTAATTTTGATGTGGAGTAAATATTTTTCTACTAAATACTTACGCTAACGCTGACGTGGTGGTATAATATTTTCAAAAAAAAAAAAATACGTAAATAATGACGAGTGGTAATTTTTACACCAGCATGTGCGTATCTTCGCTCGTGCTAAGTCGAGCTCAGCCAAAACACAAGTGAATAACAGTGATCACGATACTAGAGGATACTAAGATAATTAAATTGATTGAGCGCAACGAAAGAGAGTATTTTAAAAAAATATAAAGAGAGGGTAAAATTTAACACCACCTTCACAGTTAACATAGCGTTTACATTTGCCAGTACTGGCAAGACAGTAGCAATTCATTCAAACTTTTTCACTAATACATAAACACTTTTACAGCTATTTTGTTTTTGCATTGTTTTGCCAACTAATATGTATATGCTTACTGTCTTGCCAGTACTGGCAAATGTAAACGCTGTGTAAGTGGGGAATAGAATAGTCGAATAGTAGTACTACGTTACGAATAAAAAACGGCAGTTTCAAATTACTGTCAACAGAATACGTAGTTGTTGTAGTCGTTGCACTTGTAGTTGAAGCGCAAAATTCAAAATTTTGAACTTTGTCGCGCTACAGAGCATTCGAAAGTTTCAACTACTACTGCAACTAATTTATTCTGTTCCAGGCCTTAAAGGCTTATTAAGATAACCATTTTTGATAAGTGTGTAAAAGTTACTTAAAAAACTTATATTGTTTTTTAAAAAGAAGAAGTTAGAAAAAGACTCTAAAACCATTAACAACACATATGTGTGTATGTAGGTTCCATTGACAACACAAGACAAAAGATAGTTTTTTTTTAATGTCTTCCCCAAAAATCAGTAAATTTGATAAACAATAAAATTAAATTTGGTTAAGTTGATTTTAAGGATGGCTAAAACCGATTGAACAAGCTCCAAATTCTTATAAATTGGCTCATTCGTCTTCAAAAACCTCATATTGTTCTGCTTGTAATTCCTCACTGAAATCGCATAAAAATTATTTAAAAAAACATGCCGAAACCGGTCGCTACAAACAAAATAAAATAATTTTTTATTTAGGGATTTTTGTGGATTTCTTATTAAAACTTTTCTTACTATTTAAAAACAAAAAAATTTAAATGTGGTCAGAAAAAAAATATTAACTTTTTAAGGTTTTGTTTTTTTAATTTAGGGATTTTTTTTTTGTAATTTTTTGGGGACAAGGAAAAACAGTACCAGGCAGCCCTGTCCAAAAGAGGCTTTTAAGGAAGCTAGTACTGGTGACGAAATATTTAAATAAGGATATGTATTAAAGAAGTCTTGTTATTAATTACCCAATACAAGTCAGTTAAATAATATAAACCACGTTTAATTATATTTGTTTGTTTTCGATTATATAGTTAGTTATTAATTATTAATTCGCCAAGTCATCTTCATAAAAAACAAAGTAACAGAGTTAAAAAAAATTTAATTTTATCCGAACAATTGTTTAAAACTTAAAGAACATCGTTTTGAAACAGCTATAACTCGATAATTTGATTACAGAAAATTTTATTTGCTAAACAATAATATTTTTATAGTTGTAGTTGTTTCTTTGGCCAGAGTGATGAATTTATGAATGTTATTTTTGGTACAAAATATTGTATTTAAAAATTGAATTTTTTTTATATTTAAGAAATTTAGTTTTTATAAACTTGACAAACTAACATTCAATATTTTTATATTTTTTCATTATCTAAAAAATTTTCAAGTAAATATGCGATCAAAAGTCTTGAAAAAATACTCTTCTGGTAGGGATTTAGAAATCCTTATTTACGATTGTGTTTACAAATATTAAAAGTAAAGCTTTTTGTTGTCAAGAAATAAAAAAAAAAAAAAAATGGAAAAATGTATATTGTTAATTTTTCAAAAATTTCATTACAATAATTTTTAAGGAAATTTGTGTCAATTGGTGCAACAGACTGGTCCTGGGAGTTGTAAAAATAGAACAGGTACAAAAAGAAAGAACTCATGACCAGTGAAAGGAGAACCATTCATGTAACTGGTTTATGAAGAACAAAAAGGTAGAACAACCCAATAAAACATTTTAAGGTTTTCGGAAGCAAGAAAAGTACAAGAGCGCTGATATATGCGCTGGCTATTACATACTACTTAGAAGCAACAGGGAAGCGAAAACCATTGAAGTAAATTTTTAATATAATTAAATGAAAATTATTTAATAGCTTCTCATAATCCCTTATAAGTAAGCAGGTTGTAAGGGAGTAGTTGAAATGATTATTTAAAAGAAAAAATTTACGACCAAAGTTCAAAGTGCTTCTGTTAATCCCTTACATGGAAGCACGTTGTATTGCAATGATTTTAAAATGTGTTTACGATTATTCCCGACATGTTATTACGCAATCAGTCGGCAAATTGTTTTTGAGCAGAGAGGATGCAAGTAAATTTTTGTGTGGTCAATTACAAAATTTGTTGTTGTTTTCTTTTTAATTTGCGTACAGTTTCGTTCTATTTTAAAAATTACATTTTAACTGTGTTGTGTGTTTGTTTTGCTTCTATACTGTTGTATACAGTATAGAAGCAATTAATCAAAGGTATGAAAGCTGCGGTTTTTGGAAGCTATTCCTTTACGGAATAATGTAAGCCATGAAAAACGCAGTGATTTTACAAAAAAGTAGTGCTTCCAAGTGGGAACTCGCCATATAAAAATCATGGCTCTTGTAAGCAGGTTTGTAAGGGGGAATTGTGCTTCTCTCCCTTACAAACCTGCTTACCAGTAAGCACCATTTTTTACTGGGAAGTTATTAATTGCGATACAGTCTTCACCGATGGTATGACACATTTTTTGGGACTTTCTAAAATTTGGTTCTTTAAAATTACTTGTTTTACTTGTTTTATTGAAAAAATACTTCATTTTATTAAAATAATACTACATTGTAATAACTGTCACTAAACACAACCATTGAGAATAGATGTGTGACTGGTCAAATGGTGTCAATTGACCCTCTCCAATGACAACCCCATGTAAAAGTGAAAGGTCTTATTCATAGAAAGTGTTAAAACTAGGACCGGTCTCTACCACCAAAGACCTATTACGGGACTACTTTGGTGTCAGTTCGCTTCCCTCTAGGGCAGTAGCCGCTCGCTTATATCAACTAATTCAGAAAGGGACTGTTCACTAAATGGAAAAGTTCACATAATCGAGACAATATAAAAAAGTATTTTAAATAATTTTCAATATGTGCTAATAATAAATATACATGAAAGAAGTTGGTTTTGCTTTAAGGGATTTCTGTAATGCCTTGTCCCTGCATTTTCGCAATGCCAAATATCATTATCAGATATATTATTTTCACTCCAAGCAATAACTTTACAAACACCAACCATCTTAAAAATGTTTCTTTGCATTCGTACCAGCTTATTTCGGGGAAGAACAGATTTCTGATAAACAGTGTTTTTTATAGAGTGACACAAGTTTAATAGCCAGTCCCACGATGTCACACGTTAACGTTCGCATAGAAAATAACATTTAAAACAAAAAAAAAAAAAAAAACGTGTGACATCGTGGGATTGACTGAAATCATAATATTTATTGGGGAAAAAAATTTAAATTCAAATATGATTTCTGCCATGTCGCCGCCACGGCTGGAGTGTAGAAGGCGCCAATTTTCAACAACTTTTCGCATTCTGACCATCATCGTTTTTGAAGACAGATGGGCCAATGACTCCGCTAGCCCATAAAGCGCACCAAACAGTAATTTTTGTGGATGAAATGGTGTTTCGACAAAAGCTTGTGGATTCTAATTCGTCAATTCTGCTTATTTACGTACCCATTCCACTATCAATTGTGTTTCATCCCGTTGCTCGATTCATAATAAGTCATAAGTCGATTCATAATGAAATTTAAAAGCAAACTAAACAAAAAGCAACTGTCAGCTGTTAAATGGGTGCTTAAATAAAGCAGTGATACCAACTCAAAGTTGTGATACTCTAAAAAAAAACACCCTTTACAACAACTAGTTACAAAAAAATTAACGGTTGCAAGTTGTTCTCATAAAAGATATAGGTTGTGTTCACTCTTAAGAACCTCATGTGTAAAAATTTTGTTGTTCACTATTCTGGATGTTCATATTACTGGGTACTCATATAACCGAGCCTCTACTGTATATAGCAAACTAAACACATTCTTGATTAAAATATCTGATTTTTTGCCTTTGTTTTACTAAATAAAGTTTTTGGCTGTATTAGATAAGACCCTGCCGTCAAATGAGTAGCTAACTACAAAAAAAGCCAACTTTAAGTTAGCTTGTATAGACTAACTTAAAGCCAACTACTAAGCAATGGAAAATTTACATTAACCAAAGTGAATACAAACGCTGTGTATTTTAAGTAGTAGCCAAGTCGATTTTCAAACAAACGGCTCCAAGACCCACAAAAGATTTTTTTATTTAGGGCCATTATTACAATATACGGAGTAGAAATTGATAATCGGTAATGGCCAGGTTATAGTATAATTAAAAAATTAAATAAAATAACTAAATACAATTTTGATAAAATAGTTAATTTAAGAAAACCGACTTAAAGCTTACTTAAAGTAGTAAGTTTATAGCTAGCTACAAAAAGTTAACTTTAAGTTAACGGCTAGGTAATTAACTTTAAAGTTAAAGTTGAAAGTAATGCAAAGTCGGACAATTAACTACTTCCTATGACATCGCAATGTTAAAATAGTTAGTTAATTCCATATAAAAGTAATGCAAGTGTCAACCACCACTACTTGAGAAATAGTTAGCTTTCAGTTAATATAAAGTTAACTGAATGTCCGACAGGGGAGATTTAATTAATTTTATTTTGTACAATTACTTTAATCGTTCTAGTAAACAATTCAACAAAAATCCGGTTTACTTTGAAACGGATATTTTTGTTGTTTTGAAACTCTAAAATAATTGTATGTTATAGGCAAACTAAAAATACATAAGTATAAACGATAAAAAAATCATTTAAAGTACAAATATAAATATACAAATGTATATACGATAGTCTACGTACACACACACACACACACACACACACACACACACGAGCAAACAAAAAATTGCATAAAAAAATAGTTATTATAACAACAAAGCAAATAATACAAAAAAGAAAACAAGGATAGAAAAAAATATAAATAAAAATAAAAGGAGTAGAAAAACGAAATGTAAACACTAGAGAAATATTTAATGACAACAACAATGACGATGATGAGGAGGACGAGGACTACTAGGGCGAGGAGTAGAGCAAAAATAAAACATACAAGCAAAGAGTGTAAGCGAACTTTCTTACACACACGACCAAAACTCATACTAAAACAAATACACAAAAAAAAAAAAAAAATCATAAATAATGGGAACCTGTTGCAAAAATCCACACATATAGAGTACCAACCAACACGAAGACACACTCACGCATACACACACTCAATTAAACAGGACTTTTGCAAAGCTTAAACACATACACATCAACCCCAAAAAAAAAATATTTACAAACACATACATTTTTAAATAAAATTTATAAAAACAATATACAATGCACATGAAAAATAATCAGGAAAAACACAAATAAAATTCATCTCATAAAAATGAAAACTAAGAAGAAAAATTTTATATGAACCAAATCAGTGAAGTTGTTTTTTTTTTTTATTTTTATTTAAACTTTTATATGTATTTTCGCTTAGCAGCCTGAAAGCTTACTAGTCATAGAACAAAAATCTAGGATAATATCTGTACGTTCTTCTTGGTGCAAAACGTATAATGACACACACACGCACACACCTAGAACTGCACACACACTAACTGACTTGACTATTTGCTTTTAATGCTTCTCGTTGTCGTACGAATTGGAGCCATCAAGACAGGAATATGAGAACAACTCGATGTTGTAAAAAAATAAATAAAACAAATCACAAACAAAAATGATACAGGAAAAAGTAAAATATGAAAAATGTGCTGTTTTGTGCATGCACAGCCAGTGAGAGTAAAAATTTTATTTTTTTCTATAATAAAATAAAAAATAAATATGAGCTAGTGTTGTTGAGAGCTGCCAGATAGTAGGGATACATTTTGGGATTTTATATTTGCCTTGAATCAACAATTTCCAAATAGGGGTCTACAGATGCATACAAGCATATGCTTTCGAAAAAAGCTATAAGCTATAAAAAATTCAACTTTTCGACCGATTCTGGTGTATCAAAATACATGTTTCTTGAAAATTTTACACTCCGTTAATTAAAAATACCGTTATTACCAACAAAATTCTAAATGTCCATAGTGCAAAGGCCTTTCGATAAATAACACTGTACAGCACTAAAAAAAACACATTTTATACCTAAAATGTAAGGGTCACATGGTTTCTTATGCCAATTAACAATAAGAATGTGTCAAGGCTGGGAAACTTAACCCCCCCTCAAATGAAATTCAGATGTAAACTTTTAAAACACCGATACACGTGTCTTTTTTTTTTTGTTGTCTTCTCTATCAAAATTTATATGCCGGACCTTGTAATTTTGGAAAAAGTTGATTTGTTGTACAGTGTAATAAATAGACACAAAAAAGGAAAGTTTTGGATTTTAGTCTGTGTTCATACGGCTCTTGTCTTATTGACATGATTGCAACTTTATAGGCGAGAGGGACGAGGGGAAAAGAAACGAGTACAGAGATGCATGTTCTGTCTTTACGTTTTGCTTTTTCATTCGTTGTTTAATTTTGTTATTGTTTTCAATATCAAAAAAGCACATGTCATCAACATGACATGAATCATTTTAACGCCAATTCATGTTCAAAGAAGAAAAGAAAGAATGTTGTCAATAAGACCTGAGCCGTATAAACTCAGACTTTGTTTTGTTTGTCAAAATTTAGTTTTCCTTTATTGTGTTTTTATAAGAAATTACCCATTTTGTTTTCTTTTAACACCCTCCACCATCGCTAGTGTTGAATGAGGGTATAGTAAAATTGTCATTCCGTGTGAAACTTTTTTACTATTCATCTCGTACCAGATAAAGTATACTTATATATTCTGGCTCCTTGAGTAATTCTAAGTCGATTTAGCCATGTCTATTTATCTGTCCATCTGTCCATCTGTTAAAAACACGTTCACTTTCGAAAAACTCAACAGAAAATACCAAATTGGGGTCAAATTGCTTTGGGATTTAAATTAAGTAAAATCCGTTCTGTAGGATCAGAGCTATGAATCAAAATGTGGAACCACCACTCTAAAAAATGAAAAATTTACGAATTATGATATTTTACTCAAGCTAGTTAAAGTTGCATAAAACTTTCTAATTGTCGGTCAATAATTTAATGTAGATCTAAACCGCAAGCAATTTTAATGCTGACGTCCGTTTTTATAAAGTTTAATTAATAATATATAGATAACATATAGAGCCCACTCCTGAATTATTCGAACGATTCGGCGTTATTTTTCAAAGGAGAGAGTTTTTTGGTGATCGTGTAAAACTTGTTCAATCTCACTTAGCGCATTTTTGGAATCATATGCCGATATGTATATATATGTACTATTTCGCCCTTAAATACCCAGTGTAACATTAGGCCAGTGGTTGCATATGTATATGTCCTTTATCAACTTAAAAAAAATCCATAAAATACATTTCTTCGAAAGATAAATAATATTTAAAATTGTTTTTTTATTATTTAAAAAAAAAAAAAAAAACAATGTTTTTGCTTCTTGGATTTCAAACTAAGGCCTAATTTAACAACTTGCCGATAGCTTGCTTCGGCCGTATAAAGACCCTGCAAATAATATTGGACAAATTGATCCATTTTGATCTCAGGGCCATGGAAAGAACGTCCTGTAGAACTATTGCATATGCGGATGACGTTGTAGTTGTGGCTTTGGGTAAAGATCCCAGGCGATTGTCTCAACTTATGGAGCCCGCATTGGACGTCCTAACAAAATGGTGCCAGGGATGTAGACTGGATGTAAATCCTGCCAAAACAGAACTGGTACTTTTCACAAGGAGATACAAAATTCCCAAATTTGATACCCCGAGGATAAAGGGGGTCTCACTGGAACTGTCTGACAGCGCCAAGTATCTTGGGCTTATATTGGACAGCAAACTGAACTGGATGACTACTAAGGCGGCAACTGCATTATATTGCTGCAAAAGGGCCATTGGCCTTAACTGCAAGCATCAGCCATGTCTTTGTTAAAAAGAGTTTGTAGTCGTTTTCGGTTTTGTTTTTAAACGATTTTAAAGCTAATCCTCTGGAGTATACTATGGAGTAGTTTTAAGACTACTCCTTTGTAATGCAAATTTGGGTTACATGGTCCTGCCCTAGGACATCGTTATGTTAAATAGACCATGTTTTTCCATACATTGGGGACAAGGGCAATACTAGTGTGTATTGCACTTGCTATGTTAATGCGATAAATAACGGCTATTATAAGAATTCACTTTGGGATAGCAGAATTGCCATATTTAGATAGAAGATAAATAATTTTTTCTTTTTTAGAATATTCGTATTAGAATTGTGGAAACAATCTTAAGTTCTTATTGTGTCTATACAAGTAAATAAGTAAAGTCATTCATTTAAATTAATATATGATCTTAATTTGATTTTCATTTAATAAATTAGTTTTTCTTAAAGAGTTAAATTGAAAAACTTAACACAGAAAATCACAAATACGGCACACCCAACCCCATTTGTCGTTAAAGTACCACCACTTGCAGTATCATTTGCAGTAGCAACAGCAGCAGCAGTGGGAAATTATAAACCAACAAGTGAACACATTGCACTTTAAAGTTTACGCACAAAAAGGAAGTTGTAATGTAAACAATAAACACAAGGTAATATAAACAAACAAGAAAAGAAAAAACGGAAAAAGGCGAAATTAACACTAAACAAATGATATAAAAGTATAACAAACACCATCGGGAAATGAGTAAAGCAAATGGAGAGAGAGACAGAAAAATTTTAAAACTAACAAAATTTTTAAAATAAAGTAAAACATGCGCCTTTAAAATAGAGCAATTTAATTACTAAACAGGAGCTCAATATAAGCAGAGTGATAAGAAAGAAAATCATGAGAGAGAGGAAGAGAGAGAAAGAGAGTGTGCTATTAAAAATAAACTCCGAAAATAATCACTTCTTAGGAATGTTTGAAAATTGAAACTTCTTATTGGAATAATGAAATAACACAGATTCATACCGAAAGAGAGTTTAACACAAAATAGAGAAATTATTTTAAAGTTTTTGAGCATAATATGAGTATAATGGTAAATTTTGTTTTGTCTTACAATACACTAAATCTATATATTTTGTGTGTCATCACTGGGTTATGTGTGATATTTCAATTGGAACATCATTATTGTGCTATCATAGACCTCGTCATCGCCATCACCATCATCGTCATCAACATTATTATCATCATCATTGTCTTCAACACCACCAACAAACAGCTCCGTTTGTTGTGTAGCAGTATTAGCTTAACCAGCAACAGCAATTGAAGAGCAATAGTTGTGTTGCAGGAGTAGGTAGTAGTAGTTGTACAATTCCAACAAGAACAAGACAAAGTGGTGGTACTTTTGCTGCCTGCTACATATTTTTATCATTTATACAAAAGAGTGAGTGTATTGCGTGTTTTGATGTAGCACTTGGCGTGTTGTGTTGTGATATTAGTCTTTGTTAGGCGGTCTTTGTGTCAACAACGTGTTGCTCGGCATTCTTAATATTTATTTAACACAACAACAACAAAAGAAATCAAAAAAAAAACTAGCAAAATTTTCATCAGAAAGGATATTTCAATAAAAAGCAAATAAGAAAATATATGTATTTAATTCTACACCGAGTAGTTTAACAAAACCAATACTAAACGTGATTTTCTTAACCAAAATATTTTATGGTTTTATTTTGCTTTTCCGAAAAGTACCAAAAGGAGGTTAAATGTTTTTCTTTTTTTTTTTTAAATAAAACAAGAAATGCAAAATTAATTTTTTAAACTAAAAAGGAAATTCTGGTGTGCAAAACCACTAACCAAAAAGTCTATATCGAGAGAAAATGCAACAAGTTTTTTGTTTAAATTTAATGATAAAAAATATTGTGGTCTAATGAAAAAAAAATTTATATGAAATTTAACATTCATTAACATTTATTTAATAATTTGCAAGGATTAATAAAAGGAAAACATAAATTGTTTTAACAAAAACTAATTAAAAAAAAAACAAAATTAAAAAAAACGCAACAAAGAAAATTTAATCGCTTATAATGCATTTTTAATTGACCTGTATAAATAAATTGTGGATAATTGTTTGTAAAAGTGTAATTTATGAGAAAATAATATTCATACATGTGCAGAAAGTTTAAACAAAAAAAAAAAAAAAGCGTTTGATTGTTTTTTGGCTTTAAAAGTTGTATAAAAAAAATTGTATAATAAAAACCCTGTTCACGTACATACTAATAAAAAAAAATTTAATAAAATTACCCAAAATAAAAAAATCATATATTTTTTATAAATCATAAAAGAAAATTTAAACATAAAAGAAGTGCACAAAAAGTGTTAAATGAAAAAAGATTTTCACAAAAAGCCTATAAAATTTTTCAAAGAGAACAAAAAATTTATTATTTTAAAATTTAACAAGTAAGTTTTTTTCAATATCTTTATAAAATTTTTTGTTATTGTAAAATAAAAAAGTTGATTAAAAAAACTTATTTAAACAAAAATTGTACCTAGTGAATAGTAAAAAAATTACATGATTTTAATTTTTAGCAGTATAGAAAATATGAATATTGAAATAATGATTTATGTATTTTATCAATATGAGTTTTTTGTTCTGAATTCTGATGCATAAATGATTGATGGTTTATTAAAGTGAATTTTAGAAATTGATTGTTTTTCTAAAAGAAATTAATTTTTTTTTAAACTTTTCAATGATTTTCAAAACTTTATGTTGTTGTGTGACAAAATTCAAAAGACCGTAAGAAAATTCAAAATCGACTTTTTACTTGATTGATGATTTAAATTTATTTTATTAAAGTGTTACAAATAAAAGTACAATTATATTATTATATGGTTGTCGCATTAGAAGCGTTATGATCGCAAAAAAAAAAGATATTTTTTTTTTCGAAAAAAAAAATATGCTCCAATGATCTTTTCTGTAATTATTCCACAACATACTGTACTTCTTAGTGGGTGCATTTGATGTTCAACAATTGAAGCACAGCCGCGAATAACGTTGTAAACGCCACATTTTGCAAAAACTGTTTTTTTGCAGATGACATTTTACATTCACTTCTTACACAGTTTAAACATCAAATCAACAAAAACTATGCACCTTAACGCCTTCAAAATGGCGTACAAAGTGTCAGCCAGTGGAAGAACATTGCAAGTTACTAACAAAATGATGAAACCGAAATGGCTTTGCAGTGCGGAATAATGTTTTAAAAGCCTTTTGCATTAAAGGTTTTATTATCATTATTTTTAATAATAGAAAAAAAAAAAATTTTTAAAACAAATAATGCTGCCTATCAAAAAACGTTTTTTTGCTCTCCTGAAAAATTATTATTTTGTAACTTAAAACGTTATTCGCGGCTGTGCTTCAATTTTTGATACCCCATATTCTGTAATTGTCTTTATTCACATCGCTTATTAGTTGATGTGATCTTTGTCTGAATATTCAAATGCTGGCTTTTAAAATAAAATTTTACAACTTTGGTTCTTTATTCTGGGCTGAGTCTGTCCTTCATAAATTTCCCAAGTTGTTCAAAGTTAATTATAAAAAGAAAAAAAAAAAAAAGAAATAAATAAAGTATCCTGAAATAGGCTCTTCTAGGACACCAGAAATGGTGAGACCTCCGTTGTTATTTATTTCTGTCACATATGATCAGTCTAATTTTGCTTTTGAAATTCAGCTAGATTGGCCTTTAAATGACTGAGATTCGAGCAAAAACAATGAATGCCTCTAATTTTTGTATTGAAATCCCCTGCTGTTGGGTTTTAATTTTAATTTTAATGTGTGCAATTTTTTTTTTCTTATTTAACACATAAAAAATACTACAGGATTTGCCGCTAAATTAGAAAAATGTTTTAAACCAAAAAAAAAAAAAAAAAATGTACTCAACATATTTTCAACTCTGTTTTTTTTGTAATTTACATTTAAGAAACGTAGATAAGAATTTTTGTCGAAATTTTAATAAAACCAAATTTTCTAAGAGCGATGCATTGACAAATAAAATATAGTTTTCAAAAATTTAAGGTTTTAGGCCAGATCCATAATATCGAACGAATTGACATAGAGCTTTTCATCGAAAGAATGTACACAAAATATGAAAAACTAACTTTTATTTGTGTTTTTGTCATAATTATGTCTGATGTTCTTGTACAGCGTCATGTTGATACTGCTACGGCGTGCCTTCCGTGTGTGTAATTGTTTTGTTATGTGTGTATGTAGACATTTTCACTTGTTAAATGTGTTATATTAATATTATTCGGCTTGAGGTCTGTTTCATAAATTATAATAAAAATAAAAACTCTTGTTCTGTTTTAATTTTTAATTATTTATTTATTCCAATATTTCGACCAACTTTGTTGGTCATCCTCAGGGAAATAGTTATGATTTAATATTTAATGCAGTGTTGTCCGATGTAACTTTTGTTAGAAATTTTTACTATTAAGTAAATTCCGTACTGATTTTCCGCCTGCTTTTCTTGCTGTTTAGTTTCAAACAATCTGTTTAATTGAGATGTGACACCAGTAACAGAGGCTATATAAAAGGTAAAAACAACACAGTTAATTGAAACAATTAAAAAATAGTTTGAAACTTTAAGAAATTGTAAAGTTTGTGCACTCAAAATATTATGTAGTTAAATTCAAACGAAAATTAATTTTAAACAACTGAAAATTCATTTAAAAAACGGATCATTTACATTTCATTTAAAACAAATGATTTTTACATTCATTTTTAAATTTTTAATTTATTGAACAACATATTCGTTAAAATTGAATAGTTTTTACTTTAAAAAAAATATATTTCAACCGACAAAAATCAAACAAATTAACAAAAAAAAAAAAAAAAATACGGTAAAACATTATTTTTTGGTAGTTTGTTTTTTTAATAACAAACATAAATGTTGAAAAATAAAATTATTCGTAAAATAACTATATTTTTTTTCAATTTTAACACTACGGAAAACGAATTTAATAACCCACAATCAGTTACTGTAATAATTTTATGAGTGTGTGTATGTTTTCATATTTGCAATTATACACACAAACAGTATACTTTTTATTTTTAATTAAGGCAAATTAATTGGAACAATTACAAAAATTGTTTGAAACAGCATTATTGAAATAATGAAAAAAATGTTGGTGAAAAATTTTCTGTGCACATTCAAAAATTTGTTCCCTTTAAATTGCCTTGTAAAGGATAATGCTTAAAATTCTAAGTAAATATTTGAGACGTTTTTTTTTTGACATTTAAAGTCTATTTTAAACAAAAACTTGATAAGAATTAATTTTGTTTAATATTGGTTTTAATTAAAATGCGGTTCCCACAATACTAACGTTGAAATTGGGTAGTAAAATTTAGGAAAAAATCTATGAAAAAAACTGAATGCGTTGTCGTAAAAATTTTCATCTCAATCTCACCGCCTGGATTGTGATAACCTCACTTAAATTCGCATTTGCATCAAATACTTGTTCGCATAAAAATTAATTTCAAAACTTTAGGAATATGAGTTTAAAACAGTGTTCGAAAATAAACAGTACATTATTTAACGTTCGGCTCACACACCCAAGAACGATATATATTTTTTTACCGTTCGTTAATATTTTCAAGAAAGAACCGAACATTAAAAGAAAGAACCGAACATTAAAAAACAGAACAATTGTAGTGATACTGTAGACAAACATTATATTTTAATATTATATAATGTTTTTTTCGTGTGTGTATTTTGTTTTTGTAAAAAATGTTTGTTTTTTTTTACCAGCCAAAAGGGACGAACATTAATGAGCCGAACCGAACACATTGAAGTTTGTGGATTTTCAAAAAAAAAAAAACCGAACGGAATTAAATGTTCACATCTTTTGTTGTGTTTGATAAAAACAGTAATATTTTTGTGTTCGAAAGATGACTAACAGGGAAACGTTATTTTTTTAATGATTTTCTACACAAACACTATTAGCGTTTGTGTTTTTTTCTACAAATCTACCGAACCGAACATTAAGAAAGGATATTTAGTGTTTATTTTCAAACACTGGTTTAAAACATTGTTTAATTTGATTTTTCATAGAAATATAAAGAAATATTCCACAGGTATTAAAATTAATTGTAACCAAAGCCTAGAACTCTGTTCAAATGTAAAGCAAGATTGATATTTTTCACACGAAAATTTTGACACATCGTTCATTTGCTGCAAGACCGGCATAACTCAAAAAATGAAATTTTGGAGTTAGAGATGCAGAATTGTTCGCTTTGTTTTTCTTTATATTGTGTATTAAATTCAGATTTATATCTTTTGTACTTTCCCAGTTTGAAGAGAATGTGTCTTCTTTTTTTCTAAGAAGTTAGAGCAAATCAAAAACTTTAAGGGCCATTATTACAACTTGAAGTTAGCTAAAGTTAAGATTAAATTGACAGATGATAATGTGTTATATGTCAAAAAGTGACTGTTAACTGTCGGAAAACAGCTCACGCCAAGTTATAATAATGGCCCTAAATGCGATTATCTCGAAATGGATTTTTTTGAGTTATGCCGGTCTTGCAGCAAATGAGCGACATGTTAATGTAACCTATCTTGCGAGTCTGTACAATTTGACGTTTTTATTCCTGCAAAGTAAGAGACATTGTTTTGCGTATGTAATTAAACTCCACATATATTTTACTAATATAAAAGGAAGTCAATATGGATAAAAAAACTGTAACCGATTGTGATATTTTAATTCTTTTATTTCTTATTTAATAACCAAAATTCCACGTGAAATAAGTGCATCTTACATTATTTCGCAGTTGTAAAAAAATTGTTGCCAGAAATATTTCGGAAGTTTTTCATAAAATTAACAGAGTACAACTTTATCAACATTATTTTAAGGATATTCCGCACAAGTTTTTTTCATATGCGTCTTGACAGCATTTCACGTGAAATGCTGAACAGAGTACAAGGCTTAAAGCGAAAAATCTCTTAAGCTGGAAGCACAAAAATTGCTTGCAAAAAATATTAATAGTTCTGTTTAGTACCGGTTTTGTTAAAAGTTGGGGTTTGGTACAAAACAATATTCTTTAAAATATAAAATCCTCTGAAAATTTAATTTACATTTTTTATAAAGTTTCCTCACGCTCATCACAATTCTGTAAAATTTTTTTAAATTCGTTAGGTCAAGAATATTTTGAGGTTCCTGTTAGAAAGTAAATATATTAATTTTTCCAGTTTAATCTTCGACAAAGAATTCTAACACAGTTTCCTTTTATTTCATGTCTTTGATCTTTTAAATTTTTCATTGTCTATGCTAATTTAACAGTATTAAAAAAAAAAACTTAGATTATCAGCCATTTTATGCAAATCGAAATCACGTTTAATCGTTTAAATTTTTTCAATTCATTTTTTTTAAATGAACTTATCTTTTCCTGATTTCAAAAGTATGTAGTATTGGTTAACATAAGTGGCCCTCAAAGTATGAGGCATATAAAAATAATAAACTTAAAACACAGCTTACACTGAAAGAAAAATGCTTCATATATTTAATGAATCATTTTCATAAAAAAAATTTCCTTGGAAAAATGAAAATTTTCATTGTCTAAATGGAATTTCATAGTTATAATGAAATATTTTCGTAAAAATCGCTTCATTGGATTTCGTAATTACGTTAAAAATTTTCATTGGATATATGAAAACTTAAGTTTGTCCAAGTTAAACAAAAAATTTTAGTTGGGAACATAAAAAAAATATACAAACATAACTATATTCATAAATTAATACAAAATTATAGTTTCCTTAAAAAAATGTTTAATTGTTAATTAAAAAATGTAAGATTTAATAATTTCGTACATCTAATGTTACATGTATGCCATTAAATTTATGAAAGCAAACAATTTTTTTTATAAAAGCAACATATTTCAATAATTGCCTTCAAAAATTTACATTTTCATTATGACAAAAATGTCATTATAATAATGAAACAAAAACTTCAATCCACTTTAAATCAACGTTGTTATTTTTATTATTGCCAATTTAATCTCATATTTACGCTCTTAATTGAGTAAAAAACATAGTTTTTTTATCCAAAAACTACACTGCCCCAGTAGACTAGTAGTAGTGAGCTAGTCTATCAGCACCGAGGTTGCGCGATCGAATCCCGCCAGAGACAGAAAAAAAAAAATAAAAAATAAAATAAAGTAAAATAAAATAAGAAAAAAAAATAAAAAATATAAAAAAAAAAAATTTGTTTCACTTTATTGAAAGTATTCATCCAATGAATAATATTCATAGATCTAATGTCATGTTTCATTAAATCCTTTTAATGAAACAGGTTTCATTGATCCAACGAAGCGCTGCATAGGTTCCTTTTTAATGCAATTTTTCATGGGATTAATGTCAAAATTCATTGGTATTGCGAAGAAAATTCTTTCAGTGTATAGTTTTCAAAATTTGTTCGATTTCAATTTCACGTGATAGGATTTCGAGAACAAGGCCGCATAATTCAGAGATTTTATTACATTCTTGAATAAGATGGTTTATGGGCAGAAGAACTCTGCTCTTGAAAGAAGTTTGAATAATTGATATGTGAAATTATAGATCAATTCATACCATTTTCAATAGACTTCGCATATGCTGCAATAATATGGTAAGAGCGGAAAAAACAAGAATTGATTTCAACTAAAAAAACTTATGACATTAATTAAAAAGTTAATTAAATTTGCACCAGAAAAAAAACTAATTAAACTTATTTTTTGATATTGACAACATTTTGTGCAGTAATGTTGTAGATAATAATTACTTATTATATTACTTTTTTTTCAAGGGTAAAGTAATGATTACAATTACGATTACTTTTGGTTTCGCATGATTACTAATTGATTACGACTACAAGTAATCAAAAAATAATCAGAAATCTTTTAATTCAATCTGGTTTTATTTTTGATTAATAGATTAATTAACTGAAAAAATAGGCGAGAATTTTTTGGTACTGTGTTTTTCTTCTTAGAGTGACGTTAGATAAAAATTGTATTGTTTATTAACATTATATATAAAAAAATTCGCTTATTCTCTCATTTACTTTCATAATTCTAGCAACAAAATGCTTGTTATTTTTTCTATTCTTGCATTGCACTATGGGTAATTTATCCAATTTTTTTGGCCAAAATTGATAACAGGCGGATAGAATTTTAACAAATCTGGATATGAAATTTTTGATTAACTTTTTAACTTATTAACTCTAAAACTAAGAATATACTTGGAGTTTCTAAATATCGCATTCTTATGAAAAGATAAGCGTTAGAACAAAATTTTTAAAATTTCTTTTTGTCTACTTTTGGTATATCTTATTAATTTTCTATTTTAATATCATCCAAATCATTTGTGTAAATTGTGTATGTTAACATATTGACATCATTTGCGCACTCATCGTTTTCACTGGCGCTAAGATCCTTAGTGTTTTCAGAGTTTAAACGAAATAGAGGTTGCCTGCAAAAAAATAGGGATATCTCAAAAAACGCAAAAAAAAGCAGCATGAAATTGATTATACAATCTCAAAATCAAATACTTATCAAGACCTTATTACTATTAGCTTTAAAACATTTAAAACTTTTTTTAAAAGCTTTTCCAAAGTTGTATAAAACTTTTATTTGTTTTTTAATTGAGATAAGATCAAAAGATTGATTTTTTTTCACCAATAAACTATTTTATTTTTAACAGCGATTATGTATTTATTAAGCACTTACTATTAATATTGTTTTCCATATTTTATTGTATTTTTCATTTGTTTTTTTATTAAAAACTAGTGTCAGGTATTGTAATAAACAATAACACGAAGCGCGCCCCACTTAAACTGTTGATTGTATACATTGACTTTAAAAGTCGGGCGATGAACGGGTTTTTGTTATTTATAAAATAAAAATTCACTTCTATTTGCTTTGAAGTATTCTTTATCACATTACAACAAAAAAAACTACTTTTTCTAAAGTGCAGATTTTCAATTTTGGCCAAAAATATAGGCCAAATTACCTACTGTGCATTGTTGTGGAACTGGCGTCACTTTATTAAAACTTTTTCGTTTCGTCCTAGCGACAATTGACTGCCAGGCTGGTTGGCAAAGTGAAACCAGCCAGCCGAATGAGCATCTTTAGATCGCTAAAGGGCTAATAAATCAGAGCAAGTTAAACTCTCTTTTTGGTTTAAAATGTGTTTAAACCAACAAGTCTATAAATTATTAAACATATAAACCAACTTTAAACGCAAACGCGTTTAAGCTACCAATACAGACCATATGAATTTGACAAGATTTATCGTAGTAATGCCACATGTTATTCTTTTAACTTTAGATTAATACATGGGCCACTGATTTATTTTAAACTTCATATAAATTTAAGATTAGTTCAACTAAACCAGGGTTTAAACATTCACTTATTTATTAGCCATAAGAAAGCGACTTTGGATCAATCGCTATACTAAATGGTAAACCGATATTTTTTTTATTACACACATCAACACAAACGCATAATACCCTCTCCCTGTTTGTGGTATGGGTACAATTAATTTTTAAGGTTGACAATATTGCGACAGCAGGGAGTTATGCAAAAAAAAGCTTGAAAAAGTTACTCATAAATAAGTAAGCAATTGTAAACGGTTACAAAAATATAAAAAAAAAATCCTTTTGAAATTTGGATTTTTTTTTATTTATTTTATATGTATAAATAAAATCGTAATGCAAAAATTAGAAAATATTTAAAAAGATTTCTTTTGTTCATAGTTCTTAAATTCTTTTTCCTTTTCAAATTATCAACAACTTGTTAACTCAATGAATATAAATGAAAATAATTCATATAAAAATATTATAAAAATTGAGTAAAAATTTTATTAAACAAATTCCTATAAAATTTATATTCAATAGAGACACACAAACAAACTCTTTCCTTTTTTTTCCGTTTTTTAAATATCTTGCATTTCTATTTATTTCTTTAACCTAAATATAACACAGATTTCATAAAATTAAAAGAAGAAATATTTTACTTTCGTAATCGGGAAAGTTTGTAAAAAAAATTTATTAAATAAAAAGAAAAAAAGAGAAATACATATATAAAAAGAAAAACAATTTGAAAAGAGTAAATAATACAAAAGGATTATTATTTGTTTATAAATATCTAGAATTTATATCAAAAATTATTTACTCTTTTTTATGGTTTTTAGGCATTTAAATGATCATTAAATACAATAAATTTACATGAAATACATGAAATTTGAAACAATTATATGCAATGTAAATTTATTTTTAAATACAGAAAGAATTCTGTTAATAAATTTTTAACTTATAAAGAATTAGATAATATTTCGCTTGTGAGGCACTTTGCATTCCAACTTATAGTTTTTAGTGCGATTATAGTTTGCTATATAAAATAGGGAAATTTTTTTGCCTAGAAGAATTTCGCTAATAAGCACATTTCCCATTTTTGCTATTTTATATCGTTTCAAAGTAAAGTCAATTAAAGAAAAACGTTGTACAGCGATTATTACAACAAAATTATATTTTCTTATTTTTTACAACCTCCACCACCAGTAGTGGTTAGTGATGGTATACTTAGTTTGATATAACGTTTGAAACTTTTAAAATATTCTTCTGAGACTACATAGATTATATATGTATATTCTGGGGCCTTGAGTAATTCTTAGTCGATTTAGCCATATTGGTATGTCTGCCCGTCCGTATGTCCGTCTGTTGAAATCATGTTCACTTTTGAATGACTTAAAAGAAAAGAACGGTATGGTGTCAAAGTCCTTCTAGTTCTCCAAAGCATTTTGGGATTCAAATCCAGCAGAATCGGTTCAGTAGACAAAGCGTTATAAATCCAAATGTGACACAACCTCCATAAAAAATTGATAATTTTGTTAGAAAAACTCAAATAAATGGCAGAATGGACGGATTGATATACCACTTTGCACAAATTCGACTATAAATTACACTATTCAGTTTCATGATGATCAGTCTATCATTTACCATAGGCCTCAAATAAAGCCTACTTTCGCTAACACTATAGGACGCCTAAAAATTTGGCCTGTCACAGTTTAAATATTCTAACTCTGGAGACAGGCTGTTAAATAATCGGCAAAGCCAAAAATAGTACTCTTTCTTGTTTAAATTCAACTTCGAATGTACGTAAATATGCACTATCGATGCGATTTATTTAAATTTTTTTTTCATAATGCAGATGAATTTAAGGGAGTTTGGGTTTAAGCACTGCATGTTCATATAAGAAAATTCGTATAGATTCATAAAGGCAACAAATACCTTAGGATATATCTTGCAATTAAAAATAACCCAGTATGATACATTTCGTGTCAACACATTTATTTTTAACAAATTTGAAACTAGTTATGATGGAAAAAGTAAATTAATTTCTTTTTGTACCCCTCACTTCAGGTAAAGCTCAAGGCCGATTCCAGTTTAAAAATATCCAAATCGGTCTTAAATGACTTAAGGTATGTTCAGACCTAACAAATATTTGACGAAAAAATCCAAAAAAGCGTGACCAATAAATTGAACGAACTTTAGCTTTATTTTTGACAAGTTCTATTCATTTACTAATCTTTATTTGTAAGAAGAGAATTGTTTAGTGTAATTTAGAAACTCTTTAATGGATTTTAATCAAGCCAAACGTTTAGCAAAAGCAAATAACTCTTTAAAAAAGCTAGGGGTTACGTGTAGGACGTCAAATATTTAATAGGTGTAAACGTAGCTTTAGAAAGGAAAGAAACAATTTTATACAAATAAACTTCCTAAAGCTGCAATATAAATCAGTGCAATACAGCGGTGGGCACAAAATTAAAGCCATATTAAAAAAAAAAAAAAAAAACTATCGCAATGTAACTTTAAGTAAAATTAAGTTTAAAATGCCTTTTTGAAAAAATTTCATATTATTTTCCAACTTTTTGGTTTATTTCCGTTTAATTATTTACAAAGCGAGTGTATTTTGAAAAACCATAGAATAACTTGAAAAAATTAAAATACGTTTTAGTTTAAAGTAATCGTGTACTTGATATACATATTAGAGAGTTAATTGTGCAGTGTTATTAGAATAAAAAAACTGTCATTGCCGGCTATAGCACAAAGGCAAGGGAGTTGGAAATCCCAGCCAGAAAGCCTAGAGTACGGAAGACCATTCCTACAGAAGAAAGAGTTATTTGCAGAGTCAGTAAAATAAATCCTGTTTTATCTTCGAGTGAAATTAGGGCTGAAATTGGACATGAAATATATGCAGAAATATATACACGGACAAAAAGAGGGCGATTAAATGTGTCGGGACTAAGTGGATGCATTTCAATCTAATGTTGTTAATTTTAGTATGTTACAATAAGTTTAACAAACATACGGCCTTACATATAAAAAAAAGAAAAAACAAAAGGTTTATGAAACAGATTTTGTAGGAAAATTTGGTTAATAAACCTTTTATAAACCTGTTTAAGGAATAAGGGGGATAGCATATATATATGGGGGATTTCAAGTGATCCAACTATTAAAACTGATGTCGCCCGATCGGGATGAAATTAGCACCAAGGTAAGTCATATGGGATAGTCGTTTGGACACAATTTTTTTGCTCAATACCATGCTTTTATACCGCTTGTCGATGGAAGACTCTACTCAATGCGAGTTCTTTCCAAGTCCAAAAAAAGAAACCAGCTGCGAAATCGACGGCTGAACATACAGACGCCAAGAAAGGATTGGCAAAAAAAGAAGCAAATAACTCAGAGAATTCTTGACAGGTCTTGTTAAAAATTGTGTCCAAATATTATCCAATAAGACTAATCTTGCTGTAAATAGTATGCCGATCGGAAGGCAATGGTTTCAAAAGTTTGGTTACTTGACATGAGCTACCTAAATAAGAGCGTCTGTTTCATGTCAAAACTTTTCATTTTCACACAGTATATACGAAACAAACCTTTAGAACGCGAATTTAACAACACCCGGCTGGAAAATCTGATTTGATAGATCGCTTGGTCATTTAATTTTATTGAAAATGTATTGGAATTAGAATTTTGATGTTTAAAAAATACTTGCCGCTCTTGTTTAGGTAGCTTAGTAAGGCTGCAAAGTCGTTTTTTATAAGGCGCCCACCAAGTATATTCTGCATCATTGGATCGATAATAACTTGCAGATATTATAAACATGAACCTTTTACTTGATTAAAAATGTCTTTGCAAATTTGCGTATATTATAACATATATTTTTGATTAAATTTTAAAATTTGTTGTTGTTTTATTTGTATGTATATACCTTTTACTTGGTTTACCATAAGCTCTGTAATCGAAAAATAGATACAGAAGTTTTTTACCCGGTTAACGCAACAGACTAAATTTTTATGGTTGTGTTAACCGAGGTTGCACTGTAATTTTCGAATTTTAAGGCAGTTTTCTCATTACACAATTATCTTTTTTCCCAACGAAAATATGCGTATTAAAGAACTCGCACTTGCTTCTATTCTGTTAACCAGCACTCATCTGCCAATTATTTATTTCCCTTTTATTTGTTGTACAGATAAATTCAATCAGCTAACTCCCAACTTTTACATGTTTTTTGAGAGGTGTTGCCAACTGAAAACAATTTTTTTGTTGGTGGTATATTGAGAAACTCAAAATCGTTAACGGACAGTTTATCGGTCTAATAAATTTATGTAGAGATTAAGTAACAGACAGTTTGTCGATACATTGAGAAAATGGCCAATAGTTTTTTTCGAGGCTTATTTCAAAAGGGACTTGGGCTGTACTGCCATTAAATCATTTGATTGGGTTTGTTATGATGACATTTTGGCTGAAAGGAACAGATCAGATGTATCTTTAAATTTTGTGAGCAATTGGAATAGAAAGGCTTATAACTTAATAGGCTGTCTATTAAAATAATTAAAATCAAGTCTGGATTTATATACAATAAAATTTCTTATAATTAAAATCCCTTTTATTCAACTTTTAAAACATTTTAAAATTTTTTAAACTTTTAAACCGTTTGTAGTAAAGTTATAATGGACATCCTGGCAATACGAATTTTAAATTTTGTTATACAATTATGGGTGTATTTATATAATCAATATCAACCTTTAACCTTATCTCCCTCCCTCTCTCTCTCTCCTTCTCCTACTCCTTCTCCTTACAAATAAATATTAGCATTCTATTATATCATTTTATAATACTACTTCAGTTACAATTTATTAGATTTTATAACTAGAATAAAAACAATTTGTGTGCTGTTGTTGCTTTTAATGAAAATAATATTCTTAAATTACCTTATAAAAGTAAAATAATTGCCTTTAAATCATTTACTTGATACTCAACCGACTGGATATTTGTTTTTATATTTTATTTATTTATTTATTTATTCTCCCCCATTTTTGGAAAGCAATGAACTAAACTTTCCTTTAACCTCAGACAACAAATTTACTCTGCTATGTAATCTAATACGACTTGTAAGTTTAACTTTAAGTACTTAAAAATAAAAACATACTTTTACAGCCGTCAGATAGTTAGATAGATGTAAGTAAGTGTATTTGCAACACATTGTTGCACATATAAACAAATCCAACTATAAACGTAAAATACAAAAACCAATAAACAATTTGTATAAAAAAAGAAACTCAAGTTCACTTTGGCAAAAACACAAATATCCCAATATGGAGACAAACAAATAGACAACAAGTACATGAATTCGGAAAAAGGTGAACAACGTCAATTGATTGTAATTTGATTACTTGTTTAAATAAATGCACACAAAAATACAACTAAATACAAGTACTGGATGTATTGAAAGTGTTGTGGGAGTTTTGGGTATCTGAATAACGACTAAATTGAAATAGAAGTAAATAATTTATTTAAATATTTAACTATTTTCGCAACATAGTACGGAATTTGTGTGAAAGATAGAAGTCGACTTAAAAATAGATTTTTTCGGGTGCATTTGGTAGATTATTATATGTACAGTAGGGCGGCTCGATTTGTATGGATGAAAAACAAAAATGAAAAATCGTATAGCAAAAACGTTATCTACATAAAGTTCTAAGAAAATTCTCCGAAGAAACCATGCATCTTAAATAAAATCCTAATCCGCGCCTCTCGACTTGAACCTTTTTTTCCTCTTCTTCCGTTAAAATTATTTTATTTTTTTTGATAACAGTATAAAGTGGGTCGAAAAAAAAGTTGTCCCAGTCGTCCCATGGAATGAAAGATATGTCAATGAAGTTTCTAAAACAGGAAAACATTTATATTTACCACGCCCCAAAATACAGCCTTTTTGGTTATCAATATGTAGCGCTGCTATTTAAAGTCCGATATCATCATATCGCATATCGTTGCTCATGGATTGACAATGGCTTTATGTTTCCCTTTGGTGACTTTTTAATCCGAGCTCAAATTCTGGGCGCTACATATTAAAAACCATTAGAACTGTATTTTGGGGCGTGGCAAATAAAAATTTGTTCCTGTTTTAGAAACTTCATTGACATATCTTTCATTCCAGGGGGCGACTGGCACAACTTTTTTGTCGACCCACCTTATACAATATATCAAAAAAAAAAAAAAAAATAATTTTAACGAAAGAAAAGGAAAAAAAAATTTCGAGTCGAGAGGCGCGGATTAGGATTTTATTTTAGATACATGGTTTCTTCGGAGAATTTTCTTAGAATTTTATGTAGTTTACGTTTTTGCTATACGATTTTTCAAAAAAAAAAAAATCGACCCGGCCTAATGTACAGTCAGTTATTAAGTTTGGCGGTGTCTATGCTAAATTATGAGCCTAACGCTGCAAATATTAGTACCGATATTTTTCATTATCAATAATGCACCAAAATGCAATACCGGCATTTATTGATAATGCAAACATAATGCATTATTCATGTTCACAATACATATATCTAGGGATAATATATTTTAATAGAAAAGTCAAAGAAGTGCACAACTTGCCATCAATTTAAGTGATATGTGTGTAACTATTTATGCGCTATTTTCTTAAAAAATAAAAGTAAATATTCAAAAACTATTAATGCACTACTTTGATAGAAAATTCATGTAGTGCACAAAAAATAGTGCATTGAATTGTAAAAGTTAGTGGTTATGAAATAATTTGCATTTTTATTGAATTTTAATTTTATGTGGCAAACTTGTCTATGCACTAGCTTATTTAATGCTTTGCCTGGTCAAACATTTAATAATTTTCACCTACCTCGAAAAACATTTTTAATTGAAAACTCGCTTAGCCTCCTTTCACTTGCCAACAACAACAAAGTCTGTAAGGAAAAAAAATTTGTACAGACTTTGTTGTTGTCGGCAAGTAACCTGCCGAGTGTGAAAGGGGGCTTATTAACCTTTATGTCAACAGCAGAAAAATTATACTTACGTCAACAGTAAGCATACCCGGGTATACACATATATTTTATATGGGATTTTTTTGTTATATGCTGTTTTGCGTTGGCGATTTTAAGTTTAAATTTTAAAAAAAGGTGGTTGTTAGTTTGGTTTTTACTTTTGTGGTTTTGTGAGTTAAAATATTGGAAAATCGGGTGTTTTAACAACACAAGTTTCGTCGTTGTTTTCAAACTTAATTTTTGGTAAACATGTTATAACACCAGGTAATTCAGAGCAACATAAAAATGGCAGATGGTGAAAGACTCACTTCAAGGCAAATAAGTGCACTTCATTATGAGAAACAACAAGAATATATTCGTCAAAGATTTATTAGTGTCCGAAACAGTTGTGTACGGAACCGACGCTGGTGTATCTCCAAATTACTCCGATGTGGAAAGAATCCAGTTACCAAAATACAATATAGATGATGAAAGTGAAGACAGTGACAAATTTTCTGATATACGGTGTCAAAGTGGACACAGCTTTACGCAAAGATGGAATAATTTTGTTTGCTGCAACACCAAAAACTGTCAGGTTCCCACAACATACTAAAGTCTGCAAACTATGAACCAGTAACATAGTAGGTAGGTTTCTATTATGAAAACATTCAGGTTGATAATGTCCGATGAAATTTTCGACTTAATTATTCTTGAGACAGGAAAATAATGCTATGAGCGTGAGGATATAAAAAACCCTACACGACAACATTGTATATGGAAAACAATAACAAAAAGCGAGTTTGATTCGTATTTTAGTCTTCTCTTACTGAGTGGCGTAACACGCTTTGGCAACGTTCACACTTAAGACTTGTGGAAAACAACCGCACATTCGCTATATTGCGGTGCGATAAGTGTACGGCGCATCTAGGCAATAAGACGCTTCATACGTGTTGGTAACGGGAATACACGCGAGTAACATAAGCAAACCGAAAAAGCGGCAGCAATAACGGTTATATTTTTGATGCTGAATGAAAACCTCGTCCAACAGTGAAGGTCTTCACATTATGCAAAAGACCCGTCTTTGCATTCATTCTGCTGATATGTCGCAATGCAATAGTTTAAGTTATAAAAATTTTTAATTATTTACAACTGAAAATTAATTTTACTTACTAATTTTTTGCAATAAGCATGTAAAATTAATTTTATTTGTATAAGTTTGTCTATACATACCCAGGTATGCAGCTGTTGACGTAAGGGGTACAAATTGAAAATTGTCCTTCCCTTTGCCCCAACTTGACCAATTTCACCCAGGTATAAGAATATGGTATAGAACACTTTTATTAAGGATATCATGAAATTTCACGTCGATCCGATGATTACTTTTCATGATATAGCGGTTTTAAAACGCAAACCATACCCGGGTATGTAGCTGTTGACATAAAGGTTAAAGATTTTAATGTATTTAATCAAATTTTTAATTGTTAATTATTATTTTTTACAACAGTAAATAGTGTCAATAAGTATCAATGAAATAAAACCTAATTTTTCATCAGTAGAAAACACAAAAGTATCACATAGCATGGGTACCCATGTACCCCATTGTACTTCTTAACCTTTAATTAGGCGCATTAAGAAAATCACACAATTAATCGCATGGGGTCTCACGTGATTATTTAGAAAATCCCGAGCAGCACCGGGACCAAACAGCTAGTTATGTATTAAAAAAAAACAACAACAGCATTTTTTTCATTTAAAAACATAAAATATAAATAAAATTCAGTACTAGTTTCTTTCAACTATTTTACAAGTTCACTCATCTTCATATAAAAAAAAAGTTACACTATTAGTCGCATGGGGTCAACAAGAATTAGTCAAGCGGCACGTGTGTACGCTTTAACGATATAATCGCAACTTATTTTTGTTCTCTTTTTAAATGAATAAAGCTATAGAAAAAACAAGTTCGCTCCGAACATTTTAACGTATACATTTTTCAATTTTAATTTCTCCTGACCCCATGCGCCTAATTAAAGGTTAATAATACAAGGGAACAAATTTGAACTTTTTTTGTGCGCTCTGAAATCTGATAGCAAATTTTTAATAATTTGAGGTCGCTGATTTCAAATCTAATCTCCAGTTTTCTCTATCAGCTCTAGTTTGCGAGATATACCGTCATGTCCAAAATCAAGGTACTTTAACTACAAATATTGGAATAACTTGAAAACGGTGTACCATATTCAGTTAAAAAAACCGAAACTCGGCAACAATATTATCTTTAAGCCGTGCTTACATTGTTTTTAAATATGTCCTGTAGTTTCAGAGATATCGTTAAATTTTTGAAGAAAAAATAGGAAAATTTTGAAAATAAATTAATTTTTTGTTCTTTAAAAATTCATAAAAAATAAAGACGAGACAAAAATCACAATTATAGTCTTAAAACATTTAGCTTAACATAATTAACTTAACATATGGAAATCGATATCCAGTTTTCTCAGTAAATTGTGAATAAAATCGAAAGTTGTGGTCCGATTTCAATGAAACAGTAAGTTTGCTGTTCCGTAAGTTTGCTGTTCCGCAGTGTCATATTTAGCTTACAAAATAAAACTATTAAATTTCAATAAAAATATTAAAAAAAAACGATTAAATAATTTAATATATTTAATTAAAATTCTTTTATCAATCTATAATTCGCTAATTTTTTATGTAAACACCATTGGGTAGAAGGATACCCCCGTTTTTGTGTTCGTACAAGTATAAAGCTATGGAAGCTTAAAGCTATAGACCACTGAATCGAATTTCATAAAAAGTCAAAAAAAAACTTTTAAATATACTTAACCTGCAGTTTAAAGACTTAATTACAATTGGTTTTGCAGCTACAAGCATTTTGAATCGCAGGTTCTAGGGTTAAACAAATTTTTTTTAAGTATAATTAACCTTTAATAATTTTATTTATAATGTTATTATAATTAGAATTCTTTGAAAACCAATCCTCTTTTGTTTCGTCAAAGCAGCATATCGTCCCCTAAAACGCTCTATCTAACATTTTCAAAATTTTACAGGCGATGCAAACTATTAATTTATAATTTACTTTTCTACTATTTAAAGTTAAACCTACAAGTTGTTTGACGATTGACAACGTTACATTTAACATATAGCCTTTTGTAGATAGGGCCTTTTGTTGTTTGCTAATAAAATGGCAAATTTTGGTCGAAAGATTTGTGGACATTTATGTTGATGCAATACATCAGAATCGTTAAAAAAGTCGATTTTTAATATTTGGTTAGTTAGGGCCTTTTGCGTTTTAGGTAACGATATAATCTGTTATACAAAATATGCTTTCATCGTCCCACGGCTTCTTTCTATTAAGCACTTCCTTATGATACAACACTAAAGGGCAAAAAAAAATTTAAGTTTGTGGAAATATGTTGTGTTTAATATTTGGCAGACGTATTGGATATTTGTTAAGCTGATTGCGGTGTCTAGTGCTAAATTTTATAATTCAGTAAAAACTTTGCAGAGTGAAGAAGTAGAAGAAACATTAAAAATATTTTTGGCCTAAATTCTAATTTTTCATGCAGAATTTGTTGCCCCAAAAAAGCTCGTCGTTAAAACTACTTTTTACTCCAAATCGTCGTTGCTCCAACAAAATCAGCTATGTGCAAAATTTTGAAAATTTTTTTATTGTACTCTTTTGAACCTTTGTCAATGATACATCTTCCCACCAAACCGGTAAATGATATCTTTACTGGTTCGAAAGTTAACAAAAGCAGCTATGTGTAAGCCATATATAAAATGTTCCAACAAAAACAGCTATGTGTTAAAATACACATAACCGTTTTTCATATAATTTAAAATTAAACAAGTATTTCATTTATTTTATGTCAGAAAAGTTTCGGTGGTTATAAAAATTAGTATTTTGAAAACTGATAGATTCGTACTCGCTCTACAAACTAAGTATTTCGCGGCATTTCCTTAATTTGAGTTCGATTTAACATAGAAAACAGTAAGTAATTAAAAAATACTTAAAGATATTTTAAAAGTTTATTTGTGCCCATTTTATTATAAAAGAAAAATGGAAGGTCAATTAAACGAGCTAAATTACATTTTAAGTGATGTAACAGGAAGTTTTCAACCATTTGCGGAAAGCGTTGAACACGACTGTCAAAATGAGTTTTGGGTAAAAACTATGGAGTAAGAAAGGCTAAGGCAATTCGAGAAAAACGTTGCATTCACTTAGCGGAGAAAAAAACTGAAAGAAGTTTCTTATGTGGTGTTGTTAGTGAGGAAGATAGAAAAATCGTGTTTAATTATTTTTGGGACTTATCCACATGGGATGCTAAAAAAGCATACATAAAAGTGTTGGTGCAAGTACGGATTAACTCAATTCACAAGGGAACACAAATGAAGAAGAGTATCAATTACATATTGCAAAAAAAGATGAAGCAAGGGCTGCCAAACAATTCGCTATTAATAATATGTCGCCGGAAATAATGGTTGTTACCATGGACATGCAAAGTGTTTTGCTATGCCCAAAGTTGTAAGTGTCCGAACAGTATTATAAATCAAAACTGGCGGTACATAATTTCACGTTTTATATCAAGAATACAAAGGAAGTTCATCTCTATGTATGGCACGAAGGTGAAGGTGGGGTTACCGCTAACAATATTACAAGTTGTATAGTACATTTTATCAATGAATGTTGTTTAACATATGAAAAAGTTATTTTGATATCTGATGGCTGTTCCTATCAAAATAGAAATAAGATTTTGTCCAGTGCTTTGGCAAACCTCAATTCAAAAACAGGTATTGAAATAGAGCAGTTAATTTTAGAAAAAGGACACACAATGATGGAGGTTGATAGTGTTCATTCAACACTGGAAAGCTGTTTTCGTGGTCTAATATATACACCAATGGATTATATAAGCCGCATGCGCCAGGCAAGGCCATCACAGCCTTACAATATAAACTATTTGGAATTTTCATTTTTTTAAAACTTTGAAAATGTTTCGGGAAATTTGAATTCAATAAGGCCAGGAAAAGGTCCCAGAGAAGCAACTGTTAATAGTATTCGAGGAATTTTATACAAAGAAAATAAAATAATGTATAAGATCCGCCATTCAGACGACTGGAACATCTTATCGCAAAAAAGAACGAGGAAAAATTGCGCAGGTGAGCCAAAACCATTGTACACCAACAAACTTAAAATTAAAGAATTAACGTATAGAAGTCTGCAATCACTCAAAAAATATATGCATAACGATTACCACTCATTTTATGATAATTTAAATTATTAGCTTTAAATTTACTATATTTTTAATATTTTCAATGTTATATCTTTAACATACTGAATAAATTTCATTAAGATCTTTTCACAAAATAAATTTACATTTAGCTACGCTTAAAAAGTGCTAAGCTTTAATAAAAATAATCATTTTTTCTTCAAACCAAAACAGCTATGTGTAAAAAAAAATAAAAATAATTATTAAAAATGCTCCAACAAAATGAGTTATGTGTAGTTTTTCGAAAAAATTTGTTTTAGCTGCCCAATGGCTAATAAGTCAAGTTAACATTTAACATGTTAACATTTGTTCAATTAAACGTTTCACTTTAAAAATATATGCTAAGGTGACTACATAAAACGGTTTTTTTGTACTCCTTAAAAACTAGGAAAAAACACATAGCTGATTTTGTCGGAGCAACGACGAAATTCGTTTTCATTACTTTTTATTTTTCCTCTATTTTAAACAAATAGCGACCAAATTGCCGCAGCTCTATTCATAAAAAAATAAAAATTAAAAATTAATGTTTTTACGAAATATGATTGTATTGTCTATTTGCAAACAGAAACATAAACAAATTGTACGTTTGGCAAGCCGTTTGTGTGTTTTATTATGCCTTTTAGATTTGAAGGAGTTTCATCTCTGTATATACGCTATTCTGCAAACATTTTATGTTTCAAATATTGTACATAATGCCGATATCAAATCTATTTTCCCTAAAAGGTATAACATTACGTGTTTTTAATATTTTTCGTAAAACTTGAAGTTACTTTATATAAGTTTTAATAAAAAATATTTGTTCAAGACCATATAGCTGGATGGCTGCAACGTTTAAATATTTATTTAAAATTGAACATTTTTTTATTTTTCGAATTTATTCTACGAGCTAAATTTCAGTTATGTATTTTATAAAGCTTTTTTTTTGTAAAAGTCCTATTCCTTCGAAAAATTAAAAAATGTTGAATATAATATAAAGTAACCTTCGGAAGGAAATAATTCCCAGTTTCTATTTATTTAATATTTATAAAATTACATTTCGAAATAAATGTGTTTAAAGTTTTTTAATTTGCTCTTAAAACAAATAACGATACATTTTCCTCAAACGGGTAAAGTATTAGAGATATACAGATGAACTTTAAGGCCCAAAAACACTGATCAAAATACTCATCAAGCTTGTGGTAGTATTAGTGCAAATGTGTTTGAATGTGTCACATCGACGATGCAGGATGGAAAATCATAAAATTTAGATAGGAAAATATTACGTACACGAGCTAATTCGTCTGCTCGACAAGCATTTGACAAGTGTATTTAGCTCTTTATACACACTATAAAGAAAAACGTAGCAAACAATTCTGCATCAGGGCTGTCAGATGTGGCGATTTCTCGCCAAACGTGGCGACTTTCAAGCTTGTTTGGCGACCCAATTTTTGATTTGGCGACATGGCGATTTTTTGGCAATTTAACAAAAAAGTTGGCGATTTTCTTGGCTATTTTTGATGAGCTTTGCTTTTGTTTTAAAATCTGTTAAATTCATTACTGAGAAATAATTTAATTTTTATTATAGTATCTTTATGTATGAAATTTGAGGCATTCATATGTATGGTCAACATTTGAAAGAATGTATGTTCAAATGAAGATAATAAAAATCTTCCAGAAAATTGTTTTTCATATTTAAAAGTGCTCTTGAACGAATCAATAAATACAATCGAACATACTTACATATATTTAAAGTCTATGAACATTTTTTTATTATATGTATGTGGCAATTTATTATCACAGATACAATACGTTGTTGTAAGTGATATTTTAAAGATTTTTATGAACTCTGACATACCTTTGGACATTCTTGAAACACAATGGGAAAATTAGCGTTGGTTAGTTGAAATGATAAATAAGTTTATGCCAAAACTTTAATGCTGCAACAATACGGCAGTTACGTACAATTTTAAGGAACTGTTCTGACTGTTCTTTTTATGCTGGTAATTATTACAAGTAATGCCTGTGTTTAAGCTATGAACTCCACTGAAACTCGCCTTCAAAGGAGAATGCAATACGAACTTCTAGACGTGTTATTACGAGTTATAATTTGCACTTCTTTTGTACCATCGTTGAATTAATGCAATACCCTTACAATGCATTCCAAAAAAGAAGACAAATAGGGAGCTTTGCCGGTGAAGCGTTTTAGACTTATAATAAAACTGAAACTATATAAAAATGTATATCCAATATTTGCTTAATACTATTTTGTTGCTTTAAGTAGACTACTATTAACTATTTTACAGTAAACATCGTACCATTTTTGTGTTCACTAACTATTTTTACTTTTTTTCTAAATAAAAATTAAGCAAAATATATATCATGGCGACTTTTATTGAATTTTTGGCTTATTTTAGCGATACGGAACAATTTAATTTTTAAGGATACATAAAAAATATTTTTTATTAATTAAAAAATATGTATTTTACTGCCAAAAACTTGAAAATAATGCAATGTGAGACATGAACTTAAATTAAAAAAACAACACGATATTATTAAAAATCTAATACGAGTTAGTTTTTCGAGTTCATTTGAAAGCAAATTGAGAAAGAGTATTACCAACAAAAGTATAAGGACTTATTATTTTTAAAAAAAAAGTTAGAAATGGTTTAAAAAATAGTGTTGACTGGAAAAGCTGCATGCTAAGGAGAGACCAATGTCTGGAAAAGTATGCAACGTAGATGAAATATAGGAACAATACATTAATATGCTTTTATAATATACATAATAACATTATGAGATGTTTCTTAAAATAATCGTGGGTATCTGTCATGACGATCTAATGACACATCGGATTAATACAATCCCTCTCCAACCCACGGGTGGCACTTTAATAACATGACAGTCTGAATCATGTACTAGGCCAGGTTGAGTGTACAAATGAGCCCTTTACTTAATATTTTCAAAATTGCTTTTGGGAAATTTACTGGTATTGGTTCCTCTGATATCGGTTTTATACATTGTTTGTACACGATCTAGTAATTGTAGGCGTCACACAAACACAATTTCTCTGATACACATGATGGCCTCAAGTTTGCAATGCGTGATCGAGAAAAATGTTAAATAGTTTCTTATCCTCCGAAGTCAAGCAAAGCAGAATTGCTGATTATGAACAACTGCGTAAATTTTTTCTGCACGTTTGTAACACCATAAAATTTAAAAAGCTAATTTGTATTTGTAAAGTAATTAAGATTTGTTCTTAAACTTTCAATTACTAAAACACCTTCCATTATTGTGTTCAATTTCTAAAGTCTTTATAAGTTAGGTTTCTTTAAGTTTAAAGCAAAAATCTTTTTAAAGTTCCCTCAATCTAAATGTTCGTAAAATATTCCCTAAAAATATACAAAATCTTGACAAAATTTAAATACCCAGTATTTGCAAAATAGGGCAGAGTTAGTATGAAAAACAAAAATTAAACCACAATTCTAAATATACACCTACAACCATATACAAATACTCTAGAAAACATTCATATTAAAATCGGTTATGGTAAAAAAAAAAACTTAAAAAATAGCAAGAAAATATAAAAATAGGAAAAATTGTAAAAGAAAAAGAACTGGAAAAAACTATCATTTCTATCAACCAAAAAACCACAAACCAACAGACAGCAAGTCATTCTGTTTCTGAAACAAATTAAAAATATAACAAAATTTATACTTTAAAAGTGTGTATGTGTGTGAATAGTAAGTTGTTGTATGTGTGTGTGAATAAATGTACTGTGTTCCTTTTCGAATAAAAAGTATAATAACGAATGAAAATCTGTGAAAGAGTATTTGTGTTATGTTGTTTTTTTTTTTAATGGTTCTCCCCAGCCATTTGTTTTATCCTTTTAATGCTACAGCACCTTTTCCCTCTGGAACAGTGCATTTGTATGTTTAATACTTTTTTTATATATATTTGTTTATTTTTGGTGTTGAACTTATATCTGAGTCGAACAAGGATTTTTTAAGTTGTTGGTGGAAGTGAGTATTTAAAAGTTGCCACAGAAAAAGTGGAGTTTTCAAAAGTTGTATGTAGAGAAAATGGATTAAACAAAAAGTTAAATGACTTTCAGTTATACAGATCACCGGATGTAAATAGATCCTTGCTGTGCGATGCTATTTTGAAGATAAAAATGGTTATTCAACTTATCGGCAAGTGGTCAGTGAGAGACATAAAACAAGATTGAAATAAATCTGCAGTTTTGTAATAGATTTTTCTATTATTAGTAATAACCAGGGAAACCAGAAATATGCTCTAAAAAAAACGTTTTATGCGCATTAAATATGCAGTAAAAACTTGAAAATATGCCCCTAAAAATTCAAACATTTCTAGTTTCAAAACAAAATATTCAACAATTTAATAACAGTTCCATTTAATAAAAACAATCCTTAAATTATAACCTGTTAAGCTCAAACACTAAAGTACTTTCAAACGAATTGTTAAGATTTTACCCGATTTAGAAATGATGAGCGGTCATCGGCTCAAAAAAAAAAAAAGTTATGCTAAGAGGTTAAAATTTATATTAGAGTTATTTGTGCCGAAAACTATCTAGATATTGACATCCATATGATTTTTTTTTTTTTTTTGTCTTAAAGGGATTTTAGGGACGGTCACTAAATTGTTGTTTAATTTTAACATTTAAAAGGAAGTTAAAGCTTCTTATAGATGGGTGTTTTGGGCAAATGTGAACTGATTCGAAAATAATTTAATCTGCAGTAAAATAATTTTGCGAATTTTATCTTGATACCAACATAATAAGATGGTTAACGGACACAGAGTCTAGTTTGGAAAGAAGTTTTTAATGGGAATATGTTAAGTTATAGACCGATTCTCTCAATTTACATAGACTTCGTTCTAAGTATAATTAAAATGTGTCTACCAAATTTGTCAAATTAACAAGGACAGGCATAAGCGTTGGCCTGACGGCCAAAATTTTGCAAACAAAAATTTTTATTTGCTTAGAAATCTCTTGCAAGCATCTAAAAAATTTATCAAAATATGTCTCAAAAAGGCAAAATATGCGCTAAAAACTTAAAAAAGTTGCAAAAAAGGTCTGTTAACTACGTTGTGCAAAAAAAATGCTGAAACGGTAAAATATGCAAAAATATGCACTAACAAATCGATGCCAAAATTTAGAAAAAGGTCTAAAACGGATAAATAAATTATAGTTTCTGCCTTCATTGGTCGCAGCAGGAAAAACATGCAATTGCATGGTTTCCCTGGTAGTAACTATAAGCACCAGCAGGGGGGATATGCATTCAACACCTGAAGCTACGGCTTGACATTCGAAAGCTATGGACAATACGAAGAATTTCATATAAAGCGTAATTACAATACAATTTAAATTAAAATTTCAATCGATATCGAATGCGGTAATTTAATCCTTGCTAAGGATCGTGAACATCAATTTTCAATCCATTTACTTAAACTATGCTCCTTCTAAATAATGTTTGAACAAACAACAATATTATTATTGGGTAATTCGAGAATAATGTTTTTGTATCGGTTATCCTTGAGTGAAATAAAACAAAAATTGATGTAACATTATTTTTAAAAATTTCTTTTGAAAAAATTAAAATTTTTAAGAATAAAATTCATTATTTTTATACATAAAAAAGGCAAAGTTTAAATAGCTTGGGGTCATTTTGACGCCAAGTGCATATAAGGGTTAATCTCCACTTTTTTACTGCTTTGTCTTCGTAAATCTATAGTGTATATTTTTATCCAGTTTCGTAAAAATCGGCACAAAAATATACAATATTTCGCTATCTCTTCTTTAGAAATTCCTAAAATGTCAACATTTGACATTTGACCTTTATGATTTTTGGGTTAATGTTTTCCGATTTAAGTAAAGCCTTCAGACTATAATATTGTACAAACTATAGTTATACAATTCAAAACAGTAAGGAGATTGAGCTCATTCGCCAAAATATTGCCAAAAAAGAAAAAGTTTTTCCCGAAAATCTCAAAATTAAAATCGCAGGTACAAAAAAACTATGGGAGGTACTGACATAATTTTTTTATATCTTTATTGTCTATTTTATTCTCAAAAAATTACAAGGAGATGATCAAAAAATTCTGAAATTTTTTTTACAAAATATGAAAAAATTTTAGAATTGAGTTTTGAAACTGCCGTTAAAAACAAATATTTCATTTTTGTCAAACTCATTTCCTGTAAGAATTCGTTTAACAAAATTTCAAGAAACTTAAAAATGTAGTTTTGTAACTGCCGCTAAACAAATTATTTTTTTTTTTGTCATACCTGCGAATAGGTTAACGGTATCCTACGAAGACAGAAACTCATGTACAAGTAAATATGGGTATATTTAAAGTAAAATTTAGCAATTATTCACATATATCCCAAAATATGTTAATTTTGTTCCTACATTTTTTGTTCAAGTGTCCTGAGACATGTTAATGGCCTGGGACAATTTTAATAACTTTGAAATTTTTTAACCAAATTTTGTCTTTTATATCTCATTGGACCTATTTAAACTAAAACATTTTGAAAATTTTTCTAAAAAGCTGAAAAAATGTATTTTTTCCCCTTGTAAAGGGTGGTCCAACCAAAACACACGTTCTCAGAGAATTATCTTAACAATTTTTATTATTATAGAAGGATCTATAATAATTATGTGTGAAATAAAATATATGCCACATGCTCGCCACGACTTCGGTGACATACCTCTATCCGATGGTTCATATTTTCGATGACTCTGAGAAATAATTGAGGTGCAATGTCGTTAATGTGCCGATTTATCTCGTCCTTTAGCTCTTGAATTGTTCTTGGCTTATTGACGTACCATTTTTTTTAAATATCCACAAAGAAAGAGGCCCCACTGTGTCAAATCACATAATCGTGACTGCCAACATCGCCACGACCCGTCGCACAGAGGGGTGAAATCGTAAAAAATGGATATTAATTGAAAAATGAAAGTTTGTGTTTTTGAAAAATATTTAGTAACCGATTACAGTATATAAAATTCTACATCACTACTGAAAATTTCAATGTCATATGATGTTTACTTGTCAAGCTGCATTGTATTAAAGTTAAGTAATTTTTGAGTTATTCGCGCACAATAGTGTTAATTGAAATTCGGTATATTTCGACGATTAATATATAGTTTTTGCAAGTCAAAAGTAATACTTTTACTATGGAATCTTCAACCTCAGGTATTTTAGCGTTGTTCTAAAAATAATTGTTTTAACAAAAGTTGTGTAGAAGTATTTTTAAAATTTTTTTTAAAATATGTCTCCATTTTGGCTATTTTCAAAATATTCGTGGATATTTAAATATGAATGGTGTAAGTTGGCGTTATAATATTAATTTGTTAAGAAACTACAGTTCCTAGGCTTTTATATTCAGTAATAACATGTTGCGCGTTTTTGCGCGAAATTTTTTAAATTAATTAATTGTGAAAATAGTCACTCAAGCAAAGAACACCAGTTCTATCTTTTGTTTGCTTTGTCTTCGTTTTCGTTGTTATAATTGTTGTTTTTGTATACAATTGGCAACTGTGTGTTACAAAAATTTTGTTAGAAAAATATAGAGTTTTTGTTCACAATATCGAGCGGTATTCAGAAGTATCAGTGGTTAAACATGCCTCCAACCTTGCATAAGTTTTTAATACATGGCCCAGTATCATTTCGCACGCGCTATTATCGATCGGTGAACTGTCTGAGGAAGCCCATGAAGCCCGAAACAAAGATTTTTAAAAACTTCAGAGAACATTTTTCTCGCAAATGAAGTCGGTAGGATTGCAATCAAGACATATTAAATAGGTTCCTACTAAGTTCAGATCCAATCCTATCTGGTAAAACACAATTGCCCAAAAAAAAATTCCACCAACTTCCAAAATCTGTAGTAGATCTACTAGTTTCGCCTTCAGTTTTGACGAACGTGGCACCAGAAGGCACAAATTATGATACAGATGACGACGGGCATATTTTTTAAAATAGCAGGTCAAAAACACATGCCTTATAATAAATGTATACAAGCTATCACCAGACACATCCGTACACAATCGAACAATTTAAATATCTGCTTTGAGTCCCGAATTTAGTTACAAATATGATAGAATAATTCCCAATTCGTTTACGTAATTATATTAAAAATAAATTGATTACTATGGAAAAATTTTATTTCTTTTTTTTTCAAAAAACAAAAAAAAAATCCGACTGAGCCAGAGCTATTTTTAAAAGGGGGCGTGGCACCACCCTATTCCACCTTGGATATAATTCATACTGTTAGATCAACATATAAACCAAATCTTATCTTCATACCTTTGATGGTTCATGAGATATATCCGTTCTAAGTTTCAGGTTATATGGGCGGTGCCACGCCCCTTTATCCAATCATAACCAAGTATATCCAAAAACTATTAGCAGGTCAAAGTTTCATGGCAATCGGTCTATTGCTATGGCAGCTAGAGCGATTTTTAATAGGGGGAGTGGCACCGCCCACTTTTCCAAAAGATGTGTAGCATATGTCACTCAGTGGTAACGTAGCATTCAAATAGTGAAAGAATTTTTAAAATTGGATAAGTAGTTTAATTAATCTCCATTTTTTGCGATTTCACCCCTCTGTGCGTCGTGAGATAACACGGCCATTGAATTTCTCGCGCAAAAGAGCCATTGTTTTGTTGGCTGTGTACCCAGTGTCGTTATCACGGTAACTGCATGGCTCACCTCATTTTCGATAAAGTACGGTCCGATGACCCCACCTGCCCATAAACTGCACCAAACAGACACTCTTTGTGGATTTATCAGCTTTTCAACAATCACTCGTATTTTCACATAAAAAAAAATGATTTTACTTAAAAAATCTATTTAATTTTGATATGCGATCAAATATCCATTTTTATGGCTATTTGTTTGTTTCGGTTGCCATAGATAATAATCATACTATTTTAAGTTTTCATGTCGAAATCTCTTTTAAAATGTTGCACTTTTTCAAGATTCCCTCTAGATCTTACATACGCGTATGCAACAGAATCCTCTCTGTTTACTTTCTTACTTTTTACTTTATATAAAAAAAAACAACTTTCAAAGAAAACTCATCTTAAAAGTTTTTGTCTTTCATATCTTAAAGTTTATTTTTCGTGCTAAAACACAAACAAATTATTTTTCTCTTTGCATTTTACATTGAAAGTTTGCAGCAAAGGCTTTAGAAAATTATTTTTTAAAAAACTTTAAGGCCATTATTTAATTATTCTTTAACCACTTGTGGTTTAAACGAATTAGATGACTCATAAATTTTCTAGTAGTGAGCAATAAATTTTAAACAAAATTTTAAAAACAAGCTTAACAAAAAGTATTAAAATTAAAAACAAAAATATAAAAAAAAAATCATCACCAACATTAAGAGACAACAAGAAGGTCATAAAAATTTTAAACTTTTTATTTTATATCACTGTTGAGAGTGATGATGATACACTTTGGTTTAAAAGAGAGAACGAAAAACAAAATGTTTACAAACATATATTTTATCACGTTTTCATACACATTTGTTTGTAAGCATATTAAAAATGATGGGCAAAAAAGAAGAAAAATGAGTAGGGAAGGTTCTTTATATGCAACACAGAGAGAAAAATTATAAAGTTTTTAGTAAAAAAAACTAAATCCATTTCCAATAGAAGGTTTACTAGTTACGGCTTTTTTCGATTAATTTAGTCACCATAGAAATAAGCTTTTTAACCTTTATGTGTCTGACAGAGTACCTCGGTAAGTTTTTGTACTAATGTATTTAGTTTGCGTTTTAATAAGTGTACAAATTTGACGTCTTAAACTTTCTGAGAACTTATAACTTTTGTTTATATTTATTATACTTACACTGATAGAAAAGGCGTCATAACGCTGATGTATTTTGACATCAGTACTATGACAAGTGTCTTCGTTTTTGACCCCATGACACTTTTCATCATGGTGATGTCAACCTTAACATCACTTGGCCAAAGTGTCATCAGGGTCAAAACGAAATTATGTCATTAATGGAATGGCACATCGGCATCACATAAATGACGAACAAGTCCTCAGTGCGATGACGCAGTTACATCGGTGAAAGGACACATTAGCAGCAACTTAATGACAGTTTGTCATGAAGTCAAAGTCATTGGAATTGACTTAAGTCAAAGTGACCCAGTAAAAACTTGGCCTACTTTTTCAAAATGAATAGCTTCTTTAGTAGCTTTGTTCTATATCAGTGAAGGGCACACACATACTATCGCATTTATGCTTGTGTTGACGAAATAACAACAAAGCAACAGCCGAACCTACATTGTCACAGCCCACACAAAGAAGTTTATAGTGTACTTGTGCCGACGTCACACAAGTAGTATTTTTATTCCTATGCACGCTTACATAGGATTTGCAAATGTGCCCTTCACTGTTCTATACCTTCATCTTTAACCACTTCTACAACTACTTTTTTCTGGTTGTTTGTAGGTAAAAAAATTATAACTTGCTTTTGAATGCGTTCATATTGGGACATCTCATGTAAAATTTATTAGTTTTTTCAGTAGAACTATAAGTAGTGCTCTTATGTTTTTCTGATTACTCAACACATTATTTTGTAGGCTAAGTTTTTACTGGGGAGAGAATATTATTATTTACTTACCCGTTACATATGTTTGTTTCACGTTTGTTGAACTACAACCTTTGTTAACAGCAGAACTCTCAATAATAAGACACCAGCACCATGCCCCATTTGGTTTTCGTAATCATTCTTCTTTAAAAATTTTATGTTTTTAAATAAATAATTTAAAAAAATTGAATATAGGAATTTTTCATTCTTATAATGCATTGTAATCATGAAAATAATGTTAATAACACTGCTTTACAAATTTTTAATTTGGAAAATTACCAAGAATGCCTATCTAGGCCTGTAATTTTTTTTTTTTCAAAAGAACAGTTTTTTAGATAACGGTACTTTTGTGTTTTTCGGTGTATGGTCCCACTCAAACCCTTGTAGAGCCCAACCGAAAAGTCCGATCGAGATAAATGGCATATCGTTGGAAAGGTAATTGAATGCGTTTTTTTCAAAATTTTTCATTTTTATTTCGTTTTTTTTCTACGTTATGTTAAATATCTGGAGACAAAAAATTGTTTGATCTTCAAATTTTTTAAATAGTTTTTATAGTTTTATATACACAGGCTTTCAAGGTCATTAATTTAATGTAAATAAAAGATTATTTATTTCATTATCAATAAAATCCGACGTTTCGTTGGTATTCTTTCCAACTTCTTCAGGGATTGAGTTTTATTAAAATAATAATCTTTTTCGTCAGTTTACATCATTTATAAAATATATCAAAGTATTTTGTATAGGTGGACAACACAACACAAAACTTGAAATATTAAAATAAATATATGTAAATTTAAAAATTATCACAGAAAATTTCTGTGGTTTTCATGGGCAACCGCGTATGTCTATTTTTTCGATTTTGAAATGTTGATGCTATATTGCTTAATTTAAAGCGCTCTTTACATTTTTTAAAAAAGATATGCCCATTCCGATGTTTTCACTCAATTACAAAGTTGAAAAGGTGCAATATCTAACCCATAGTTTGATCTAGAAAGGTTTTTTCGGCTCTCCTGAAAATTTTATTTTAAGACATACGTGGTTGCCCATGAAAACCACAGATTTGTCCTTTTTAGATCACAGTTGTTATTATTATATAATTTTTTATTTGAATTGGAAAAATAATTTTTTCTGTGTACACGTTCATTTTGAGATCACTTTTCACTGTGTATTTTATAAATAATTGTATGTCAAAGTTTGTTAGCAATTAAAGTGTTTTCTGTTTCTGTTTAATCATATAATTCTTTGATAAGTTTGCAAAACAGTGCACAGAAAGACTGTTTAAACAATTTAGTGTAAAAGTGTCAATGGATTTTAATTAAACTGTATTTAAATTGCTAAAAGGTAGACCTTGAATATGAATTGGTTTATTAGTATACAAATGACATTTAAATTTTAAAAAATTTTTACATATGTAGGTAAAATTTAACAAAATATTAAACTTAATATTTAACTTTTTATAGTTCATTATGGTTTTTAATCCAATTTCTTAAAATCGGGGTAAAAAAACAATTTATTACAAAATTAGAAAGAGATATCAGTTAAGATATTTTAATCGGGCAAGCAACATAATTTCCTTCCCTACTTCCCTTGTGAATTTCAGATTTTTCGATTACGTGATTCTAACTGAAATCTTACGTTTTATGTTCAAGTAAACATATTTGGAATTTCAAAATATTATTTTTTTTTTATGAAACTGAAGAAAATATACCCTTAAGTCATACGAAGACAAAAGAGTGCAAAAACAGAGATAAACCCTGCAATGAACTTGGGGTCCAAATGACCTTAAACTTTGAAAAATATAAAAATTTGAATGGTGCTTTAACTCATTTCAAAATTTTTCACTGTGATGTTAGAATATGATGTGTTTGGACGTTATTTTTTTAATTGTTTTCGTTTTTAAAAACATTTTCGGAAGAAAATCAAATATATTAACTAACTTTAAAATTAATAAATAAAAAACAAGTAAGAAAGTATAGTCGGTCAAGCCCGACCAAATGATACCCTACACCACAGTATACTGTGTATATATTAAAAACACATCATGCTTATATGTCCATATAAATATGTATTTATCTATGTTTATAAACTTCATTAAAATCGGTTTGAAAGTTTGTGAGAGACAGAAATTGCCCCCTACCTCCCCTTGTGGTCCTATTTTTGAAAAACTGTATAGCTTATATGTCCATAAAGATATGATTCTATCTATGTTTTAAATTTCATTAAAATCGGTTTGAGAGGCAGAAATTGCCCCTATCTCCCCTCGTGGTCCGATTGTTTTTTAAAAATTTATACATTTTGTGTCCATATAAATATGGTTCTATCTATGTTTTAAATTTCATTAAAATCGGTTTAATAGTTTCTGAGAGGAAGAAATTTCCCACTATCTTCCCTCGTGGTCCCACGATTTGGCCCATTTTCAATAGGCTTGGTCCTTGTGCCAATAACCTATGTCCGAAATTGTATCAAATAATCTCCAAAATTGCGACCTGTACTTTGCGCACAAGGTTATATGGACAGACAGCCAGCCAGCCTGCCAGTTCGACTCAGAAAGTGGGTCTAGGACCATTATTTTAAGGTGTTACACACATCAGCACAAATGCATAATACCCTCTTCACTATTGTGGTGTGGGTATAAATATTGTATTGTAATGTACATTTTTACACATATTTAAATAGACGCCCCCCTGATGAAGTAGAAAAAATACTCTATGAAACGTTAGGAAAAACTGTAAGATTGATGTTTTATTTACATTGAAGCTCCAGCCCTAACAATCTTAACAATAAGAAAGTCATTTGATTTATGTTGATGTCGATAATTTCAAAGTTTTAAACTAGATTATAAATACATATTTTTAAAATACCACGAGTTCAAAGTTTATCTTAGGAGTCAAAAAGTCATTAACAAGGTTTCGTTTAAATGTGCTAAATTCCCATTTCTTGCTATTGATTAACTGAAATTTTTTGTTGATGGGATAAGCTATTCCATTCGCATTTCTCTGGTTGCTTAGGCCAGATCATCACGAAACTTCATCCAAAGATTTTAGAAAAACTAGAGTTATTATACAATTTTACTTCTAACAAAATCAACGATTAAACAAAAACAACAACAATAAATAGTCAGTTTATCGTTTCTTACAGTCCCGACTACAATTGGTGGATTTTTTGTCAACTATTTTGATTTTTAGTTGAACTGTTAATTTTTAATTTTTGATATTCTTTAATTAGGCTGGAGTTCATCAAATTTAATTTTCATTAAATTATTTTCATTGAGGAAGGAATTTTACAACTTGGAATTTTTATTAAAATTTATTGATAATTTTTCTTTGGCTGAGCTGGAATTTGAACCAGGGTTGATTTTAAAATGTTTCAAGAATTACCACATTCTATCTTCAGAAAATCCTTGAGTTATAACCACTGCACCACTGCGGTTCCCGGTGCAACTTTTAATGTAGTTGCTAGTGGGTAAAAAAAAAGCAAAAATAAGAACAAATTACTTTATTTTATTTTGCCAGTTCATGTTAGTGATGAAATCTTTTATATTTGATCGATTAAATAAAGAACACTTTTAGAAATTCGCATCAAAAATGCAATAACATTTTTAACAACAAATATTTTTACGTTCTCTTAACCCTTAAATAATAGCACTTAGAAAGCGCTGTTATCTATGCTAAATTTTATGGAGGGCGCGATTCTAGGCCAACGATAATGGCAAAAGAAGTAGCGGCTCGAACGTGAAAAAAATGGAAGTAGTTTTTGTGGCCATGTATAAAAAGGCGTAATTAAGCGAAACCTGACACAATTTTTTAGTCAAACTACTTTGAGAATTTTACGTAGCAATTTAACATTAAAATGTCTTTCATTTGATTCCAAAATCTTCTGTATTTTCTCTTTTTTAAGCCAAAATCTGGGTCGATACGTGACATTTCGAACGTAAAATTTTTTCCATAATAATTGAACTGAATAATGATTAAAACAAAATAAAAATTTACCGTTAATCCGAATAACATATTGCTCTTTGAACTCTTCTTTAGATGACAGACCATGTAAGAACATTTTTTGGGAATAGTTTTTATCAAATATCACCTTTTTTAAGAAAGATAAATATTTAAGAAAACATACAATAAAACATACTCACATATAAGAAATTACGTTTGCACAACTTTGCAGTCTGATTGTTCATCTAAGTGAACAAATTTACGAGTAAATTTATAAAATTGGTAAAATCTAAATATTTTTCTATAATAATATCGTAAAATAATTTAGCTTTTAATAACTTTTATATTTTCGGTCACGGTGGACCTTTTGACGGATATGCCCATATGGGGGATTTCATGTCAAGTGACCCAATTTTTAATTCGATGTCTTTCGATTTGGATCTGCACCTATTGGATAGTAGTGTAGACACAAATTTTGAACAAGATCGGTCAAAACTTTTTTGAGTTAGAGGGGGTCAAATTTTGACCCTTTCTATAATAATTTCTAACTCTAGACGAGGGTTTTTCAATTTTTAGCATTAAAACATTCCCGCTAAAAAAAATAAAAAAAACAGGTTTTAAATTTAAAAAAAGCTACTTGCGATAAATTTTTCTAACACCAATAGGTAATAAGTTACCTGGATGTGAAAGAACACCTGTATGGCCAAAATGTCAAACTTTGACAAACATTAGCACAAAAGCATAATACCCTCCCTATTATTTTGAGCACACATAATTCACTTTTTCCGTTTTTTCATTTTACCTACGAAATGCAATCAATGGAATCGTATTAAAATTTTGCCAGAAATCAACTGACAGATGCAGTGTTGCCCTTTCAATTAAGAAGTGGATTTAAAAACTGACGGACTTATTGACTCGCCATCTGATAGGCCGTTATAGGTAATTTTTACTACCAATGTTAAAGTTTATTATATTGCGATTTAAGAAATAAAGCATTGCTTGTGTAAAAATTTAAGGAATTCGTGGTATTTTAGACATATCTTTAGCATTTTAGAACCGATCTGCCTGAATTTAAGTAACGATATTTTCCAAACAATATCTTCGGATATACAAAGTAGGCTCCAACAAAATACAATTGCTACATGGGAAACCCTGTATATTGTTTGATTATTATAGTGTTATTATATAGTTAGAAATATTTAACTACAATCAACCAGAAAAAATTTTTAATTTTATAAATTGTCTATCATAAATAAGTTAAAATGCTTTGAAAAATGAAAATATAGTTTATTTTGTATTAAGCTTCCTTTACTCTTATTGTATGCATAGCACGATCTGGAAAAATGCTCAAAAGTTTAGTTATATGCTCATTATATAAATAACTATGTACATATGTAAATTAAAATAAATTTTTCTACGTGTGCGTAAACTTTATTAAAATTAAAAGCTGAGAAAACACATAAAAAATAACAGCGGATGTTAACCCTTATAATATATTTTTATAGTAAGTAAGAAATTTTAATGACACCACATCCAACACGTACTTGTAGCTTAACTCATATGCTCACTAACACGCTTACCAAAACACACACACATTTACACTCTCTCTAACTTACTGACTAACATACTCACTAAGCAAACGAGTATAAGTCATTCATTTAATATGACTTGAAATAATTAAGATGGAAAATATTGTTAAGCAAAATATGAATTATAAACATACATAAGCATACAAATATGTATACCTATTTACATATCCAAGTTGGCCACGTCCTTAAGACATATTTAACGACGGGTGCAAGACAGCAAGAAATGGAAAAAGAATTAAGGATCAGTTAGCCGGGAGTAACAGTACCCAGTAAAAAATGTGCTCCAAAAGGAGCAGGTTTTATGTATGAATTCATACGCCAAATCGCTTCAAACCTGCTGATGGGATGCCTGATTTTTGTATGGGGTGTTCCCGGTTTGCAGGACTATTTTCTGCTGACATTAAGCGCTTCTTTTAAAATGCAAATAAAGCACTCTTAAAGAGCTTTATAAAGGCTTACTATATTAACATATTCATTAATTGTTTGCTTTTACTGGTTTAAATGCCTTTTTTCAATCATTTTCGTAAACCATAATATATTTTTATTTTTTTTTTGCTTTAAAATCTTTTTCGTTAACAGCACTAAAATAGCAGCTTTTTTGTACATTTTATTCATTATCATTTACTGCTGTTTAAGCCCTTATGACACTACATTTTTAATGCATTGTTCAAGTTTTGGTGAACAGTGCAAATATAAAGTAAAAGAAAAATTTACCAAGTGCGAAGGGTTCAGCTGTCAAACATTTTACTAAAGTTATCGATAAAAAATTAAGTGATGTCAAAAAAAAAAAAAATGTAAAATTGTTCAACTAAAAATTGACATTTCAAGCTTGAAATATTAAAAGTGTTGCTAAATCAGCGGTTTATGGGCAAATTCAGCGATTTACCGCTTTTGGTTTATAGGTTTCTCATAAACAAAAAGTTGGCAACATTTAATAAAATTATTAGAACAGGGATGGCTAAGTTGTTTCAATTGTTCTTTTTGGTTGTATAATACCTTTTTGTGGTATTTTTTAAGAACATAAATACAATTAATTTCAACTAAAAAACTCTTTTCGTACAATTAGGTATAATTTTTAAAGGTTGTTGGTATACTTTTAAAAATTCTCCAAAGCCATCCCTGAAACGAAACCATAACAAGAGAAAAAAAAACTAAATAACTTTGTTTACATTTTTTATAGTTTGCTCTTTCTAGCATTTACTGTTTCTTTCTATCAATTCTATATCAATTAATGTATAAAAACTGTAGTGTCATAAGGGCTTTAAGAGCTCTCTTTCTGAAGCGCTCGATTATGCGCTTTTTCTCTGTAGTTCTCAAAAAACCCAAAATTTTTTACTAGGTAACGTTGGAAATCCGCTGCTTAATTTTGTCGTATGTAAAGCAATTAGAACGATTATAGTTGGCAGTTATATGTTACGTCTCAATCTGTACGAAATAGATTGGTCTTACGTTTTTACATTATGGTTAAGTTACTGTTACTCCCGACTTTACTTAGGACAACACATTACAAATCGTCAACGAAATTTTCCTACAAATGGCGGCGAGGTAACACATGACGAGATGAGCGACAATGTTTTTAACAATTTCATTGACGACTGTATACGGCAAAATATCTGCTATACAATATATTCTGTACTTATTACGATTGTAGTTGTCGTAAACGACTTTGCTTTATTGTAATAGATTAAAGTAGCGCACAACCTGTGTTATTTATTCTATTACAAAAAACGACTTAGTCGTTTACGACAACGACAACCGTAGTAAAGGGTGAATATCTCATACTTTGTCTTCAACAACTTCTTGCATGACAATGTCGTCTTTTTTGTCCCATACCACAGACATTATTAAATGGCTATTTATTTTAGATAATTTTTCCAAGTGCTTTTTTAAGTATAGTTGCAATTATATATCGCTTGTTGAATTTCTGTTACATATTCTGTAATATATTCGATTTTTTTAAGCTTTTCTTAAATTGACAGTGCAGTATAAAATGCATGTGATCCATTTTCCAGTCCGCGACAACCTTTTTTATTTATTTATTAAATAAAGCCTATGGATACAATCCTAACAGATTAAATATTTAATTTTACAATTTTTCATATTATTAATGCAGTAACATGTTCAAACTTAAAATAATATTACGTTTAATAACATCAATATTTACAGAAAAATCTAAAAACGAACGTCACACCTTCTCGAAAAAGTCATGTGCTTAAATTTCTTCGGGTTAAGTTCCATTTACCTTTTGAAGAAAAAAATATTTTAACATCGTCTGCGAACAGTATAAGAAGAATAATTTATTGCTTCAGGCATCTCGTTGATGAAAAGTAAAAATAAAATTGTGCCCAGGTGACTTCCCTACGGAACACCGGATTTTGCCAAAATATTTCTTGAATTTGCAGAATTAAATTTACGAACTGTGCTCTACTTAACAAATATAACTTTAATTATTTAATTATTATTGAAACCTATTTTATGCAATTTTTTAGGAGCAGCTTGTGATAAACTAGTTATGTCAAAGGCTTTACTGAAGTCAGTATAAATGACATCAGTTTGTTGACCAATACTAAATCCTTCATTAACCAAAGTTGTTAATTGTAGAATGTTAGTCATAGCTGAAGATCCCTTACGAAAATCGTGTTGATACGGCAAAAGTAAGGAAGATACTTGATGAACGACAGGGTCAATAATACATTTTTCAGATAGTTTTGGAATAGCGCTTAGTTTAGCTATGCCTCTATAATTAATTATATTTTTTATTTATTGCCAGATTTGAATAAAGGAATGAAAAACGATTTTTCTTTTCTTTATCAGCAACTTTTCGGTTTTAGTGGTTTGTACTTTCTCGTAAGCAAAACAAACCAAGTGATTGAAAAGCATTCAACTATGGCAAAAAAAAACTCAGTCGTTATTGCTTTTATATAGTTAAAGACAACTTATAATACAATGTCGCATACCAAATACCACTTATTAGACAATGTCGCTCTGGCTGTCCGACATAGAGCTAGAGGAAAGACAAACTATACAACAATACGGTCCTAAGCGATTTCCTTAAATTGTCTTCATGATAGGGGACAAGACGTGCAAACGTCATTGACGGCGACGTCGCCAACGGCAAACTGGCCAACTGGGATACTACATAAATAAAATTAAACAAAATATTTTATATAGCACATATTAAATGTACCAGTATGTGTTGCAACACATACTTATCTACTCTCTTACAGCTATAACCAACAATTTTATTAAAATTGTTAAAAAAAAGAAAAGTTCTAAAAGAAAAAAATAAATAAAACACCAACAAGAATTAAAAAAAAAAAAACTTCAGCTGACAAGAACACTCACCCACATACTTGTAGAGCGAGAAAAGAAAAGCATAAAAAAACATTTAAAAATGTACTTGAAATAATTGTAGAATTCTTTTCAAATGCAACCAGCCAACATGCATGAAGACGTGCATTAGAAACCCCCCAAGAAATCAACCAGAAAAAAAGTTATATAAATTAATTACGTTAATTTTGCAGTAGTGGTTGTTGTTATTGACGTAGTAATATTTAGAAGACGAAACCCTATGTTAATGATGTAAGAGCATTTTTGCTGTTGGATGGTTGGTTGGGTATGCATGAATACTTTGTATGACGAAATGAGTGTCTACGTGCATTTATGCCTTAATGAGTATTCAAGTATTTGTTTTAACTAAATCTACCAAAATTTACATAATCGTAAATCCTTTAATATTAAGTGCAGTTAACTATTCAAGCAGTTAGTTGTGCTTTTTGCTGTTATGGAAATTTGTTTTTTGAATTAGGATTTGTTTGAATTTTGGTGTAACCCTTTTTAAATGTTTGAAAAAAATTTAAAAAAAATCACTTATTTTGTAAGACGACAAAAAAACTTTCCTAAAATATTTCAATTGTTGATAAAATTGATTCGAAAAAAATACGGCATAAATCTGCTTTGTTTACAGCTGAGAGGTAGATTTTCTCAATGTCTTCTTTTCGTATTGATTTAAGAAGAAAGAAAACAAAAATGTTAAATATGTAGGTAAGGGATGGTTAAATTTCAACGGCCGATGTTGATTTTGAATAAAACACAAATTATTTAAGAAATAACTGCCATTATTATAATACTATTTGTATTTTTCACTTATGTATGGAACAAAATATCGCCGCCGTAACCTCGGCAGCACACCTTCCATCCGATGGTCCATATTTTCGATCACGCTGAGGCATAATTGAGGTTCTATGCAGTTAATGTACCGAATCATCTCATCCTTTAGCTCTTGAATTGTTGATGGCTTATTGACGTATACCTTTTCTTTCAAATAACCCCAAAGGAAGAAGTCCAACCGAGTCAAATCACATGATCTTGGCGGCCAATTGATATCGCCACCACTTGAGATAACACCGCCATTGAATTTGTCGCGCAAAACAGCCATTGTTTCGTTTGGTGTGTGGCAAGTGGCACCGTCCTGTTGAAACCACTTATCGTCCACATCCATATCTTCCAATTCTGGCCATAAAAAGTTCGCTATCATCTCACGATAGCGAACACCATTCACATGAACTGCCTGACCGGCCTCATTTTGGAAAAAATACAGCCCGATGACGCCGCCAGCCCAGAAACCGCACCAAACAGTCACTCCTTGTGGGTGCATTGGTTTTTCGATAATCCCTCTTGTATTATCATTCGCCGTAATGCGGCAATTCTTCTTATTGACGAATCCACTGAAGTGAAAAAGTGCCTCATTACTGAAGATGAGTTTCTTCAAAAATTGATCAGCCACTGCTGGCATTTCTTGCCACCATTCTGACCATTGACGACGTTTGGAATAGTTAAGAGGCTTTAGAGTCAATTGCACCTTGTAAGGGTGTTAATGCAAGTCTTTATGCATAATGTTTATCAACGACGAGCGTGAGAGGTGCAATTGTTGGGCACGACGACGAGATGAGGTGGAAGGCACTTCAACCACACTTGCGCGAACAGCAACAATATTTTCTACAGTACGAGCTGTACGAACATGCACTGGTGTTTTAACATCTCCTACAGACCCGGTTTGCTAAATTTTTTCCGTTTGTACGCACATTTGGACGATTACATTGACCGAAAAAATCAAGAAGTGCATGATATGCATTTTGATTTGAACTGCCATTTTCATAATAAGCCTGAATAACTTTAACGCGTTTCTCGATTATGTATCTTTCCATGGATCAAATTGAGATAGTCTGAAATTGAGAAATGTCCAATGAAATGCAGGAAAAAAGTTGACGTTTGGATGTGGTTCACATTCAATACCGGCCCTTAAAATTAAACCACCCTTTATTTGTGTTCTTTAGTCGTGCCTATTTCTTTTATTTTTGCTCGAAAAAATAAAAATTAAATAATTGAAATTGAATTGAAATATTAAGAAACAATTCATTTTATGATAGACTATTTCATAAGCACCAATTTGGTATACTTGAATGAAATTTACTTCTCTTTGCTATTTTTGTTACCTGGTGGAAAGTGCGTTTGTGGTGAAGTTAAAAATGAATATAAATAAAGGATTCTAGACGCACCTTCTTGTGTACTGATCGTCTTGGAATAGTTTTCTAAGCATGTGTCCAAGTACCGAAAATAACTTATCGTTGTTTCAATAAAAAAAGCGATTATTTTTTATTTTTTGTTTAATTTTGGCAAGTAAATACGTGGCGTAGTTATTTATTAGCTTTTAATTTGTGCTGATTTATTTAGGAAAAAATGCGGGCATAATTTATGATGAGCTGTAGTTGTTCGTGTTATTTTACACAAATTATTTTATGTAACTTCACAAAAAAAGGCCGGGAGTATTTTGCTAATAACTGCCGGTTTGAAGTAAATTGTTGTGTTTTAATTTTATTGCGTTATTTTTTTTTGTATTTAATTCAAGTATTTTTTTTATCTTAATCTCATGGTGATTTTAATTATAATAAGGATGGTGTTTGCGAATATAATGATGATAATGATTATGATAATTACAATGTCGTGTATAGTATGTAATTATCCTGAAAGCTTATTACATTTGACAAGCAAATTCCACAAAATTTTAACATTTGTTGGAAGTATGTGGTTGTTCAATTTTACAAAAAAAAAAAAAATATCAACTAGCTTAACCCGGTGCGCTTCGCTACACTGCTTTAACCACTTCTTCAGTTGAGAGATATTTAATATATGCATCCTATGGGAGGTATTTCCCCCCTACGCCTACCCGCTTATATACCATAAGCGTGACTTCTACAAAGTTTGAACATTCTTACTATAACAGTTCTTAAGATATGCGATATTAAACATTGGCGTCCTATGGGAGTAACACTTCCCCCGCTGCGCCTACCCGCTTATATACCATAAGCGTGACTTCTACAAAGCTTGAACATTCTTACTATAACAGTTCTTAAGATATGCGATATTAAACATTGGCGTCCTATGGGAGTAACACTTCCCACGCTGCTATTTTATTTCAATTTTGGGGCTCAGAAGATCCTAATACCAAAAGTTCAACAAAATGCGTGCAGCGGCTCTTATTAATATTTATATCTATAAGGGGTACTGCTCCTCCTCTGTCTACCCCGCCCATTTTTATATTGAAATTTATAGTTTACCATAATAATAGCTTTAACCACGTTTGAAGACTCTCCCTTTAATAGTTCTTCAGCTGAGCGATATTTAATATATGCATCCTATGGGAGGTATTTCCCCCCTGCGCCTACCCGCTTTATTTTTGTTTTCAATAGTGTAGTATACCGCAAGAGTGACTTCTACAAAGTTTGAACATTCTCACTATAACAGTTCTTAATATATGCGATATTAAACATTGGCGTCCTATGGGTGAACCCCTTCCCCCGCTGCTATTTTATTTCAATTTTGGGGCTCAGAAGATCCTAATACCAAAAGTTCAACAAAATGCGTGCAGCGGCTCTTATTAATATTTATATCTATAAGGGGTACTGCTCCTCCTCTGTCTACCCCGCCCATTTTTATATTGAAATTTATAGTTTACCATAATAATAGCTTTAACCACGTTTGAAGACTCTCCCTTTAATAGTTCTTCAGCTGAGCGATATTTAATATATGCATCCTATGGGAGGTATTTCCCCCCTGCGCCTACCCGCTTTATTTTTGTTTTCAATAGTGTAGTATACCGCAAGAGTGACTTCTACAAAGTTTGAACATTCTCACTATAACAGTTCTTAATATATGCGATATTAAACATTGGCGTCCTATGGGTGAACCCCTTCCCCCGCTGCTATTTTATTTCAATTTTGGGGCTCAGAAGATCCTACTACCAAAAGTTCAACAAAATGCGTGCAGCGGCTCTTAAGATATGCGATATTTAATATTGGCACCAAATGGGGGGTACCAATTCCCCTGCCCCTATCGAAAAAATAAGTAGCCTTTTTTATTTATAGGGCTCATATGACGTTACTCTCAAAATTTGAGGCAAATCGGTTCAGTAGTTTAGGAGTCTATAAGCCAACAAACAAACAAACAAACAAACAAACATACAAACATTTTTAATTTTTATATATATAGATTTGCTGTTTAGCTCATTTGGGTTGTAATGTTAAAAGATTTTCTGTGCATAATTTCCTAAATTTCCTTTTAATTTTAATAATTCATTTATTTACATAAAGTTGATTTTATTTTATTATACAAATTTTATAATTTCGTTGGAATATAATTTAACATTTTCATTTAGTTTTATTTAATTTTTATTTTATTTTTAAGCATCGTAAATTGTATTTGGATGATGATTTATTTTCAAACAGAATAATTTTAAGGGCATAATTTTTATAGCAAATTGCATTTAAATTTAAATAATAATAACGTAAAATTTAATACTCATTAGGGAAAACACACAGTCAGTCAAGCCAGCTTATGTAAAAATAGAAAAATTTACACAGAAATGGACTCTTTGTTGGGAAAAACTTTTTATTTACACATATTTAAATTAAATAAATATTAATCAAACAATCATACTAAATATTATTTACAAAAAAAATATATGATACGCATTTGGATGTGTAAACAAAAAACAATATGCTAAAGTGAATTAACATAAAATGTTTAATTTAAATAATTGATAATGTTGATTTTTTTCTACTCGAGTTTTATTTTATAAAACTTTGCTTAGTTAAACGTATAAAACAAAAAAAAAAAAAAAAAAAAAAATAATAATGGCTGTAATTTAAATATATTAAATAACATTTTTTATTGTCAAGCTTGTTTGCATAATTGGCTAATTATAGAAATTAAAGTCACCAATGACATGGAAGAGACACCTAAATTGTTATTTAATAATAAATTAAATCCCTTTTTTAAAAAGGTTTAATTAAAAATACCATAAGTGTTAAAAGTCACAAAGATATGCAGCGTATAATAATAAATATGTTGATAATAACTCTATTAGGGCTAAAGATAATAGTTGTAAAACAACGATAAAACGATTGATTTAAAGTCGACCATTGTACAAAAAGGTTAATCTAGATCCGACATCTCAGCCATTTCGTACTTCACCACACACGCATTAACCCTGCCGTTTTCTTTTTTAGCCTTATTTAACCCCCGATTTCGTGGTTCGAATTTGATGAAATTTCACACATTTCATATTATGGCATTTATATTGACTTTGCGTTTTTTTTTTTTTTTTTGATTTTTACCTGTCAAACCTTGGCCCCTAGGCCATGGGTATTTTTCTACTATTAAAGAGTTCTAAAACACAAGATTTTTTGAAAACAAAAAAATTAAAAAAACTCATTTGTTGCTTGCATTGATGTGAGGGTTGTGTGCTTATTTCACTATGTACGTAGAATCTGTCTCTTTTGGATGTAAAGGGTCTTTAATTTTAGGGGCCGATGTTGGTTTTTGAATAAAACACAAACTATATGGGAAATTATTATCATTTCTTTTTATTACGATAATATTGGTATGGTTCAATTATGTATGGAACAAAATATCAGCCAAACGGCCGCCGCAACCTCGGCGGCACACCTCCATCCGATGGTCAAAATTTTCGATAACGCTGAGGCGTAATTGAGGTTCTATGCCGTTAATGTGCCGAATTATCTCATCCTTTAGCTCTTGAATTGTTGCTGGCTTATCGACGTACACCTTTTCTTTTAAATGAAGTGCAACGGTGTCAAATCACATGGTCTTGGCTGCCAATTGACATCGCCACCACGTGAGATTTCACGGCCATTGAATTTGTCGCTCAAAAGAGCCATTATTTCGTTAGCTGCGTGGCAAGTGGCACCGTCCTGTTGAATCCACATATCGTCTACATCCATATCTTTCAATTCGGGCCATAAAAAGTTCGCTATCATCTCACGATAGCGAACACCATTCACAGCAACTGCTTGACCGGCCTCATTTTGGAAAAAATACGGCCCGATAAACCGCACCAAATAGTCACTATTTGTGGGTGCATTGGTTTTTCGACAAGTACTCTTGGATTATCATTCGCCCAAAAGCGGCAATTCTACTTATTGCCGAATCTACTGAGGTGAAAATGTGGCTCATCACTGAAGCGGATATGCATTTTGATTTGAACGCTCATTTTCCATTCTCATATCTTTTTACACACGTTGTCACTGCTCTCGCTTCTTTAACAGTTACATAAGAATGCTAACGGAATAAAAAAAAAATCTTTTGCTTGTGCTTGTGAGAAAAAACAAAACAAAAAATGTCACTCCTTCTATTTTCTGTTGTCATAGAAGGGAAAGTGGAATGTATATCTTATATTTTATACGAAAGAGCCGAGGCCTTCTTACTAATGCTTTTTATGCTTGTATGGTGTATGCCTGGAGATTACACTGCATGCTAAGAAAAGCTGAGGGATATCCAGTCAGTCATAAGTCAATTTTATTTGTGTGAGCTTTGTTGAAGCATTTGACGATATGATAAGCTTGGCCGTTGGGGGCAATGTAAATCAAAACTGAGTTTGGTTGTACAAAATGCAAATTTAAGTTACACCCAAAGGCTTGTTTTGCACGTTTCATGCTTGTGTCCCAAAAGAACATTAAAATGATAAAATTATCTCAATAATCCACCACAGTTATGATATTTATTTCTTTATTTTTTACTAATAAATAGTTCATTTTACATAAAACAACGCATTTTTACTTGCCAAAAAATTTAAAAAAAGATATGTGTTTTGAACCCTCTAACAGCGAAGTGGGTACTTAAATACCCATGTCATTGAATCAAACCTGTAGTATTGGCCCAATTTAGCTAATATTTTTTTCTAAAGCAGAGCACATCTAAGGCTATAAGTCACCAAGATAGTTTTCCGATTTTCTACTAACCCAATTTTCCAGAGCCGTAGTAGTTCAATTTTTCCAAATGAGGAGCGGTTAGGTATAACAATATTATTAAAAGTTAACAAGGCAATTCCTTTTTTTACCGTTCAACACAGGTGGAAGGGGTTTATATACAGCCCAATCAGAAATAAAAATACCGCTGAAAATTCTTTCCCAATTCCTTCTAGTACAAATAAAAATTCCAAATGAAATTTTATTTTTATTTTTTTATTTATTTCCCAGTAAAAACTTCGCCTACAAAATATTGTGTTGAGTAATCAGAAAAACATGAAGGCACTACTTACAATTCAACTGGAAGAACAAATGAATTTTACAAGGGATGTCCCAAAATGAACGCATTTTAAAACAAGCCATTATTTTTTTACTTTAATACATCCAGAAAAAAGTAGTTATAGAAGTTGTTATAGATATACATAGTTATAGAAGAAATCTTCTAAATAATGAGTTAACGAAGCTATTCATTTTGATAAAGTAAGCGAAGTTTTTACAAGAATATACCTTATAATTATAGAGCAAAGAGTATTAATGTTAATAGAGAAAAAAGCCAAAACAATTTGAATTTCTCACTTTTTTCCGCATAAAAAATTTCCTTGAAAACTGTAAGTAGGACTTTAAGATAGAAACGTACTTAAGTTCATTGGACAACCAAATAATTGTAATACTGAGTGGAAAAATTTTTGTTCTTAATATTCTTAAAAGTAATTGATCATTAAAAAAAAAAAAAAAAAAAAAAAAAAAAAATAAAAAAGAAATAACGGCAAAAGGCTGCAGTACAAAACGAAAATAAAAATACAAAAGAAGGAAAAAAAATCATACGTTGGTGCTACCTAGAAACCTGTCAAAAAAGAAAAGCAAGAACATGCAAGGTTATAGTATTCTTCTTAATTTTTTTTTAAATTGAATTACAACTACATTTAGAGCTGACAAAAAATTAACCAATTGCAGTGGGGAATGTAAGAAGGGATAAATTCACTGTTATTGTGGTTGTTTTGTTCAAGTTTTGATATTGTTACATGAAAACTGTTGCTTATAATTATAATTCGCTTAACAGTTTTATTTGTATAATATCTTTAGTTTTTCTAAAATCTTTGGATGAAGTTTCCTGACGATCAGGACTAAGCAACCACTGAAATGCGCATAGGAATATGTAGCTTATCCCATCAACAATCAATTTCAGTTTATCAATAGTATGAAATGGGAGTTAAGCACATTTAAACAAAACCTTGTTAATTAAGTTATTGAGCAAAAAAGGTGGAAAATGGGGGAAAAATGGGCATTTTTGCGATTTTTAAGGCACTGGATGCACTTTTTTCAGGTGTGTATGTTTCGCTTTTTTCTCCTATTAAATATCTACAACTTTGCTTCTGACACAAAAGGGATATATCGCACGGTATACCGAGATGTAATCGTGTTAAAAAAATAGAAAAAGTGATAAAAATCCACACTGATAAAAAAAAAATTCGTATGGCCATAAAATTATTAATGCAGCCAACTTGACAAAACTTATTATGCAAAAGTTCTTATTTTTGGGGCTACTTTCACATGCATTTCTCAGAATTGAGTCCCAAAACAAAGAGCTGAAACATGTTGTACTGTGTAATATTGCAGCAACAATACTTTGCAAAAATAGTTCTTTGTATACGTATGCCACATACGACACACAAGTAAACATCATAAGTTCTCTTTAACGACACGAGCTTATATTTAAACACTAGTTGTATAGGCAATAAACTATTACTTTATTGAAAGGTTTTGAAAGAAGCAAGTACTGTATATAGAGTACTTCTGTGAATTCGTGTACTAACACATACAAGAATAGCAAAATATTTAAAGTGTTCTGAAAATATTTGAAATTCTAAAAATAGAGTGAAATAAAACGACTCATTTGAGGTATTTAAATACTATGTGTTTTGTTTGTTTTTTTGTATATTACTTTAGACCACTTATTCTGCTTTGAAATAAATTTAAAAAAATAAAATTTTCAGACCCCTTTTAGAAGTGTTGCTTTGACTTCTTATCTAGAGCAACTTTACTTTACTAATGGGCTAATTTACATACAATTTTTTAATTTAGCTTTTAACTTAATTCTTCATAAATCCTGTAATTATGTAGTTAGGTAAAAAAAAGTTTTTCTTTTAAAATTTTATATAGTTCCGATATCCACGTCCTGTGTACATATTTTCGTATACAAGATCTTTAATAACTAAACCTTTCTTGAATTTCAATTTTAAATATGTTTTAAACTTTATCTAAGTCACCAAGAAGAACAACAAACTTAAAAGTAATTTTAAGCTCAAATTATAATTTTACCACAATTTAAACCTGTAAGTAAGTCATTATTGAAACTGCATAACAAAGTATGTCAATAACAAATGTTGCATAAATTTTCTAAAAAAAATCATAAAAAATTAAATTATAATTAATAATCATGTGATTGCAAACACTTTTAGCGTTATTGGCAACCCAGCAGAACTTAAATTGCAAAGAAGTGAGTTAAAAAGCTTCTTATGCCATTGACATTTTAACTTAGTATTTTAATACGGTGATGTCATTGGAGGCAAGTCCTTACCTCCCTCGCTTAGAAATAGGGAGTTAAGTAAGTCATTACCGAATTCGCTTACAAATAGCTACTTCACATTGGTATCAACAAAAACTGAATTTGGTAAACAAATTGTGTTTTAAGTTTAATTTACTTCCTAATGCAAAATTTGATTTGAAATACACTATTTCTGACCACATATTCATACCTAAAAAACTGGAAAACTATATAATTTTTAAAGGAAAAAAGATATTATACAGAAAGGTACAATGATAGTCTTAATATGGTTTATGATACAAGATCGCCTAGACGATATCGTTATAATATCGTTTGGTTGATTGGGTAGTATTGGTTGGTTTGTTAACGTGGTAGCGCGCACGGAACTAGGCGTGCTGCAAGTAGAGTCGACAGTGACTCCGTTTTGACACCACACAACTCGTCAAGAATTGGAACCCCGATCAAGCTTGGCTCAAGGGAACTACTGAGGTGGCTAGTGCCAGCCCGTTGCGTTGAAATATTTCAGCAAGGTGCTGAGTTTCATTCGTGATATCTCAGTGAGTCCTTGTAGAAGGTAATTCCCAACTTATTCATTTAGTGTTAAATTAAACGCTGCGCAATCACATAGGAGATAAAATACTGTCTCCTCAGTTGCAGGTTCCCTGCAGCTGCGGCAGCATTCATTAAAAGAAGGACCGAGTATTATAGTGTGCATACCGATCGTCCAGTGACCACTAAGTATGTAAAAGTGTAGTGCAGTTTTTATTTGAGTTTTTAATTTTAAATTAATTAACTGCCTGTTTTTCAAACTTATATAAAAATTTTCGTTTAAAAATTTATATTGAAAACAAAAACAAATTTGAGTTTTTTTATTGTTGTTTCAATATAAATACCAAAGCAGAAATTTTTATTTTATTTTAAAAAAAAGCGGCAGTAAGTATTTAAATTTTTCAGTATCAAATCTATCATTGGCAACACTTTATACAGTGCACTATAGGAAATTTACCCCCTTTTTTCGGCCAAAATTAATTACAGCCAAACGGGTTGACCGATTTGAAAAATTTTTTGGATTTGACTTTTGGTGAACTTTTAAGAGAGAGGGAGTGACCGAAAAAAATTTTCATATACCCAGAAAAAAACATAAGTAAATTTAACTAAAAAATTAACAAATAATTAGTTCTAAGATGGGGTTACGGGTTATAGGTTATATGTTCCCGCATCCAAGATTTTTTAGATCCTTGATAGATAATCTGATTTTCTAAACTGTTTTTTTAAATTTTTTCGAGTGTACACTTACTTACCTTTCGAATACAACAGTAGAAAGTAATTTTACCTATTTTATGAAGTAACAAACAAAGTCATGTTAAAAAAGGATTTTATTCAACAATTTGATTTTCGAGTTCCAAACCGTCAACTAAATGTAATATACATGGGTTTAAAATGCCACCACTCTCTATTTCTTCATCTTCGCTTTCGGGATTTTCAGGTTTAGAGGATATATATCGCAATTTCTGATTTTATTTTCATATCTTCTATTGCAATATTGCTCTTTCGAAAAGTTGTTATCTAAAAGAAATGCTAGTCCTTCATCAGCAGGTTGCTTAGTTTGCTTTGCTTTTGAAATTATTTCCGTATTTTTGAAGCTCTAGTTGGAGTACTGACAGACTCTTTTAAAACCACTGCTAAATCTAATTGGTTACATTTACGAGAAGACGCAGTTGCAGCAATAATTATGGATTCTACTTCATTATTATGATCTATAGAGATTTCTGCTGCAACACGTCGTTTTGTTCTCTCAGATTTTGGGCAAAAAGGTATTTACTGCGTTTCACATTTTCTGATCGAAGTACTGAATTTAAGCCAACCAGCATGATGTTTTTCAAAAACTTTAAAATTTCTGGATCTATTACGCCATTTTATATTCATATTTGAACAAAATAATTGTGAATGCTCTTAAAAATACTATTTAAAGTTTTCGGAACAACCACTCTAAAAAATTTAGGGCGATAAAAGGGCGTAAATAGCGGCTCTTTTGTCAATTTCGTTGTGTTTCTCTTGTCATATCGTCGCGACGCGTCGTTCCGGAGTTATCTTGTCGTATATCACAAAATTGAAAAATGAGATAAGACCGTTTCCTGTGGTTATCCTCACGTCTCTATCTCTTATGGTTAATGTGATATTACGAAGCCATTTTGTTGTATATCCATTTTTGCGAAAAATTTAATATCATAATTGTGGATATACAACAAAAAACGTATGAACACTTTCAATTAAAAAAATCTTGCGTTATTTTGTTGTATGTGAACAAAGTATATTATTAGGCAAGTTACAAAAAAGAGACTATCTTATTTATATTACTGTTATTTTAACATTTTTCGTTTTATATGTAAAGAGATTTTTTGGATGTAGTACACAACGGCTATTTATATTAATGTAATTATTGCTATATTGCCTAAATAAATTTTATTGTTAGGCAATTCAAGGTTAAATATTCAGGGTGGTCCAACCATACTACACAATGTTAATTGTAAATAAAACAAAAAGTTTTTAGAGAATGATCTGAATATTTTTTATTATAATTAGTATTATTATAGAAGGCTATATGTATGTCAACTATGTGTGAGATAAAATATCGGCCAAATGCTCGTCGCGGCTTCGGTAGCATACCTCTATCCGATGGTCCATACTTTCAATGGCTCTGAGACATAATTGAGGTTCAATGTCCGTAATGTGTCAAATTATATAATCCTTTAGCACTTGAATTGTTCTTGGCTTATTGACGTAAACTTTTTATTTTAAATATTACCAAAGAAAGAAGGCCAACGGTGTCAAATCAAATGATCGTGGCCAATTAACATGGCAATTGAATTCCTCGTGCAGAAGAGCCATTGTTTCGTTGGTCATATGAGACATTCTTTTGGAACTACTTATCGTCCAGGTCCATATCCCCAACTTCTGGCAAAAAGAAATCCGTTAACAGCTCGCGATAGCGCACACCATTCACAGTAACTGCTTGGCATACCTCATTTATGAAGAAGTAAGGCCCGATTATGCCGCTTGGCCATAAACCGCACCAAGCAAGCATGCACAGGCGTTTTTGCACTTCTTATAAAGCCTGTTTGCTAAAATTTGCGCACAACTATCCCGATTGTGGACACATTTGATCGATTATGCTGACCAAAAAATCAAGATGTGCACAAAATGTTTTTTTGAACTGAACCATTTTCGTAAAAGGCTTCAGCAATCTTAACGCTCTGTTCAATGATGTACCTCTCCATGGTTGAATTTGAGCCTGATACCAAGAAATTTCAAATTAAGTTGGACACAAATTTGACGTTACGGTGTGACTCACAATTAACATCGTGCATTATGGTTAGACCACCCTTAAGTTATAATAAAAATTAAAATTATATATACGTTAATATATTTTTCACTTGCATACATTTTTTTTATTGGTAAAACACGTGAATGTAGGTTTTTAATACCTTATTTTGACTTACATCCCACAAACTAAAAAATATATCGCAAAAAGTGGTGTATACTAAAGAGATGCACAAGCACAAGAAATATTGCTTACAAGCAATTTCATTGAATTTAGATAGTGTGTGTTTATTACTCTCTCATTACAAAACACATACTTCCAAAAACAATTGTTTTGTTTTACGATCAAAATATAGAAGAATAGAACAAAACTGCACTAGAACAATGCTGAACTAAAATAAAGCTGAATTAGAACAAAGATGAAGTAGAACATTAAAACAGAAATAGAACATTCCAAGCATGTTTGAATGTTTTGATTGTAAACATATACCAAAGAGAATTGCAAAGTGAGAAACATTTTCGTTTTGTAATGAATATGAAAAAGCTTAAAAAAATTTATATGTAATATTTATTTTTATTTGCAAAAATTTATTGTTTATTATTTACATACATATAAAGGTACTTAGGTCTAATATTTAAATAAAATTAAGAAGAATTCATTATTTTCATAGATATAAAAAATAAAATCTAATGGTGTGTTTCACAATTTTTTGGGAAAATTGATAGCAACAAAATATTAATAATTATTTAACTAGAATTAGAAATATTGGTTAAATAAACGTTTAAAGTTTTATATAACAATAAAACAAGTCCTCAAGCTTGATAATTTAGTTATACATAATAGAATAATAAAGATCGACTAAAATAAAATATACATATGTACATTTAGGAAATAATTCAAAAATATCAATTTTTTTTATTTTTTTAATGTTCTAGTGCACTCGATGCTTTTACTATAATTTACCGTTTATTTATTTCATTGTCTGTTTTTGTGTTGATATTCTGTTTGTTTTGATAATACAAGCACTAACAAAGCAGAAGAGAAAAACTTTTCAAGTTATGCTTGTTTTGTTTTGGTGGAAGTAATGTGTTGTTATGTTTGTTTTGCTATGTATGTTTACAGTGAAATAATATAATTGATAGTTGTGTGAAGTAGAACATAGAACATTAAGAATATTTTGCGCAGCCCTTTAGTGTATACGATAAAATTGAAAATTTTTTTCGGACGTGACAATGACTATAACTTAAAATTTTTTTTCTATGACTTTGGATATTTTACCATAAATCGATAAAGAACTTCAAACACAATATCTGACAAAAATAACGACTTTTTTGTGTATAAAATTTGAACATTAAGATTCGATTTCCCAAAAAAAAATTTTTGTGATATACGGCAAGATAACTTCGGCACGACGATATATTGAATAATGCTGAATTTGGCACGAGGTAGTTAGTTACCTGAGATATTTTTTTTTTCAAAAGCCTAGTACTCTGTTCAAATTTGTGAAAAGTGTTGAACAACATTAATTATTTCACACGAAAATTTTGACGTGTATCAATGCTACCAATCATGCGAGCTTGTACAATTTGAAGTTTTTATTCCAGCAAAGTATGCAACATTGTTTTACGTATGTAAACAAACCCCACATGAATTTTACTAACAATAATAAAAGATTCATTAAAAAAGAAAGTAAATATGGATAAAAAACTATTTCCGATTTGTTATTTGATTTTTTTATTACTTATTTGATAATTAGTTCATACTTTTTTGCTTAAAATTCCACGTGAAATAAGTGCATAAGTGAATAAGTGCCAGAAACATTTCGGAACTTTTTCACAAGATGAACAGAGTACAACTCCATCAAGATAATTTCATAGATATTCCGCACAAGTTTTTTTCATATGCGTTTTGACAGCATTTCACGTGAAATGTTGAACAGAGTACCAGGCTAAACTCGCAAAAAATTCGCAGATAAAAATTTTAAGTTTGGAAGATAATTGATTGTTCTATAGAACTGTTATGATATTATATCTTACATGTTTTATAAATTTTTTGTAAGTCTATATAAATTTCTAATTCATAATTGCATTAGTTCATTTTTTAAGTCACTTTAATTTTTGCAATTTAATCGATTTTATAGATGAGTTTACCAACATTTTGCTATAGAATGTAAAAGCATTGTTTCCCATTTTTAAATTTTTCAAAAATATAAATTTTTGTTATGAAAACTTTTATTAGAAGTTATCACAAAATTCACTGAACTTAAAGGTTTTCTGATAACTGGCTTTGAAATCGCAATCAAAACACCTGTTAAAGTAACAGAAATTAAATTTTTTGAGAAATTTAAAAAGCTTTGTTTGCTTTGTTATATTTTTTTATTATATATAACCAAAAAAAAAAAAATTTAAATAAACCTTGCAAAAACTCAAATTTTTACTTTTGGCAAAAAAGGGGAATATTTTCTATAGTGCAGTGTTATAAATAAAAAAAAAAAACAAATTATAAAAACAACTATTTAAAATCTATTTTAATTAGATTTAGATAAATAAGCCCTTGGATGCATTTTATTATGAATTAATAAATTAATTTTGTAAATCAACTCATAACCAAATACTCATGTATCAGATTATACATACATATATCAGCCATAACAAAACTACTCCTATGTAATGCAGATGGTATGAAATTGTCATTGAAAAGTAAGTTGTTCAGTTATTGCAAATCATAACCAAGTTTTTAAGATAAATTTAAATTTCTCTTTTTTATCACTAGGTTTTCTTTAAGAAAAATTACAGAGAATTGCAATTTCAAAATAACTTTTCTTTAACAATTTTGCTTTTGCCAACAATTTTTCTCTGTTGTGAATACATGTATGCACTGCATATACATATAACAGAAAAAAATATTTTGTTGAAAATTTACTAAACTTTGCAATAATATGAAAGAAATTTGCATAGTTTCTTATTATTTTTCGGGATATTTACCTTTTATTGTTGAAATAAAAACTACATTAAAGCCCCATCACTTTCCCAGAAAAGGTGAAGGTGCTGTATAACTAAAAAGTAGCAAAGAAAATTGGAATTTCTTTGCTACGAAAATATTAAAGTATTTGGAAAATATTTGTGCACAAAAAGACAAAAAAAGAAAGAAATATGTGTTATAACACATTTAAACACACATACATAGTAGCACATGTTAGGAAAACAACTGAGGAATGCTGATAAGATAAAGTTCGAATTCTAAATGAGCTATAGTTAAAAAATAATTTTTGATGCTCTGAATATTTATTGGTTAAAATAACAGCCCTTGAATATAAATTGAGTTGGGAAACAAGAAAATATTAGCTGGAAATTAAGCCTACATGTCCTTACACACCCAGAGAAAAAACATGTTTAAATATGGTCACCTCCAACAAAACTATTTTTAAAGAAAGTATTAAACATATTATGTTTCATTTACCCATATTATTGTCACTGTCAACCATACTTTAATTTAATTAGGCCTCCATCAAGAAACCACAACCATATTATGGTTGCCTCCAAACATGTTATGGTTAAAAATAACTTAAATATGTTTAACACTATAAATGTTGTTCTTCGAAAAGGGTAAAATATTATCGTAAATTTATTAATAAACTATTTTCATATTTATTCATAACATGTTTATAGACATCTTCTTGTTGGAGGACTTACTTAACCATTGTATGGTTGTCGGTAACAATAATACGGTTAAATGAAACATAATTTGTTTAAAATTTTCTTTAAAAGTAGTTTTGTTGGAGGTGACCATATTTAACATATTTTTTCTCTGCGTGTAATAATAACATTTTATTCGTGAAGTTCTGTTCTATTTAAATATCATTCTTCATATACACAATTTTTTGTATCTACTCTAAGTGCTTAAGCAATATAAAGACTTTATACCAGTGTTGTCAACTAGCGTTACCAAGACAATCGGTTCTACGCTCCTGAATTACTCAAATTTCAATGAAAAAGACCAAGGATTGTCAACACCTGGTCTTTAGGTATCGTTGTTATAACAACACAGATATTTGTTGCTAATGTCTGACGGAAGTCTAAGAGACTTATAGTGGGATGAACCAAACGTTATGTTACGGTGCCCGCTTTTTGATTGATTTCGTATGGATACATCAGGGTTATTTTTTACACAGATATGTCCGATAGATTTCTGCCCGAATTCATACAGATGTGTCTAAGTTGTTATAATGTCTGTGAAAAAAATTGTCATCAATTAGAAAAATTAGTTAATTTAAAATTGTTTAAAATCAAAAAAGGAATAAATAAGTTACGAATAAATCACGTCAAGCTTGCTCGAAATTTGATTCCACTTTTTTTCTTGATTTAAAATATTTTTACGCGTCATTCCGTTTTAAAAGTCAGATATAATATTGGCTTTTAAAAATCGTTTAAATTGTGCCAAATTGTGAAATATCTGGTGTTTTTTTTTAGAGACTCGCTACATTGAGTTGGCAATACTGCTTTATTTGACAACCCATTTAACCGCTAATAGTTACTTTAAGTTTGGTTTGACATTTTATTATGGATAGACTTTTACCAGAGCAACGCTTGGAAATTGTAGAAATATGGGCTGAAGCACAAATTGGTACTGATGTTGAATTTCTATTCAACATTTTTTCTCCGATGAAGAGCATTTTTGGTTGAATGGGTACGTAAATAAGCAGAAGTTTCGCACTTGAAGTGAGAATAATGCACAAGCTTTTGTAAAAACAACATTGCATCCACAGAAAATAATTGTTTGGTGCGCTTTATGGGCTGGCAGAGTCACTGCTCTATAAGTCTTTCGATAGGCAGCCATCGAGAGACAGTTCACTTGGGTCCTTCAGTGGTCGCTTTGAGATAAAAAAAAACGATGATGATCAGAGTATTAAGGTAGAAGTACATAACACGCGTTAGCGCGCGCGCTCTCTGTCGTCTTCTGTCAAAAAAAAGTAAAACTAGTGTATTTTCATAGAACAAGCTACATGCAAAATATTTTGACGCGTTTGCGCCAGAAAGTTTGTTAACTTTGAACTTTTTATCGAGTTGTGTATTTTTGACAAGTAACACTACGTGACAATTTTTTGATCAAATGAATTTGACACCTAATCTTTATGTAAAATTGTCCGTTGAATTCGAATATGAAGTCAGAATTGTCAAAAGTAGAACAGTTTTTGAGATATTCCAAAATAACCCATATTTGTGTTTTTAAAAAAGATGCTGTGACTGAAATGCAAATTTCCAAAAAATAAAATTTTAGCCTATTTCAATACGAACATTTTGTGCCCAATAGGAACCAGATCGGTGCAAAAATTACAAAGTTACAGAAGATTAATTGCATTAACCCACAACAAATAAATATACAAAGCTAAATTTTTAGTAACAATAAATATTAAAAATTGCTTGAAACTGTTGAATTTCTTTGTGGGTTAACTTACTAAATCTTCTGTAGCTTTGTCATTTTTGTACCAGTCTATGTCTTGTTGGGCTCAAAATGTTCAAATTAAAATAATCTAATGTCGCATGCAATAAAACATTAGGATTTTTAAATCATTGGTTTAAAAAAAATTACTTGAAAAGAACAATATTGAACAAAATCATAAAATTTTCAATGAAGCTTGAACTTTTGTCCCCCGTTACTCTGTCATTTCTTGACCAATCTTCACAAGCAATCCATGGTTATTTTAGAAATTTTATAACAATAAAAAGAATAATTTTACAAATTTGTGAATCATGAAAGAAAAACTTATTGAAGTGCTTAAAAACATACAATATTTATATAAAAAGAATAAATTTAATAAAATAACAAAATCTTGATATACTTTCGAAGCCGTTTTTAATGCACCAATAAGTAAACAAATAAAAAATAGCTGACAGGAATGGCTTTTGTAACGCGTGTTGTGTAACTTGCAATTTTTTACGCGCTAAAGTTTTTAAACGCACGATACTCGTCGACGAGCTAACGCGTGTTATGTACTTCCACCTTTTCAGTCAATGGTGAACGGTATAGGGACCTGATTAGAAACTTTTCGTACCTCAATAAGCTAGCATTAATTCTGCTGACATGTTGCTCCAAGAGGATACAACAGATTTACTTAAAAAAACTTTTGAAGAAAGACTAACTTCACGTAATGATCCAATTGATTGGCCACCAAGATCATGTGAATAATTCGCATTGTATAATTTGAACTAGATTGCGCCTTGTACGCGCTAGCTGTGGCGGTCACATGGCCGAAATCATATTTATTTGTTTCCCACATCAGAGCTAAGTTCGGATCAATTTCTCCCAAGAAGCTTTATAAGCTCATATACATATCGTGTATTTGACGTTTAACGCAACAGCTGATTTTTACATTCAAAGTTGGCATTTTTTCAGTAGAACTTTACCTGTTATGAATTTGCCTTTTATGCTTTTATGCTATAATTAGGAAGTAAGTTAAATAGTCAATTCAAGGGAAAAATTATTTTTTTCTGAAAAATTGGGTTTATTACGTTTTTGTTAAATTTGTTACAGTTTTTGTAATGAAATTTTTTATAAGCAGTTTTTGTTGTTCTTAAGATTTAGCCATATTTGATAGTGAAAAGCTGGCAACAATACTATATATGTTCACACGAATACACACACTCGCATACAGCAGCTGCAACCAATAATTTGACATATTTCTGTATCCAGTTCCTCTAAAGGCAATTCCTATACGAGTATACAAAAATATGAAATATTTTCATGTTACTAAATACCGACTTCTTTTATACGACAAGTTTTGCAAAAGAAAAATGAACTTTTTATTTTATATTTTCTTGTAGATAACTTTAGCAAAAAAAACGACAAATATGTCTAGAAATGGAAATTTTTTTAAGCAGTTGCCACTGATGTAAACGTTGGTGTTGTTGATGTAGCTGTATGTGTTGCAAGTAAACAATTCGGAAAAAGTTACTAGTCTGCTTAAAAAGACAGGTAAAGTAGAGAAAGATTTTCTTACAGATGAAAAGCAAAAAACAAACAAGCAAAAAAAAAAACGTTAAAGTGAATTGAGTAAAAACATACACTAAAACTTATCTCGAAAATAACAGATGCTTTATTCTGAGACATCGTTTTAAGGAAAAATAAAATTCGTATACAATAAAAACAACTACAGTTGTTATATAATCAGAGTATAAAGAATGTTTAAATGCTTATAAAAAATTGTGCTAGGTACTATGAACTTATATATCCAGGACGAGAAAAAGAGTTAAAGTTAAGTGATGGATTATGAACGTATGTAATGTGTTGGTTACTTTGTAAAACTTTCAAATAAAAAAGTTAGGAAGTAAGGGAAAGTTGCTTTTTTTTAATAGATTAATTTATTGGGTAAGTGAAGGGTTTACAATTCTAATAAACTGTGAAAATAACTTTCACTTTAAAAAGATTATTAAGGCAACATTATTTAAATTTATTCATTGACAAATCCGTTTTTACTAAATCTTGATCTTTTTGAACAGTACCCAGGGGCGAATGTGTCGATTACAGAAGCGATGATGTGATAGACACGGGTAAGATAGTAATGCACACCATCTTTTATCAATTACAACCTAGTACACTTTTTCGAATGCATTGCCGCATTTGTGAAGTGACGCCTACCACTTGCACACAAAGTAAGCGGGATAGTGAAGTGTTCATTCAATAAATATAAACTCAGTACTGCTTCACACACATTGTAAGCAGGCAGTAGACAGTCTATACACAATCTCGCTTACTTCGTGGGCAAGTGGAAGGCGTCTTGCACACAACTTCGCACACATTGTAAGCAGGCAGTAGACAGTCTATACACAATCTCGATTACTTCGTGGGCAAGTAGAAGGCGACTTGCACACAACTTCGCACACATTGTAAGTAGGCAGCAGACAGTCTATACACAATCTCGCTTACTTCGTGGGCAAGTGGAAATCGTCTTGCACACTACTTCACACACATTGTAAACAGGTAGACTTTTTGGATTTTCGCGTTATTTCAGAATGTTAGAATTTCAGGACATTCAGACCAGACTTACCGTTTAAATTGAAAAAATATATGTTTAACTTGCGATACATTTTTAGATTGTTTCTTATTAAAAATAAACTACTTAACAAAGTAGCAAATTAAAAATAACGGGACCCATACAGAATTTATCAGAACATTATAAAAGATGAACGAAATTCATTTTTGTAAATTCCATACACTTTGTAAGCTAGAATTCATTGAACACGAAGTGATACACACTTCATTGAAGAGATGTGATGTGGTATGCAAAGTTCGCCGCTGGGTAGTTCCAGAAATTCTCTTTTTTCTCTCTACTTCTCTTTTATTTCTACCCAGCGGCGAACTTTGCATACCACATCACATCTCTTCAATGATGTGCGTATCACTTCGTGTTCAATGAATTCTAGCTTACAAAGTGTATGACGGAAGTGTATGGCATTTACAAAAATGAATTTCGTTCATCTTTTACTTCTACTTACCCACGAAGTAATCGAGATTGTGTATGGACTGTCCACTGCCTGCTTACAATGTGTGCGAAGTTGTGTGCAAGACGCCTACCACTTGCCCACGAAGTAAGCGAGATTGTGTATAAACTGTCTACTGCCTGCTTACAATGTGTGCGAAGCAGTACTGAGTTTATATTTATTGAATGAACACTTCACTATCCCGCTTACTTTGTGTGCAAGTGGTAGGCGTTCACTCCACAAACGCGGCAATGCATTCGAAAAAGTGTACTAGGTTGTAATTCAGATGGTGTGCATTACTGTCTTACTCGTGTCTATCACATCATCGCTTCTGTAATCGACAAATTCGCCCCTGGGTACGTTCATTTAAACCTAATTAAAAATTAGTTTTAAAATAGCCACACTATTTGTGGTTCCTATAATTTGGTACAATAATAAATGACACCTCGGTTGTGAGGAGGTGGACACTTATCCTTTAACCTTTAAATGCATGATTTTATTTAACTTTGAAAAATTATATTACACAGAATAAATAGCTTTTTATCAATAAAAAAAAGTTGTTTAAAAAGTATTTGAATTTAATAAATGTGATAATTGAATCAATTATTTTTCTTTTAAAAGAAAATTAAGAATATAATTTTGATTTTATTAACATTTTAGTTGTTCTGAAATAAATTTTTAACTAAAATAACTTAAAATCTAAATTGATTTTTTTGCTTAAAATAAAATAATTTAAACTTGTTGGGAATTGTCAAAGCCTGAGCTATATTAATTAAATTAATTAACACATTGTTTGAAATGGCAAAGTTTTTTGATAATTTTTTTATTTAAAATTAAAAATATCATTTATTGAAGAAAAAATATTCACAATTTAAAATTTTTAAATTTTTCTTACACTTTGTTAGGGTATATCCCGTGCACTAAGACAGTTTACAATGGCTGCGCTCGCAATTCTCAGGCAAGTGACCAATATTTTTTCTTGTCCTAAGGTGGAACATGTTGAACTGCTCATCTTTTCTTCATTGCCTTATTTCCTTCTTCGATGGTGTTGGTTCTTCCAAGTTTGCCGTATAGTGAAAATGCATCGTCGACATTACCCAGGACTCCAAAGTAAGAACTAGGACATGCCTTTCCTAGACGGACGACGACATTTCCTACTGGTCCAAAATTTGGTTCGTCCTGGAACTTCTTACTCTCTTAGCCATCGTATATTTATAAAGCTGTAATCAGAAAAGAACAGAAAAATAAGAACAAATTAGTAACATAGTAGCGTAAAATGTTGTCCCGTTTGTTAAGCCATTTGTTTAGTTTATTTGAATTTTAAGAGCTAACAAATCCAAACTGGTAATAAAGAGTCCATCCGATCTGGAGACTCTGCAAATCCCATTTTAACCAACAAACATACTTAAATCAAACATCGTTAAATTAACTTTGCTTTTCATAAGAACTCAATTAACGTTACGAATTTTTGCCGACGAATTCGTCGTGCAATGCGAAGTTCGTCATTCTTATGTATCAAACTTTGGGGGAAACAAATTCGACTAATTCAGCGGATTTGTTCTTTTTTAACTACCAAGAAGTTAATTCAATTATGAGCCATGTTAGGCGAATCAAACCAGATAACGCATAAAAAAATGTAACATTATGCAAGGTTAAAAAAAAACAAGTAAGAGTGCTATATTCGGCTGTGCCGAATCTTATATACCCTTCACTATTGTGCGAGCAGAATACAGAGCAACTAAATAATTTTTACATATACATACAATACTTAAAACTTTATTATAAATGAAATTTAAAAAGCGAAAACTGGTAAATATTTTTTTTGAAATCGCTTTTGGAACATAAAAATATTTTAAAAAAATAAGAGAGTGAAGAAGAGAAGACAACCGGAGTTGAACTTCGCTTTTCATAAGGATCCAGAATATATATACTTTATAGGGTGTAGGACCATCGGTGAAGGGTATAAAAAATAATCTTAATTATAAATTATAAAACAGAGTAATTTTTAGGATTTCAGTATTTTGGTCATAACTCTGCTATTTCTTAACCGATTTGACAGATTTATATACTGACGTGTTAAAGAAGAAATTTACCAGTAATTAATTTATAAAACTTGGACTCGGGAAGATCTATGGTTCCCGAAAATGGGTATTTTTCAAAAAAAAAAATAATATTTTGGTGATAACTTTTTCGTATCGGAATCGATTTTCACGAGTTTTTTAGAAAATATTTTCTAATAAAAATTGCCGATCTTTTGATATATAAGGCGTGACCATAGGTCATATTACAGGTCAATTCAGGTTTTTATACCATTTTTAATACTTTTTGTATGGGAGGTACCATGTCCACTTCTCCAATCCCGCCCACATTTTGTGGGATGGTGTGTATTTATAACCTAAATGTTTGTACTTAATTTGAAAACTTTGGCTCTTGCCGTTCTCCAGATATACGGAAAAAAGTAATAAAAATACAACAACCACAAGAGATTTTTTGGAAAAATTAGAGGCAGTCGTGGTTTTTTGGTCATATCTCAGCCATTGTTGGACCGATCTGGCTGAATTTCAATAGCAAGAAATGTTGGACATATGTGACATAAATGTAAAACAACCTAGCCGCTATCATGTCTGGTGTCTCCGGAAAACACATATCAAACGTAAGACGGACAGACGGAGAGACGGACGGATATCGTTAAATCAACTTCTCTCCTCATAAGGACCCAGAATATATAAACTTTATAGGGTCTAAGATCAATATTGTAGAAATTTCAAACGGAATGGCAAACTTATATATACCCTTTTCCACCTGTGGTGTATAAAAACGCGGAAGAAATATGAGAAGTTCCATACATTTATTTATATTGACGATGACCCAGAAGGAGGAGTGAACGTAAAAACTCTTGGGCGACACTTGAGAGGCAATTCTAGTCCGCAAGAATCACTGTCTGTGCTAATAAACAATTTTCTTGTTTCAGGTTATTTTTTTGACTTCTCAAAGAAGCTGTGACTTACTTAGTAGAAGATATTAAGACTAAACACACAGTCATCGGTCAACAGCAATATTTGCACTGTTAAACGTTTTTAATAAGAAGGTGGATTCAACTCCAAGTCAAAATAAGAAACCTACTCAGAAACCAAAACTTGACGTTCACCTAAAAATGTGTTATTTGGAAACTGATATCGATTTTTGTAATACATTGTTAAGTTTTTTCTATATAAAATGTGTTTCGGTTGTTTACCTTTACATTAAACCTTTGAGTTCTTTTAAATGCAAATAAAAATAAATACACGCCCTTATTCAACTAAACAAACTTCATGGTAATTAATTATAACTAACAAAATTTATGACTGTCGTTAATAACGATCTGAATCGTTTAATGTCCCAAATAAAACTAATTTAACATTTATGAGCCAGGCTGTATTTATATAGATCACAACCTTTTCTAGAAATTTTCTCAACCTTCCTGTTCTAATGCCAGTAAAATAACTTTTGTACACATAAATCTAAATTCTACCTGCAGGCGTAACAAATATTTTTCAATTACTAGAAAGTTTAGAGCAGTAGATTTGAAATGCAATTCTGGATACACATTATAAACTAACACCCCATAAAAGCATAACCTTTAAGATAACTTATAACTAAAACTATGAATAGTTCTTAAATAAATTTATTTTCTTAACAATATTTTCCACAACTGGCAACTCAACTAAAGGGTGTGCTATAAATCGGAAAAATATCATTAAATTATTTCAGTTTATGCGAAAGTTAAATTAAAATTGTTTTAAGAAAAAAAAAAAACTTTGAAGTCCTTATTTCTTTTTGTATTTTAAATATATATTAATTATATTTCCTTTTTTTATTTTCAGAAACCCCATGAACCCTTGAATACATTTTCAACTACAGAAATTTTAGTTTTGTAATATTTTATTGAAAAAGTTGGATCTTTAAAAAAAACTTGTAAGTAGAATAAAGTATTTAAAAATAAATAAATTAAATGTTGTCATAATAAATTCTTTTTCTATTTGATAAACTTTTAATTAGTAGAAAATGGGAAAACTTTAAATTAAAATTAAAAAATAAAAAATATTATAAACATATTAAACTAAAATAGTTACCAACCTGCCACAAGAGAAACTCCTGATATTTACCCCAAAAAAATACTGCACAATTATTTATCACTCTTTAAAAGTAAATTGAATTAAAACTCATTATAAATAATTATTATTAGCCAACTTTTACCACAAATTAATTTGTGTTTTTGTGTAAATATTTCTGTATGCTGCTTCCTCTCCCGCTTTATTTTATTTAATTTTATTTTATTATTGTGAGTGTTGTAACCATTATGGCAAGCTCAAAATACAAAATCTTTCGTATTGTAGTCACTTCTTTTATATCGTAAATACAATGCAGTAATAAAGATATTATTAAGTACAGTCTAGCTTCCCTATAACGAATCTGCATGGGTCCGGAAAATCTCTTGCGTTTTACAGAAATTTCACTAAACATGAATTTTAGTTCGGAATACATTTTACCCCGTTCGGTGTTTACATCTATACATATAAGCTTTGCTTTATAAATACCCAGCAAACAAAAAGTCAAATCTTTGATATAAAATGACTTTATGATTTGATATTAAGCACAATTCTCCATTATTTTTGTTGTTGTAAGGACCAGCACTCGTAGAGCGACCTCTACGCAAGCACGCCAAAGTCAAATGGGTTTTAACCAGTGTTGCCAGTGGATATTTAAAAAATACCTACACACGCTAAAAAAAAAAATTTCCCATACAAAAATCCCTACGCATTATTGTCATTAAAATAGAAAAAAACAATAGTTAAAAAAAATTAATTTCATTTTTATTATTTTAAAGCTTTGAGAAAAATAATACATATGGGCTAATCCTGCGTTACGGACGTTACATTCGCACGCAAATTTGCTTGTTAAGATTGACACAGCTGGCGTTAGCATTGGAATATTTTCATGAAAATGCAGTTCTTTGGGAGTATTTTAAAACTTGTTTTAAACTTAAAGGTTAACTGTTTTAGAAAAAAAGTTATGCTAGCTTAAAGTTCCGTTACGGACGTTACAAAAAATGGAAGTCGAATTTGAGGCTTATGTGCATTTGCACATTTCTTAGCTAATTTTGCATAATAAACAAAAAAAGTCCGAATACAAAAAATTAAGTGGAATATATGACCATATCAATCCATCTTAGAAAAGAAGGCTAAGTAGTCCTGTCAAACAAAAATCTTAATTTTTGTCTGTTACGGACGTTACGTTACGGACGTTACATTTTTTCCATTAAACCAAATTGTGTATATAAAAAACATTCATGTATTTAAAAATCTTTTTAAGCTTGTAATTATTAATTTATTAGTTACAAAAAAATGATAGAATATTTCATTACTCTTATATTACTTATATTCATTTATTAATTTGTTTATTTAACCGTTTAACATTGTATCTTATGCTTAAAAGACCCAGCTGTTCGAGCTACTCTTATAGTATTGTCATTGGAAAAGCCCGAAAAAATAATGATATGATTTAAGAGCTGGAATATTGTTTACATTTATCCATGTTTTTGATATTTCGTCAGATGCAGTTTTGACATAATTTTTACCAACGTAAATTAGAAAAACGCCATTTATATTTTTTTTTGTTGCTAATTTGTGAAAATCTCGAAACTTTTTAAGATGAGATTTTGGGTTTTTACTTGTTGCCAAACTTTTCGCTTAACAACAGCGCCAACACCGTCCACCGCTCCTATATGTGTGTTCTTTTAATAAATTCAATTAAATCTTTAAACATTGAATATTATCCCAGTGGTATAAGAAAGAACCATTGCCATTAGTGACTAGTGAAATGGTTGGCATTTTCAATCTATACACCGATGGCTCTAGTGATATTGTATACCACAGTGTACATATATTTCTCTTTCTTCAGACACCTTAAGCTGTAACAATTGATACCCACTATTCGTTAGCTTCTTCGATAACCCTTAGTAATGCAGGAAACATATTTTTTAATACAAATTCTTTTTTTGTCACTAAGATATTGATGTCGATTTCAGCAAACAGTTGCTAAGAAGCCCCATCACTTTGTTTTTTATGATATCTTAGAAAAATCGTATATATACATTTTAGTGTCGCCAACTTTTTAAACAACAAGCAACTCTGGAAATATATTGTTAAGCGATTTTAGAGAAAAGAAAAATTGTCAACCATTTTGGATAAGAAAATATTACTAAAAATACGATTTTTTCTGCATTTATTTCACAAATAATGCGATATGATACAAAATCCCTACATATTGGAGATTGTAAAAAAACTGTCCGACTTTCCCTACGCTTCTATTATAGTATCAAAAATACCTACATGTATGGATTTTCCCATACTTCTGGCAACACTGATTTTAACATTAAAGAGTTAGAATGCGAATAAAAAAATAAATGGAAAAAATTAAGAAATTATAAGTTTATTATATGATCGAAGTGCTACGCAGGGCCAAAAATATCCTGGATCTCATCAGGAGAAATATAATTTTCCAAGAACTCGATTTCAAATCATTTTCAATTTTAAATCAAACCTGCTTGTTTGCTGGGTATTCTAGACAAGCCAGGTTCCAAGCCTTTTGTGTAAAGCGCTTTATTACTTGTCTTCAACATTTTTGAAGTTACTACCTCGTTTTTTTTTTTAAATAGGTATATAGAAATATATCTAGAAGCTTACGATTTATTCCAGATATACTCTGTTTCTTAATACTCTTTCGTTAACTTTGTTTAATTATGTTTTTTTGTTTATCTTTATGTTCATCTTTTGGAAAAAATCTAATTATACTTAACAAGAGATAAAAACAGACTAAAACTTTAACGAAAAAGCTGTCTTTTTAAATCAATTGTATAGAAGTTCAATATAGAGAAGCTCGACTGTATTTGTATTATTTAAAATATAATGTAGGTTGATGGCTTTTATAAGGAAAATAAGAACTGGGTTACATTAGGGCAAAAACAAAATGAACGCTGGAATATAAATAGAACAACGTTTTTACTTTCCTTTTTTTACACCATTTGCTGTTGTTGTTTTTTGTTGCTGCTGATGATAATATAAACAGTGGTAATAATAACATAATACATACATATATAAGGTATAAAGTTAAGTTCCAAAAATAGTAACCGCAGTTACCATTCATTATAAATTCAAACAGTATGTCAACAAGATGCCACCCTGTTATTTTTCATCTTGTTTTATTTTATTCTGTAACTTTTCATCTTTTTTCCGCTGCTGCTTGATTCATGACTATGGAAATGATGTTTGTCATAAAGATATTTAAAGATACACTATGAATCACTTAAACAAGGAATTAAATTTTAGCAACTTTTGACAAATATAAATTGTAAACCAGATATTGGAGGATTACAAAATGATAAATTTTTAACGTCGTACCACCGTATTCGTAAACGATTTCTAAATTTAACAAACGTTTATTAGGAAAAATTTTAATAGAATATTTGTTTTGAAAACCTTTATTATATTAAAAGTATTTTATGAATACAGGCACATTAGTCTTTCTATCAAATAAGTAAAAATTGTAAACGGTTAAAAAAATAAAAAAAAAAAAAATTCGCGTTTTTTATTTACCTACGTATGTTAAAATAAGTTTAGGCATAACGAATTTCGATTAGTGCACAATGGGAGATTTCGGCCAAGACCCTATAACTGTGCTATTTCTTTTCGTTAAACAATAAAACTTAGTACGTGGGTGAAGTAGTTTAAGGGTTTATACTAACGTTTTAAAATCTTTGCCATGCCCGTAAACAACGCTCCTTATGCTGTCGTGCCCATTACGCCACTATGGGTTGTTCAATATTAAACATATATCATTGGAAATGTCCTTAAGAAAGCTCTATTTCTCATACTAGTGATTCTAAGACCTGGGCCCAAATCGTCGCATACGTTTTCGAATGAACTTTCGTATCGAATAAAACTTCGTGACGTATAAAAAACCTGATTGCGGCATTTAATTGTTTAAAAAATGTAATAGATTTGTATGCTTGTATACTAATGGCATAAGACATTGCACTATTCGCCCCACATAAATCAAGAGTGTTGATAGTGCCCTATAAAATAGGTGACTACGGTTTATTTATGGAGCTTTTTTTATTACGGCGGCGCTTGCCAAAAAGAGCACCAAAACAGCGCAAAAATTCGGAAAACTATAGAAATTCGGAAAAATTTTACAAATTCAGAAAATTTATTTATAAAAATAGCGAAAATTTGTGAAAGTTTTTAATATGTATATCAAACAAGCCATTAAATTTAATAAAAGTCTATTAAACTACAAGGGATGGGAAAAATTCGATAAAAAATTTGCAAACAGCGGCATGAAAGTAAAATCTAGTATTTATTAAAAATTGTTAAGCCTGTAATGAACCAGAAAAAATCGTTGCTATCGCGAACATGGCTAACAAAGCCTAAAATTTTTTGAAATCGCTAAATTTGTAAAAAAATTACAGCAAAAAAAATATAAGGAAAAATAAAGGAATAAAAAAAATTCTGTAAAAATTGTTATTAAAAATCGTTAAAGCTGTAAAGAATCAAAAAACTTACAATACAAAAATCGCTTCTATCGCAAACATGACTAAAATTGTTACTTACATTTTAAGCCATTTGTTGAAGAAATCTAATAATTATTCCTAAAAAGTGTGTAAACTGTTTGGAAAAAACCATTAAATGTTTTTACATGAGCTCTTAACCTATCGAATGGCATTTCGAGGCGACTACACGTTATCGAATGACAAAATCTCAAATTTCGATAGAAGTTTTTTGATAGCAAATGGGACGATTTCAAAAAGTAAAATATCGATCAAAGTCACTCGATCACGACTGCGATGATCTGGGCCCTGTTTTCAAATTAAAAACGAATTTTTAATAGTTAACAAGACTGAGTTTTTGCTTATTTTTATTTATATATATTCATATGTACATAAAAATATTAAAACAAAAAAAAAAAAATTCAATAGATGTTTTCACTCTTGATAGTAAAGTCCCTTGTAGACCTTGTTACAACACTGAAACAGTAAAATGTTAGACTAAAATTTACTGCGATTGGTTGAACTATTCCACAAAAAGCTGTAGTAAACACGTGTTTGAATTTACCAAAATAAAAGATTTCACGAAACTCTATCTCACTCACGCCTTGTAGTATACACTTAATACAAACGGTGAAAATCGCAAATATATTTTTTAATAATTTTTGGGACTTGCTCAATGTTAACAATAATTGCTGTTATTATTTCATTAATTTTTTATTTTTATGTTCTTTCTACACTTATGGCCAACTTCAGCAATTTTCTTTAAATATCAATTCATATTTAAAAGTAGTTTTTCATACAATTTTATTTGACATGAAATATGGATTTTAAACATAAATTTATATTTAAATTAATTGTTGAAATCTACCATAAAAAGGTTTTAAATTTGAAAAAAAAGGATCACGAAAAAGGGAATAATTCAAAAACTTGGTTGTTAAACTCATAGTACTTATTTGTAAGCCTTTATACAACTCTATTGTAAGACCGTTGAACCTCCAAAAACTCTTGAAAAAGATCCGAAGAAATTTTCAAAGAAGGCTGCATATGGGCACTTCCACAGAAAAGCTCTCTTTTTGTCACGTCACGTCACCTAGCAATTTTCTTGTATTTTAGAACCACGTTGTTCAAATTTTTCCTCTCTTTCACTTAATGAAAACCTAGTTGCGCTCTACACCCAAATGCAAAAAAGGAAATAATATTTTCATTATTCTTTGAGAAACAATTAAAAATGGTTGGTGACGTTACGTGACAAAAAGTAGACATTTCTGTGGAAATGCCAATATTGTGATCGAAAATCGAAAATGTCTATGTATAGGAAATGCCGCGCCCACTTTTCCAATCCCGTCCACATTTTGTTGAGTGTTGTGTACTGAAAGGCAGAATGCTTGTACCTCTTGCCTTTCTACAGATATACAAAAAAATAAAATTAAAAAAACAACAACAAGGGATTTATGGGTAAAATGGGAGGCAGTCGTGATTTTGTGTTCGTATCTCAGGTTTTTGTAGGCCGATCTAGCTGAATTACTATTGCAAATAGCAATAAATATATAACAACCACCCGTCCCCCCCTTTGGACAGATGGACAGTGTTGAATCAACTTCGCTACTCATAAGAACCTAGAATATATGTACTTTATAGGGTCCAAGAGACATATTCTAGAATTTATTATTATTAATTGCCTGAATATATCTTTAATAATGGAAGCAATTTTTTATGAGGTATATTAACCAATTTATTCAAATTAAAGTCCTTATTCAGGTAATTTGCAGTGTAGACAACTACCTTTTTTCTAGAGATTAACCTTTTTGTATAAAATATTTATAATAGAAATATTAACTTTATCACTAAAATAGATGCTTAAGAAATTATAAATGAATATCTGATATAAAGAATTTATTTTGTGTATTTTGAGGAAGGTTTGTTTTGGGGAAAAAATGGATGGTTGATATTTTTTTTTAGTTCAGTTTAACTCGTGTTACTCTTGGACATTTTGGTTATAAGTTTTCAAGCTCTCCAACAAAAAAGGGACAGTGGGACTTTTTAAATTGATTTTTTTTTAATCTATTTTCATTAGCTAAAAGTTTTGTTATGCGTGTAATTTCTGTAAAAAAAATAATTTTATGTAAAGGGTGGTCCAACCTAAACGCACGATTTTAGATGTAAATAAAACAAAAAGTTTTCCGAGAATTATCTTTATATTTTTTATTGTTATAGAAGGATCTATGATAATTATCTATGACATCGGCCGAATGCTAGACACCGCTTCAAATGCATATCTCTATCCGATGGTCTTTATTTTCAATGACTCTGAGCCATAATTGAGGTTCAATGTCATTAATGTGCCGAATTGGTGGGGTGCCATAAAGCCATAGGACATAAAGCCATAATTAATATATACACCCAACGAAACAATTTCTATATTTTTTTTATTTGGGAACTTAGCTCACTTTCATAAGAGGACTTTCTTCACTCTTGTGGAAATTTTGTGAAATTGGGGTCTTAGTTCATTCCTGTTTAGGGACTTAGTTCACCTGTTTGGGGGCTTAGTTCATATTGGATTTTTCGGGTTTTTTTTCCATAAATGAGCGACGTCCCCAAATTTAGGGGCTTAGTTCATTTTGGGGAGTTAGTTCATTGGGGACTTAGTTCATACCGCCTTTTTTGACATAAAACAGGGCGACATAAAACAACAATGCATTTTTTACATGAAATAGGGTGATTTGCAATCATTACCAAAAACATGGCTTTATTTCTCATTTTTCTGAAAAAATTTATGGTGTTAAATCCCATTATATTGAGACTTAATGGGATATGCCCTTATGTCTCAATGGAATGGGACTTGACGCCATATGGCTTTATGTCCTTTGGCTTTACGACACCCCACCGTGCCGAATTATGTAACCCATTAGCTCTTGAATTGTTCTTGGCTTATTGACGTACCACAATAAAAAATGGAGCTTCCAACGAAGCAGGTTTGTAAGGGAGAAACATAAACGTTTCGCTTACCATTGCGCTTACGGAAGACATGAATTTTATATGGCGAGTTCCCACTTTGAAGCAATACATTTTTGACAAATAAAGCGCATATAAAAATTGTTACATGTAACGATCAGCCTTACACACTGACTGTTTTGATACAGTTATTTTTAAGTATTCTCCCTTACAAACCTGCTTCGTGGTAAGGGAATGCCGTAGCACTTGAATTTTTTTTTTTTTTTTTTATATAAGTTGTTGAGAGTTCTTTCACTTACTTTGCTACATTTCTGTATGTCTTATTGCGTAGCGCATAATTCTGCTTTGATTTTTTTAAATGTACCATTAGTGCTTCGCAAAATGATAAAATATCTATGGTTGTTTAGGGAGACGGACACTTATATCTGCGCTAATATTCGCCGAATACGAATACACCAATACCGCGGTTTACGTCGCTAATTGGGACCGGAAAAACTCTACGCAAACCGAAGCATGGTTTTCCATTCATTTGTATTGATTTTCATTTAATTGGTTCCGAGATTCATTATTTTAGCTGAAAAAATAAATTTTGATTTGACAGACTTTATAACGGAGAATTTTATTTTAGATCTTCAAATAAAGTTTAAGCTCTATTTTGAATAATCTTTTATTTGAAGGGCATTTATCGTTGATTTTGAGCTTTAATTCAAATAGTAAGAAGTGGCTCCATATTTTTCTAATTTTTGTAACCTGATTATATTGTAAGGATATTCTTGTTTCATCAAAGTTCTTAATTTTATCACCTCACTGGAACAGCAAATTGTAGAAGGGGCTAGTTCAAGGTTTCTTTCAATATCAACAGCCTTTTTCCCTGATTTAGAACGCGGTAAAATGTCCAGTTTCTGTTCTAAGCTTATTTGCTTTTTTTGACTCGTCGCTGCAAAATATTTATATCTAACTTTACTTCAGCAAATGTAATTTGAAACCAGTTGCAATAAGCAGACATCCTTCACATACATACTTGCATTAGACTTCAACGAGAAATCCCTTTTTCTGTTTAAGCTTTGTATAAACATTTTTATATTAACGGCGCAAATCGAAGCACTAGCGACGCAACTTCGAAACCTTGCGACGCAAAGTGAAACAAAAACGACGCAACTTCGAAGCCATGCGACGCAAAGTGAAACAAAACCGACGCAACTTCGAAAACACAGATATTTTAAAAAGACGCAACTTCGAAAACGACGCAAACCGGGGTATTGGTGTACAAATATCCAATATGAAATCTAGCGCCAATCGATTTTTCAAATTTATTTAAAAAAGTCTTAACTTTTCATCGATAACAGTAAAATTAAAAAAAGATAAAACTTTCACACTACTAAGGGCCATTATTATAACACATTATTATCTATCAATTTAATCGTAACTTTAGCTAACTTCAAGTTGTAATAATGGTCCTAAATGTATTTAACATAATGACGATATTCCGATTACTGAATTTGAAATCATCAACTTCGCACCAGTACCCATGTTCTGTAACTTTAGTGAGAATTTATCGCGTCGAAAGACGTGAAACAAAATATTCCATCGTTTCTCGAAAAGTGAGAAAAAACTGTTGGTGTGACTCATGTCGAAAACTAACAAAAGAGATTACGTCGTTACGTTATAAATGCCATAACATTGCACTCGAAGCCGATGTGACATTGCAGATGTTGAGAACGCCAGTAACTCATATCGTTGACGGCGACCACAAATTACTGATATTGAACATTTTTCAACGACGCACATAGGGGTTTTTTGCCAATCTAGCCGGACATTAAGCAAAAAATTTTTTTTAAGAAATGGAAAAATTTAAGTACGCAGCTCGACAGACAACAAAGTTCTGCATCGTATAGTGAATTTTCAAGTCTTTTGCTTGAGATTTGTGGTTTTGGGACACTGTTAAAACCAGGAAAGTTGATTAAATTGCATGCGTGTTCATTGACTTTTTACGGTTTTGGGAGGTTTACAATATATTTTTTTGTAGATAAACGAATAAAGATTTTACATTGAATTTTTTTTTCTGTGAAAGACTATATAAACAGCTAATTATGAAAATTTTTAGAAAAATTTTATTTGAATTTTTTATGATAAAAAAATTAGTACGAAATTAAAAAAAACGATTTTTTTGTTCACTTTTTTGTAAAAAAAAAAAATTTAAAAGGTTTTTGAAGGTGAGTTCCGCTGAGTTCTTAAAAATTTTATACATCACGATAAAATTTGAAATCTCTACTTTTAAATTCAAAAAAAAAACGTTGCGCGTTGTTGCGCCATTTTTTTTTATGATTTTTTGAAAATTTCACCTTTTTTCTGTTTTTGCTCATCTTGCATAGGTACATATGATAGAAACCCTTTCGTCAGTCATAAAATGTTTTGGTTGTACGTAGATGGTTTTTATTTAAATTATTACATATAAGCCTAATATTACCTGTGTAAAAAAAGGGATGTGCGAAACAGTAAGTAACGGGTTTTAACCACCTGTGCGGCCGCTAAAGGACGTTATTTAATAGAGCAAAATAAATGTACCTGTTTTGCATAACTTTTAAAATCATTAACAACAAAAATAATATATAATAAAAAATCAAATCTGGGCTCTAGGTACTTAGTTTTTTTAAATATATATTGTGGTTTTTGCATAAAATTGTTATCAGAACCATTTTGAAGCTTCGAGAGTAAAATGGAAAAAGTGTATACGAATTTAGAGTTATTCCAAATTATACAAGAATGTAGTTCTAAACTCGTTGAAGAGAAATTACAATTTTTAGTTAGAAAATTGTGCGAAATTTCAAAATGTCAGGGAGATAGTGACATATCAGTAGTAAATCAATGCTTAAAGAAATTCAAATATTTTTTTAAAATATTTTGTCATTCAGCACAAAGAAAAAAGGATCGATTTGTAAGCATGCATGCCAAATGGCTGGAAGGAACAGTGACAATACCTTTTTTTGGGAGTTCGTCTTCAAAACGACTACAAAAGCCGTTTGTTGAATTGACCGAAAGAAGTAAGAGAAGAAAAACTGAAATCTTGCGAACTCAAACCGATGCTGATTTATTGATGCACGCTACCCAAACACAACTACAAACGTCTGGAAAAAAAGATGCCTCAGGTCTGCTTAAAGAAATTGTGTCTTCTCCGGCAAGAGCTACAAAAATAAAAAAAGCATACAAAGCTGCACAAGAGGATAAAGTAAAACAGCTAACCCCTCTAAAGGCTCTTTCTATATTTGTAGAAGCTGATCTTTCTCGAAAACAATATGAAATAATCCGAAGTGCCGCTAAGAAGGTTTATCCTAGCTACAAAATTCTGCAGAGAGAGAAAAGTGATATAGACGTAGATGCACTTTCTTTCGGATTATCTACTTTGCACGCCAGAATTCGTCTATTTGAGAGCATATTACACCTATCGTATAAACTCACAGTAAAAAAGTGGCAATTAAGATCGGATGAGGACAAAACTATTGTTAATGAGAGGAAAAAAACTATCCAAGAAAAATTTAGAAGTGAATTAGGGCTTATAGTGGATGTACCGAAGACTGGATTTGGAAACAGCAACGATGGTAACACCAGCAGACGATTTTTTTCCAATCCTGAATTAGCTGCAGAAATAACTGGAATTGCATTGGATTTCATCTACCGGATCAAAGTTATTATTGAAGTAATTACAAGTGGTCACAAAATCCATTTGCACGAGTTTGCCAATTATTGCTTAGACACTGCAAAACTTTACGTTACTCTATATCCCTGGCATCCTATGACACCTACAATGCACAAGATTTTAGTACATGGCGCAACTGTAATGAGTGAGGCATTGTTGCCTATCGGGCTATTATCAGAAGAAGCGTCTGAGGCACGAAATAAACATTTTCGGCTTTACAGGCAGAATTTTGCTAGAAAGTTTTCGAGGGTTCAGTGTAACAAAGATGTTATAAATAGACTTTTGCTCAGTTCTGACCCACTGATTACTAGTATAAGACCAACTCCAAAAAAAAGTCACTACCCTTTACGAAAGAAGCAATTTCTTTTATGCTTCCACCTGTACTTGGCTCTGAAGAGAATTCAGATTCAGAAGAGGATTTTGAAGAAGCAGACGAAGAAGAACCATGGCACTCATCATCATCTTAGTGCAAAAGAGAAGTTATTTTAAATAAATTAGTTGTTATTATTTTAAATAAAATTTGCTGTTACTATTATAAATAAGTTATTATTACGAATATATTAATTATTTTCAGATAAATTAAATACTATAAAATATATAAAAGTCACATAAAATCTTAAAAATTAATATGTTTTGGAAATTAGCAAAAAAAAAAAAAATTTTACAGGGTCGTTCCGGGGGGGGGGGGGTGTTTGGAGGGATATCTCCCCCTACCCATTAAAGTTCAAAAATTTAATTTTTATAGTATTAAGGCGTTAGTAATCTATTTCTTTTAATATTTACATTTTTTTTAAATATTATTTTATGTAACCGCCCTCAAAAGGGGGCGGGGGGCGAAAAGTGTAATTTTACGATCTCATGGGTCTTATTTTAGGTTTTTTAACTTTCGCCGACGTTAAAAGTTGCATTTGCCAAACAAAAGTATGGGAAAAGTTTAAAAAAAATTGCATTTTTCAGAGGTTGGATTAGTTCTTCTAGGGGGAACATTTTCCTCCTTGGTCCGATTTTATTTATTTTTTAGGTTTACCTGCCTATGACAATATCACATATTTCTGCCAAGTTTCATCGATCTAGGGGCACTCAATAACTTTTAAGAAGCAATATAAGCTAAAACAAAAAGTAATGTCCGGCTAGATTGGCAAAAAACCCCTATGTGCGACGGCGGCGAAAATACAACCGTCGGCTATACCAAATAATGTAAAGTGCGACTTTAATGTGTGTTGCTTCCAAAAGCGCTTTGAAAACATTTATATATTTTATAAAAATGTTAAAAGCAAAATAATTTAACAATGAAAAAATGTCCCAAAAACAAAATATTATAAGTATTATTTGCATTTTTAATTGTTTTTTGGTGTTAAAATTTTTTCTCGCTCCATTTATATTCGTGAGTTTATTTGACAGTTCAAAGCGGGAACTTTTCTCACCAAAATGTTACAGACACACTTTTTCTGTAAATTGGCGAGTAATTTCCTTACGTGACAGTTTGTACTCGCCAAAAAAAGTTACAGACACAGTTTGGTGAGAAAAACAGCTGTTTGTTTCAATATACGGCATTTTTGTTTCATTTCACACATTTCAATCGAAAAGTTTCTCGACGCGAGAGTTACAGAACATAGGCACTGAATGCCACTACTGAACAATTTTGCGCCATGTTGAAAGTAAATAAATGAGAATACTAGCTTCCTTAACTTATGGGCAGGCAATATAAAAGGTACACGTTATGTATTTTGCAGAGGCTTTGTCAGATTAAAAATCCTTATCGAAGTCTTATATTCAAAAAGTGCTATCTTCAATTTTTTGAAAATGTGTTTTGTATAGAAACGAGTTCCCTGACTGAAGGGTCAACTGTCATTTAAATTTGAAAAAAGAAAATTTTTTCCCAAAATGTTTTTTTCATAAATATTGTACACACGTTTTTTTTTTGTGCTGTCTAAAAAATATTAGTGTATATAGCAAAAGGATAAAAATTGTTATTACGAAGTAGACATATTATGCATCAAAGAATTGGGAATTGTGTCTAGATCTCAAAATCTAATACAATTTTAAAATTCGTTTAAGATATTTTGCAAAAAATGTGTTTATGAGTTTTTGTCAATAATAAAAATATTAATTTTAACAATAAAATCTTTATAAGCTTATATTATTTAAAGAAATCTTACAAGTAATCAGATTTAGTAGTACTTAAGGCTAGATTACACTATCTCACAAGTCTTACGTATTCCATAATACTTAGTGAGATAGAAATCTAATGAGTTTTGTTGCGACTGTCAAAAAAATCAAATATAACATGACATTTTGTGTTCCCACCATCACATAAAGTATAAACACTCACACATGAAATAAAATGCAACCCTGATCCAATGAAAAGTATTATTGTTTAGAAATTTTTCAAAAAACGATGAAGTCGTATGGGATGTCAATCTTTTTTCTTAATACTTGTCATTTTCGTGACACATTGCCTTCACACTATCACACTTTGTCATATTTCTTGAGTTTTTGACATTTATTAATACAAAGTATAATAGTGTAATCTAGCCTTTAGTTACAAAACGAATCCTTAATTCCCAAAAAACAAGCGAAAATTTAAAAAAATGATTTTTTTTATTTTTGGAAAAATTATGGCTACAAGCTGTGCTTAAAACTTTTGATAGTTGCTTTGCGATTAGAGAAAAAGTGTCATAAAGTGGAAATTTGTAAAAACGGGCTATTTCAAAAGAGCCTTGCGCCCTGAAGAAGCCTTTCAAAAAAGTATAAATAATATATAAGTCTAAATTTTCATATTAACTAATGCCTGTATTCACAAACATTTTTTAAATTTAATAAAGGTTTGAAGAACAAATTTACTATGAAAATTATCCTTAATATACGTTTCTTAAATTTAGTAATCGTTTATGAATACGGTGGTGAATTTTTAATAAATAAATAAATTAATATTTATTCGACCGTGTATTCGTAAATTACATTTCATACTTTAAAAATCTTACTCCTTCAATATTTTCCAGGAATATTTTTTATGCACTATCCGAATTTTTGTTTGTATAAATGTTACTCACCGTGAGAAATAAATTCCCAGTTTTTATTTGTTTAATATATGCTAAATAATTTGTTTCCATAAATCATAAATCAAAGTCGGATATTTTCTTAAACTTAAGAGATAATCACTAAAAGATACTTTTTAACTTCTTACCAAATTAAGAATTAAGCATCGTTTTTAGTTATTTTAATACCCGAGCTGTCCTACTTTGGACCAATGGTGCCTCTCCTTACAATGCCTGTAATTTCTACAAAAGAATTCTAGCTGTGTATAGAAATCTATGGTGTAAAAGATGCCATATTTAAAAAGAATTCTAGCTGTGTATAGAAAGCTATGGTGTTAAAGATGCCATATTAAAAAAAAAAAAAAACTAAAGGTTAAAACACGGAGGCCAAATAAACGTTGAAAAATGTAAAGATAAATTACGGGCATAAGTCTATAGACGTCAAATCCAAAACTTTTTAATTATCACCTCAAATTGCATTTCGATCGGACCAACCGTTTACAAAATATAGAATTATTTTAATTTTTTTTCCAAAACTGTGCGGCAGTCATATAAACAGATGCGAATCTGTTACAATCTGGCTCACTTCTTATTCAACTAAGCAAAAAGAAGCATTTCAAAAACATTAAAACCGGTTATTTCGCAAGAATATCATTATATTTATGATAATTTAAAATATGCAGATAAAGTTTAATTATTTATTGCTTTTCAATATAGATTAGTGTTAAATTAAAACTTAATTTCGGGTTCTATTAGCATGATTACGCGTTTCTTAATATTTTACTTTTCAAGATATATTTCATATTGTCTTGTTAATAATAGTGATATCTGCTATAGTTCTATCAGATATACAAGTGCTAATGCTGGCAGTCGTTATCGAAAACCTTTTCGATTCCAAAGCAGTCGATACTGAATGAATCGAAATTACACTATGCAACAAGCAAACATTCCCTGAATAAACACTATATTTTTGTAATCTGCTATTGTCACATAACTGCAAAAATCGTCATTATTTAAAATTCTATGGTAAGGTTTTTTTTAATGTTTTTCTAAAACTGCTCCATACATCATGTCAATTTTGTTATGCAATATGTCGAACCATTTTAAATTACACCAGGTTTAAGTGTTTGAAATATCATTTTTTGATTTAGACATTAGTTTTGGAGTTTTTGAGGCGCAAGTTGAAAAATATTTTTTTTTTTTTTTTGTTAAATCATAAAATTTTTGTTTAAAAAAAAAAATTTATAAAAAATTTAAAGCAACAAATACTTACCAGTTTTAGCACTTAAGTGTAAACTCGAACTGGCATTTACAGAAGCAATTCTCAACTGCGGACGGAAAACTAATCTTAATATTTCGGCAGAGATGTGCCCTTTAATCAAATAAAGTGTATTTAAAAAAAAAACCAATTGAAAATTTTCAACAAATATACATTTTTGATAATCTCGAACCTCCGTGCGTTGGAATAGAAATTAAATGTGAGCTTTTTAATCCTAATTTCAGTTCCTTTTCTGTTTTTAAACTTTTGCATTTATCATATTCATATCATATTCCAATATTTTTCCTTTGTTTGCGTCGATTTTCATTAAAAGCAGTAAGTAGGCCATATATGTAGCCCATTTCATTATGTAGAACATAACATGTACTACATAAATCGGAATTTAAACTATTATTAATACTCCCCAACGTCAAACCAAAGCAATACTACATCATAATCTATAATTCAAATCTCAATTATATAACTATACATTTTCTTTCAAAATTATCTACCATTAAGCAACATTTATTTGTTATTATGCACATGTAACATTTAAGTATTACAATATTTAATTAAGTGTAATTAGTTGTCATTAACTTACTTAAAAATATTAAAACATATTTTCCCTGTAACCACCAATCAACAGGAGAGTTAGAATAAATGAAATATGTCCATAAGAGCCATGGAACACATGTTAAAATTACAACAAAGTCTTAATAACACAAGCAGTTGGAGAGATTCATAAACAATTATGAAATCATTTTATCAAACAAAAAAAAAAAAAACATAATACAAAAACAACGATAACCAAGACTGGCATAGTATGATAATGACTCTGCCTCTTCCACCTCCTTCTCATACTACTTGACGCCCCTTTACATATCAATTACATTAAACAAGAAATTGGTTGGAGTTGCAAAACACTACATTGATTTGTTACTACTAGAAGAAAGTACTGCTCACAATAGGGGAAAGGAGTGGAATGAATAAATAAATTCTTTCGTAGAGAAAAAAACTTAAGAGGAAAAGAACTGAAGCAACCCTTAGATTTGAAACCAACTCACTATTTAAAAAGACAATTATACGGGTGTTGTTCAATTAAAAAAAAAATTAAAAAAAAAACAACAAACCATAAAAAGAGCATTTTACTTGTCTTTTGTTAAAAATTAAACAGAATAGAGATTTCTTAATCTAAATTTTAGATTTAAATATAGTTAAAAGGGATGAAAAAGGGTGTAATAGCATTTAACGACTTTGTTCTTGTTGTTTTTTCCTTTGTATTTTGGCTGTCAGAAACTGAAATAATTTATTAAACCCGTAAAGTTTAATAGAATTTAAAATTAAGTTAAATAAGTAAGTAAATTAGGAGACATGCTCTTAAACGGGTGCAAGACTGCTTGAGGATTTTGTTGTAAGTATTAAAACTTTTTAGTTTTATATGAGTTTTTTCAGCCAGATAGAATTTGAAATTGTAAAAGACTTACCAAAAAATTTAATTTTAATAAAAATGTTTTTTTTAACGTCAATACATGGCATTAATATTTGAAAATGATTTTGAATAAATATGTAGGAATTGCAACATATATTCAAGGTGTCGAAAAGAGCATTCAAGTGCCTCGGTTTTATAAAAGGGTGTACTTCACCCCACCTGATATGCTTACTATTTATACAACCCTTATCCGACTGCGTATGGGATAAAACTCTCATGTTTGGGCCGATGCTTCAAAGTCGGTTTTGGAGCTTCGCTACCGCGTGCAGGAGAATGCGAACGTTCTCATTGGTGAGAGTAGGATATCCAATTCTATTGACTCCCTTGAGCACCGTCGCAATATGGGTTGTATTTGCCAGTTTTATCGTTACTACAATAGGATGTGTTCTGAAGAGATTAGGGATCTGGTCCCCGAAACGCGTACGTTTGTTCGTAATACACGATTTTCCTCAAGAGCCCATCTATTTGTGGTCAATGGGCCGATGAATCGTACAACGCATTTAAGGGAAAACTCGTTTTTTGGCCGGACTATTCGTATGTTGAATAACCTTCCTGCTGAAGACTTCCCTCTCACTTACAACATTAATAAGTTCAAGTCTAATGTTCTCCAATGCAATGCATTAGTTGGAGTCATCCCCTGAGTGTTGGTCATAACAAAAAAAAAAAAAAAATAATAATAATAATTTATTCTTGGTATCAGCATAAGCCAGTGACTTCACAGAGCTTCCCATGACGTTATTGAAAGATGTCAAACCACACGATCTTGAAGATAGGCCCATTTCCCGAAATCAACTTATCGTTAAATTTTAATTTCATCAAGTCGATGGCTGCGGTCGACAAATGGCACGTAGCACCATCCATAAAGGCCTCCGTTAGTTTGCTTCTTCTGGAAAATGTTTTCTGTGTTTCAGGAAGATTTTATTGCGAAAGTTTCGCTTCTCCGGTAAAAAGATACCTTCGGTAATCGAGAAATCAGCCACTGAAGGGCAGATTTTTCACCACTTATGGGAGATTTCGAACTAGGTGCTGTTGCTTCTCAACGGATGCAACTAGCATTTTTCTAATAGCAACGGGGGTTAGATAGTTCCTAAATAAGAGCGTATGCCCAATTTCTACCTGGGTGCGTTTTTTCCGCTTTGGTCAAAATCATATACTGCACTATAGTATAAAGGAAATTATAGACTATGGTGTAAATTATACAGTACGCGTAGGTCTCGACTATTGACCAGACTCTTGTCTAGACTTTAGATAAAGCTCTAGCTTAGACTAAAGGAAAGACTCTAGCCATGATTAAAGGATATGCTAGACTTATCCCAATATTAACAAAAGTCCTTCTCTTGAAATTTCTCCTAACCTTTAATCAAACTACGAGAAATATATAAAAAAGTATTGCGTAAATAATCACTAAAGACAAGCAGCTGCACAGTTGCTAAGAAACAAAAGTAACCATTCAAGGAAACTTTTCTATTGTCTTGTTACCATTTGTTTTTTTTTTTTTTTTTTGTTATTTGGCAAATATGCAAACATAATAAAACGACATAGAAAAATTGCAAATTCTTTTTTTTTCTCTTTTTGTTTAATAAAAAACAATTTAAATACAATATTTTATGTCGCGTCATATGTCGCGACAAATGAAATTATACGTTGTACTTTGTGAAGAAAATATTTGTTAATAAATACTTGTATGCCGGAGTGTATATGAATCGTGGGTATATTATGAAGTATGTGTTTGGGACTATGTGGTATTTGCTTGCCCATTTTCATTCATTTAAAGTCACTAGAGAGAAATGGTTTTAAGTTACTTATTCGTTCTTTTAAATATATATTTACAAGTAGTTTATGTAATAAAAGAAGCCAATTCAAGTTAACGAAATTAATTTTTTTAATACGGTATGCAGCAATTTACTACATGCACCACTCGCTGCTTGACTGCCTGTTGGTATACTTTAAATAATGAAAAAGAAAATAAATAAATATAATTTTTTTTACTTGGAAAAAAGAGTTTTACATCCGTCAACGTATTTTGCTTTGGTATCCCATCAGTTTTTCACCGACTATAGAGAAGTTGCCTTACTTTTGTTAAGCAATAGTTGTGTTTGTAACTTGAAAATCCTATTAAAAAATTATTAAAGAAAATCTTATTTATAAAACTTCATATCTGCAAGGATAACTTCCCTGCCTTTTATTTACACAAACTTATATACGTATGTATGTATATGTGCATGTAAAAATGTATGTATGTATAAAAATTGCTACTGTGTAACATGTAGTTATTTGTACTGTATGCATGTACCAGTAATTTGTAATTTATAAAGCTTTTCTTTGTACTTCGAAAATACACATGCACAAACAACACCACACAATTTTCTTTTTCAATGATATTTACGTTTTCTCTCATTAAAAAATAAACTAAAGAAAATAAATAAATAAATGCAAAATAAATGGTTTTAAATATAGTTGTAAGCAAATTTATATGAATATGTTCATATGTATATACGAATGTTGTTTTATGAACTCATGTATATTTATTTAAGTATGTATTAACTTAACTGTAAGAGCCTCAATTGAACAAGCTTATGGCACGCACATTCATCTAGAAGCAACTAAATGTGTCATTGTTATGACTCCAAATTAAATGCCAATACGAATGGAAAAAAATTATTTTTGCTTGCAATCAGACGATCCAGATACTCCCTCTCCATTAATTGCGGCAAATATGGGCATTTTCACAGAAGAGTCTTCTTGTCACGTCACGCCACAAGTCATTTTAAATGACTTCTCCAAGAATAATTTGTATATTACACGAATACCTCACTTTACGTTCCAAAAAAACGTGACGCAAATTGAAACGACGCAAAGTGAATTATGATTTTCTATAGCAAACCATGTAAAGATCGAAGATATGTACCAGGGTTACGAAAACATTACTGTTTAAAAAGAAAATTGAAAAAAATAAATATTTGAAAACAAAAATAATATAAAATTGTATTACGTACTTACAAAAAACAAATTCAATTTAAAAAAAATAATATATTCAATTAATTTATAAGAAACAAAGAAACATTAATCGCTGTCTGATGAGTCCATAGTGGCTGTTGTCGTTGTCGTCGGCTTTCTTTCAACTTCAACTTTTTTTCAACGTAAATTAGTTTTGCTTGTGTAGAAACAGAAGTCGTTTCCATCTTTTCGAAAAAAAGGAAAATTTCAAATAAAAACAAGTAAGAAAGTATAGTCGGTCGGGCCTGACCATATGATACCCAACACCACAGTATATAAAAACACATCATGCTTATTTGTCCATATAATTATGGATTTATCTACACTCAAAATGTTATGTAGTTGAATTCAAACGAAAATTCATTTTAAACAAATTAAAATTCATTTAGAAAACGGATCATTTACAATTCATTTAAAACAAATGATTTTTACATTAGTTTTTAAATTTTTTATTTATTGAACAGCATATTCGTTAAAATTGAATAGTTTTTACTTTTTAAAAATATATTTCAACCGACGAAAAGCAAACAAATTAACAAAAAAAAAAAAAAAATACGGAAAACCATTATTTTTTGATTAACAAACATAAATGTTGAAAAATAAAATTATTCGTAAAATAAATATAATTTTATTCAATTTTAACAGTACCGAAAACGAATTTAATTACCTACAATCAGTTACTATAATAATTTTGTGAGTGTATGATTTAAAACTTCATTAAAATCGGTTTAATAGTTTCTGAGAGGCAGAAATTTCCCCCTATCTCCCCACGGAAAAACGGAACGTCGCAAAGCGAGGTATTGGTGTATTTACTTTTTTGTATTTGGGTATAAAGCTCAACTAGCTTTACATTGATATTTTGGAAATTGGACACACTTCAAACCATTTTCTAAATTATACTAAGGACTACTGTTCAGATTGTTGTACTGACTAAATTTATTCCGGTCCATAATTTATTTTTACCTAGACAATAGCTTAGAATATAATTAGGTATATCGACTAGATCTGGCTGCAACCTCCCTAGACGAGATTCTAGACTCAACTATGATGAAGACTTTTAGCTAGACAATGGTCAAAACTATAGGCTTGACTATGTTCGGAACTATGTATAAAAAGATTTGACTCGAAATCTCTTAAGCTTTTAGCGAAGAACCTCTGTGAATTGCAGTGAATTGCGACAACTGCATAACTTTAAAATTCTTGTCAAAAAAACCATATTTTTCTTAAACACTTCACTACAAGTGGAACGGGTGTATAAAGTGTAAGCTCTTCATTTCGTATACAGTGGACGTCCAATAGTACGAATTTTATAATATCAGGCCTTTTCGTAATGTTGCAAAATTTGTGTTATTAGACTTAAGTTTTTAGTTCCGCTTATATATAATAAAACACAAGCGTATAGCATGACTAACAACTCTGATATCGAGTTACTAGCATACCTGTCTTGCGACTTTATATCACGGTGAATTTCAGCCGCATAGTGTGTTAATATAAAGCACTTTCCAAATGCCTCTGTGTGAGTTATGGCTCACTTGCATACACAGGTAGCAATTTGAGTATATAATCAACCAAACATTATACACCCACCCCTCTCTTAGGAGTCAGAGCTATCTAACCTTCACTTATATTAATGATACATCTAGAGGAGGCATTTTAATTGATGTTTACACACAATAAAAAAAAAACTAATTGGAGCAGCACAGAAGTATGCTTGAAAAAACAATCGCCCAATACAATGATGACAACAGTTTACACTTAGACTTGGTTTCGAGCCAGTGTTGCCAAAACTTGGTGACCAACAATGGCTAAAAAATGGCTAAAAGCTTTTTTAAATAAAAACACATTAAAATTCAATAACAAAACAGAAATAATTAATTTAAAGTTGTTTAAATAAGAATAAACGTTAATTAATATTTAGTATTGTGGTTATTTTTATGAAGAAAGGAATTTTACAACATGAAAATTAATTAAAATTTACTGATAATTTTTCATTCTTGACTCAATCTGGGCTCGAACGAAATTAATATTAAAAAATTAAATCATCAAAAAATTCGATGTCGTTATTGTTCATCTCAAAGGAATAACTCACTCATTAGTTTCGAATAATCATAAGTTTTAAATAATTTGAAGGTAAATCATAATCACGACAACATTTACCCAACATTTTGAGACCAGTACCCATGTTCTGTAACTTTAGTGAGAACATCTTGCATCGAAAAGATGTGAAACAAAATATTCCATCGTTTCTCGAAAAGTGAAAAAAATGTGCGTCTGTAGCTTATATCGAAAACTATCAAAAGAGATTACGTCGTTACGTTATAAATGTCATAATATTGCACTCGAAGCCGATGTGACATTGCAGACGTTCAGAACGCCAGTAACACATATTGTTGACGGCGATCAAAATTTACTAAAATTGAAAATTTTTCAACGACGGCGACGAAAACACAACCGTCGGCTATACCAAATTGCGTAAAGAGCGACTTTAATGTTTGTTGTTTGCGAGCTTTGAAGACAATTGTTTACTTTGTAAAAATGTTAAAAGCAAAATAATAAAACAATGATAAAAGTGCCAAGAATAAAATACTATTATTATTATTCTTTGCATTTTGCATTTTTAATTGTTTTTTAGTGTTTACATTTTTTCTCGCCCCATTTTTATTCGTGAGTTTATTTGACAGTTCAAAGCGGGAACTTTGCTCACCAAAATGTTACAGACACACTTTTTCTGTAAACTGGCGATTAATTTCCTTACGTGACAGCTAGTACTCGCCAAAAAAAGTTACAAACGCAGTTTAGTGAGAAAAACCGCTGTTTGTTTCATTTTATGGCATTTTTGTTTCATTTCACACATTTCAATCGAAAACTTTCTCGACGCGAGAGTTACAGAACATGGGCACAATATATGCAATATGCAATAAAAAACAAGTAAGAAAAAATAGTCGGTTAAACCCACCTTTATGATACCCTACACCACATTAGGACCTTTGTACCAAATTTTATCAAATAATCTCTAAATTGCGACCAGTACTTTGCGCACAAGGTTTACATGGACAGCCAGCCAGCCGGACAAACATCGTTAATTCGACTCAGAAAGTGATTCTGAGTCAATCGGTATACGTAAAGGTGTGCTAAGGACCAATATTTTAAGGAGTTACAGACACAAACGCATAGTACCCTCTCCACTATTGTGGTGTGGGTATAAATATTTTATTGTTATGGTAAAAATATTTACCTAATTGATAAAATCGAATTTACGGTTGCTTACTTGGCTAAGCCCCTCTCTACTTCAGCATTACACCATAGAAGTGAGAGCAACTTTCTAGTCTATTGTGAAATTTCTAAAATAATTGTTACCGCCTGCATCCCTCTATTGAAATACTTGCAACCAGAAAGAAACAGCGATGTTTGTTTTGATCGATTTTATAAATTTAATAGTGCAATACTGTTCCTTTATTTTGAAAGATGTTTCAGCGTCATGGTTCATAGCGATTTTCAACATTTGTAAAAGTTGTGATTTAAATTAAAGGCGTTTTAATTGTTCAAAATGTTAATTTTACTTTTATAAATATTTTAATAAAAAAAAATTATTCTTTTAAAAGAAAAATGGCAAAAAATGTATGGCTAAACAAGTTGAAAAATGGATAAAAAAAAAAAAATGGCTAATGACTAAACTCATTTTTTAATGGCTAAACAGGGTGAAAAATGGCTAAATCTAGCCACTAAATGGCTAAATTGGCAACACTGATTCGAGCTATCGGATTGAAAAAGAAAAAGGTAATACATATCCAACTAAGCAGGAGTTTGTCTGATGATTTTGAAGCCTCACAGCTTGGCAAAAATAAATACGGTTCCACTATAAAATTTAATTTGCTTAAAACTTGGTAAAAATTATAAATAAACTATACAAATAAATTTGCAATAGTTTTATAAAGATATAAACATTTTATTTATGTCTTTTTAATTTTTGAGGGGTTACAGTAGTGAATTGTTAGGGTGCGGGCAGCTGGAATACTGTTGCAAAGAAATTTTAAAAACTAATTTACTGAGCTAATGTACTGTGTTCGTTAAGTCAACAACTTTGTAAAATAACAATATTTATTGAAATAACGAAAAGGTTCACTGAATTAACAAATAAATGCATTGAAAAAAAAATTACTTTGCTCGTTAAATTGATGAACTTTTTCATTATATTACCGAACAGTTCATTAAATCATTAAAATAAAATCTTTTAAAGAACGGTTATTCAATGTCGCAACAAACAAACTCATCAGACGCAAACTAAAAAACTTTTACAAATTTTTTTTATTATTCGAATTTATTCTATGAGCTAAGTTTCAGTTATGTATTTTATAAAGCTTTTTTGTAATAGTCCTATTCCTTCAATTATTCAGAAATGACCTTTATACACTACCAAAAATGTTTATAAAATACAGAACTGGAATTTAGCTCATAGAATAAATTTGAAAAATAAAAAAAATGTGGAATATAATATAAAGTAGCCTGCGAAAGGAAATAATTCCCAGTTTCTAAAAAACTTTTCGTTAGCTCAAAGTTAATTTTCGTCGTCTTCACATATATTTTTAGTTTAATGTAATGTTATATTCGTAATCAGTGAGTTACCAAGAATTAACTGCTCAACTGAAAGAGATTTTAAGATTTTAAGGATCATTCGCGAATTACTGACCGAATAATACAAGAAAGCAAATAGTCAACATCACTATATGTATCTTTAAAACTTAAGCTGGTAAGGGAAACTATCACCAGCCGATGAAATGACATAAAAGCAGCTTTTTTTGTTTGAAAACATTTAAAAAAGCTAATCTCATTTTAAGCACTTAAGCTGGAGGTCCACACCACGCGTTACTCGCTTTTTCGCAGCATACGCAGCTGTCAAAAAAGTAGAGTCTGTGTAGTTATACGTAGTAAGTTACATGCACAAAAGCGTAGATGCCTTGAGGCGAAAAGTAGGTTTACTTTCTACTTTTGTAAGCGTCACAAGCAGCGTTCGAACAAATCAGCTGATTTTGACAAATTAAATTTTATTTTTACTTGTGCTGCTGCTGCATAAAAAGCTTTGCATGTAACTTGAAACGTAGAACGCAAGTTAGGTTATAAAAGCATGCGCTGCGTGGAGGCGAAAACGCGTGTTATGGACCTCCAGCTTTATGCATGGCATGGCATTATCTGTTAGCAGAGACCAGCAATCATTAGTGAAAAAGTGAGTAGAGCTGAATCATGACTCAATATGTTTTGAACTTATGCGCATTTTTTGATCTAATACTTATCGCAATGTTATCGAAGATCGTATTCACTCAGAAGTTTGATGCTACTCATCGTACTCGTATTTAGCAACATTTATATAGTGGTTGATTTAGATTAAACTTAACTCATACGAAATTATTATAAGAAGGGCTGACAGATTTGTGCCCGAAATAGCAGAGTGACGATTTGGCAATTACAGTTTACTTAAGTTATATGTATGATGTGGAAGACTTTTCGGCAAATTTTTCTGACAGCGCTGATAATGAAGTTGTGTGTTTGATCTATTGTGTTAAAACAGTAAATGGATAAGCTGAATGAGTTGAATCAATGTGACTATAATGCATATTTTCTGAAAATAAAAATCAAACTGGCGTCATTTTTGAGTATGATGTCGATGTCGCACTCATATTTATTGCAACCTATACATACTTATACATCAACGGTCACGCGAGTATGAGTAAATCAGAGTAGTTGAGTCTTAATGAAGTCTACTCACTTATACTTAAAATTTCTTGAGTCAGTATATGAGTCATATATTTTTTAAAATTAATAGCTTCTTTCACTCATTATTTAGAAGTTTTCTTCTATATAACTACTATAATTACTTTTATAACTACTTAATGACTTACATTAAAATGCGTTCATTTTGAGATATCCCTTGTAAAATTCATTGATTATTTCAGTAGAATTGGCAGTAGTATTTTTACTTTTTCCTGATAACTTAACACATTATTTTGTAAGCGAAGGTTTTACTGGGTATATGAGCATCGGAAAAAAAATCATTGCTGATTTCTGTCTTTAAGGTCTACAATAGCGAACAAAATTAAATTAATTAAATAATTTATATACAAAAAGTATTTAACCCTATTCCAATTTCTAATATATGCAAGTAAGTCCTCAATAGACTAATCAATAGCTTATCACCAAACTTAAATCTAATATGCTTTAATTATAAATCTTTTAATATGTTTTTCTAAATTACCCAACAAAATCAAACACTTTCAAAAGTTCAGGAAAAAGTTTCTTATTGACCCAAACTTATCGGTCATTTTGCACACTCATCAATTTGTCATTATACATTAAGAAACTCTGCTTCTCCCAGAAAGCCTAAATAAATCAATAAATAGAAAACAAAAAATGTCAAGTTTTTCTCTTTTAGAAGACTTAATAAAAGAACACTTCTTCCAAATATTCCGAAATGTCTTTTGTCTTAACTACTTACATATTTCCTTTTTTCTTACAGAAAATTAAAGAAATCTAAGTATAAGAAACTTTCAAAGTAAATAAGTTGACAGAAACAAAACTTTTTTTAAGCGACTACATTTTAACCGTAAATAGACAAGAAACAAACAGGTGAAAAGACTTAAAGACAGTCAGGCAGTAAGAAAGTGAGCCAGAAAGTAAAACTGATATTTATTAAGAATTGGCAGAAAGTATGTTAAAGGTCTGAAGGGAAATTATCTTTGTTCTAACCATTAAATAAGTTTCAAAAGAATTTTCTTTCTCATTCCGAAACTGTCATTGTTATAACACCTTTTTTTAAGCGAGGCAAAAGCTCACGAAAAGGTACGCGAAAAGAGAGTGAGCGGATGAATGGTAGAGTGGTATTTAAATGAAGGTGGTGTTTTGGTGAAATTAAAATCATTTAAGAAGTTTGTACAAATAATTAAACTCCTTAATTGATATACAAAGTTTTGTAAACACAAAACAAGCCAAGTAGGAAATTGAGTCGATATCAAAATAATAGAAGGATTTAAGAATAAGCAAATCTTGAAATTAAAGGATGTTACGTTAAAATTTATTTAGAATTCTTAAGGGAAAATTTATCAACATTTTTAACGATTTCTAATTTGGTTTTTGTATTTTCCTAAATAAGTTTGTAGTTCGAAACATAGTGGTATGTTGAAAATTACAACACATACCAAACTTTTTCAACAATTTAATGCCAGTATGTTTTCGTTTAGTTTTTTGTATATCTGTGTTTTATGTATGTATTAGTGTTTTTTTGATTGTTCCTTTAACTACTTAAATGAAACAAAGTTAATGATATTTCTTTTGATAAAAGTTTAAGTGTTTGGAATTAATTGTTTAGATGGTTTCTTTATTTACCGTATAGATTAAGGCTTTTGGTTTTTTTGGTATTAACACGTTTCCATTAAAATCGTCGTCTCATTTGCTTGTAATTTAAAACTTAAAGTAGACATTTCATCGTTTCAGAAGCATTTGTAGTGTAAATAAAGGTTATATATGTAAAAAGAGAATTTAATTAAAGAGAGTTAAAAATAATTTTAATGGTTTATTTGTTACTTTAACTGTTTTTTATGCTGTTCTGGTGTAAAAATCTTTAAACAAAAGAATGTATATTTTATTGGTATTCAATATATAATTTGAGTTTAATTCAAAACATTTGGCCTTCAATGTAATTAAAAGTTCTGCAAAAGTTAATTAAAACAAGTTAGAGTGCTATATTCGGCTGTGCCGAATCTTTGATACCCTCCACCGACAGTTCGAATGTTTAAGGAGTAATATCTGTATGATGTCTATTTATTATTATCTTAAACTGTGACGATTTGTTATTTATTATGGTTTTAGGCGACTAAACTGTTTTCCGTTAGTAGGGTTTATATGGGGCCTAGGGTAAATTATGTACCGATCTTCACGCAATTTCACAGTATCATTTATAGTCCTATAAAACTGTGACGAGCCAAAATTTGTTATGATGGCATTATTTTTTACGGTTTTAGACGTACTAAACTGTTTTCCGGTAGTAGAGTTTATATGGGGCGGGGCCTAAGGTAAATTATAGACCGATCGTCGCGAAATTTCACAATGTTATTTCTAGTCCTAAAAAACTGTGACGTACCAAATTTTGTTACGATAGCGTTATTTTTTACGGTTTTAGGCGTACTAAACTGTTTTCCGGGAGTAGTGTTTATATGGGGGTTAGGGTAAATTATGGACGGATCTACACGAAATTTAACATTCCGTGCCTTTTTCCAGCATTTATGTTATTTTTTGTAACAAAATTATCAATTTTTTTAGGTGGTAGTTCCACATTTTGATTCATAGCTCTGGTCGTACTAAACCGATTTTGCTGGATTTCAATCCCAAACTGCCTAGGATAACTACAAGCAATTTCGAACCAAGTTTGCTCATTTCTTTTGAGTTGTTCGAAAGTGAGCGTGTTTTCAACAGACGGACAGACGGACAGACAGACGGACATGGCTAAATCGACTTAGAATTACTCAAGGACCCAAAATATATCTACTTTATGGGGTCTGAGATGAATAATAAAAAAGTTTCACACGGAATGACAAACTTTATATACCCTCTTCACAACTATTTGTGGTGGAGGGTATAAAAAACCATTGCTGCCTGGTATGCGAAACCAGTCGAATTTCGAAAGTGACTCCGCAGTTTATAGAATTGTATCTATCATGATCTCTGCATGTCGATGTCAAGTATGTGGTGTGTATTCTGAGTTTTCATCGAGGTATTAGGAATTATACAAAAGTATAAAAATTTTTAATACTTTAGCTTAAAATTGGAAGAGAATAATTAAATGTAATTATAACAGTCATTCGAGTATTCCACTTTCAAACACCGCAAAGTTAAAACAAAACAAAATTCTGAGAAAATCAAATAAAATGGCGGCTTTTGCAACATTTATTTTTAAAAATGACATTAGAGCCCAACGAAATGAAATAATACCCCAAACAGAAATGAAATAACATTCCAAACAAACCCATGAATAAAAAAATACCTCAATTAAAATCGCAATTTTAGTTTAGGGACTATTGTTCATTTTCCAGTATTGAAAATTCAGTTACCGAAGTCTCTGTTGTTATACGAAGGGTGGCTAGCAGATTAGCTTTAGTTTGCGAAGCAGGTGTTTGTTTTAAAGATCCCGAATTTCAAAAACGCGAATTTGAAAATCTCGAATTTAAAAATTTTGAATTTTAAGATCCTGAATAATTTTACAGTTTTGGTTTTAAAATCGCGTTATAGATAGCATGGTTGGGACTTCTATGGTGGAGAATACACCAGCTTCGGGATTTTTTAACTAAGTATTTTAATTTCAACTTTTTTGGGTTAATATATTCATTAAAATATTAAAGATTTTTTAGAAGCTTCAAGTCCCTTACTGAGTCCCTAAGCCAAATACCATCTATGCAGAGAAACTTAAGTAAGCGAAGCTGGTGCTTGTTATAACATACAGCAGAAAGTGCTTGCGGACGACCAAAGGCCGGCTATGCAAAGAAGCTTAGTTAGCGATTCCAGTGTTTGTTATACCATATATGAATAACATTATTAAGATAAGTTATTCTGATAGAAAATCGTCTAGCCTTTAAAAAAAAGTATTTATTTACCAAACCGGAAATGGTCAATTGAACCAACTTCGGCCAAGGTTTTGTTTAAATGTGCTTAACTCCCATTTCATACTATTGATAAACTTAATTTAATTGTTGATGGGATAAGCTATTCCTATGCGCATTTCACTGCTTGCTTAGTCCCGATCGTCAGGAAACTTCATCCAAAGATTTTAGAAAAACTAAAGATATAATTCAAATAAAACTGTTAAGCGAATAAGAATATTAGCCCCAGTGTTACTTGTAACAATATCAAAGCTTAAACAAAAACAACAACAATAAACAGTAACTTTATATTTTCTTACACTCCCGAACACCGTTGGTTGATTTTTTGCCAACTCTAAATGTAGTTGTAATTGGGCAAAGAAAAGACAAAAATAAAAACAATTACTTTATTTTATTTTGCCAGTTCAGTTTTATTACACTGCCACATGCATATTATTTATCAAAGTTTTTCTTGGGATTCAAAAAATTACTTAACAAGGGTTCGTTTAAATGTGCTAAAATCCCATTTCATGCTATTGATAAACTGAAATTTATTGTTGATGGGATAAACTATTCCTATGCGTATTTCACTGGTGGCTTAGGCCAGATCGTCAGGAAACTTCATCCAAAGATTTAAGAAAAACTACAGATATTATACAAATTAAACTGTTAAGCGAATAAGAATTATAAGCCCCAGTTTTACTTGGAGCTTGCGGAGAGTGTGTCCAAGCTTACCCCATTCGCGACTTCTAATTTATATAGAGCAGTGATGGGCACACACATACTATTACAATTATGCTTGTGTTGACGAAATAACAACAGAGCAACAGCCGAGCGTACATTGTCGCAGACCACACAAAGAAGTTTATAGTGTGCATGTGTCGACGTCAAACAAGCAGCATTTTTATTCCTATGCACGCGTACATAGGATTTGCAAATGTGCCGTTCACTGATATAGAAGTATAAAAATATTATTTCTGCTCCTAGCAAATGTCTTCAAATTGTTGCTTGATAGTATCAAATTGCGAGAAAAACAAAAATTACTTTCTCAATTGATCAAAAGATTGTTAAATTTTAACTCCGCTAGTATTGGATTTTTGACACATGTTTGTTGAATCCAATAGATTTCTAACAATAGCGAGCAAAACTGGATATTTATTACTTAATTTCTGTTAAAGTTTAAGAAACATCTGTTAGTAAATAAAAAGTCTCAGTTTAATCAGTTTATTAAAACGAAGCTATGATCCGATTCTGTATTCTATATGTATGTGTATGTAAATATTTATTATTTCATTTTATTGGATATGAAATCAAAACAGTAGTGGAGTTCAATTTTTGGTGGAAACGGTCTTGTGAAAGGTCAAATGCAAAAAATGCTCGTTTTGTGTAAAATTCAGTAACAAAATATACATAATTTTCGTTATATTTCATAAAAGATCTTCTATATTTTGCATTTGCTCTTTCGCAGGATCAAATTTATAAAACACTAAACTTCGCTAGTATTTTAGTTTTATATTTATGGATATTATATGTCGGTATATTCATATATGTAACGTGAAATGTGAAAGTACATGTCTATGCTTTTATAGTATGTCAGTACAACTACATATGTAAAAATATTCCAATAGAATATTTTTTTCAATTACTGTCTGTAAAGTAAACACAAATTAAAAAAATACAAATAGACCGGTAAATAAAAGTAAATAATAATAAAGATCCAACATAGATGAATATGCATATACACATATGCAATAAGCTGGTTATATACAAATGCATATAAATATTTATGTAAATAGTTGTGTTACACAAGAGTCAGTTGCACTTAAGGGAATTATAAGGGAAGGAACGTAGCCGTAGGGGTAAACCTTATGAATAGTAGGAAATTTAATATTTAATTTAGACGATTATTTAGTTCAGCTTTATTGTAAATAATTTTTTGTATAGACATAAAATTAATATTAAACAAGTAAGAAAGTATAATAGGTCAAGCCCGACCATATGATACCCTACACCATACATAAATTATAAACATGTTTTCTAGAACGTACCCCATATAAAATCGTGGGCAATCATAGAACCGCCAGAACAAAATTATGTTGTGAAGTTATGGTTCATGTTAAAGTTCTTTGTGCGGAATATTTTTTAGATATTTTTATCTATTTAAGGCTTGCAGGTAGGCGCTTATATGAGACCTATGGTTTTTGGACCTACTAGCACAAAATTTTGTCATGACATAGTGTCTACACGGAAGAATTAATAACTAAATACGGCTTGAACTAAGAACATTTTACATAATTCTCGTCCAAAACAAAAATTTGTTTTTTAAAATGTCACAAATTTGAATTGGCATCACTGCTTCATTTGAGTACCCATTTAACAGCTGATATTGCTTTTTGTTTGCTTTGAAATTTCATTATGAAATGACTTACACCAGAGAAACGTGTGCAAATTCTTTAAATTTTTAATCAAAATAATTCGGCGAATGGGCTAAAGCACATTCTTTGAATTTGAATTTAAATTTACAATTTTATTTTCCGATGAAGCCCAGTTTTGGTTGAATGGGTACGTAGATAAGCAGAATTGTCGCATTTGGAGTGATGAGAAACCACAAGCTTTTGTCGAGAAACCGTTACATCCACAGAAAATGACTGTTTGGTGCGCTTTATAAGCTGGCGGAGTCATTGGCCAATTTGTCTTCAAAAACGATGATGGTCATAATGCGAAAAGTTGTTGAAAATTGGTGTTCCAGATTGCGCCTTCTACGCGTGAGCCACATAGCAGAAATCATATTTAAAGGTGGCATGTCATAACGTCCAGTGCCGTTGTATCCATGGACTTTATGACACTTTAAAAAATCTCATAATGTCCATCAGAGCAGTGTCATAAAGTCCGTTGACGTTATGACACATTGCAGAGTGCCATAATGTCCACAACACGCTTACAATCTCGAAAACATAGCCGGCGTTCGGCCGGGCGCAAGGATTTTCTCCTCTATGGTATAACCCCGCCCGCCCAAAGGCCAGCTATGCCGAGACGCTTTAGTAAGCGCAGCCGGTATTTGTTACACCATAGCGGAGAAAATCCTTGCGCCCAAAAGTGTTTTCGTTATATATTTAATATATGCACCCAGAGAAAAACAACAAAACCATATTTTAAAAATTGTTAACCATATTATGTTTAATTTAACCAAATCATTGTGACCGACAACCATATTATGGTTAAATAAGTTTCTTTAAAAATAGTTTTGTTGGTATAATAAAACATGTTTTTCTCTGCGTGTATGTAGATCTTTTTTGTATTTAACTTCTTTACTAATTATGGACCTTATGACATTTTCAAAAGTGTCACAATGTCCATGGTCACTATGACACTGGACGTTATGACATGCCACCATATTTTAACATTAATTTAATAAAATTTTTCAATAAAGCCCATTTCATTGATATTAAAAATATGTTTCCATGTTTGATTATGATTTAAACTTGTGTCACTCTATAAAAAACAAACTTTATGTGTGGCTTCGTTTAGGCAAAATAATTCGTTATTTAAGAAACTTTTACCAAATTCGAACAAAATAAAATATTAATCAAGAAATTATTTTAAGAATTTGGATTTTCTTGTTTTATGAAAAGAAATTAATTACTTTATAAAATAAACTTCTTTCCGTGTATCGTAAAAGTTATTCTTGCCCACTTATGTATCGATATCAATATTTATAAGGTTGCTGTGCATTAAAAGTTATTTTAAGGAGAAGTATTTGTATAGAAGTTATGGTCAAATATAAGCAGATGCCAAAGAAATAAGGTAAAATGACTTAGATTGTTACAAAATAAGTTTGGAGCAAATTGAATCTCAATACCAACATAACGACATGGTTTATGGGCACAAAGACTCTATCTAGGAAAGCAGCTTCTTTGGGGGGCTATGTGAAATTATGGACAGATTCTACCTATTTTCAATAGCCAGATTCAAATAGCCAAAATGATTGTTCATAATAAACTTTCCACTATTGTGATGTCGGTGTACAAAATATTGGAAACCCTACTGTTAAATAATATTCAACAAACTGAACATTCCAATTACGGAAAATATCGTATAAAATAAAAATATGTTGCTTAAGTATGTAGCAAAAAATGTGTTTTAAATGATTTCACAGAAGTTTACCTACCCAAAGATGTTTAAGCAGATACTCCATACTAAATAAAGTGAACATCGATGGCACTGATATTGTTGTTGCTGTACAGTTGATTAGAAGTAGTTATTATGGCTCTGTGGTATTGAAAGGCATAAAAAAAGACATTCTTAACAATAACAATACCAAAACCGAGATCAAAATAAAAAATATTTTTTTCAAAAAAGAAAACTAAAGGCTACCACCCATTTAACGCGACCGGCTGACTGGCTGACTGACAAATCTAACAAATAACAAACAACAGAAGAAACGACCGAAACAACTAAATAAACAATAAGAACACGTCACGTATTGTCAATAAAAATAATAACATCACACTATAAATTTTACTTAAACAAGGCAAAATAACACACACAGTCCGAACAATAACAACAGCAAAAAAAAAAACATTTGAAACAACAACATAAATGGCCGTTATTTTAAACAATACAACAAGGAACACAGTAATAAAATAAAAAAAGAAGGATACTACTGCATGTGTTTGTGTTTATAGATTTTTCCTTTCTTTATTCCAAGCTAACACCTACCTATAGATCTACAAATACATAAACGTTAAACAGAACTAAAAAACAATTCTAGTAACAACAAGAAAATTACAACAACACAAACACAAGGTGGTCTCGGTAGTCTGTTTTGAAGTTTCAAGCAGAAGCAGCAACTGTGCCTGTGTGAGTAGGTTTCTTTTTAATAGTTATGAGCATGTGTTTGTGTATAAGTTTGTGGTAAAAAGAAAGCTTTAAAATGGATGAGGAATTTAATAGGTAGAGCAGATATAGTAGGGATTGCTGTTCGGTTGTAACCGAAACCGAAACCGCGGTTTTAAATGCCTAAAAACCGAAACCGAAAACCGACAAAAAAACCTCGGTTTTAGCTTTTACTTTAACAATGTATGCTTGAAGAAATTGCAAATTAAACATCATACTCGTACTTCATATACAAAAAAGGTATTTCAAAATTCATAAAATTCAAAATAATTACTAAGAAGATTAAATGTTATCTTTATAACTCTTAAGTACACGCCTTATTTGTGAGGCATAAACTGCCACCTGGGCCACTTGAATTTTGTAAGGAGTTTCTTGTGGCTATAGAAAAAACTCACACAAACGAACTCCTGGGCAAGGCTGGGATTACTTTTATATGTATGGAGTTTTATGGTTAAAGCAGGAACATTTTGTTGGGAAATAAAATAATTTTTCGAAAAAAAAAAACAGAAAGGAAAGAATTCTTATGTTGTGAATGCTTTTTGAAACGTTCCATTTTGATTTTATTTACTGCAGTACATATATTATAGGGAAGGGGCTGACCAGGCCCAGGTGGATACAATATGCACAAAATTTTCATTTGGCCAATTGCGGAATTGAGGAATACATAAAGTTTCGTTCTAATATGCTTAAAAATTGTATAAAAAAAAAAAAAATAGAAAAAAGTCAAAAAATATCTGGCCAGGCCCAGGTATACACTTAAGGGCGAATAAACGGTTTTAATCATTTTAAAAGCGAAACCGCGGTTTCACATTTTTACGGTTTTTAGCAAACTCTAAGATATACCCAATCTATTGGTCACATTAGAAAGGAAAATGTTGAAGTTTTTTCAAAGGTACATTCGTATATTTTTAATAACAATTTTTTAAATTAATGTAGATAAGAAAGATATTGTCGATTTAATATGCAAAACTACTAAATCCTTATATTTATGAAATATTTGTACCAAATAAATGACCATTTCAGTATGCAACGTTTCAAGTCACAACAAATTTCCGTATAATTTCGATTTATTTTTCAAAAAGTAAATCTTTTTCTTAACAAAATCAAGGTATCCCTATCGAGTCTTTACTCTTAAACAGGATTGTTTTAGAAATCGAATTCAAGTGAATTTGAAATCGAAAACAATTTTAAACACTATCCTGTGTTTACAGTTCAAAAAACTATTCCCTTTCTATACTTCATACTTTGAGGACCGCTTGTTTTGACCAGAGCTACTTTAGAAATCAGGAAAAGCCGCGTTCAGTTACAGGGTATTTGGACTGATTATAGTTCTCCTTTAGTACAGCGTATCCAGTTGTTTCTTGGGCGGCTTCTTCTACGTTGCCCTTGGGGGTTCCAGCCTAAGACGGTTCTGGCGATATCACTGTGTGGGCGGCGTAAGATGTGACCTAACCAGGTCCATTTCCTTCTTCGGATTTCTATTTCGACACGACTAGTATTTGTTCGTAGTAGCAGTTCTTCATTTGAAATTCGGTTTGGCCAGAATATTCTCAATAATTGGCGTATACAGCGGTTGATAAAAAGTTGGAGTTTGCGAGTTGTTGCCTGTGTCATACTCCAAGTTGTGGAGCCATATAGTAAAATGGATGTGACACTGCAGTTGAAAATTCTTATTTTTGTTTTATGCGAGATGTTGTTGCATCTCCAAATTTTATTTAGTGCAAGAAAAGCACTTCTAGCCTTGTTAATACGATCGCGGATGTCTGCTTCTGATCCTCCGTCTTTGGTAATTTTACTGCCGAGGTAGCAAAAGCTGTCAACGTCTTCAATTACCTGCCCGTCTACAGTAAGCGGATTAACATTTGTTGTGCCTATTCTCATAAGCTTGGTTTTTCTAATATTAATTTTCAGACAAACCTTTGCAGCATTTTCTGACAGGCATTTAAGCTTGGCTTGAATGTGTTCGAAGCTGTGCGCGAAAAAACAGATGTCGTCAGCGTAGTCGATGTCACCAAGGAGGTCATTGATGTTCCAGCGAATGCCATAAGGTGCCTGACTATTTGTTGATTCTAAGGCAGAATCCAGGAGGATTAGGAAGAGGGTGGGTGAAAGGATGCATCCTTGCTTTACACGTTTGTGGGTCTCGAAGGGTAGACTTTCCCTTCCGTTAAAGCGAACTGTAATTTCAGCATTTCTGTACAGCTCACTAATTTTTGAAGGTATGCCTTTGTTTATAAGAGCGTTCCACATAGCGTTGCGATAGACAGTATTAAAAGCTCGCTCAAAATCTATGAATAGAAGATATAGATGTGTGTTTAGTTCTACTGACTGTTCAATGATTATGCGCACCGAGTTAATGTGATCGGCACAAGATCGCCCTGGACGGAAACCAGCTTGTTCCCTGCGTAAAATGGAATCAAGCGCAGGGGAGATGTGGCGGAGTAGCAAACTTGCCATTACTTTGCTGATTGCATTTAACAATTTAAAACCTTAATCGATTTAAATTTTATGTGATTTCTATTTCCCGAGCATGGCAGATAGTTTTAATAAATTTTAAGTAAATGTTTTTTGAAAAGCAATTTTTTTTTTTATATTATGAATTTAAAAAAAAATTTCGTAATGTGGGCTAAAATCTGGGGCCTAATTCTGGCAGTCGTGATCGAGTACTTGCTCGATTCGAAAGCAATTTTATTTCATTTGCTACTGAACGAATCGAAAATATTTTTTCAGTATTTTGAAACTCAAATTAAGGCTTTACAACACCGAAAAAATAATTCTGATTCGTTCTTTACTGACTGAAATAATTAGTAATTAAATTGCTTTCGAATCGAGAAAGTACTCGATCACGACTGCCAGAATCAGGCCCCTGGAGAATTTACAATTATCATTCACTCTTTAGATGTGGGTTTCTAACAAAAAAGATTTCGATCTTTTAGAATCTCAATACGAAAATTTTTTAACAATAAATTTTGTCCTACTACGGCAAATCATATATTAAGTTAAGGCCAAACATAGCAATATTTTCAGAATATTATTTTAGAAGCTTAATTTCCTCTTTAAAAATTTTTTGAGTCGCAGACTATATTGTTAACCTTAGCAAAATGTAAATTTGCCCTGTTTTATTACATCCCTTACAAAATACCTGTTCAGCTCAGTTATTGATTATAAAAGAGAGCACTGAAAATTATCATAATGAAATACAGCATAAAGGTTGCAAAATAAAATATAATACCTGGAAAATCCTTTTTTGATGTTTTAATAATATAAAAATAATACTCGAAACGAGTTCTTCTCATTTATAACCTCCACCACCACTGGCAGCATCACTCTTTACACTTATGCCCGGATAATGTTAAAAAAAAGTTATAAACAACACTGCGAAAACATCACAAAAGCTGTAAAACTTATCCAGCTCTCATAAAGGATTCTCAGAATGCAAAATAATAATAAAAAAAAAAAAAAAAATAATAAAAACCAAGAATCAAATTAATTTTCAATGTTTATTTTAAGTCTAAAACAACAAAAAAATAAATAAATAGAAAAACATCAAAATCTACACTCGAATACACTTTGATCGAGTTCATCTTCCAACCTTTTGTTCGAAGGAATGAGAAGGTGCTGATGATGATTGTTGCAGGCCTTACTTTTCATTTATTTAGATTTTCAGTGTGCCAATAACCTATTCAAGAATTTATTAAAAAATAATAACCTTTATTCTAAAACCAAAGCCATACGTACACAAACACACACAAAAAACAAACAACATCAGTTGAAATAATCATCATAAACAATGCTGCCACAAAGACTTTTAACATAGACTGAACTATTTGCTTGCACCCCCAGTTCAAAGGAAACGGATGGATGGATGAATGAATAAGTGAACGGTTGTACAGATGATAATTTTGTTTATCTTGCAATACTTATTGAATATTTTCTCTTGTTATTAAAAAAATATAAAAAAATAACAAAATGTAAATTAAACAATAATAAAAACAACTCCCTTTAAAATGTTTTTCTATTATTAAAAAAAAAAAAACGTGTGCATATTTTAATTTTACATTGCTGAAGAGTATTAACAGCAAAGAACAATATTGTTAACTATTTCAAACGAGGGTTCGAGATTAAATGAAACAGACATTTTATTCTATTAGTTTACAGAAATTACTTTGTTTTATTCAATTTTATGCTGAAGATTAAAATTGTTTGGGACCAAACCTGCATATAAATTGTGGTATTTACAGGGGATATGCAGAGCTATGCACATAAATGGAATAAGATTATTTTCTGAAAACTCTTATTGTTTCAAATAAGAAAAACAAAATAAGTGGATGTCGCAAAATATTTAAAAGTTTATTTTTAGAAACGATTTAAAAAAAAAACTAAATCTTTTCAAGGTCTAAGAGACTTTAAATGAATAACGCAGAATCTAAAACATCAAATCGGGTAATTATTCCTTTGATTTCCTAAATTCCATCTGGGGGTCTCCGCATACATCCAGAAGAACAAAAATCCAAATATTTAGTTCCTGCATCAATTCTGCACTGATTAACGGATGCGAATCTTGGAATAAAGCCCCATCTGATATAAAATACCCTCAAGTTTTTATTAACCGCTGCCTGCGCCAAATCTTAAAATTTTTCTGGCCGCAAGTTAAATCAAATGATGAAATTAAGTTTTTTATACTTACTTTAGGTAAGACTCGTAATCAAATATTCAAGTACGAATAACACTTAAACGTATTAAAAAAAATCTTAAATGGGAAATAAGCACAAAATTCTTAAGCCAATTAAAAAAGGATTACACTTTTCGTTGGTAGTGCCACTCTAAGCAAAAGTGAGCGTTTTAATCTCCTTTAATTTATCAAAGTTTATTGTAGACACTAAAACCACAGCACACAAGTAGTTCAAAAACGATTTTCTTGTTGTGTGTAGAAACAACAAAAACAACAGATCAATTTAATGTTTATTTTTATGTTTAAACAGTAAAATTTAGAACTCTTGCTTCTCATTTAGTTTATATTTTCAGTTCTATATGTACATTAAGTTTTTAAAGCGAAAACCATAATTAGAATGATGCTGGTTTTTTATAATTAAAAATTCTGTAAGTTGTAAAACGGGTAAGTAAATCAATCACAATAAAATTCTCGTTCTAATTTCACTTTTGGTTTATTGCAAGTCCGAATTCGGGATTGAATCTGCTTTAAAATACTTGAACCAAGATTGGGATTAGTTCAATCTTAGTTTTACTTAAATCAATCTCAATTTTGGATTATTTCAAGTACGTATTCGGAATTGAATATGAATAAGATAAGTATTTCGAATCAATCTATCTGTACTGGATTCAAGAAAATCCGTACTTTTAATACCGGTTCGAATTGATTTGGGTAGGGATGGATTGCTTTTTCTTTTGAGTGTATGAAGAGAAACGCAACAAACTACAATAAATATTACAATTCTAAGAAAGTGGTGCTAGATTGAACATGCCTTGCGAAGACCAATAGAGGACATAACAAGAAGCTCCATTGGAATTCACAAGGCAGTCATACCCCATCTTACACTTGGCGCCGTCAAATAGAAATGGAAGCTGTCAGAAACAATTTAGCTGTAGACGGAACTTAATTGAACAGATTTATTAAGGCCCTATGAGTCTTGAAGAAACGACAGAAACATATAAAGTTTGCCAAAAGTTCTGTTTGGTCATAGTTGGGGTTTTTACATCTAGTTAATCCTGTATAAATTTATAAACCGATTTATGCGGAAATTCTTATTTATAAATATCCATGGGTTCCATTTTGTTTTCCTCTCTAAAGATAAACGATAATTTCTGAAATTTAATTCTCAAAAAATCCTTTATAAGACATTTTATACCATACACAATTAACCTTTCAGAAATTGTCTATCTGTTTTCAGTTAACGTAATATGACGTCATAGTTCACCATTTTCAAAAAATGGCCGAGTATCCTCCAAGACTTTTACTATGGCAGTACCGCAGCTGTTCGGCGTGCGGTAGCCAGACTGATTCTCAGATGAACGCTTTTGACCTTGTAAGCAATTTACAATTTGGTGAAAAAATAATCTTTCAAAAACTTTAGGAAGAGATGGTAGGGTGCTGATAGGTCGATAGTCTGAAGAACTAAAGAAAAAAAATGTTCACCAACATTTTTTGAATTAAAACAAGTAATTTTATTTTTATTAATTTACGTTAATTAAAAATAAAAATTATAATGCTTGTGTGTATATTTGCAAAAATGAAATTATACACACACATTTCAAAATATTTTATAGTTTCAAGTTAAAGTTTTGTCAAGAATAAAAATTGGGAATTAAGCACGAATAGCAAAATCTTTTGAAATTAAAATTTTGTATTCCCAAAAATTGAAATTACTTTTTGATAATAAACAGGCAAATGCACGGCCTAAAAAACACTTAATTGACAACATATTTTGTAAGTTGTTGTTGTTTTTATTTTGTTTTTCTTAACCTACTTACAACTACAATTAATGTTGAGAGAATTTCAACTAATTGTAGTGGGGAATGTAAGATGAGATAAACCCACTGTTGTTTATTGTTGATGAGTTTTGTTTAAACTTTGATATTATTACAAGGGCGGCATGAAATAGACCCCCACGAAATAAGTCCCCAACAAAATTATGAAATAATTCCCCAATTTTTGCGGTCTTATTTCATATGAAATAAACCCCCAATTTTAAAACGAAATGAAACCCCAACGAAATGAAATAACTCCCCAAATCAAAATGAAATAAATTCCCAAAAATTGGGGAGTTATTTCATTGGAAATAAGTCCCCATTTCCTGAAATGAAATAAATCCCCAAAAAGTATTCAAAACATCCAATCAATTCAAAACAGGGGGGGGGGGTGTTTTTTACCATGGGAGGTAAGGCCATGATGGCTTTATTGCTCAATTTTGCGAAGTGAGAGATATAGCCATATTTTTTCCCAAATGAGAGGCAAAGCCATATTTTTCCAGAATATTGTTACGCATGGTGTAAACATTCTGTAAAAGGAAAAAATCCTTAGTTATCATTGAAAAACATTTTTTTATTCTTGTGAAATAAAAATCATAACCTCTTAATTATAAAAATAAGAAAACTTTTAATTAATGTAAAATGGAAAAGTTCTTCAAAACTGAAATGAGAGAAAAAGCCATTTCCTAATATTACTTATGTGTCCTAAGGCCATGATGGTTTTGTCTCCAATTCGAATGAAAAAAAAAAAAATAAAAGGCTTTATCTCTCTCTTTTGAATAGGAGTCCTGGATTCATTGCATCCAGCAAAAAAAAAATTTATTTATTTTATTCCTTACCGCAAAATTATTTCTTAAACTAACTACCTAGTAAGTATTATTTTTAATGAATGAGTGGTCTTGACCATTCATTAAAACAAGTTTTGTTTACGTATTTTAACGCGACATAATCTGCATTTTTGACGATTTTGGAATAAATTTGAAAATGAAAAAAGTCCCCAAAATATTTTTAGGGACTTATTTCATCTCAGATTTTTGGGGACTTATTTCATAAGAAATAACTCCCCAATATAAAAATGAAATAAGTCCCCAAAAAAATGAAATAAATCCCCAAAAAACGTTGTTGTTGCCTCTCATATATTTTTTTGGGGAGTTATTTCATTTCCGTTTTGGGGACTTATTTCGTGGGGGGCTATTTCATGCCGCCTATTACAAGTAGAACTGTTGCTATAATTCTTATACGTTTAACAGTTTTTTTTGGTTTAATATCTTTAGTTTTTCTAAAATCTTTATGGATAAAGTTTCCTGATGATCTGGCCTAAGCAACCAGTGAAAAGCATAGGAATAGCTTATCCCATCAACAATAAATTTCAAGTGTTTTTGTCAAGAATAAAAACTGGGAATTAAGAACAAATAACAAAATCTTTTGAAATTAAAATTTTGTATTCCCAAAAATTGAAATTACTTTTTGGTTTCAAGCAATTGTTTAATTGTTTCAATTAACTGTGTTGATTAAAAAAATATTTTGGTTTGTGTTTACGTTTTATAAAGCCTCTGTTGCGGGAGGTCACACTTCAACTAAACCTATTGTTCTAAACTCAACAGCAAGAAAACCTTAAACTTACAAATATGTTATTTGATCTAATCAATATGTTTGCAGGCGGAACATCAGTACGGAATTTAATTAATAGTACAAATTTCTAACTAATATGTGTACTGATATAACATTTGCAATTTTCAAGTCATTAGGAAATGTCGATGTTGTAACGTATGGTTAAAGTTATGAAAAATTAAATGGAATATGGATGGAGCTATGAGCTTTATGGATTTAATACTAATACCATCATTACAACTGCAGTGGGCTTAATTGCCGCAATTGATATCCCAAACTCTTCAGTGCTAAAGGTGCTGAAGGAAAACAGGCACCCTCATATTTACGACAGATTATTTAAAAAAAGGGCTTCAGGACATGCACATATCGCATTAAATTTCCGTTTTCCTCAAACCAAGTTGTTCAAGATTTTTCCAAAATATTTATGTTTAATCTGCTCATAAAGTGTTCACATTTTCCTTTGTTTTTTTTTTTTTTTGAACCATCATGAACTCGATTCCTCCTAGTTAAACCCACACTTAAAAATTATATATTTTTAGTTAAAAAAAAAACATTTTATGCATCAATATTGATCACGATTATTCTGTAGGAATCAAATAAAGTACAAGTTTAATCGATATGTTTTAAAAAATTTACCTTTAAAAAGAAAAATGATTTTAGTTTTACCTTTTTTTTTTAGAGTAGATTGATTTTACAGCGAAGAAATTTATCCTTAATTTAATACAAAATTTGTCCTCTGCCCAAATCTATTGTTTGCAAAATTTCAATTTGCGCATTCTTTATAATCTGGCATTTTTCTATTACTTTAAAACATTCATTTAAATACAGCTATAATTCAGCGTCATTTAAATACCTTAATTACAAATTATTTTGTCCATTAAAAAATTTAATTCACCTATTTTTTTTTCTAAATGTCCTTCGAACATTCAATTCATATTAAAAAGGGAAAAAAAATCGCGAAAAAAGTTATAACAAAATACCATCATTATTATACAGCAAGTGAAAGACAGAGGAGTAGTTAGTTTATAGAACAAAGGATGCGAAAACGGTGGAATAAATGACTGACTGGCTGTTTGGTTGGCTCTTTTCCCCTCTCTCCCTCACTCACTCATTCTCCCTGGATGGCTCGTTGTTTGGATGAGTGAGTTACTGAATTAAATTAAAAGTTTAAAATATTGCAGTTGACTTAATGTATACCCGTTCCAACGTCTCCAACAACAAGACACAAAAAATGCCCAAGACACAAAAAAAGGAAATTTCGTTTAAGGATGATTTAACTCATAAAAAGGAGGACAATTTAGTTGTAATATTTAACAATCAACAGATTTTAAACGCGCTTTGTATACTTCCTTTTCTTTTTCCTATTTTTTTGTGAATTTCTTAAAAAGGTCTCATAAATCTTGAAGAACAAGAAAGAATCATTTTTTGAAATCAAAAAAATAGAAGGGAGTAGAGTAAGATGATTGTTTACAATGTACCGCAAATATAAAAATGTAAAGTGTGCAATTTATTATACTCATAAATGGATTTTAATTTTATTTAATATTTAGAGCGTTTAAGAAAAATTTAAAGTATTTTTAATTTTTCAATTTTTTCAAAGGGCTTAATTAAATGTAGTCTAAGGAAATTATTACACAAAGTTGGTAAATTACTTTTTAATTGGTACAAAACAAAATTCATTTCCAAATATGCAGGAAAAAGCCAACCTCACAGTTAATCTCGATAAAAGCTAATTTTGTGTAAGAAAATAACAATATTTAGGGTACATTATTATTGGTAATGGGCTTTCCCATTTATACAGACCCTGCGAAAATAGAATCAATAATTATCTGGCCGGTACAAACGACTCTAAGGAAAATCATGGGGTTTCTAGGCAAAACAAGGTGTTATAGAAAATTTATCGCTAACTTCGCAGAAACATCTCACCCAATAATCGAGCTACTAGCTTAAAAGAAGAAATTTGAATGGACTAATTCGGCAAATAATAATTTCGAGAAAACGAAGTGCCCCGATATTAAAAAGATAAACGCAGCAGTACTGCTACAGTTAGGAGAAAATGGTGCAGAACCAGAAGGCTTATTCTGAATTGCGATGCGAAAATCAATGCGAAGGGCAAATGAAATGCGATGCGAAAGAAAATTGGTATTCTGTTAGACTTTCGCAATCGCATTCGCAATTTTTTTAAAATCGTGGCAATACGTCAGTGTCAATAAACGTCAAATTAAAAATAAATAAATTGTTTGTGTTTGGCTGTGAAAATTGTTTAAAAAATTTATTTAGGACATTCTGTAATAAAAAAAATAATAAAAATGGATTTTGTGGCACTGTGGTTCGACGACGAAGAAAATGAAAATGTTTTGTGTGTACATTAAAATCGGCCCAAACCTATTAAAATTAAAGTTGAAGTCAAATATTTTTGAGCTGTTTTATATATTTCATACTTTTTCCATCCTGCAGCTACTCTAATAGGTGGTCCATTGATGTTTAGTTCTTCAGTTAACGTTTGCCACAAAGTATTTGCCGACTTACGTGCATTTATTTGGTGTTTTTAAATGGCCTCTTGCCAATTGGCAGTGCTTATTCATAAATTCTATCATTATTTCAAATTGAGGCGTTTTGGTGGTCTTATTGCTTGCTTCCCTGAATTAAGTAATAAATATATGATGAATAAATAAATAAAATATTATCTTTCACTAACATGTTTGTACTTTGCGAATGCTATTTTGTTGTCGAATAAATTTTGCGAATTTGACATTTCTTTTCGCCACGTAGAATACCGACTTGTCACCTTTTCGCATTTGAAATGCGACTAAAAAAAAAAGTTTGCGAATATCGCAATTGTTCGCATTTATGCATTTTCGCATCGCAATTCAGAATAAGCCTCCAGGGTTTAAAAAACTGCATTCGAAACCAAAAACTGTTGAACAAAAAACGTAAATTAGGGTATAACTTTTCGCTTTTTGAGTTGGAATAACAGCGACTGTGAACATTTATTGAATCAGAAGTAAAAGCATAAATTATCTTTTGGCCAATGACAAATGAAGAAGTGGCAGTTTTCACTTTGACTGCAATTTTTTTAAACGCTGGAAAGAACATCCAGTAGCTTTCATGGCAAAAACATTTAATTCGGCAAATTAATCCGTAACAGAGATAGAGTGTCTAGCGGTAATCTAAAGCCTTTATGACACTACATTTTTAATGTATTGTTCACGTTTTGGTGAACAGTACAATTATAATGAAATAGAAAAATTGACCAAGTGCAAACAGTTCAGCTGTATTTAGAAAAATGGCAAACTGTCAAATAATTTACTTAAGTTATCGATAAAAATGAAGTTATGTCAAAAGAATGTAAAATTGTTCAACTTAAAATCGACATTTCAAGCTTGAAATATTAAAAGTGTTGCTAACTCAACGGTTCATGGACAAATTTAGCGATTTACCGCTTTTTGTAATGTTTCTCATAAACAAAAAGTTGACGACATTTAATAAAATAAACAAAACCATAACAAAAGAAAAAAACTTTGTTTATATTTTTTATAGTTTGTTCTTTCTTACATTTACTGTTTCTTCCTATCAATTCTTATCAATTCAATGAATAAAAAATGTAGTGTCATAAGGGCTTAACCAATCGAAAGATTCAAGTGCAACATTGAACTTAAAAAATTTGAATCAATCACACACCACTGTTGTTAGAGCTGATTGATGAAACAACAAAATCTTAAAGGAATCGCACGATGGGTATTTAAATTAAAATATTATAATTTTTCGATAAGCTACAGAAAAGGGAAGGGAAAATATAGATCTCGATGCACTTAGTGAATGCACGAGGGCAATATAGCGTCATTTGAATTTGTAGATACAGGACATTTTTTGGACAACGACTATTTAATCTTAAAGAAAAATATTGAGGAATAAAAAGTTTTTTTCTTGATATTAAAAACCCAAAAAATTTTGCTACCGGTTTTCGTGGAAATTATGGGTTCCCGAAGGGTTATGAGAACAAATTTTAAAGACGTGTCATGATCATTAACGGATGTGAAGAGTTGTGCAAACAATTGTCCAAAGGCAGCCAATCAGAACTTAAAACCAGGAATGCGAAAAATTAGTATTTTTGAAAGACCTTTTCATAGAATCTACGTGGATCGCTTAGGACCATATCCTAGAAGTCAAAAGAGATGTATAAGACCAGTGATCATATTCGATCACTTTACTATGTATCAGTGGCTTTGCCCCTTAAGAAAATTTACTTCATCTGTCATAGAATAAAGTATTTTTCATAATTATGGTGCGCCGCAAAAAGTAAAAGGCGATAATGGTAGCAAATTTCATAGCAACGGCTTTATCATTTTTCTCACAAAATATGGCATTCCTATTTATACACGGCATTATAGTCTCCCCTTAACAAAATCAACATTTCAAGTGCAACGGCATTCGCTTACTACGAAGCAGGTTTGTAAGGGAGAAATGTAAGAGTTTCGCTTACCATCAATTTTATATAATGACTTTCCACTTCGAAGCAATACATTTTTGACACAAAAAGTGCTATATTCAATGAATATAAAAACTGGTGAGTTTAGCTATCAGCTTTACACAGTGAATGGTTTTTACAGTTATTTTTTAGTATTCTCCCTTACAAACCTGATTCGTAGTAAGGGAATGCCGTGGCACTTGAAATTTTATTTTTTTTTTTTATAAAACTTGTCAAGACTTCGTTCACTTACTTCACTGCATCTCTGTACGTCTTATTGCGTAGCGCATACTTGTGTGTATTTTTTTTAAGTTCAAATAGTGGTGGCTAAACTAATTTGTTCATGGCAAAACAAGATAACCAGAGAAACCGTGTAAAAAAGCATTAACACGTATTTTATTGTGCGACCAATGAAGGCAAAAACAATATATGTATCCGTTCTAGAGCTTTTTATTAATTTTGAGATCGATTTAATGCGTGATTTTTTTACCCCTTGCAGCATTTTTTTGCATTTTGCAGTCAAAAAATCATTTTTTAGATTTAAAATATATTTTCTTGTGATTTTTTTTTAAGTGCACAAATAACTCTATTTGTATCTAAGCCTCTTAACATAATTTTATTCTTGTTGGTCTATTATTGCCCATGAGCGCCAAAGAGGAATACTCAAATTATTTTCTATTGATTCTGTGGCGTAGGCTTGCCCGACTTTACTGCTGTACTGGTTTATTATATGCAGTTATTATAATATTGTAATTAAGTGCATATTTCCGGTTTCCTTGAAGATAACAAATGGCTAAACATAGCAACTAAATGCCTAAATTGGCAACACTGTTAATAGGCCACACTTAAGGAATGTCATTTAAATTTAAATACGAAAAAGTTTCATTTACTTGATTAACGATTTTTTCGTTTATACTCTTTTTTTGACTGACTTACTTTGACTTTTTGTATCTACATACAATTATATGCAAATATGCAGTATGTGTGAAGATGTGTAAAAGTTTAGGTTTTTTTTTTTGATGTTTATTACCGTCATTCAGTCAATAAAACATTTACACACTTTTGTTGTCAACATGATTGTAATTGTCATCAACAGTGTTAAATTGTTATATGTATGAGACATTTCACAATACATAAGAATTTTTGTGTAACTTTTTTTGCACACATACATACATTTTTTACGCACTCATACAATATAAAGTGTACACATAAAATTTAAGTATAAATATAAACACTAACGCTTTTTATTTATGTACATAAATTCATGCATACATACACATACACAAACACACACCTATAGACAAAAGTTGATTTATACACATATGTTAATATTTTTGCGTTACTCTGACATATTCGCATACATATTTCTGTTCTTTAATAGATCTACAGAATATTGTTTATATCCTAGAGCTTTATTTGTATGTGCATATTTTATATTAAATTCGTGTTTATGGAGGTATGTATGTATGTGCGACTACGTTTCAAGTACATAAATAAAATCTTTTAAAACATAAAATTTAACTTCATTTCTTATAAGCAGGGAAACCAGAAATATGCTCTAAAAAAAGTGTTTTATGCGCATTAAATATGCAGTAAAAACTTGAAAATATGCTCTAAAAACTCTTAATAATATGCCCTAAAATAACACTGAGTTATTCAAAACAAAAAAAATGTGTTTTTTTTTCAACAATTTAATAATATTTGCATACAGTAAAAAATTAAATTAATGTAACTAAAAACAAAATAACTGAGTAAAATCAAATTTTGTACTTCAATTTCTGAGATCATGGAATTGAAATTACAGATTAAAAAAGGCAAAGTCTTATTGGTAATTGTTATTGCAATAAATAACAAAATATTGACTTAAACTTTTAAATAAAAAACGTTGTCTATCACTTCTGAATAGACTTTTATACATTGAAAATTTGCGTTCAACGTCGACTGATGTAATAGGAGCATATTTAAAAGATAACGATTTCTGAACATTATATTTAAAATCTTCTTTTGAAGCAGAAGCATTAGCTTCTTTAGTAAAATTTAAACATAGACTTTTTATAACATTTAAGCCTTCATTTTTTTAAATAAGTTAAGTTTTAAGGTTATGCTTTGCATTGCAATTCTCCATCTTGTTTATATTTTCAACAGTCTCGTTAATATTGCATACTGCTCAACAAGTGTGAGACCAGTAGTTTTTAATTTTTTTAATAATTTTTCAATGAAATCAAAAAGAAAAAAATCCTTTGTATGACGTTTAAAAGTTTAAACAAATATTAAAACGTGGTACAACAGCAAAGGCGAATTCACAAGTGCAAAATATAAACAAACAATAAACATCACTGACAAACAAAACGTAAACCAAGGCGAATTAATTTTTGAGGTGGTGTTGAAAGCACAGCTGTGCTACTTTTTTCTTAATTAGAGAGAGGAATGTCAAAAGTTACTTGTGTTTTTGACATATCGACCAACAAAAGCAACAAAAAAAATACATTGTTATGTTTTTAGTGTTGTTACTTCTTGTAGTATCGACACCACCATTTGCATGAATTCGCCTTGACCTAAACTTAATATAAAAAAATTGTGAATTCGCCCTTGCAGCCATAAATAAATTCTCCTTGGGTTAAATTAGTGTAAAAATAAAAAAAATTAAGCAATTATCAAAATATGCTTCAAAAAGCTAAAATATGCGCTAAAAACTAAAATAATGCTGCAAAAATGCACTTTTTACAAAAATATGCAGCAACGGGTAAAATATGCAGAAATATGCACTAACGAATCGATGCCAAAATTCATAAAAAGTTCTAAAACAGATATATATATTGCTTTTGCCTTCATTGGACGCACAAGGAAAAACATGCAATTGCATATTTGTGGTTTCCCTGCTTATAAGCCTTAATGTAAGTGTGTTCATATGGATGTATGTATCTGGAAACATAAATTAAGTATATTTGTGTAAGTAAATTTGTATTTAATACCCATGAGTTCTAAAAGCGTCTACCAGTTTTTGATTGCATTCCTAACATTGTTGAGTAAATTATTATTATTTGTTGCTTTTACGCCATATCGTGGGCGCATAGTGCCAAAGTAGATTTAGTAAATTGGTCTTCTTTTACTTAATATATGGAAGTTTTCTTGTTCTTTAGTTTTAAATCCAACTTGTTCTGCAAAATTAAGTTGGATGAATCCATGTCCGGCCAAAATTTTCTTTATATGTAGGGCAGTTCCACGCATAAGTCTACCATAAATGGAAAAAATTGATATCTGATTTTGGAAGTAAAAATACTTAAGTATGGTGGCAACATTATGTTACTTTTAAGTTAAATAATGGCAACAGTTTTTTGATATATTTTTATTATTATATAATATAATATTATAATAATAATAATATTATTATTTTTTTTTTTTTTAATTTGAATTATTTTATTTTCAATATTGGTTTCTAAGTTATTATTAGTGATTTCGTTTCGTTTTAGCTGGTGTTTATATTAAAAAATAGCATTTTAACGAGTTCATTAATTGCAATTTTGTATCTTTCAAATAATTTTAGAGTTCCTATTTTATGCGCTGTGATTTCAATTCTAACGTTTCATGTAAAAATACTGATTTTTTTTACTGTACAAAGTGAGTGTAGTGGCGGCATGAAATAGCCCCCCACGAAATAAGTCCCCAAAACGGAAATGAAATAACTCCCCAAAAAAATATATGAGAGGCAACAACAACGTTTTTGGGGGTTTATTTCATGATTTTTGGGACTTATTTCATTTTCATATTGGGGAGTTATTTCATATGAAATAAGTCCCCAAAAATCTGAGATGAAATAAGTCCCTAAAAATATATTGGCGACTTTTTTCATTATCAAATTTATTCCAAAATCGCCAAAAATGCAGATTATGTCCCGTTATAATATGTAAACAAAACTTGTTTTAATGAATGGTCAAGACCATTAAAATAATACTTACTAGATAGTTAGTTTGAGAAATAATTTTGCGGTAAGGAATAAAATAAAGCCATAATGATGTTATTGCTCATTTAATATTTTTTTTGCTGGATGCAATGAATCCAGGTATAAATTTATATTCGTATATTTGGTCCACTTCCATTATATTATTTGATTTAATTTTTTGATGATGTTTGCTTGTCACATGCGGATAATATATTGAATTGATAATGTCATGTTATAATAAAAAAACGTGCTGATATAAACTAACATTTCTTCATACAAAAGTCAGTACCGTTACTTTCTCTATTGATAAGTTCTTAACTAAGTACAGTATCCCAGAAAACTTAAAATGTTGGTCATAGTAACAGAAAAAATGCTTTCAATATATTAAGGAACGGCGGATAAAATGCAATATAGAGCGAACCTGCCGCGTATGTCGCGGGTCCACCGCACACGCCGCGATCAGCGGCCGGTCGCGCTACCCCCCTTCCACCTCCTATACCATATTTTTTCAACACTTGACAATGGCAACTCATTGTTTTGGCAATTTGTAATCATAAAAATTAAACTGTTATGGCGTTATTTCAACTTTGGTTACTAAACGATAATGGTGATATTGCACTTGGGTGTAGGCAATAAAGCCATATGATTTAATTTCTCATTCCATTGAAAAATAAGTCCATATGGCTTTATTTTCATTTCTCATTCCATTGAGAAATAAGTATATATGGCTTTATTGCCTATGGCTTTATTGCCTATGGCTTTATTGCCTATGGCTTTATAACACTGCATCCAAATAAATGTATATTTTGAATTGATTGAATGTTTTGAGTACTTTTTGGGGATTAATTTCATTTCAGGAAATGGGGACTTATTTCCAATGAAATAACTCCCCAATTTTTGGGAATTTATTTCATTTTGATTTCGGGAGTTATTTCATTTCGTTGGGGTTTCATTTCATTTTAAAATTGGGGGTTTATTTCATATGAAATAAGACCCCACAAATTGGGGAATTATTTCATAATTTTGTTGGGGACTTATTTCGTGGGGGGCTATTTCATGCCGCCAGTGTAGTATCGGCCACGTTTTGGGCTGTAGTGTCAGTCACAATTTATTTTACTTAAGAATATTTTTTTAAATAACTTACCGCTTTTATTTCAGCATTTTATAATAGTCTGTTTCTTAAACTTTCGATAAAAACACAAATTAAAGTTATTACGAAAGGGCGGTGCGCAAAATGACCCCAGGAAATATGGCCCCAAAATTTTACACGAGACACAACAACACGCAATTTTGGCGCATTTTTTTTGTTTTTTTTTTTGGGATTATTTTTCATTTTTTCGTTAGGGTGTTTTTGCATTTTAAGTGGAATGAAAAATGACCCCAATATCAAGGAATGAAAAATGGCCCCAAATAAAATCACAATTTTTACTTTGGGGCTATTTTTCATCTACTAATAAAAAATGCAAGTTTAAAGAAATGAAAAATCAGCCCAAACATTTTTACACAAATTTTATAAAATTCTATGTAAAAGTTTCTAGGGATAACATAAAAAACTAGAATTCTTATACCAAAGTAGAGAATTCCTTGCCGGTTATGCAGAGATGCTTTAGTTAGCGAAGCCGGTGTTTGTTATACCATAGAGGAAAAAATCCTTGAGCCCGGCCGAAGGCCGGCTATTACGAGAAGAGTTCGTTATACCATAGAAAAGAAAATCCTTGCGCCCGGCCGAAGGCCGGCTATGTAGTGAAGCTTTAGTGAGCGAAGCCAGTGTTCGTTATACCAAAGAGAAGAAAAACAATTCACCCGGCCGAAGGCCGGCTATACAGAGAAGCTTTAGTTAGCGAAGCCAGTGTTCGTTATACCATAGAGAAAAAAATCCTTGCGCCCGGCAAGCTTTAGTAAGCAAAGCCAGTGTTCGTTATACCATAGAGAAAAAAATCCTTGTGCATGGCCGAAAGCCCAACCGTGCTATCAATCGTACGATTTTTAAAACCAAAACTGTATAATTATCCGGATTTTGAAATCGGGATTCTTAATTTGGGATTTTTGGTTTTGGGCATATGAACTCCACCGAAAATGTTTAATGTCACTTTCTTTGTGTTCTTTTTTGGGGTTAAAATTCATTATAAATTTTGAGGTGATTTTTCATAATGAAGAATAACCCCAAATTTAGGGTCATATTTCATTTTATTTTAAGGGTTATTTTTCATTTTTTTGGGGTAATTTTTCATTTTTTTGGGGTAATTTTTCATTAAAAAAATGGGGCCATATTGCATTATGAAAAATAGCCCCAAATTTGGGGTCAATTTTCATTTATTTTTTTATTTTTAAAATTAAAAATTAAATATAAGACAAAACAAAACGCAGATTGTGTCAAATGTAGAGTCAGTCACATATGTGACGCGAAAAATAGAAAGGAACCTAAGGGTTTTGTTCAGGAGAGCCATTTTATCTTTGTACCATCACTGATCGTGTTGGTATTGGTCTCATTTGAAAGCGACACATCTCAACTTTGCTGGTCAACCTTGAAAACGCGCGTAGGTCATCCCTACCTCTTGTTTTGTGTAGTTGGTTTTTACTGTTTCCTTTGCCTTACTGGTCCCTTTCTCTTTGCGCTGTCACATATGGAATTGCCCTGTATATATTTTGACGTATTTCCTTTTTCCGGACAACATGGATGAATCCACCTTCAGACACAAGAAAATGTTCAGCCTATTATTTTAAAAATTAGAACGAAATCAGTTCAAACACAGTTGGACGCCATAGAACATTAACTAAAATTACTGATTTATAACTATTTCAGAAAGATCTTTTGCTTTGGAATTTGTGAGCCTTACGATTGTGTTTAAGTTTGGGCAATAAATTGCTTTAAATACTCTTTGTACAACGGCAACTCCTAAAACAAATGTTATGTTTTTAGATAAAAGTAATTTAACGAAATATAGAAAATAAATCAGATATAAGTAGCATACATTTTATTAGTCTAATGGTGTTTTCTACAAAAAAATTTTACATTTCATTTAAAAAAATGTTATTTGGTGTCTTTTTTTTAATTTTGGGGGACTTGCTTTATTCTCAAAAACTCACCCTTTTCGGGAGCAAAATTTTTAAGAAACAGACACGAAATTGCATTTTTTTTAAATAAAATGTCAAATTTTTTTGTAGAAAAGAAAACACCATAAATCACAATAAATGTGTTATATTACTTCTACTTGAGTTTGTTTTGTACATATTCATTTGTTGAACTTTTATATACTAAAATATAAGCTAGGAAATACTTATTAAATTTTTACTAATAATATATATATATATATGTTCCTTTAACTCCCACTGGAGCATAGGGCGCCTAATTTTTAGCGATTCGTTAGCAATTTAAGTTCAGAAACGTAGGTTGCTAGCCTTCGTTCCCTAGTTTGGTGATAGGGCTGCTATCTAAGCACCCAAACGTGCTGTGTTTTGGAGCCAGTGTTTCAGAGGATCCAGCATTCGCGATCTCCTACTTCCTGAGACGCACTTTGGCCATTCAGGCTTCGCTGACACTCCAGGTTGGCAACAGAATTTCCTCTGTGCGGTTGTTAAGGTTATACCGCCTAAGATCGGTCGACAGGGCCTCGTTTGTCAAAAACAGGGGTCACCAAGTCCTTTCTGGACAGAGGGTGAGGTTGTCATTTGAAAAGGATTGGCTGTGTGTACAATATGATAACCCATTTGTATTCGCGTCACTTTTCCATAACCCCCAAATTTTTACTAAGTACATTCCAATTAACAAAAATCAGAAACAATTTTTAAAAAGAGTTAATTTTAAGGTAGTTCTGAACATTCATTTTATTATTTCAATTATTGAAAAAAAAAATCTGAAAAAATGCTACAACTTTTAAGAGTTAATTGGTAAACAAAATGTCGACAAAGCAGCGTTATTGTTATAAAAATATAGATGCAGTGATGGATGTTAAACTTTGCAACTACGGTTTTTACTACAATGTGATTATCAAATACGATGTACCGTTAATCTGAATATAAGTTGAGATAAAAAAGTAATAATATTAGAAATTTTTAACTTCAGTGGGCAATAAAAAAAAGATAAAAAAAGGTATTTTTTAAACTTTAATATAAGATTTCTGCAAGTAAGTTTATTCCAAAAAACTTGGTTTTACTTCCACTTTCGTTCACCTCTAATTTTAATTCGCGATTTTCAGTGGCTAATCAGGTTCAAATTCGTCAGTTTTTTAATATTGTGCTAAGGCATAATACACAAAGTGCAGCAGAGCGCGAAATAGTATCCCGGCTTTGCAACTAGCACAGTGTAATTATAGTAAAACTATCGAAATAACAGTATAACGGCAAATTTCACCAAGTTAAGATATTATTATATAAATTGTCCATTAGGCTAATAAAAATTAAGCTACTCAAAATGCGATATTATATTTATTTTCCTTATAGTTTGTTAAATAACAATTTTCGAAAGATAAATAATTCACTTTTAATTAAGACCTCTAAGCATTAGTTTCAACAGTAATCGTGTATAAAGTGTATTTAAGGCATTTTATAGCCAAACCTTAAACACAATCTTATGGCTCACAAATTTTGCAGCAAAAGATTTTTATGACAATATAAAAATAAATAAAATAAAAATATGTTGGTTTGCCATAAAAATGTCATGTATTTTAAGTCTGCGGTAGTAAAAAAAGACAAAATGTTATGTAAATGGCAATAAAATAATATAATAAATAATTTAGATTTTAACAACTGAGATACATAAGAATCTTAATTAATTACTTAAATTTGAACACATGCAAAAATGTTAATATAAATTATTTCTTTTTGTTTTTATTACAGTAAAACCAGAAATATTTGCAAAGTAAAGAGGAGACAATTAAATCGTTAAATAAAATTCTTTATTTTTTAAAAAAAAAAAAAAAAAAATTGCAAAATAAACAAACATGTTAACGACACGTTTAAGTAAACATAATACAATAACACTAGCGCTTTTATTATTCATCTGCTTCAACTCAATCAATTCAGTGTTATGTCGATCACGCGATAAAGAAGGCCGAAGACGTAATGATCGCATATCCTCCTCCACCGCCTCCAATCAGTACAATACCTATGGCTCATCAGTACCCTCATCAGTGGCCTCTTCGGCATATGCCATGTCATCATCCCTACCCTACAAAGGACCCATCGATGATACCGGCTTTTGTGTCAGACGGCGTGATATGAAACTGATGTGCTACTGTACACCGGATGAAAATCATGTTCCTGTACAAAAGGCCGAATGTTGGGTATTCTCTGATGGTTTACTACAAAACGATACCACCTGGACTAGATTTTACCAACAAACGCGCTTACGTGATTTGAAATTTGTTATACAGAATCATGGTCGCCTGGACTATATACCCACCCATATATTGAAACCCTTGGAGAATTTAACCAGCATAACCATAGAGTACTCACAAGTTGAAATTGTACGCAGCTATGCTTTTGCCAATCTACATCAATTAGAACGTATTGTTATGACCAATAATCAAATAATGGCCTTGGATCAAGAGGCTTTTGCAAATCATATACGCTTGAGAGATCTGAATTTGGAGCACAATCAAATATTCGAAATTGATCGCAAAGCTTTTCGCAATTTACCCTTGTGTGAGCGGGTCAATATGAATAACAATAATATTTCCAATTTGCATGAGGGTCTGTTTTCCGATTTAGTACGTTTGATTTATCTGAATTTGGCCCACAATCAAATATCCGTTTTGACAAGTGAAATATTTAAGGGTTTGGGTAATTTAAATGTCCTGAAATTGACACACAACAATATTAATTTTATTGGTGACACAGTGTTTGCTGAATTATGGAGTTTAACTGAATTGGAATTGGATGATAATAAAATTGAGGTAAGTATTTTCTACAAGAAAACTATCGAAGATATTTTGCAGGAAGTGTATAGATTTTGTGGTGCTCATATTTAAGATACATTATCTAAGTAAATATTTACGGCTGTAAATTTAATCTCTTTGCAAAATATTGAATAACAAATCATTTTGTAATAGATTTATAAGCTGTATTACGCCTGTGTAGAAATGTATGTGTGTGAAATGGGATATATGTAAGATATGTGGTTAATACCTAATACATATGATAAGATAATATTTAATGCACACAACTTAAGTTTTACATACGTACTGTTTACATCGAAATTCAATACATTTACATGTTCACATACAGAAGTGCAACATATCTTAATGCTTGCAAGTTTAAATTTACAAACAATATTTTATACAAATGTGCCTTTGCTTGCAGACTTTTATCTATTGTCTGTTGCATTTTTCAAAATGTTTTAAGTTGTCTAGTATTTTTCTCAATTTTACACTTTTCAATCTTCTACTGTACTCTTGTTGATGCTGAAGAATATATGTAACAACGTCTTATTCGAAACTTTGCAAAACTTTGCGAAAACTGAAAAGATATCATAAGCCTTTTGACAAATAAATAAATAAGCAAAAAAAAAAAAAAAAAAAAAATTACGAACAGTGCAGCGCAAGAAATAAAACTAAAACTAACTAGAACTAAACTTAAACTAAAAAGATTTCAGAAACTGAACTTAAACTAAAGTCGAACCTAGCTAGAACGGAACTAGGTTAAAACTAGAATTCAAGTAAAACTGAGCAAGAGCTTGACTGGAACTAAACTTAAACTTAAGCAATAACTTATCTTCAACTGAACCAAAACTTATGCACATAAGTCTTAAAAATGTTCCCCACTGATTTTTATCTTAACACTTCATAAACCAAAATACAGCCCAATACTTTTAACTTAATTCTGACAGCCTTCTATTCTTTCCACTAAAACCTACACTGTACGACATTAGGACGACATTGTCATGTGTGACAGAAAATATGTATAAGAAGAAAATGAAAAATATAAAATAAAACACTGTAAAAAGATGACACAGTTAAAATTGCAAAAAATAAACATCAAGTGAAAACTTAAAGAAAATAATATGTATGAAATATACATGTGTACATGGATACAACAATACACACACACACACACTCAAAAGTACAACATAAATATACAAACAACAACTTTTGAAAAAGAAGAAACCTACACTGACAGCACTGAGATAAGCATAAATCCTTGTTAGATTTTCTTACAATATGTGTGAATGCTTGTGTTGTTTTTTTTTAGCAATATGTGTGGGTCTGTCTTTCTCTTTGACTATAAATATCATTCGTATAAGTGTATGTAACGCCAACAAAATGTTCAGCTTAAGAAAAAGACGCGGGTAAAAAAAAATATTGGAAAACGTAGAGAAAACTGAAGTAAAAATGAAGTGAAAAATAAAATTAAAGTACGTTCATATGGAATAGATGAAACAAAAAACTCCTTTAAATTGAAGGAACCCTATAAAGCTTAATATCTCTTTTCAAGAATTTTTTTCTCGATGAATTTTTTTGCAATATTTTCAAAAGTGGTCGCATATCCCGTCATACGCAGTCACACTGGCGTTTATTGTAGACATACGGACTTTCAAGATTTTAACTTGTACATTTTAGGTATATGTTTATGAACGTATCTGTGTATGTTAGTTAGTAAATGTATGCGTGTTTTCATCTTTACTTGTGTTGCTAAATTAAGATATGAGACTTACAGCACTGTCACCATTACACAATTTCATTCAAGTGTTAGAGATTTCATTCTTCTATCTTGTTTTTTGTCCCGTTATCTTGTTGTTTTGGTATTTTTTTTTTTATAATTTTCCTTTTTTTTGGTTAGAAATATTGTCATTATTCTTGGAGTTTTTGTAGGGGCCAGGGATGGAAAAGGAAAATTTATAAATTATTTCAATGAAATGAGAATGAAATACGATAAATAAAATGTCAACTGGTACTAAAGCCCTTATGACACTATATTTCTTATTCATTGAATTGATATAGAATTGATAGAAAGAAGCAGTAAATGTTAGAAAGAGCAAACTATAAGAAAATGTAAACAAAGTTTTTTTTTATTATGGTTTTGTTTATTTTATGAAATGTTGTCAACTTTTTGTTTATGAGAAACATTAAAACAAAACAAACAAAAAGCGGTCAGCCGCTGAATTTGCCCATAAACCATTGATTCAGCAACACTTTTAATATTTCAAGCTTGAAATGTCAACTTTAAATTGACAGTTTGCCATTTATCTGAATACAGCTTAACTCTTTGCACTTGGTAAATTTTTCTGTTACATCATATTTGTATTGTTCACCAAAACTTGAACAATGTATTAAAAACGTAGTGTCATAAGGGCTTAAGAAACACTTTAAAGTTGCATACAGTTCTAGTTCAGTTCTAGTTTAGTTCTAGGTTAGTTCTGGTTCACTTCTAGTTCTGCTCCAGTTCAGTTCTAGTTCTGCTCTAGGTTAGCTCTTGTTTAGTTATATATCAGTTCTAGCTCAGTTCTAGTTCAGTTCCAGTTATGGAAGCGTAGAGCTTGGAGGGATTAGCTTAGGCAATTAAAAAAAAAAAAAAGTTATAGTTCAGCTCTAGTTCAGTTCTAGTTCAGGTCTAGTTAAGTACTAGTTCAAGTCTAGTTCAGTTTTAGTTCAGTTCATGTTCAGTTCTAGTTCAGTTCTAGGACAGTTCTAGTTCAGTTCTAGTTCAGTTCTAGTTCAGTTCTAGTTCAGTTCTAGTTCAGTTCTAGTTCAGTTCTAGTTCAGTTCTGGTTCAGTTCTAGTTCAGTTCTAGTTCAGTTCAGTTCAGTTCTAGTTCAGTTCTAGTTCAGTTCTAGTTCAGTTCTAGTTCAGTTCAGTTCTAGTTCAGTTCTAGTTCAGTTCTAGTTCAGTTCTAGTTCAGTTCTAGTTCAGTTCTAGTTCAGTTCAGTTTTTGGTTAGCTCTAGTTTAATACTTTTTCAGTTCTGGTGTAGTTCTGCCTCTGGCTTAGTTTAATTTCAGTTCTAATTCTTAGCCTAGAACAAATCTGGTTCAAAACTGGTTGAATTCTAGTTCAAATGTAGTTATTGCTATCCGGTAAAAATCTAGGTTAAATATTGATTGCTTTCGAAAATGTTTATAACTGATAATTGAAAACGAGGAAATGTTCTTTTTGATTTAAAATTTAAATATTTTAATGCTAAACAAATTATTATTGTTATTAACCTTAAGCTGTTCTGAGGCAACCATAATATGTTGGTTTTTTTTTTTTTTTTTTTTTTGTTAAAAAAAGTTTTGATGGGGTTGACTTTATAAGAAAATGAGTCTCGTCTGTGGCTGTAGGAAATATCGCCCAAAGAAAAATCGCCCAAAAAAAGAATGAAAAATCGCCCAAAAAAATTGCATGTAAAATTGGGCCTGATTTCATATGAAAAATGGCCCAAAATTTTTGGGCTATTTTTCGTTGTTGCTGGGTGATTTTTCGTTTTTCAAATTTGGGTGATATTTCATTATGAAAAAACACCCAAAAATGTTGTATGAAAAATAGCCCATTTTTTTGGGCCATTTTTCATTTTAAAATTCTACCATAATCTTACATAGCAGAGAAAACCATGTTTTATTATGGTTGCAAACAACAAAACTATTTTTCAAGAAACTAATTTAACCATAATATGGTTATCGGCGACAATGATTTGGTTAAATTAAACATAATATGGGTAGAATTTTTTTAAAAATGGTTTTGTGGCTTTTTCTCTGGGTGTATAATAAGGATTTTCTCTTCTATGGTATAACAAATACTGGCTTCGCTAACTAAAGCTTCTCTGTATAGCCGGCCTTCGGCCGGGCGCAAGGATTTTCTCCTCTATGGTATAACAAACACCGGCTTCGCTAACTAAAGCTTCTCTGCGTAGTCGGCCTTGTTCGGAAACAAGGCAGTTTTTCGAAGCTTTACTTAGCGAAACCGGTTTTTGTTAGACCATAAAGGAGAAAATCCTTGCGCCCGGCCGAAGGCCGGCTATACAGAGAAGCTTTAGTTAGCGAAGCCGGTATTTGTTATACCATAGAGGAAAAAATCCTTGCGCCCGGCCGAAGGCCGGCTATACAGAGAAGCTTTAGTTAGCGAAGCCAGTATTTGTTATACCATAGAAGATGAGATGAGAAAGGAGAAAATACTTGCGCCCGGCAGAAGGCCGGCTATACAGAGAAGCTTTAGTTAGCGAAGCCGGTCTTTGTTATACCATAGTGGAAAAAATCCTTGCGCCCGGCCGAAGGCCGGCTATACAGAGAAGCTTTAGTTAGCGAAGCCAGTATTTGTTATACCATAGAAGATGAAATCCTTATTTTGGATATATATATTTACACCCGTATTCATAAAAAATAAAATAAGTTTGAAATGTGTTTTGAGGCAAAAGTTTCATACAAATTTTTCTTAAAATGAATTTCAAATACATTTTAATTATTTATGCATTCGGCAGTTAATATATACACCCGGAGTAAAAGCTATAAAAACATTTTATCCATATTATGTTTAATTTAACCAAATCATTGTCACCGACAACCATATTATGGTTAAATTTGTATCTTTAAAAAAATCACTTGAAATTTTAACGGTATTTAAAAAAAAAATTTACACATTTTTGATTATAAGTTAAGTTGCGGACGTTATGACAATTCTTCGACACTACGACACTGGACGTTATGACATGCCACCAAAATTTATATGAATAATAAACACTTTTTTGCAAATTGGGTAAATTTTTTTTTTTTGGGAAAAAAATTCGTTTTTGCTTTTTGGGTCATTTTTCATTTTCTTTTTGGGCCCTTTTTCATTTTTTTTTGGGCAAAATGTCATATTTACCTTTTTGGGTCATTTTTCATGTTCGCTTGGGCGATTCTTCATTTGGGCGATTTTTCATTTTTTTTTTTGGGCCATTTTTCTTTGGGCGATATTTCCTACAGCCCTCGTCTGTGTCTAGTTTGCAACTTTCGTTTTCTAATGTAAATTCTTGTTGTTTTTCCATCTCTGTTCTTTGATTATTTGTTCTTCTAAATAAAATTTTTTTTCTTATTATTTTATTTGTTTGTCTGTTAGTTGTCGTATGGTTGTGAGTGTTTTTGTATCTGTTTGCGTGACAAGCTTACTGAAACGTTTGAGTGTTGATGGTGGTAGGCGTTTGTTTTGTAATTTTTTTTCATAAATTGTTGCTACTACTTCTACTCTTAATACTGCTGCTGCTATTGTACTTCAATTCAAGTGTTGAAAGTTTATGGAAGATAAATATATGACTGAACGTCGTTTATCTTTTTACTATGGGTGTTTGTAAGAGTGTTTTCAAAAATATGAGTTAAGTTTTAAAAACAAAAGAACAAAATCTTAGAGATATTTTTTTAACTCTTAAAGAAAATTTTTATACCAACACTTGTGCTCTAGTGTGAAGTGCTGACAATTTTAGTTGAATTTAAAGGATGTGAATTGGAAAAAATGGAGCAGCTTAAATAAGGTTTTAGAAAGATCTTAAAACTAGAGAATTTTTTTTTAATATTTGTTTTGCTACAAATTTTTGCAATATCGATTTTGAATTTATAAATTTTTTAAAAGTAAGGCATGGTCAAACAATAATTTTAAAATTTTATTAAGTATTTTCTGTTAAATATAACAGAGCGCTGTATGTTTGGACGCTGAAGCGTATAAGTAATATTTGTGTGTTTTTTAAAAATGCTCTGAGTATGTCTTTTTTATCTTAAAAAAATTACGAAAGCAAAAGTTAAAATTTGTATGATGTTGCTTTGAAGCAACAATTTTTTGTTCTTCTGATATTGCTTCTGTGTGAAAACAAATATAAATTGTTGAAAAGTCTTACATTTCCTTTGCAGTCGTACAGTTTTTGTTTCGCTGTTACAATATACTTCTCTATTCAAAGAAACAGTTTGTAAAAAAAAAAAAAAATTTTGATTTATGTAGCTTCGCATTCGTCAAGAGCAATAGTAAAAAGTTAAGACGAAAGAACAATATAAGTTGCTTTGTTCATATTTGCGATCATTGTGACGATTTTGATGTTGTTTCTACAACAAGTGCGTCCAAATTTTTTTTTTACGAACTGACTTTTTGATTTTAAACATTAATTTACCTTTCATAACAGATGTTAATGGGATATATACGTTTGTCATTTCGCTTGTAATTTTTATAATCTTACAACCTGCAAAGTATTTATGTGATTCAACGATAGCCGTCTGACAGTCTGCCTGTTTGTCCGTTGAAATAAGTTTACCGAAAGCCCCAGAAATGTCAGAAACTAGGTTGTTATATAATTATTTTACATATCCTCACATATATACATATACTAATTCAGTCGCATCTGTGGGCTTATTCTGGCAGCCGAGCCAGTGCTTTTGGTTTGAAAACAACAAAAAAAATCACTTGGGGCTAAATCCCGTGAAATGAGAGGATGAGGAAGCAACTGGAAGGCTAATTCAAGGGTTTTTGCCATGGAATACTTATTGAGCACACGAAATTCACTAAATAAGATAGATTAAAAAATTTTGACAAAATTATACTGAGACAGATGTCTACCTACTTAGATCTGTTGAGTTTTAAAAACTTCAGTCAAAACAAAAAAAAAACTAAACACTTCCGGACATGTCGACTGTCGTTGTTCTTTGTTGTGTACAACTTTTCGTTTTTTTTGCTTTTGCCTTGACTGCAGATGCTTTCATTTAATGAATCAAAAGTAAAGGCAACGGTTTATTTTTGTTCAATGACAAATGAAGAAGTCGAAGTTACAGCACAATCTTATGACTTTTACTATCTCAACTGCAGGTTTTTAAACACTGGTTTAAACCAGTTTTCGAAAATAAAGATTTAATATCGTTTCTTAGTGTTCGGTTCGGTAGATTTGTGGAAAACACAAACGCTAATAGTGTCTGAGTAGTAAATCATTAAAAAAATAACGTTTCTCTGTGATCTTCGAACACAAATATAATACTTTACTTATCCAACACCAACAAAAAGCTGAGAACATTTAATTGCATTCTGTTTTTTTTTTTAACCACAAACTTCGTTGAGTTCGGTTTAGCACATTAATGTTCATACGTTTCAAATTTAACACAAACAAAACATGTTCATTAGCGTGGCCGTTAGTTGTATGGAGAACTTTTTTTTTTTTATTTCTTACATTCACTCCCCCCAAATCGGTTCAGTCTTATGTAAAGAAAAAATATAAAAAAATTTCGTAGCGATAAGTTGTGTCGACTAGAAGAGCTAAAATATTGTCATATATCATATTCTTGTAAAATGTTGTTTTTAAGAGATAGTCATATGAAAACAAATTACATTTGAATAAATGACTTGAAGGCAAACTTTGAGGGGCGGACGCCCCCCCTAAAACACAACTAATTGCTACGAAATTTTTTTATATTTTTTTTACACAAAACTGAACCGATAACGGCCACCCTAATGTTCATAATACACACACAAGCTAGTCGTGCTGCGGTTGTTGGTAAAATTTTTTGTTTGCTTATTTCTTTATCAATGTAAAAATATAATGTATTTCTACAGAACCACTACAATAGTTCTGTTTTGTAACGAAGAACAAACACTTTTCATTACTTTCTTTAAAATAGTTACGAACAATATTAAGGGTTGTGTTCGTATACACTAACAGTAAAAAAATGGATAGCGTTTTGGGTTTGCTTAGTTTGAAACATATAAATTTAAGTTAAGTCCAACTTAACCAGTGTTAAAACATTTACTGATTTATTTGCCATAAGTCATTTACAAGTTTTTATTGTAATAAAGTAACAGTGTAACAAAAAACTAGTCGCTAGTTTAAAATACATTTAAATTAATAAAAAGTGATTTTATTCCTGGTATTAACATATTGTGGGTGTTACAGTATCAAAAGTATAAAATGCTTGTTTGGTATGTTACATACCGTCGGAAAGGTTAATTTGTCTAGTTTCTCAGAATAAGATTAATTTTTAAGGTTTTAGAAACACTTAAACACAAATAGGATATATGTAATTCAAAATATTGCATAAGTTAAAAATTTAAAAACCCTCGTCTTGAGTTAGAAATAATTTTTTTTATGCATATGCCACTCGCAGCCCAAGATGCGACAAAAACAGCCTTAAAGGAACAGACATAAGATTTCGTTTGAGCAAAAAAAAAAAAAAAAAATAAATGAACCCGGTTAAAAAAAAAAAATATTTAAAAGAACAAAAAAAAAATAAATTTTCTAAAGATTGATAAAATAGCTATCTAAGCCAATTGAGACAACTTTTGCTAACACAAATAGGTAATAAGTTACATGGATGAGAAAGAACATCTCTTTGGCCAAAATGTCAAACTTTGACTCCCTCTAACTCAGAAACTTTTTGACTGATCTTGTTGAAAATTTGTGTCTAAACAAGGACTTACCTTGCTACAAATTTCAAATTTAAAAGTTGGGTCACTTGTCATGAAATGCGCCATTTATAACTGTTTTAGTATGATTACTGGTGAAGTCTATGTAGCAAATGTTCAAAAAACTGCTCAAAATTAAAATAAGGTATAAAAATAGGCTGATAAAATGCTAATTATTAGTTGGTTTTACCTTGTAATTCAGTTCGTTACTTAGTAGAACTGGGGCCTAACTGCGGCGATCAATGTCGATCACTATTTCCATTTAAATTGAATTGTAATTTTGATCATTAGCAAATGTCGTTTTTGACAGAAAACATTAAAAATTGTCTCTAATCACCAAATTCATTCCAAATTCATAGAATCAAACAGCAATTTTGCTCTTATTACCAAAATGATTATATTGCCCAGCAAAAACTTTGCTTACAAAATAAGCAGAAAAATAATGAGAAAGAAACTAGAAAAAGCTCTTTTTTTTGTTCGAGATGTCCCAAAAGTAAACCTTTATAATTTAGCCTATTATAATCTAAAAAATAATATGTTTTTTTATACTTAAAATTTTTATTAAAATATATAGTTACACAAAGTCAATAAAATAAAATTTTTTTTATTTTTTTTAATTATTTTTTTTTTTATTTTTTTTAATTATTTTATTTTTTATTTTTTCTTATTTTATTTACTTTATTTTATTTTTTATTTTTTTTTCTGTCTCTGGCGGGATTCGATCGCGCAACCTCGGTGCTGATAGACTAGCTCGCTACCAGCTAGTCTACCGGGGCAGTGTAGTTTTTGTATTAAAAAACTATGTTTTTTGACTATAATGACTGACTATAATGACATTTTTATTGTCATAATGAAAATTTAAATTTTTCTGTATATTTAAGATATAATAATAAAGTTATTATTTAATATATAACTAATAATCCAAAAAGTGGCGAATAAAGCTACAAAGTAATGAATTCTTGAAGTCATTAAAAGTAGGATTGTAAGTAAAGTTTTTGCTGGGTGATTACTAAAAATTGTAAAAATTTAATATTTTGAATACTTTTTTCAATAAATGATATTTTTAATTATTAATTGATTTTGAAGATTTCCAACAACAATTTCACAAATTTAAATTATTTTGTTTTAAACGAAATCATTTTTTGTTATGTAATACTACGTGACAAAATTTCAACCAAGTCGTGACCAAATGAATCTGGCAGCTAATCTTTATGTAAAATTGTCCTCTGAATTCGAATATGAAGTCAGATTTGTCAAAAGTAGAACAGTTTTTGAGATATTCCAAAATAACCGTTATTTGTGTTTTTAAAAAAGATGATGTGACTGAAATGCAAATATCTTCCAAAATTGTAAACGGATTATGTAAGTCTTTCTTTTAAGTGCAAGGTTATAAAATTTCTAAAATAACCATGGATTGCTTGTGAAGATTGGTCAAGAAATGACAGAGTTACAGGGGACAAAATTCAAGCTTCATTGAAAATTTTATGATTTTGTTCAATATTGTTCTTTTCAAGTTATGTTTTTTAAACCAATGATTTAAAAATCCTAATGTTTTATTGCATGCGACATTAGATCATTTTAATATGAACATTTTGAGCCCAACAAGACATAGACTGGTACAAAAATGAAAAAGATACAAAAGATTTAGTAAATTAACCCACATAGAAATTCAATACTTTTAAGCAATTTTAATATTTATTGTTACTAAAAATTTAGCTTTGTATATTTATTTGTTCTATTGGGCACAAAATGTTCGTATTGAAATAGGCTAAAATTTTATTTTTTGGATATATAGATTTCAGTCACAGCATCTTTTTTAAAAACACAAATAACGGTTATTTTGGAATATCTCAATAACTGTTCTACTTTTGACAATTCTGACTTCATATTCGAATTCAGCGGACGATTTTACATAAAGATTAGGTGTCAAATTCAGTTGGTCAAAAAATTGTCAGGTAGTGTAATTAATATTTTAATTCTAAATTTATCAAAAAGTAATTTCAATTTTTGGGAATAAAAAATTTTAATTTCAAAAGATTTTGTTATTTGTGCTTAATTCCCAGTTTTTATTCTTGATAAAAACACTTGAAATTTATTGTTGATGGGATAAGCTATTCCTATGCATTTCACTGGTTGCTTAGGCCAGATCATCAGGAAACTTCATCCATAAAGATTTTAGACAAACTAAAGATATTAAACCAAATAAAACTGTTAAACGTATAAGACTTATAGCAACAGTTTTACTTGTAACAATATCAAAGCTTGAACAAAATACATCAACAATAAAAAAGCGGGTTTATCTCGTCTTACACTCCCCACTACAATTAGTTGAAATTCTCTCAACATTAATTGTAGTTGTAAGTAGGTTAAGAAAAACAAAATAAAAAACAAACAACAACTTACAAAAGATGTTGTCAATTAAGTGTTTTTTTTAGGCCGTGCACTTGCCTGTTTATTATCAAAAAGTAATTTCAATTTTTGGGAATAAAAAATTTTAATTTCAAAAGATTTTGTTATTTGTGCTTAATTCCCAGTTTTTATTCTTGATAAAAACACTTGAAATTTATTGTTGATGGGATAAGCTATTCCTATGCATTTCACTGGTTGCTTAGGCCAGATCATCAGGAAACTTCATCCATAAAGATTTTAGACAAACTAAAGATATTAAACCAAATAAAACTGTTAAACGTATAAGACTTATAGCAACAGTTTTACTTGTAACAATATCAAAGCTTGAACAAAATACATCAACAATAAAAAAGTGGGTTTATCTCGTCTTACACTCCCCACTACAATTAGTTGAAATTCTCTCAACATTAATTGTAGTTGTAAGTAGGTTAAGAAAAACAAAATAAAAAACAAACAACAACTTACAAAAGATGTTGTCAATTAAGTGTTTTTTTTAGGCCGTGCACTTGCCTGTTTATTATCAAAAAGTAATTTCAATTTTTGGGAATAAAAAATTTTAATTTCAAAAGATTTTGTTATTTGTGCTTAATTCCCAGTTTTTATTCTTGATAAAAACACTTGAAATTTATTGTTGATGGGATAAGCTATTCCTATGCATTTCACTGGTTGCTTAGGCCAGATCATCAGGAAACTTCATCCATAAAGATTTTAGAAAAACTAAAGATATTAAACCAAATAAAACTGTTAAACGTATAAGACTTATAGCAACAGTTTTACTTGTAACAATATCAAAGCTTGAACAAAATACATCAACAATAAAAAAGCGGGTTTATCTCGTCTTACACTCCCCACTACAATTAGTTGAAATTCTCTCAACATTAATTGTAGTTGTAAGTAGGTTAAGAAAAACAAAATAAAAAACAAACAACAACTTACAAAAGATGTTGTCAATTAAGTGTTTTTTTTAGGCCGTGCACTTGCCTGTTTATTATCAAAAAGTAATTTCAATTTTTGGGAATAAAAAATTTTAATTTCAAAAGATTTTGTTATTTGTGCTTAATTCCCAGTTTTTATTCTTGATAAAAACACTTGAAATTTATTGTTGATGGGATAAGCTATTCCTATGCATTTCACTGGTTGCTTAGGCCAGATCATCAGGAAACTTCATCCATAAAGATTTTAGACAAACTAAAGATATTAAACCAAATAAAACTGTTAAACGTATAAGACTTATAGCAACAGTTTTACTTGTAACAATATCAAAGCTTGAACAAAATACATCAACAATAAAAAAGTGGGTTTATCTCGTCTTACACTCCCCACTACAATTAGTTGAAATTCTCTCAACATTAATTGTAGTTGTAAGTAGGTTAAGAAAAACAAAATAAAAAACAAACAACAACTTACAAAAGATGTTGTCAATTAAGTGTTTTTTTTAGGCCGTGCACTTGCCTGTTTATTATCAAAAAGTAATTTCAATTTTTGGGAATAAAAAATTTTAATTTCAAAAGATTTTGTTATTTGTGCTTAATTCCCAGTTTTTATTCTTGATAAAAACACTTGAAATTTATTGTTGATGGGATAAGCTATTCCTATGCATTTCACTGGTTGCTTAGGCCAGATCATCAGGAAACTTCATCCATAAAGATTTTAGACAAACTAAAGATATTAAACCAAATAAAACTGTTAAACGTATAAGACTTATAGCAACAGTTTTACTTGTAACAATATCAAAGCTTGAACAAAATACATCAACAATAAAAAAGCGGGTTTATCTCGTCTTACACTCCCCACTACAATTAGTTGAAATTCTCTCAACATTAATTGTAGTTGTAAGTAGGTTAAGAAAAACAAAATAAAAAACAAACAACAACTTACAAAAGATGTTGTCAATTAAGTGTTTTTTTTAGGCCGTGCACTTGCCTGTTTATTATCAAAAAGTAATTTCAATTTTTGGGAATAAAAAATTTTAATTTCAAAAGATTTTGTTATTTGTGCTTAATTCCCAGTTTTTATTCTTGATAAAAACACTTGAAATTTATTGTTGATGGGATAAGCTATTCCTATGCATTTCACTGGTTGCTTAGGCCAGATCATCAGGAAACTTCATCCATAAAGATTTTAGACAAACTAAAGATATTAAACCAAATAAAACTGTTAAACGTATAAGACTTATAGCAACAGTTTTACTTGTAACAATATCAAAGCTTGAACAAAATACATCAACAATAAAAAAGTGGGTTTATCTCGTCTTACACTCCCCACTACAATTAGTTGAAATTCTCTCAACATTAATTGTAGTTGTAAGTAGGTTAAGAAAAACAAAATAAAAAACAAACAACAACTTACAAAAGATGTTGTCAATTAAGTGTTTTTTTTAGGCCGTGCACTTGCCTGTTTATTATCAAAAAGTAATTTCAATTTTTGGGAATAAAAAATTTTAATTTCAAAAGATTTTGTTATTTGTGCTTAATTCCCAGTTTTTATTCTTGATAAAAACACTTGAAATTTATTGTTGATGGGATAAGCTATTCCTATGCATTTCACTGGTTGCTTAGGCCAGATCATCAGGAAACTTCATCCATAAAGATTTTAGACAAACTAAAGATATTAAACCAAATAAAACTGTTAAACGTATAAGACTTATAGCAACAGTTTTACTTGTAACAATATCAAAGCTTGAACAAATACATCAACAATAAAAAAGCGGGTTTATCTCGTCTTACACTCCCCACTACAATTAGTTGAAATTCTCTCAACATTAATTGTAGTTGTAAGTAGGTTAAGAAAAATAAAATAAAAAACAAACAACAACTTACAAAAGATGTTGTCAATTAAGTGTTTTTTTTAGGCCGTGCACTTGCCTGTTTATTATCAAAAAGTAATTTCAATTTTTGGGAATAAAAAATTTTAATTTCAAAAGATTTTGTTATTTGTGCTTAATTCCCAGTTTTTATTCTTGATAAAAACACTTGAAATTTATTGTTGATGGGATAAGCTATTCCTATGCATTTCACTGGTTGCTTAGGCCAGATCATCAGGAAACTTCATCCATAAAGATTTTAGACAAACTAAAGATATTAAACCAAATAAAACTGTTAAACGTATAAGACTTATAGCAACAGTTTTACTTGTAACAATATCAAAGCTTGAACAAAATACATCAACAATAAAAAAGTGGGTTTATCTCGTCTTACACTCCCCACTACAATTAGTTGAAATTCTCTCAACATTAATTGTAGTTGTAAGTAGGTTAAGAAAAACAAAATAAAAAACAAACAACAACTTACAAAAGATGTTGTCAATTAAGTGTTTTTTTTAGGCCGTGCACTTGCCTGTTTATTATCAAAAAGTAATTTCAATTTTTGGGAATAAAAAATTTTAATTTCAAAAGATTTTGTTATTTGTGCTTAATTCCCAGTTTTTATTCTTGATAAAAACACTTGAAATTTATTGTTGATGGGATGATCTGGCCTAAGCAACCAGTGAAATGCATAGGAATAGCTTATCCCATCAACAATAAATTTCAAGTGTTTTTATCAAGAATAAAAACTGGGAATTAAGCACAAATAACAAAATCTTTTGAAATTAAAATTCTAAATTTATTTCAAAACAACTAAAATGTTAATTCAATCAAAATTATATTTTTAATTTTCTTTCAACAAAAAAAATAATTGATTCAATTATCACATTTTTAAAAAAATTTTTTAATTGATAAAATACTCCACACAGAAAACAAATTGCTTGGAAATCGGCTGCAGTAATAAAATATTGATCAGGAAATATAATTTATTATTGCAACTATCAAAAATGTGTAACTCTAACTGATTTTTAATACTTATGAATATTAAAACGTTATTCTTACTGAAATATGATTCTTTCAATTATTTTATTAGTTATGATAACTATTTTCATTTAATACTTAAAGTTACTACGAATAGTGTCAATCACAATCAAATTAAATGCAGTGCAATACTACATATTGGTCATTACAATCAATAATTGGCTTTTGTTAATAAATTTTATAATACATTTGCTTATTCATTTATTGCAGCTAATTATTGATTGTTAGTATAGTTTCAATTCGTTTACAGTAAATGAAAATATAATTATTTGGTATTCACAACCAAAAAAAAGCAATTGTTTATTGCGGGTACTTAACTAATTATAAACTAAAGTAAAAAACAAATTTGTAAGACAGCGAAACATTTATTTACTAAAATAAGTTTAAGTATCATAATTAAAAAATATTTGGTCCACATCAACATCGTACATGTGGGCTAACTCTTCAGCACGCTCTATAGACTCCAATGGATCACTAGCAGCGTCAAACACTATACTCCACCTTCTAAGCTTATCCATCAAATCTATTTTGGACTCGGTGGCTGTAGATGGGGTGAGTCTTCTTTGTACTCCTCAGCCGGTGATTTTACCACTATATTCAGCTCCGGGGTCACTAGGAATTTGGGCGAGGATAGGCCACAAATTGCTTCCTGCTTCCTTTGGATTTCTAAACGGCGGTGTGTTTTAAGCTCGTGATGTTCGCCACTTATTTATGATAGTCCATTGCTTTCTCAGTTCCTCAACACTGCCTTATTGGAATAATTGGAACTCTTTTAGGTGTGATAACAATTCTTTCCGTTTAAGGGAGTAGTCCCACGATGTTCTGAACATTTTCTGAATTGGTTAAGGGAGCAAGTTCACGTTTTTTTTAATCTATTAACAAAAGTTTGCCAAACACGATAAGGGGGAATGAATAAACGGAACATAAAATATCTTAATCAATATGTTGACTTACAAAAAAGGAGGTTATTGGAATCATTTTGATTTTCTATCTAATAAATCGGGAAAATGGTTAATGCAACCGTTGGGAAAAATTTATTAATTAAGTCAATCAAATCTTGTGTTATGAACACCAATTATGTGTTATTATATTATGTTCGGGTATAGGCATATTGTTGTTTTCTATAAACCATATTTATATTTATTTTCTCCTGCTGCGGCCACCTGTATTAATTCGTCTAGCTTCAGATTCACCGTAATACAATGGCAATAGTTTTCCTGTCATATCCTAACAAATTTGTTCCAGATCTCTACTTTCTGCTGTAAATATTGTTTAATTTGCTATATTTTGTACTGATTTTCTGACATTTTGAATTACAACGCTCAGGAAAGATGACTGAGAGTAAACTTTTAAGAGCATCATATGGACGCTTAAATTTGGTTTACTTAAATGTGAAAATACTATAACTTTTATAGTGGGCTCAACTGATATTTATGATCTTTTACCAGGCAGGGTTATGGGCTTTATACGCAGCCTGAATCTGACATGGTGAGACACATAGGCTGTACAAAAGATCCTCTGGGTCGTGGTGCTAGTGGCCTTCCACGTACATAGATACAATTTTAAGGACTTTCAACTATTTCGCGATTCTACTGTAGTAAGTTTAATTCAAATGTTTAATATCGAAATTACAGAAAATTTATTGACATTAAAACAGCGTGTTTTCTGGAGAGATGGGTGTTATCAAATACGTACATACATATTTACATTAAAACTTTTTTGTTGCAAGAGTTTACAAATAATTTTACAAATCTTCAAAAAAAATTATTATCGTTTTAAATATTTTATCACAAAAAACCAGTGGAAGAAGAGGGCTCGTAGGATTTAGTTCAGCCCTATAAAGAATTTTAAGACGTAATTTGTATTTGTATTTTTTGTTTATGCGTGTTTTTATTTTATTTGTTCTTCGGTACTTATTTTTTTCCTTGTCATTAAATATGCTTTCTAAAATATCTTAAAATAGAGATAAAGAAAATTTTAGCTTAATGTCAAGAATTTTTTAATTTTTTTTTTTTCAACAAAAACATTTTTTGTTGCCAGAATTGAGTATTCATGTGTGCAAAAGCCAGTATATGATTAAAAAACAGAAAGAAATTTTTTTTTTCTTTGTTTACTTTTATGTTTCCTTTTATTTGGTAATTCTAGTTTTTTTGTTGCTCTTTTTTCTATTGAATATTTTCTTTTTTTTTAAGAAAAGGTATTGTTTTCCTATTGATTTTAACAATAATGATGATGCTGCTGCTGCTAACGGTGTTGTTGTTGTTGACAATACTGATATTGCGAATTGGAGTATCTATTGAGGAGTATCCTGATGTTGACAATAATTGTTATCTCTTTTTAATATTTCTTCTATTTAGTAACGTTACCACATAGTTTGAAAACTTTGTTATGTGGAAATAAACGTATTAGTGTTTGTTTTTATTATTATTATTATATTTTTCCATTTTCCCCTTGTTTCTCATTCGAAAGAACTTTGTTTCTTTTAACATATTCTTCTCACATTTTCTGTGATTAAATTAAATATGCTTAACGTTAAGGAAAATATTAATATTCCAAGAAGAAAAGATATTGCTTTTGTTTTATATGTAGATAAAAACAAATATAAAATATAGATGTATCTATGTATGTACATACTTATACATACATAAAATATGTATATTTATGAATACATATTTGTTTTAAAGTCAAGCATATGGAAAATTTAATTGGTGTAAAAATACTGATAATGTGTTTTGTTTATCATTTAAAAACGCATTTAAAGAACACAAATTGACTTTCTGTTTGGCAGCAAAGTGGAAGAAAACAATTTTTTTCCATTGATGTTTTAAATATAATATTTGTGTAATATTTGTTATAATATTATAATATTTACATGGTAAATTGCTAAGCTTTTAAAGGACTAATGGGTTTTTTGAACATTTTTTGAAGAAACAAATCACTTATATACTTTGTGTTTCGAATAACAAGTTAATGGCGGAAATTATAATAAAAATTCATAAATAATCTTTGATCTTAAAACAGAGATTTTAAAATACATAATACTTATTAAAAGTATTTTATAAAATGGGATGTCTTTGAAGAAATTAAATATTAAATACGTATTTTAAATTGTTAATATTTTAAGAAAAGAAAACCCCATTAGCTCCTTAAAAATACCTGATATATTTAGAAGAAGGCACATGGTAAACATTCAATATTAGGTCTGGTATAAGATAATAAAATATAACATTAGGAAATTCCAAGGAAATATTTAATTAAATAGAAACAAGTTAGAGTGCTATATTCGGCTGTGCCGAATCTTTGATACCCTCCACCGACAGTTCGAATGTTTAAGGAGTAATATCTGTATGATGTTATTATAATCTTAAACTGTGACGATTTGTTATTAATTATGGTTTAAGGCAACCAAACTGTTTTCCGGTAGAAGGGTTTATATGGGGCCTAGGGTAAATTATGGACCGATCATCACGAAATTTCACAGCGTCATTTCAAGTCATTTAAAACTGTGACGTACCAATTTCTGTTATGCTAGCATTATTAATTATGGTTTTAGGTGTACTAAACTGTTTTCCGGGAGAAGGGTTTCTATGGGGCCTTGGGTAAATTATGTACCGATCTTCACGAAATTTTACAGTATCATTAATAGTCCTATAAAACTGTGACGAGCCAAAATTTGTTATGATTGCATTATTTTTTACGGTTTTATGCGTACTAAACTGTTTTCCGGTAGTAGGGTTTATATGGGGCCTAGGGTAAATTATTGACGGATCTTCACGAAATTTTACAGCGTAATTTCCAGTTGAATAAAACGAATTGTTGCGAAATCTTATATCATTCAGTGCATTTTTCCACCATTTATGTTAGTTTTTGTAACAAAATTATTAATTTTTTTAAGTGGTGGTTCCACATTTTGATTCATAGCTCAGATCCTATTGAACCGATTTTGCTGAATTTCAATCCCAAACTGCTTAGGATAACTACAAGCAATTTGACACCAAGTTTGTTGATTTCTTTTGACTTTTTCGAAAGTGAGCGTGTTTTCAACAGACGGACAGACGGACAGACAGACGGACATGGCTAAATCGACTTAAAATTACTCAAGGACCCAGAATATATATACTTTATAGGGTCTGAGATGAATAGTAAAAAAGTTTCACACGGAATGACAAACTGAATATACCCTCTTCACAACTAATTGTGGTGGAGGGTATAAAAACGATTCCCACGAGTTTGGATCATATGTATCTTATATATAAATACGGAAGCAATTTTTTTATCGTTGATTTTTAAGTATCTTAACGTCCACCGATTTTAATGAAACATATATCGTTTTAAAGGTATTTTTGTGTAGAAATGCACAATATACATTTTTTTTTCTAAATTTTGAGGATTAAATGGTTTTAAAAGCGTTTTAAATTTGTTTGCAAACACACGCACATACATGTATAAAAAGAAGTTGTGTGTTTTGTTATTCTCCCAAAATGTGTTTTTTTCTTGCATTATACTGGCAAACACACATGTGCACACATGTATAAAAGACGGTGTGTTCTATGTGTTATTATACTTGCAAACACACATGTACACAAATGTATAAACGACGGTTATGCTCTATGTTGTTCTCCCAAAATGTTTTTGTTTTCATTTTGCACTTGCAAACACACATGTATAAACGTATTAGGACAGGGTTACCTTAGACATTTTAAAAAATTAAGTCGCGCAAAAACGTCGTTTAGAAAAATAAAAGCCGGAAACTTTTTTAATGACTTTTAACGAAGATCTGTGTTTCTATTTTTTACTTTGATAACATTTCATGAAAATCTTATAAATAAATTACGGGGATAGGTATGCACAATATATTTTTTTTTTTCTAAATTTTTGGAATAAAAGTGTTTAAAAAGCATTTTAATTTATCCTATAGACACACGTACAAAGATAGGTGAATAGTGAATTTAGCCGTTCTCTTAAAATGTGTACGATTTTATTGTACAACGCACAGGTTCTCTCAAAAGTAAATGTGAAGTGGTCGAATTTCGGCCACCGGGCGATCCTAGTATTTAATAAAGGTGCCGAACCTTTTGCCAAATCTCCGAATGTTAGGCAAACACTACAGACTTTGTTTTCGAAACTCTTTTCTAATAGTTACACGCAGAGAAAAAACATATTTAAGTATGGTCACCTCCAACAACACTATTTTCAAAGACAATTGTCAACATAGATACTATGTTTAATTTAATCATATTATTCTCAACAACAACCACAATATGGTTTAATTAGTCCTCCACCAAGAAGCCACAACCATATTATGGTCGTCTGTAAACATATTATTGTTAAATATGACAATTATTTTTTTTAAAATTAACAACAGTATTTTCCTCTTTTTCAAGAGCAACATGCTATGGTTGCAAACCAACCATGCCATTATAAGTGTTAAACATATTTTAGTTATTATTTACCATAACATGTTCGGATACAACTATAATATGGTTGTGGCTTCCTGATGATGGACTATTTTAACCATAATATGGTTTTCGGTGTCGATAATATGGTTAAATTAAACAGAATATATTCAAAATTTTCCTTAAAAATTGTGTTGTTGGAGGTGACCTTATTTAAACATGTTTTTCTCTGGGTGTAGTTTAAAAAAATGACGAAAAGTTCAAAACTTTTAGGAAATCGATTTGCACTTGATCGTGTCTTTCTTTCCCTTTCCCTTCCGAAAGTGATTATATAATACACATTGTCGGCTTAATATGCAAAGCTGCTAACACCCTTTAAGTGCATTTTATAGTAGAGAGAAAAAACTTAAATTATTTCATATTTGCAACCAAAAATATAATTGGTGTTACATACACAATTCAAGACGGAAATTAAAAAAAAACTAAATGCTGGTCGACGATGCGTATCTTTCTCTACCACACGGCATCAAATCTCAATTTACTTAAAAAATGGATTTAGCAGGTTTGCATATTAAGCCGACGATATGTTAATGTTACGAAATTCACATATCGTGTGTCTCCTGTTGTATAGGTAAAACCATAATATAAAGTGCGTGCATTAAATATAAAATTGCTTGTAAACTGCTATTTTGGATACTATTGTGTAGGGTATTCATTTAACCGGGCTTTGGCTTTAATCGGTTAATCGCTCGATTAATTAATCGAGGTTTTGGTTTAATCGTTTAATAATCGGTTAATTTTGTTTTTGATCGGTTAACCGATTAACAAAGTTTCTTTGAAATTAAGTAATTTCCATAAATAAAAATTAAAAGTTATTTATTATAACAATAACATAAAAATTCTTGAACTAAAAGAGCAATTTCAATAGTTAAGGGAGATCTTTAAAATAATCTTTCCCTTTGCTGGATTTCACTAAGCATATAAAATCTTCCTGGCAAAGATCATCATCGAACATTCTGCAAAGAAGTTCATTTCCGAATTCCTTAATTTCTGTTTTTGTACTGCATTTTAAGAATGTATTGTTTGAAGGAAATATTATGTATAAAAAAATATTTTTAAGCACAACTTTTTTGGTGCACTTTGATACAAATAACATTGTAAAATACTACATTTTTGTATTGTAGAATGTTTGTCTGAGTTCATACGTCTCATGTTTTATTGACATGATTCTTCCTTTTTCTTCCTTGAACATGAATTGGCGTTCAAATGAATCATGTCATGTTGACGACGTGCGTATGCATGTATGATTTTTGATATTGAAAACAAAAACAAAATTAAACACCGAATGAAAAAGCGAACTGACAGTACATGCATATGTGTACTCGTTTCTTTTCCCCTCGTCCCTCTCGCTTATAAAGTAGCAATAATGTCATTAAATCATGAGCCGTATGAACACAGACTATTTAAAAAAACCATAATTAAAAACACAAAAATTAAAAATTGGGAATTTAGCACGTCATAAAGAAATCTTATTAATAATAAATTTTGTATTCCCAAAAATAACTTTGACAAAAAATATGTTTTAATACTACAAATAACTAGAAATTTTGTTACATCGGTTAATCGGTTAATCGACTGAAATTAACCGGTTTAATCGTTAATAGAAAATAGCCAATTTGGAATTAACCGATCAGTTAATCGGGTAGTAATTAATCGGTTAACCGATTAACGGTTAACCGAATGAATACCCTACTATTGTGTGCTTTTGTGTGAAATTTACTGAAATCACTAAAAAAAATCAATTTAAAAATCAAGTTTGGATCTTTCTATCTACATGAGACCAAAGATATACCCTGGTCACAATTAGAGACGATGTTTTAAGAAAAAAATATCGCAGTGTAACTTTTATCAAGACCTTTACTGTTATTTAATGAGTAGACAATTTCTATATAATGCAAACCATGTTAAGTTTTAATACTGTGTTCGCACTTGGGTTTTTAAATGAGCTTAAGCACCTCGAACTTGATTAAGCTCTAATCACATAATAATCGGGATAAATCACCGTACATTGAAGTGATGTGTTAATCACTTAAAATTGACATGATTACAACTAAATCACTTCATCAATCACATAGAATCCTCTGAACATACCTCAAACTGAGTATAGTGAAGAATCGGCCACCATGAACGTACTACTCCCGTGTACTACCGTCCATGATTTCTTCTTAATGCTTTTATTTTTTCCTTAAATATATTATAAATTTTCACAATTTCATCATTAATATGTTTAAAGTAATAAAGAACATAGCATACAGGGTTGTGCTGGAAATCGACTGTATAAGAAGACGAAGGAGTTTTAAGCCCCAGCCAAAAAGCCTACGAAGGGCCAGTAAAAAAATGTTTTCTTCGAGTAAAAAAAAGGCTGACATTGAACAGAAGGTTTGGGGTTATATGCCCGAAACTTAAGATTTCGGATTCAAAATCCCGAATTCATAAAACCCAAATTGTAAAATCCCGAATCACTAACTAAAGCTTCTCGGCATAACCTTTGGCCGGTCACAAGGATTATCTTCTCTATGGTGTAATTTGATGCTGATTTAAGGGCAAACTTAAATATAATGATGTTATGCCCACCACTGCTCTGCATGTACAACAAATGGAAGTCTTCTTTCAAGCTAATTAATTACTTTATAAATAGATTAATACTTTGAGTTAAAATTGTTTATACAAAAGTATTAAACAATTATTAAAAATTAATTAACTAATAAAAAAAGAAGTAGCCACTCCTTTAAATTGGTTTTGATATTTCAAAAGACTTAATTATGTTTGTCAAAAAGTAATAAACATTAAAATATTAAAAAAAAAAACTAAAACTAAAAAGAGAAAGAGAATTAGGGAAAATATTTGTTGTAAAGGTGTTAAAATAATGTGACATATGTCGTTAAAAAGAAAGGACGTTTCATAAAATTATAGACGTTAAAGCAAAAACATATATTTATGAAATATTTGTGTATGAATGTATCAGAGATGGAAAATGTTGAGGTTAAAATGGAATTCATTACAATTTTTAAATTTAAATTTACTATTCCAAAAATAACTTTCTAAAACAAAAAAGTATAAAATACTAAAGTTTCGTGGGCTTGTTTTTTTTATTTTATTTGTATTAATTTATTTATTTATTTCATTAACTTTCCTATGCTACAAGATTAAATCTTATAATTAAAGCATAGGATTTTATAAAGCTAAACAGGTTAATTTGTTTATAAGAATTAACTTAAAGAATTACATATAATAAAAAGTAAAAATATCTAATTTAAACATTTTAACAAAAACTATAAATTTATTATCATTAAAATAATATAAAAAGTGATTGAACAATTTTAAATCATAAAAACAAAATCATAAACTCCAAATCATTAAACAATAATTTGAGACGTTAAGCGTATAGTTTTAGAACTTCAATTTTAAATTTTGATGCGTTACTATATAGCTGGATGTGATATGGTAGTTCGTTCCAGAGGCGTATGGCATTGATAAAAAGATACAAGCGTTCTATATCTTATGGCGATAATTCTTTTACTCCTCCTGGATCTCCCAAATCTAAGTAAGTCATGTAGATACTTTGGTGTTTTCTCATAGACAATCTTGTGCAAACACAAAAGAGTTCGTAGTTTAAGGAGGTGTTCAAATGAGATACCAAAAAGTTTTGTGTTAAACATGGAGACTGAGCCATATCTTCTAATACCAAAAACATATCTCACAATATTCCCGTAGATGGATTTTAGTTTACGCTTACTAATAGCATCGCAATTTGAGAAAATTTCACACCCATAGAGCAAATATGGTATTAAATAAGCTTTAGCAAGAAGCATTCTAATATTTAAAGGAGTGCAATGTTGAGTGGCCCAGAGTGTTCTTAACATTCCATATGTTCGTCCCACAGCACTGTTCTTGAAAAAATTTAAAACTTTTTTTTTTTTTGATAAAAGTCCCAGCATCCAAGTTATATCCTTAATAATCTGAACAAGTTTTAAACATTATCACCTGATGGTCTAACGATGTTTTATTACAATTGTTGATCTTTGTTTTCTGTTTCGACTTTCGGTAAATCTATATAGATATATATATATTGGTTCCTGTTGATCCTGTAAGGAGCGTAGGGCCTCCGCCAATAGCGGATAATAAAATATACAAAGCCATTTTAATGAAATTGCATATGTTAGCTCCTGCTTGTGGGAAGTATTGCGCATCATAGGTTGCGAATAGTTATAGCTCCTTTAAAGTAGCTATAGTTATAGTCTTTACAGTTCCCACTAAATGCCAAGTTACCAATTGTTGGGGCGGACCGTTGGCGCCCCCAAATAACCTATTCCCCAACTTCGTGCAGGGTAACCTGAATACCATGCTACCGCCGATGTATATCGGGGAGTTTAGCCGTTAAACCAAACGGGGCCCTTCTTGGGAGTTGGCTGGTAGCCCCAGTTCCATGATGGAGTGCGGAAGCCTAATTAGCTACTCACCCTAAAGTAAGTGATAACCGAAACCTTAGAAAACATTCGGTAACGGTCATTATGTTAGTGCGCAAATTGATATACGAACTTTCTATGCGATGAAACAATTTGTTATACCTATTTTATTAAATCCCTGTACACATCCAGCAAATACTCCAAATTGTATACGACATAGTCCTGCACTTTGTCCACTGCCAGCTTGACTCCGTCGTAGTTAATAGTGTACCGTTGAATGTTCCCATGTTTTTTTGATGTCAATAAAAAAAAAATTAAATATTCCTTTCATTTCCTTTTTATATAAGGAAAAATTTGTTTAAACGGTACTACGGTATCTTCTAGCTTTATTGTACTAAAAAAGTACAATACTAAAAAAAGTACAACAAAACTTTATTTTCCATACCTGAATAGTATGTTTATATAGACAAAAATATATAATTATGTTATCATAGAGAACATACATAAGGGTGTCCGTGCTTAAAAAAACTATTATTCAATCTACAAGTTAAAATAGAAGAATATAGTGCTTAATGCATTATGGGGTAATCCAAAGAAGAGACTTACATTTTTGGAAAAAAAATAATAGTAAGAAAGTATAGCTGTGGTTGCCATGTTCTGTAACTTTCGCTTCGAGAAAATTTTCGATTGAAATGGTTGAAATGAAACAAAAATGCCATATATTGAAACAAGCAGCTGTTTTTCTCACTAAACTGCGTTTGTTACTTTTTTTTGGCGAGTACTAGCTGTACGTAAGGAAATTAATCGCCAATTTACTAAAAAGTGTGTCTGTTACATTTTTGTGAGAAAACTTAACGCTTTGAACTGTCAAATTAAAAATGGGCGAGAAAAAAATTTTAACATTAACAAAAAATTAAAAATGCATAATACAAAAAATAATAAAAATAATATTTTGTTCTTGACACAATTTTTTATTGTTTAATTATTTTGCTTTTAATAATTTTATAGAAAATACGATTGTTTTCAAAGCTATTTTGTAAACAACAAACATTAAAGTCGCACTTTACATTATTATTATTAAGAAATTATAAATTTGAGTAAATTTTGGTCGCCGTCAACGATATGTGTTACTGGTGTTCTCAACATCATCGGCTTCGAGTGCAGTGTAATGATATTTAAAACGTAACGACGTTATCTCCTTTGATAGTTTTCTACATGAGTTACATGCACACTTTTATCTCACATTTCGAGAAGCGATGGAATATTTTGTTTCACATCTTTTCGTTGCAAAAAGTTCTCACTAAAGCTACAGAACATGGGTACTGGTGAAGCCCGACCATATGCAAAACAAATTTGCGGTAGAATATCTTATTTGGGACTAATGGGTTATCGTGGACCATCCTAGGGAAAAGGGATCGTAGACTAAGCTTTTCACGTGACTGATAGTCATAGAAAACGATATTGGTTCTTACATATTATATGAAGAGAACCTATTCCTAGAAGGCACCTTTTTGACACTTTTAACTGGTCACTAAAATAATCTAAATTAACACATTCAATTACGGTTAAAGTAATGCCGTTGCAGATGTGAACCATGTTCATAAAATAGATCTCCTTCATATAAAGCAATAAAACCAAATTAAATCAACCAATACCCGCACAAGATCGAGTGACATGACTTACTATATGTGTAAAACAGAGTTTAACATTTCATAGCACAATTGTGCTACAGCAATAACACGTATACTCTTACGCTCTTGTATTCAGTCGTCGTTTAGGTATTGATGGCTACACATGTGCGGATGCTTACGAATTTTTTTCCAGCTTTTTCCTTTTTTTCAGTAATCCTTTTCTAGCGAACATTTTGAAGTCAGAATGATATGTGAACAATATTTCATGATAAATAATGCACTTAGTAACATGCAATGTCTTCTATGTTACAAAAAGTTTGAAGAAAATGGGAAATATGTAATTACGATTCTGTTCATAGTGACAGGTTTCGAAGGTAAGATGAGAAAGGAACATTTAGATATGTTAAAAAACATTTATGTAGAAAAAATTAAAGATGACTACTTGCAGTTGACGAAAACAAAGCAAGGGCAAACAACAAATTTTTAAAAATTAAAATGATTCAATTTGTGTTTGTTGGGTAATTCTCTCTCACTAATACAACCTCATTTTTAGTTTAGTTTACCCCTGGTCTAGCGTAACTATTCTTTATTAACATTATCATCAGTTAATTGATATGTTTTTCATATATCACAATTTGTTCCTTTTTATTATAATTGTGTTCACTGGTCACGGGATAAGTGCTTTAAGACAAGTTGGAACAAATTTCCCGCAGGGTTCAGATTCATGTTAAAGTTCTTTGTGTCAAATTTTTATCCATATAACATTTTTTGTTTTAAAGTAATTTTAGGGAGGGATTTATATAGGACATATGTTCAATTCTGGACTTACCAACACATAATTTTGACACAACATAGAAGCTATCCTCAAAGTTACTGTCGTCTATTTTATTATAATATCAAGAATTTTAAGAAAGCTGTGGCAGTGAAATCTATTTTTAAGAGTAGTTTTTGTGTGGGAACTATGGTCAAATGATCGAATGCATTAAAATTTTGTTAAATGATTAAGATTGGCAATAGAATAAGCTAAGGCCGAATAAAATCTAAATACCAAAATAATAAGATGTTTTTTGGAACAACGGCTTAATTCCGAAACGATGCTGTTATGGGGGCTGTATGAAATTATGAACCGATTCTAACTTCTTTGCCGATATTCAAAAGTGCTATGAACATCAGCATCAGTACAAATGCATAATACCCTATCTGCTATTGTGTTGTGGGTACAAAAACTACGAGACATTGAATTTTTTGTGTATTTTAGAGCTTTTTAAAGGAATATTTCAGAAATTTAAAATTTCTTGCAAACCCTTAAAACTGACTGACCATACATCTAGCTTTTTGCTTTAAAACAAAAAGACTGGTAAAAAAGGTGTAACACAAAAGTAATAATAAAAATAAACGGATATATAATGGTGGGAGTTTAAGGCAGGTGTGTTTATTTTTATACAAACGCATACAGAGAGTTATACAGACATACATAAATTGACGTAAACTTATGTATTAGTGTCATTCTCTTTTTTATGGATGTGTGTAAATGCTTTTTATTTCTTGTTTTGTAGGGCAATAAAATCTATAAAATTTAATTATATATTTACATGATTTTAAACAATTAATATAAGTTTCTGCATACATTATTTTGCATATTCATTAATTAATAATGACAAACATATATAACAATATTTATAAAAACAAACAAAAGGTAAAGAACTATTTTAAATTTTGAAATAAATCTCTATCAATTTGCTGCTTTAAATTTAAACAATTTTCTTTAATTTACAGCGCATTTCAGAACGAGCTTTGGATGGTTTAAATAATTTGAAAACCTTAAATCTGCGCAATAATCTTTTAAAGAAAATCGATAATGGCCTGTTACGTGGCACACCGGCGTTGCTCTCACTCAATGTACAATCGAACAAGCTGGAAACTTTAACATTTTATACTTTTCAACCAATTATGGATAATTTGGTCAATAGTAGTTGTGAACTATTGGTAAATGGTAAGTTATAAAAAAACATGTAATTTGTATCTCTAATTTTATTGTAGGTATGTTTTCTAATAGTTTTTAATTTATTCAAGTCTATCTATATACATATATTAATTACATAATAAATAACATAATAATAATAAAAAGCAATTCGCAAAAGACCATAACTAACCAAAAATTAAAAATAGACTTTGTCATTGATTCTGATGTTAACACATTAACACAAATGTCTAAAAACAAATTTTAGAATCTTTCGACCAAAATTTGCGATTTTATTAGCAAAAAACCAAGATTATATATACAAAAGAGTATATGATACACGCTAAAAGGCCTAACTAACAGTCTGCATAATATGCAACATTATCAATTGTCAAAAAAATATATTATAAACAGATTAAGGCAATTTATCAATTAATCATATCAAATAGCTTTTGCTTCTACTGTAAAATCTAAATTTCAAAATGTTAGAAAGGGTCTTTGCGACTTAAATGATAATATTCTTATTAGTACTTTAGATAACTAGGAAAAAATTGTACATTTTGTTACAAGCTGTCAATATTTCAAATATTTTCATAAAACTTTCTCTTAAAATGCATTTCAAATCCATTTTAATTTTTTATGAATACAGCAGATACAATTTATCATACCAACATGTATGAATTAAATTATCATACCAACTTGTACATGAATTAAAAGGACGTGCTATGGTAGAATTAAAAAACAATCCAACTTTTTCTTATAAAACAAACTGTGTTTCTAATGGAACAGTAGGTTAGAGTATTTAAAGCAGTTACCTCCAGCTCATATGCCCAATGGGCAAGCTTTTACAAAAGAGCATTTGTGCTTTCACACCGACGACAGCACAACAGCCAATCAGATCGTGGTGACAACAATGCTTGCTGTTTACTTTGCAAAGAAAGAACAACAAATTGTAAGTACTTTGCAAAGACACAATAACAAATTGTAAGAGCTTTGAAAGCTTTTTATCGAAAATGCAAATATCAAAGTATGTGTGTTTGGAGGTAACTGATAAACGCACGGTGCTCTATACACACAGAAGTTAAATACAAGGCATATATCACCATCTATAGACACCGACAAACAGGACGACAGCTACACTGAAAGTTAAACTCAATCCATCCGTACTTGAATCAAGCGAAAGCGGTGTCAATATTACGGAATTCATTAAATCAAGTACAGAAAGCCTGATTAAAGTACGGACTATTCAAGTTCCTCGTACTTAAAATAGTCCGAAAACGAGATTGACTTAAGTAAAGGTGAGATAAAAGTTACTCTTAAACTGTGTATGATTCAAGAATTTCTAAGTTGGTTTAATACTGAATGTACTTGAAGCAATCCCCCAGTAAAAAATAAGCAGTTTTGTAAGGGGGAGAAGCACAATACCCCCTTACAAAACTACTTACAAGGGGCATGATTTTTATAAGGCGAATTGACATTTGGAACCATTACATTTTTCCTCTCTGCTAAAAAAACAATTTGATGTCTGATTGCGTGCTTACTGATAAGGGATAATGCGAAGTCATTTAATCATTAAATTAAAAAAGCCGGCGCACATATCAGCGCTCATGTAGTTCTCGTGCTTCAAGAAACCAAACATTTTTTTAATGGGCCGTTAGATTGATTCTAACCGGAAACCCGTTAATAATGTTCCTAGATGTAACAATTTTTCATTTCGTTTTGCCAGGAAGTAGTATAAATATGGGGATTTTGTATATGATTTTTCCTCTCTTTTAAATTTAAATTTCCTCCCTATGTTTTTTCCCATAAGGGTCTAAAAGCCATTGCCAATTTAAATAATGGCAATAAATGGCTTTATCTCCCCAATAGAATAATGAAATTTTTAAATAAGGAGGATCCATACTTAACTCAAATGAATGATCAAGTTTGGACAATTATTTACAAGGGGCGTTAATTACCAAATGGACCTGCAATATTCGACCTAAACTCTGAAAAAATCCTTACAATAAAGATAAATATAATAAACCAAAAACAAGATTTTATTTTTATTACTTTCGTTTAAAATAATTTTAATCAATTTTGCTATTATACATTTTTATTTAGCCAAATTTCTTTCGATTTTCTGCATTACAGTCTGAGCACAATGTAACGATTATTTATTGCGGTGCGGTTTTCCATACGATTTTGAAGTAAAAAACCGCAGTGCAGAACGGCATAAGATTAAAACAAATTTTATTTTCATTGCGGACTTTCTTTCTCGCTCAATTTTATATACTCGTTCTGTTTCTGATGTTGCCATAGTTTTTGAATAATTGGCGATGGTTGTTAACATTATTGTTAACATTATTGTTAACAAAAAACATGATAAAAATGTAAACAAACAATAACAACTATTGCCGTCGCCGTCTTCCGTTGTATTATGTTTATTTTTCTCTTCCGCAACGAGAAATCGTACCGCACCGCAAACATTGTGTTTAGACTCTCAGTTGTGTTGTAACGTTGAACTTTTCTTAACTACCCAGCAAAAACTTTACTTACCTGGTAAGTTAGCAGTTAATGTTGGATAAAAATAAACATTACTTATTTTTCAGCCAAATAACTACTTATTTTTGTTCGGTGTGTCCACTGAATTCAGTACTTACAATAGAGTTAGTAGAAGTCAAAAAATATCTAGTTATTACCCAATTAAAACTTCGCCTACTTTTTCAAAATGAATAGCTTATTTCACTCATTATTAAGTTGTTTTTTTCTACAACTAATTCTTTAACAACTTCTATAACTACTTTTTTCTGGATATATTTAAGTAAAAAACTTATGACTTACTTTTGAATGAGCTCGTTTTGGGACATCCCTTGTAAAATTCAATGGTTCTTTCAAAAGATTTGCAAGTTTATCTTTATAAATTTTGTAAGTTTTTTACTACTATTGATGCGTTTTTGTAATAAAATCTTGTTAAGCTATTTTTTCAAACTATATAGTCATTTTTGAATAAAAATTTATTCATTTTTAGTAGTGAAGAGTTGGCATCACAGCCCATTACACATGTGTTTTTCGCTTTTATTCCGCCTTTTGCTTAAAGAAAAACTCCCAATTTTGTGATCTCTCAATAGTAGAAAACCTTAAAAAGACCACTCTAATTCGTCAATTTCTTAAATGACACGATTTTCTACATCGAAGAGAAAATAATTCATAACTTTCTTTTCACTTCTTTATACCCAAGATCACTTAGTTGTGCCATTTTGGTGTGCTAAATTATGTTAAATTTGGCCGATACGTAAAAAAAATAAGGTTTCTATACGACGATTGATAACTTAACTACGTACAGATTAGCATTTTTATAGATACTATGACTGTAAAACGATGTTGCTTTTTCCTGTATGGGAACTACGCACACATATTATAATCACTTGTAGTCATTTTTTTGCAAAATGGAAATTATCTAAATAGTTGCTTGCCACAATTTGCTATCAAAATAAGTTAATATTTAACCAAAACTAATAAATATGATTTTTTGCAAAAATATACTTGTTTTGGAGCAAACAAAATATGCTTGTGACAGGCATTTATTGTACTTATTAACCCAGTAAAAACTTCGCCTACAAAATAATGTGTTGAGTAATCAGAAATACATAAGAGCACTACTTACAATTCTACTGAAAGAACCAATGAATTTTACAAGGGATGTCCCAAAATGAACGCATTAAAAAGTAAGTCATTATATTTTTTACCTGCATACATCCAGAAAAAAGTAGTTATGGAAGTTGTTATAGATGTAGTTATAGAAGAAAGCTACAAAATAATGAGTTAAAGAAGCTATTCATTTTGAAAAAGTAGGCGAAGTTTTTACTGGGAAAATTATAGTGCAATTGCAGTACAATAATAATGATTTATTTACCATAATTAGTAGGTTATCTTAGACCCAGTGTTGCCACAAATAAAATACAAAAAAAAAAAACACAGCTGTTCGTCCAAAATTATTCAATAGCATATGGGTGTTTCCAAAGTAACGATTGTTGCCGATTTTCGGAGATTTTTTAAATAAAATTCCATGCTACCCAAATATACCACGAGGATTGCTCCATTTTGGACTTACGATAGTTCAAGCAACGGTAGCAACCGAAAGAATTCATAAAAAATGTAATTTGCATTTCCTTTTTTTTACCATTAAAAAAGTAACGGTCGTTACTTTATAAATGTGCTGTTTTCAACTGTCAAAAACAAACATCAGTAACTGTAAAATTTTGAACAGAATAAGCCAAGTAAAATACCTGATTAAATTCTGTGAAGTGTTTTGTTTAAGGAATGGATTTATTTTCAAACCAAAGAAATTAGATATAAAAAAAAAATTTTTTAAAGTAGCGGTCGTTACATTAAAAAAAGTTAAAGGTTTTTTCTGTCTAAATTCATTTATTATGGGTAACAAAAAAAGTTAATCTTTCGGAAAATAAAAGATACATTTATTTTGTATAATATTAGCGGAAAAATAAATAAGAGGTAATTTTCTGTGGAATCACCCATATGTAGTTGATAAAGCTGTCGCCAAGTTACACCCTGCATTTTACTGATTAGTAAGATTCAGAAATATTAATTTCTTCATTACCACAGATATCAGAGAAGCAAACAAAATAATTTCTAATCTAATCAAATGATATTTTTCTAACGCTGGGTTTTTGAGATCTCAGTTAAACTAGGTTAAGTTAATTTGAAAACAGTTTTGTGCCGCTCTTACCAAGTTTGTATGCAAACTTTTACCAAGCTTGTATGCAAATGAAGTAATAAAAAAACATATTTCGTCGGAAAGATTAAATTTCAGACTACGTTAAACTATGTTTAACCTTAATCCACATCTCAAAACAATACCTTACATAGCGTTTACATTTGCCAGTACTGGCAAGACAGTAGCAATTCATTCAAACTTTTTCACTAATACATAAACACTTTTACAGCTATTTTGTTTCTGCATTGTTTTGCCAACTAATATGTATATGCTTACTGTCTTGCCAGTACTGGCAAATGTAAACGCTGTGTTAGTTTTCATCATATTAAAATCTTTTAATTTTAAACTGAATAGCACATTGTTATTATTTTGATCCAAAGATGAGGTTTATTTTGATCCATGACCATGGCCTGCATATGATTTCATGCAGTCCCCACTGTAAACCCTCACTAAATTGGATCTTTTTTACAGCTTGTTATTGCTTATCGTAATCGTGAATCAGCTAACGAAACTTTGGCTTAGTACGAGCATTAATTAATAGGAATTTTAGAAACTGCAAAAAAAGTGATTATTTTTTTCAGAAACTACATTAAAGTTATAAAAAATATTACCTTTAAAAAATTAGCCAAATGTTTGACAATAGTAATTTTTTGAATAATTATTAAAAAAGGTTCAAAGCAGCCATACGTATCCTCGGGTTGTATTTGTTTTAAATAATTCATATCTGTTTTCCTCATTTTTTTCAAAAGATTCCCATTGTTCCGTTGTCCTATACCCATGTAAATTTTGCTTCTAAGATTATAATGTAATAGTTTATTCGCTTTTTTACGCTTTTGATCCATTGCTCGCTTTATGCTAAGAATAAATATGTGCATACTTTTTACATTTTATCTTTTGGCAACTGGTGTTGACTCTCTAATAGTGACTTGAATTTCTAATGAACACTTGACAGTATTTATGAAAGACCCTCTGCAGATGTTTTATTTTATTTCGCTTTAGTCCAGCTTAACTCGATGCTAAATTCTTTGTGCAAATACACACATACCAGCAAGGTTTCACTGGAAGAATATATTTTTTTAGTTCCTGTTACTCTGTTTATAATTGTTTTTATATGTTCAACAAGTAAAATGTTTTGTCATTAAAAATAATTTAGAAAGTCATAGTTGAAATGTACATTTCCGGTTAGTTTTTTGTTTTTCACTTTATGTAGGTCATTTAGGAAAATTAGCATTTATATTAAGTAAATATGTATGTAAATATGAATAAATCCTATTCTTAGTATAAAAATGATAAAATAACAAGTACATACTTTACACTGATAAAATATTAGTTTTAGATCAAATTTAGTATCGACCCCATTAATATTATTAAAGGCCGGTTTACACTTTAATACAAAAAAGTATTCTGACCAAAATTCTTCCCTAATTATTTAATTGTTTGAAAATTGTCCAAAAATAAAAACAATGACAGAGTTGTATTTTCCTTAAAATACGAAAGACTTGTGTAAGTGCTGGTTCACATTGTTAAAGTTTTAGCCTTCAAGTCTTTATCTTTTAGAAGAAGGGAAAATATAATAACATTTCTTTTTCTCTCTCTCTCTCTCTCCTAAAAACTCAAGACTTGATGGCTAAAACTTGAAGAGTGTGGACCTGATCTAATAATGTAAAGTACCCTTAATGTGTACTATTTCTGTTTGCTGAGTATTGCTGAAATTATAATTTTAAATAGTTTTTCAGTTAAATATATCGATACTTTCCCGTAAGAATGTATTAAGCGACACTCTTTTCGAAAATGACTTTTTGATGTGGAACTATACTAGAAATTAAGCGCCACATTTTGGCCTGGGTTTCGCTGCCCTATCATGGATGCAAAGGAAACTAGGGTGAAAATAAAATTGTATCAACCGTCAAGTTTTCTCACTGGAATAATGTGGCACCCTGTAATTTGTATTATCCGCCAAAGAAACTATGCTAAGCCACATTTTTAAATATGTTTTGTATTCTGAAAATGAAACGTTTTTTTCGTTTCCTACACAATTTTAGAAATGTCGCTTAATACATTCTTACGGGAAGGTATCGATATATAGAAACACTTTATACGTAAAAATAATAAAACATTTTAGTGATGTCATTTTTAATTAAATAATTACATGCAATTATAATTATTGTCTCTTAGTTTATATATTAGTTTGTATGAATGTTTTATAAACACGTAAGATATATTAACCCTTTTTTCTTCATTAGTTGCTTTTCTAATTTATAGTAAAATTACAAACCAAAAAAAAAAAATAAATAAAAATTTTTGTTTGAAAACAAATAGCGCCAAAGGAAGAAAAGTATAACTATGTTTGGATACAAAAACGGAAGTATGGTGTAAATGGTGGGGTAAAGGGAAATTAAAATGAAACACATTAAAAATAGATAATCACTTGTGTAATTAGAGTCCCCAAAGTGTGGAGTTATTACCTTAAAGTACAAGTGCTTTATAGTTCTTCTATAAACTAAGTAAAATAAATAAAATTAAAGTTTAAAAAAATCAAAGAAACTTTTAAGAAAAAAAAGATGGAATATAAATTTAAAAGATCTGAAAAAATATGTTGGTTATTTATAGGAAAGAAGTTTATCAAATAAGATAAAAAAATCGTAATTAATTAAAATATTCAGACATCACCTTAGAGTTTAAAATTTTTAAATTATTCAATACTACTTGTAGCAAATATTTATTGATTGATTTGGAACACTTGAGTTTTTCAGTAAAAAAAATCTTATGACTTGTGATTTAAGTTTTGCGATTTTAGGAAAAAACTAACTTTTGGCTATATTTTGTCTTTCTTACGAAGACAAAACAATGCCAAAGTGGAGATTTACTCTTAAATGCACTTGGGGGCAAAATCACTCCAGACTTTGTTAAAAAACTACAAAAAGCACTTGTCCTCTCCTACCAGCTATGAAAAAATATAGAGTATTTTGAACGTTTATACATGTGTGTTTGCAAGTACTATATAAAAACGAAATAAACATATTTATTTCGTGCAAATCTACATAGAAAAACCTTTCAAATCATGCACAAAAAAACTATTGCACGCAAAGAAAAAACATGGTTGTGGTAAACATATTCTGAGAGCAACACATTATGATAAGATTCATGATTGTGGTCACCATATTAAGATTATTATTGAATCATATTATGACTTAATATACTCGTACTATTACAAAATAACATTTCTTCCTTTATCATATTATTATTCTATTAATCATACTAAGCTAGAAAGTAATCAAATTCTTGTGATGTTTATCATAATAAGTTAAGAACTAATCATATTATTGTTATGCTAATCATAACAAGGTAAGAAATAAATCATATTATTGTCATGTTAATCATAATAAGCTAAGAAGTAATCATATTATTATCATGTCAATCATAGTAAATTTAGAAGCAATCATATTATGATACAGCACATTTCATAACTGTCATAAAAATACAAAATAAATTAAAATTTTGCAACGTAATGACAAAGTTTAAAAAGTGCAATACCTAGCCCATTGTTTGATCTAGAATGGTTTTTCGGCTTTCCTGCAAAATTTGTTTTAATACAAACGCGGTTGCCCATGAAAACCACTGAAATATCGTAACACTTTTATAAAATATAATGTGTGTTTTGTTGTTGGATTTTACAAAAAAACTACGATATATTTATATATTGCATTTGCACTATTACACCGGTAATACTGAATGTACTCCGCTAATATTTTAGTTTTTTTAATTTCTTTAAACTTATTTTTTTTATGGGAATGGGAAACTTTAAATTGTTTTACCGCTCACATATAAAGTAAACGACACAACTGATTCAAAATTATTTTACAAATGGCGCTAACATAATGTGATTAGAGTAAAAATAGTTTGATTGCATCTTAGCCATAATATGATAAATGTATAGAAATTTATCATGTTATGGCTATTTGAAAGTAATCATAATTTAGTTGTTAGAAAAATAATTATTTTTCGATGAACAATATTCAAATTTATAATTGCGATAAACATTGATATGTTTACAGTAACTATAATGTAGTTGATATTTAATAAAAATAACAATTATTTGTGTACGACAACAATATATTGTTACATTAAACATGGTGTTGTTGCCGTAACCATGCTCAACCATATTTTTTCTCTGCGTGTGCTTTTACTTCTTTCTGATTCATTTAATGTAAACAGTCAGTGTCAAACCAACTCAAAAAGCGAAAAGTTGTACCCAAATTTTCGTTTTTTGTTCGACAGTTTTTGGGTTCCACCGCAGTATTTTAAACTCTGATTAAAAGTCCTACGACAGTAAAATGTGTTCCTTTATTTATATGTAAGGTATTTCTATTTATAAAATTCTACATCCAATTAATAATTTTACTCCAATCAAAGTTTTTGGACGCAATCCTCACACTAATGGACTAGTTCACTACCAAAAAAAAACAAAAAATCTATTTAAAAATATGCATAAAATATCCGTGTTTGGCTTCGAAAAGTTCCTTGAAAGCTTGAAAAAAACCTTTGAACCCTACAACAACAGTGAAAGTCGTTTGACCTTTCATTTGACTGGCATTGCTGATGCAAATATCCATCATGTCGTAAAACAAAGTTACTTTAATTTTCTAAAGTCAAAAATGAAAAAAACTTTTGACTGATTCATCAACGCCTGAAGCTAAACACTTGAAATTTGGACCAGAGGTGGGTCGCTCCCTAAATCTATCTACTAAGACGGGATTTTTGGAAATTCAAATGTTTAGGGGGTAGAAACGGGTAAATTCGATAAACTTATATCTCCAAAACTAAAAGAGAAACAATAAAACTGTAAAACTTATCTTTGTTCTTAGAAAAATAAGCAGACAGGTGTCTGGTACTTTTTTGAAATTCGAAAATAGAAAATACGGGAAATTTAATATCATTCTTCAGCTTTTTTATTCTACAACTGGTATTTTTTATATATCGTTAATATTGGACTTTAAAACATAAAACTCACCATGCAAAGTCTTGAGTGGATACGGATCTATGAGGGAAGTTTTTGGTACTTTTGTGTTCTTAAGCTAATACTTTTTGAATTTCCGTAAGTATTGGACCTAGAAACATAAAATTCAAGATGCAAAAGCGGTAATACGGGAAATAAACTTTCTTTCATTTGGTTTTGTGTTCTACGAGTGCTACTTTTTGAATTTTCTATAATATTGAACGCAGAAACACAAAATTATAGGTGAATATCAACATATAAGATGAAAAATGTTGGAACTAGGACACAAGCTTTGGCATATTAATATGTTCATGATAGAAAAGGCCCGATTACAAAGCAGCGGATAAATGCTAGAATTTAAACAAGTTAAAACCTAGAAAAATAAACTTTGGAAGAAAAATGACACACTGACGAAGAAGCGGGCTAAATGCTAGTTATATATATTTTTAATTAATTTTTCTATAAAATATAAAAAAAATATTAACACTGTTTTTCTTAAGTCTATATATTTTTTTTAATCTTATAATGAGCTTTTTTCTTTGCAGTGTCTTCCTGACACTCAAAAGCACTTCGCTATTTCAAAATATCTAAAATTTGTAGATAATTCAGAAATAAACACGAATGAAATATCTATGGTTCAAAATATATATTCGTATTTACTTACCTCTTACATATTATCTCGTACAACTATTTTTTTAATTTTAAGTTTTTTACTTTAATATCTTTCAACATCTTAGAACAAAATGCGTTGTAATAAAAAATGTAAACTAGAATTTTTGCATATGATTGTTCACTCTAATTATGCAATATTTCCCTGCTCACTAGGTTTTTTTTCTTAACCCTCCGATGAGTGACAGTTCTGAACTTCACGGCCGTGTGAAAAGGTCCCTATGGACCTTTTTTGTAAATCATGTTTTTTCATATAAAAAATTTTTTATTTTTTAGATTTTTATTTTTATTGTTTATAACTAAATTCTACATACAAAAATAATTTTTTCAATTTTTTTTTTGCTTGAATTTTCTTAAGACTATTATAAAAAAGTTTAAAAATTATTGTTGTTGAGCGTGTTCTTCTTGTCCCCCGCCCTGTGCGCAAGTGTTGCAGCGATGTAAAAGTGTGCTATGTTCTCCGCAAACAGCGTTGCCGCAGACGAAGCAGTATGCCCGCGTTTTCCGCTGCCGCCCGCACTTAGAACGGCAATGGCGACATGACGGTCTACTTGACCTAGCCGCAAAGGACGGTGCATTGCCTTCCATCGGTCTTGGTAATACCGGAATGAAAATAAAAAACAAATAAATATATATTCTATTCTTGAATTTGAAGATGTTTTTCTTACCCTGAAATCGAATGCTTCCATCGCATTGCGTATCCTTGGAGATGAGGTTATATGGTTGTTCAGGGCACGTTCTTCGATAACGTGAACTACGGCGTACAACAATTTCAGCAACGTCCAAATTACTTGCATCTGCCATATTTATATTTTTGTTTCTATCACACACGATTTTACTCTTCGCTGTCTAAACTTTGACTGATTTGGTTTACGAAACTACAACTTCTTTTATACTCTTTCGTACGTCTACCTGAACTCAAAGACATTTAGGGATTACTTCATCATCATTATAATTTTTTTATTGTTTCAACACATAATTTACTTGTTCTGAACACAAAGTCCTAAACTCAAAGACATTAGGGATGATGATAAAAACAAAAAATTCTAAGAAAAATTGCTTTCAAGGAAAGGCACAATATTCTAATTTTTTACTACTAGCAATAAACCAGTTCTTACAATTTTTTGTTCTTAGTATTTTGTTCTTAGTATTTTTTGTATTTATCATCATCCCTAATGTCTTTGAGTTTAGGTCTTTGTGTTCAGAACAAGTAAATTATGTGTTGAAACAATAAAAAAATTATAATGATGCCCAAAACATGCATTTATTAGTGAAATTCAGTACAAGGTCCTATTCACACGTCCGCGTACTATTCTCACTAAAACTTCAATAACTCTTAAAGTAATGATCCGATCGGCTTGATTTTTTTCCAAAAGATGCGCAACAAAATAATCTTGGAATACAGAGTAACTTGGGGGGGTTGTTGTGGCCGAAGTAGGAGTAATTTCAGTTTGAAAAGGCAAAAAGGGACCTTCTCACTCATCGGAGGGTTAAAAAGTCCCAAAATTATATGCAAAAATATGCAATAAGTATTAAAACAAAAAATTCTTCAAATTGTATTGCATAAATGAAAAAGTGGCAGCGCCTGTAGCAATATAAAATATTTACAAGTATGTTAGTAAAAAAAATGGTGTTTGTGTTAGCTTTAGTCATTCATTTCTTGTAGGGAAAGAATTGAGTAGCATTGAGAACCCAAATGAAATGTATTGAGTATTTTTGAGTAACAAAATTAGAAGAATTTGCGAGCTCTAAAATAGAGTTGTACATAAAATCAATATCAAGAGTTGTTTCTTTTCTGAAGGACAGAACGAAAACTTTTCGAAATATTGTTCATTTTCGACTTTTTCAATGAAATATTTATACAATTATTTATTACAGAGGGTGTTTTTTTTTTTTTGGAGTGATAAAACTTTGAGTTGGCATCACTGCATTATTTGACCACGCATTTAACAGCAGATAGTTGCTTTTTGTTTAATTTGCTTTGACATTTCATAAGGATCGAATTACACTAGAGCAACGCGTGTAAATTGGTGCAATTTTTAATCAAAATAATTCGGCGAATGGGCTGAAGCACAAATTGATATTGATTTAGAACTTCCATTCAAAATTTTATTTTCCGATGAAGCCCATTTAGAAATGGGTGCGTAAATACGAAGAACTATCACATTTGGAGTGAGGAGAATCCACAAACTTTTGTCGCAACACCATTACACTCACAGAAAATTACTGTTTGGTGAGCTTTATAGGCTGGCGGAGTAATTGCCCATATGTCTTCAGAAACGATGATGGTCAGAATGCGAAAATTGTTGAAAATTGATATTCCAGATTGCGCCTTCTACGCGCTAGCCGTGGTGGCCACATGGCCGAAATCATATTTAAACATTAATGTCATAAAATTTTCTATCCAATAAAGACCGTTTCATTGATACAAAAGGAAAATATGTTCTGTAAGAGAACTAACTTCTGCATTTCTGATTTTTAAAAGGAAGACATTTTTTAAGCAATTTACATAGTATTACAAATCGTCCAAGGACCCTAAATGTTTGAAAAGAGTTCAATGCAGCCAGGTTTAAAACTGAGTTTTATTATCTTCAGTACTTAATATCTAAGTGAATTATCCATTTATATACCGGCTTCACAAGTTGTAACTAACAGTATTCTTACTTTTTGAAGTAAAATTAAACTTAAGAAAAGAAAGATTTGTAATTTAAAATTAGAGGTTGTCATAGTTTTATGCTCATAACCAAGCGAGTTGTAAAATTATATGGCTTGATTTCAATAGCAAACTCTTTCAGACTATATCTGTGATATAAATACACAACAATCTTGTCGCCACCATTTTTTTTTTAACTGTTAGGACCAGCACTCAGGGGATGACCCCTACTAATGCATTGCATTGTGTTGGAACTAGGAAAATAGGTTATGGCAAGGAGGATAGAGGGAGTAGTGTTTGTGAACATTCGATTTGAACTTAATCATGTTGTAAGTGAGAGGGAAGACTTCTGCAGGAAGGTTATTCCACATACGAACAGTCCGGGAAAAAAACGAATTCTCTCTGTAATGCGTTGTACGATTCACCTGCCAATCGACCACATAAGGATGGGCTCTTGAGGAAAAACGTGTATTACGAACAAATGTACGGGTTTCGCGAACCAGATCCCTGATTTCGTCGGAACACATCCCATTGTAGTAACGATAAAACAGGCAAATACAACCCACATTGCGAAGGTGCTCAAGGGAGTCAATAGACTTGGTTACCCTACTGTCACCAATGAGAACCCTCGCCTCTCCTGCATGCGGTCGAGAAGCTCCAAAATAGACTTTGAAGCACCGGCCCACACATGAGAGTTGTATTCCATACGCGGTCGGATATAGGTGGTTTAAATAGTATGGAGATCAGATGGTGGGAAGTATATCTTACACCGTCTTAGAAAACCGAGGCACTTGAATGCTTCTTTCGACACCTTGAATATATGTTCAGTCCATCGGACATCACATTGTATTCTCATGCCCAGAACATCAAGAGATTCTGATTCCTCAATAATTATACCACCCATATATACAGATGAGGCACCTTGGTTTGTCGCGCGTTTATGCGTCAGCACGCAACATTGGGTTTTTCGGGCATTAAAATCGACCCTATTTGCACGACCCCATTCCGAGACTATGTCAAGGTCTCGGCCAAGCGTATCATTCATATTCTGCCTCATAGCAACGACATCGGATACGCTTAGTCTGCACTCGAATGAGTACGAATGGCAAAGGTTGCTGTCATCTGCAAAAGAGTAGATAGGGTTGGAAGTTTGACAAAGGAGGTCATTTAGAAAGATAAGTAATAGAGTAGGAGAAAGAACGGAGCCTTGCGGTACACCTGAATGAATCTTGAACTCGTTTGACGAAACCCCATCTATAACAACTCGTATGGTGCGATCTCTGAGAAAACTCGATATAAATCGAGAGAAATTATCACCGACACCAAACGCAGCAAGTTTTGACAAGAGTGCACCATGCCAGACTCTGTCAACCGCCTTGGAAATATCCAAAGCAATTTCCTTACTTTCGCCAAAATGGTGAATGGAACGGCACCATTTTTCCGATAACAGAGCTAGTAAGTCTCCAGTAGAGCGACCTCTACGAAAGCCATACTGGCGGTCGCTTAGTACTTAGGTAGTTTGACTCTAAATATTTGACAAGATGGTAATTTACCATACTCTCCATAACTTTGGAAAGTGCCGAACAAATTGCAATTGGGCGGTAATTTTCAGGGTTATTAGCGGTTCCCTTTTTAGGAATTGGCGTTACATTAGCAACTTTCCGCTGTCCGTGAATGATCGGCCATCCTTTAAAAGAGTTGGTATTGAAGAACTAGCATTAACCCTTACTCTTTTAACGAATGACCAGAAGCTTTTACTACCCCGGGGAGCAGCAAGAACTTCAGCACGAAGACGTTGCTCGTGAAGATTTTTTTCCCGTCTAAGTACTTTGGCACACGAAGACCTTGCCATTTTGCGTAGCAATTCAGTATCAGCGTTTTTATTTTTACGCCAATTTCTGAATGCTGCCTCTCTGGATCTGACTGCTGATTTGCACGACTGATTGAACCAAGATTTGGATCGAGGCTTGTTCGAAGCTTTTTTAACTGGAATGAAAATTTTCATTCCTAGCATTATTACGTTTTCAAACATTTTCGCCATGGCATTGACGTCATTGTCCAGGAAACAGAGTTTCCATATCTTGGGTCTTCGAAAAACTCGTTTAAACCAACTAACGGACATAGGGACATCATAAAGCCAATTTTTTCTTCTCATGAGAATAAAAAATATATATTTAATGATTTCTAAGAAATTACAAACGGAATTTTAAACTTTACATCTGTGGTAACAGCATTAGCATTATTCTAGTCTCTTATTTCCCAGACACAAAAGATACAATATTTTACATACAGATACATTTTACATATGTATTAAAAATTCTGCCAGTGTTATTCTTTTTTGTAAACTGAATACAAATTGCAAAGACTTTATATGAAACCTGCTTCTATTGATTTTCAAAACTACTTAGCGTATGATTATTATTATTTAAATTAAATTATTTAAGTAAAAATGCTCATACGTCTCCATAGCATCGTATGACTAATCGAAACTGTTTTGTGTTACAAAAACTTGGGATTAAAATAATATTGTATACTTTTGTTTAAAAATACTAATAAACGCAAAAACCTTAAAAAATAACTGAAAATTAACCCACGTATTCATAAACGATTATTAAATTTAACAAACGTTTATTAAGGACAAATTTCATAGTAAATTTGTTCTTTTAACCTCATTTAAATTTAAACATTTTTTAAGAATACAGGCATAAGTCTTCTTAAAAATTGTTTTTATTAATCTTCTGCTATATTTTTATGAAATTTAAAATAGGCTTCATTTCCAATTCAAATCTTTTTTTTTAGCTTTTTGTTCCTGCTTATGTTAATGAAAACTATTCACATATCAAATAACTTTTCTTATAACAATGTAGCCATGGATACATAAATGCATGAACATGTATTCTAAAATTTTAATTAAAAATCAAATTACAAAATATAAGATTTCACATTCCACATGCGACACACACCAACAGCCCATATCGTCCCTACATTTTTAATAAAACTAGGAAAACAAGAGAAAAAGGATTTTATTATTCCCGCAGCAATTTACGAAAAAACACACACACACTCATACATCCATGAAATGTCTGGGCAAAGAAAATGAACATAAATAAAATAAGTAATTGACGTTTACATAGACAATAATCATAAACTGACATAATTGTTACATTCACTATTTTACCCAGGAGCTTTGCGGAACATAAAATGATTGATGATAATATGAAACATTGTATCCCTTTTGTTATATTTCCCTCCCCCCAACCCACCTCAACACAACACATCACATCTTATTTTGGACACCAGAGCCACCCAATTTGTTCATGTACATACACACATGTTCGTGAGCATATTGTGGATCAGTGTGTTGATGCTCATTGTAGCTCTTCTGTATTCATCTTCATCTTCCGTTACTGACTTTATTGGTCACATAAAGACAACAAAACTATTTTATTGATAAATTGAAACGAATTGTTGTGACCATATAATAAAATACATGAGAGTGCAAATATGTAGGAGTTTTTATACATACATATATATGATGTCCTGTGTATCTGTAGGGTTAAAGGTTTACGTGTGGGAGTATTGGGGTTTTGAGCAAATACACAAGTATTTGCGCTTAAACTCTACAATGAAAGAGATTAAAATCAAAATAAAAAAATAAGTTTAGTACTAAAAACATTTTGTGACATTTAAACACTTCGAATGCGAGTACAAGAACGAAAATATGTAGACACATACGAACATGGTTAACACAGAATGAATGAATGCATGAATGTCTGCTACCAATGGCTCTTAGCAACAAGTACCAATAAAAAATAAATTACTAATACTCAGTCACTCAAACATTTACATATGTATTGGTATTTTCATTGTGTGTATGTGCAAGAATCGAAATAAAAATATTTTGCTGTTTTAGTTTTTTGTACTTCAATTTCTTTTATTTAATAAATTTTTTCGGACTGTATTTGATAAAGTGGTAGCAAAACGAAAAATTTAATATGTGCAAGTATGTAAAAAAAAAATCTATAAATATTTCAGTTGGTTTGTTTAACTTGAAACAAAAGTTATGCTAGGAATGCAATCAGGACGCACGTCGTAAAATTATACGATGTAACATCGTTTATTTCTTAAAACTCGCTCCATTTATCCGCAATTTTTGTTTTATTTTCAAAAAAATCCTAAATTTTTGGAATAGTTGTTTATTGTTTTCTATTTTATTTTGTTTTTAAATATTCAATTTGGAAACACAACTATAATTTAATTTTATATTTTTAATTTTCTTTTTCTATGACTATAGGGTCACAACTAACACGCCGCAGCGTATGAAATATAATAACTTCCCCTTCACTTTTACGTACAGTTATACGTTGCCAATCAGCTGTTCCGTTTTCCTTATCAATAAGTATAGTCTGACGTAAACGGGTCGTTGCTGATAAAAATTTAAATTTGTCTCCTATTTAACGTATTATCTGTTAGAGATTCTCATGTTTATTGATAGAGCAAACCTTATATTGAAGTACACGAGATTTTTTATATTTTTACACAGAAAGAAAAATACTTGGCATAAATCAAGTTTTTTATTATTAAGTACGAGTAGTACTCAAAAATTCAAGTACAAATAACACTAAAGCTAAGATCCCACTATCGGCTCAAATAGCACCATCTGTGACGATTTTTATCGTGCTATATCGGCGCACATTTAAAAACATTGCACAATTTATTCTTGGGTGGTCCCATTATCGTCGCACATTGTGACAATTTTTTTCGGTTCATTTCGGCCAAAACTCAATTGCGACAATAATCGGTACAATGCAAATAAAATCAAATGTTTTTGTTTATTTACTTGTTGGCAGACATAATTTTACTTTAGAAATTCGTAAAATTCTCCGTCCGAATATTATATTATGTTTCCTAACAATTTTAAATAATATATTAATATATATACTATGTATAATAAAAAATATATTCAATTTCATTCAAACTTACTGCACTTGTTCTTGTTTTTTTGTAATTGTTGTTTTGTAAAAAGATGTTTACAAACCAGGGATGGCAACATCGATACAACTGCAATGTTTTGGTTGAAGCGAATTGTTTTCTTTCATTTAGTAGTACAAATGTACTTTTTAACGTTTCAATACATAAATAATAGTTAAAACAAATGGTATTTTGGTACAATTAAGCTCAAAAAAGTAAAATTTTAGTAGCCAGTTTGTGCAATTTAAAAATTTCGTTTTGCCATCCCTTGTATCGGCGCTGATTGGCGACTGTGATCGGCACACAAGTGGCCGATAAAAATCGGTACATATTAAACAATTTGATTCCTCCACATTGTGCAAAATAGTGTTCACATTATCGGCGCATCTAGGTTAATTTTGATTGCCCACAGTCAGCACAATTTCGGCACAGATTGTCGCATATTAAAACATTTTGACCGGTCACACTATCGGCACATGAAATACGCCAAAAATTGGTACATTGCGCCGATAGTGGGATCTTAGCTTAAAACGAACTCAAAACAATCCTAAATGGGATGGATTACTTTTGAAAATCAATCCCGGTATTTCTTGAAATAAGTATAAAGTTCTTAAATCAAGTAAAAAGAGATTAAACTTTTCGTTGGTAGTACCACTCTGAGAGTAAAATTACAAAGTGAGGGTTTTAATCTCATAAAACTTATTAGTCTCATCTCTCAGCATTGCGTTCTTTTATGCGTGCGTACGTGTGTGCTTTTCAAAATTGTGTTTGTTGAAGATTTACAACAACACAACACAAGTTTGGAAAAAACGACAGAACAAGAAGAAAAATATATTAAATTAATATATGGGGGACTTCATGTCAATTTTGAAATCGATGTCTTCCGATTTAGATGAAATTTACACTAAGATTAGTCCTATTGGATAGTAATTTTTAACAAGACCGGTCAAAAAGTTTTTGAGTTAGAGGGCATTAAAGTTTGACATTTTGGCCACACAGGTATTCTATCTCATCCATGTAACTTATTACCTATTCGTGTTAGCAAAATTTGTCCCAAGTAGCTTCGATAGCTATTGGATCAATATTTTGAAAACAAATTTTTTTTTTTAATTTTTAAAGTTTTTTTTTTTTTAAATTTAAAATTTTTTTTATCCGGAATGTTTTTTTTTTTTCTCTCTCAAAACAAAGCTTATGTCTTTTCCTTTACCGTAGTTTTGGTCGCTTTTTGGGATAATTTCTAACTCTAGACGAGGGTTTTTCAATTTTTGTTGATATCAAATCTTGTTGAAAATGTGTGTCTAAGCTACTATCCAATTAGACATCGGAAGACATCGTTATCAAAATTGGGTCACTTGACATGAAATTCCCCATATATATATTATTTTCATGTTTTACCCTCCGGCTTAAGCATGTTTTGAAAAAAGGTGCGGCCATACTGTTTTTAGTTAAATATGTGCATAAGATTTTTATAGTAAAAACCATATCGGGCATGATTGTTGTTGTTTTATCATTCTGTTATCATAATAATTTTTTTCTTTAAAATTTTTTTTAATACTTAAATCAAGCGCTTTTTGAGATTGATTCAATCTTAGTTTTACTTAAATCAATCTCGTTTTTGGATTTTTTCAAGTACGAATTCGGGATTGAATATGGATAATTTAAATATTTTGCGATTGAAAATCCGTATTTTAAGCAATCTTTCCGTATTTGATTCAAGAAATTCCGTACTCATCGTACTATTAATACCGATTCGGATTGATTTGAGTAAGGATGGGTTGATTTTTCTTATGAGTGTATCCAAAACGCTCAAATAACAAAAGCTAAAATTTATAAATTTAATAAATTTTGCAAATTAATAATAAATTTAGAAGTAATCGTATTATTGTCATGTTGATCATAATAAATTAAGAAGCAATCATATTATCACCATTTTAGTCATAATAAGTTAAGAAGTAATCATATTATGATACGGCACCTTATGAAATTAAATTATAATAAATTAAATTTTTTTTGCATCGATTTTTTATTTTGTGGCACTTTGCAATTTCTTGCAAAAAAACAAATGCAAAATATCGCTTTTATGATATCTAACGAAATCTCTGTGTGTTTTGTTGTTGGATTTTACAAAAGAGCTATGATATTTAGTATTTTCTATTGCAACACTAATACTTAACTCTGCACCCAGAGAAAAAACAAGTTTTAATATGGTCACCTCCAACAAAACAATTTTTAAAGAAAATTTTAAACATATTATGATTTATTTGACAATGTTATTGTCACCGACAACCATATTATGGTTGAATTAGATTATTTATTATTTATTAATAGATATGAAATTATTTGGACATTTAAAGTTCTTAATAGTATAAAAGTTATTTTATCTATATATGGCGTAACAAAATGTTGCAAGCCAGATTAGCACATTACTATATGTTTAAAACTTATATAGCATGGTTGGTTTTCAACCATAGTATGTTGCTCTTGGAAAAAAGGAAATTACTATTTTTAATTTTAAAACAAATTATTGTCATATTTAACCATAACATGTGAAGTGGCAACCATAATATGGTTTTGGACTTAATCAACCATAATATGGTTGTCGGTGACAATAAAATTGTTAAATAAATCATAATATGTTTAAAATTTTCTTTAAAAATAGCTTTGTTGCAGGTGACCATATTTAAACATGTTTTTTCTCTGCGTGTGCTAATATTCTTATTTTTTTTTTTAATTTCTATAAACTTATTTTTTATGGGAATTTTTCTTTAAATTGTTTAACCGTACACTTACAAATAACAATAATTCAATGACATATTTAGAACAAACGACACAACTGATTCAAAATTATTTTACAAATAGTGCTAACATTATATTATTAGAGTAAAGATATTTTGTTTGCTTCTTAAGCATACTATGACTATACGTACAGAATCGTATCATGTTATGGTTTTAAGAATTTTAATATATTTTCAAATTTATTATTGAGATAAACATTGATATGTTTACTGTAACTTTAATATTGCTTATATTTAATAAAAATTTTTTGTGTACGACAGCAATATATTGTTACAATAAACATAATGTAGTTGCCGCAACCATATTTTTTTTCTGCGTATATACATTTAAGTTCGACAACGTATTATATATTTTGTTTAAGAACCGATTTTGTTGTTACTGTATGAAAACATAAATAATAATCTTTATTGAGTATTAAAGATTTTTCTAATGCTCTTCAGCCGAGGAACCTTCCAATTTTTTCTCTACTCCAAAAAGGAAATTTAAAAGAGCTGGAAGGACAAGGTCGTAGCATAAAATAATAAATAATAGTTTGCTTTGGCCCAACAAAACTCAAAATGGAATCTGATTCCTAAAAGCGCACCCATAGCATACCTGTCTTTAATTTAATACATCAAAATAAATATAATTTTTTTAATTTATCGTGGAATTATATACGCGAAAACTAGATGGAAGCAGCCCTTCTCATGTATTTTGCGTAATCTACAAAAATTATCGAATATATTTTCATGCATAATACAAACATTTTCTAATAAGAGGCAAAAACTTCATTAAGGAGCTATTGAGTTTTAAAGCGAGAAGAGAGAATAGTACCGGTTTTATTGTACCATAAAGAAAATAAACAAATACATTTTAAAATTAAGCACACAGCGTAAAATATTGCAAAATATCAATTTCTCGCAGTGTAAACTGTTGATATTTGTTTCATTAGTCAATAGCACTGTGTTAAGGGTAACTAATGACAACTTCCTCTGGTTCATTTAATCCCTCACTTTAAAATCTAAACATTTCTTTATTGTCAAACAAAACATTTGACAATATTTATTATTGTTAAATAAATCTTTTTCCTTTTTTTTAAGAAATTTACTGTTTGAATTATGTACTCATGTATGTATAACAAATATTTGTTAATTTACCAACGAAGTTATAGAGATTTAGTAAAACTTTTTTGTGTAAGTTGATGCTTGATAAATTTAGTCAAATGTAAGATTTGAATTTAAATAGCTCTTAAACAACACAAAAGGAATTTTACAATTTGAAATAATAAATAGAAACAGTTATCTAATGAAAATTAAATTTACTATTAACATGTGCGGAAAAAACGCCCGGAAGATTTGTATCCCAGAAAAAGCTTCATCTACAATCTAATGTGTTGAATTATCTGGAAAAAGGAAAAATACTTCTCACAAATCTACAGAAAGAAACAATGAATTTTAAAAAGGATATCCCTAATTGAAAGCATTCACATTTAACTAACTGGTACTTGAAAAGTAGGTCGTTTTCTTTGGCATAAAGAGGATTATCTTAGTATCCAGGTATAAGGTTGCGGAGAGTGACATCGAATGGGACACACTGAAAACATCTTTGGCCTTGCACAGACGTGATTATACACTCACAATATTATGTTCGTTAAATTAACTATATTTGGTGCAACTGTATAAAATAAATGAAAATTCAGTGCTTATTTTTTATTTATTTTAAATTAAAAGTTCATTAAATTTTTACTGTCAAAAAGTTTCAAAAATATTTTTTTTGTTGGTAAGAGACCAAACTTTTATTGAAATGCCACATACATTTAGTTTTTTATATTTATCTGTGATTTATAGTTACCCAAGTTAAAGACGTGTGATTCGTTCTTCTTTATCAATAAGCAAACGTTAACAGGTAAAGGGAACCGATCAAGTTCCCGAAAAGCTTTGAAGACATGTATGTATGTACATTAGGGTGGGTTAATTTTTTTGCCCACCAAGCGTATAGCAAAATCGTAATCTACGCAAAATTCTATGAACTTTTCCTAAAGAAACCTTGGTTCTAAAATCAAAATCGAGCTTCCGGTTTTTGACTTGAAAATTTGGTGCTCAGAAAATCTGAAAAAAATAATACTTTTTTGGAAATATTTATTGAAATTGGTGAATAGTTGGCCTGTATCGCTGAAAGAGGGCTTGTTTAAAAGAAAATTCTCTCAGCTTTCTATATCTGTGCTCATTTTTAGCAAAGTCTGTTCATTAATAATTGGTTAAGAGGTTTTTGTAAAAATAATCATATTCAAGCTGATGAGAAACCCAAAACTGTTACAATTTTGAGACATAAAAGTTAAATAAAATAATTTAACTAAAACTTCAAAGTTGATTATAATAAAATAATTCTGCGGCATTTTGACAAAACATCTTAAGTGGAGATAAGAGAGCCAAAGAAATTAAAAAAAACTCGGTGAAAAAAGCATTTTTGTTAAAAAATAAAATAAACCGAAATTAAAGAAAAATGTTGTTCATAATACAAAATTTTAAAAACGTAAGCAAAAAAAATGTTTTTTAATGAAAATGCGTAAGATAAACACCATTTTTTTCAACTTTTTAATTTTGACTTAAGATGTTTTGTCAAAATGCTATAGAATTGATTAATCAAAACTTAATTAAACGAAAATTTCTTTAAATAAAATTTAAGCAAAATCTGAAAATAAAAAAAATTAAAAAATAAATATTTTTATTATTATTCTATTTTTTTTATTAAAACGCAATTATTTGGAAAATTCACAACTTAAAAAAAGGAACCGATTAAAATAAAAATAAAAAATTTATAAAAATAATACCGGGGGTAAATAAAATTTAGTTTCGGCCCATAGCTGCAATTTACATACAAAATCGTTTATGCTATGCATTCGTGGTATTCTGTTGCGGCTTTTAATAGTAACTGCCAAAATATTATCTCGATTACATTCTATGGCACGTGGGAAACATTGGTAAGCAATTGCACAAATCGCTCAGTTCCCTGAATATATGCCGGTAACCCTAGATCAGTAAACGGCAGATGTTTGTAGTAAATCGCGGCTCAGACAAATTGCTATCGTCCATTTCCAATTTAAAAAATTGTATTAGCTATAAAAACATACATTTCTGAAATACAATTGGACACTTTCAGAAGTTACAATTGGAAATTTTTTAAGTTAAATTGGAAATTTCTGAAATATAGTTAGACAATTCTGAAACACAATTGGAAATGGTGTAGCAAGAAACATAGGCCCTAATTATATAATTCGCAACGTTACGCCAAAAAATTACCTTGAAAGCAAAAACAAATTCATAAATATTTTGTAATTTTGTTGTTGCTTTCTACAGAAATTCTTTTTGCGTTTTAAAATTTCAATCGCCTCATTACTTGTGGCGTTGAAAACTTTAAAACGGTACATGAATTTTTGTAGAAAGCAACAATAAAATTACAAAGTATTTATGAATTTGTTTTGCTTTCAATGCTTTGGCGTTGCGTTTTACATAATAAAGGCCATAATTTAAAAACAAAAAATAAATGGGTAATGAGAAACTGAAAAGTTTGTAATTCTATCGTTCACACAATTTAAAGTTAAAATTCTCACGTTTATTCCATTTTAGAAATGTATGGTAAACAATTCTTCTTATACGTTTAACAGTTTTATTTGGTTTAATATCTTTAGTTTTTCTAAAATCTTTATGGATGAAGTTTCCTGATGATCTGGCCTAAGCAACCAGTGAAATGCATAGGAATAGCTTATCCCATCAACAATAAATTTCAAGTGTTTTTGTCAAGAATAAAAACTGGGAATTAAGCACGAATAACAAAATCTTTTGAAATTTAAATTTTGTATTCCCAAAAATTGAAATTACTTTTTGGTAAACAAAAATAATTTTTTTTAATAAAAATTTTAACTTTTTTGACGCGTTTTCAAGAATAACCGGCAATATTTACAAAATGTACAAAAACTCGTTTTAAGCGCATAAGTTAATTGCTGTTATGGCTTAAAGGTTATGTTGGGCCTTGTGACCCAGGATGTAATGGTTTAATTTCTGGTTTGGCCAGTATTTTTTCTTTTAAATACAATTTTATTGAAGACGTAACCCAATAAAAAATGGAGCTTCGAACGAAGCAGGTTTGTAAGGGAGAAACATAAAAGTTTCGCTTACCATTGCGCTTACTGAAGACATGAATTTTATATGGCGAGTTCCCACTTTGAAGCAATATATGTATGACACATAAAGCATATAAAAATTGTTAGAGGTAACGATCAGCTTTACACACTGATACAGTTATTTTTTAGTATTCTCCCTAACAAGCCTGCTTCATAGTAAGGGAATGTCGTAGCACTTGAAATGTTAATTTTTTAAGTTGTTGAGAGTTCTTTCACTTACATACTTTACTGCATTTCTGTATGTCTTATTTCGTAGCGCATAACATTGCGCTTATTTTTTTAAATGTACCTACCATAAGTGCTTCGCGAAATGAGAAAAATTTTTATTGGGTAATTTTATTTTATTTTTTTCATTTAGTTTCTTTTTTAAAAATGTAGTGAATTTGAAATAATAAATTGGGTTAAAAAAAAAAATAAAATAATTTTTTTTTTTTTTTTTTTTTGTTTTACCAGATTGATTATGAACATTTTGATAAAAATCTCCTAATCAATTATTTATGTACAGAATTTTCTAAAAATGAGCACAGATATAGAAAGCTGAGAGAATTTTGTTTTAAACAAGCCCTCTTTCAGCGATACAGGCCAACTTTTCACCAATTGCAATAAATATTTCCAAAAAAGTATTATTTTTTCAGATTTTCTGAGAACCAAACTTTCAAGTCAAAAACCGGAAGTTCGATTTTGATTTTAGAGCCATGGTTTTTTGAGGAAAAGTTCATAGAATTTTCCGTAGATTACGATTTTAATATACGCTTCGTCACTTTTTTTGGGCCCAAACAAATTGACCCACTCTAATGTACATGCAACAAAAGAACTCGTTTAAAATGTAGGAAAACTCACTGTGTTGATAAAGGGTGCTTTTTAAAATTTTACATGCCAATGGCCACTGTGCCAATTTGGGTACACCCCTTTTATGTTTAGGTTTTTAATAATTTTTCTGTTTTCTTATAGCCCTAATCTATATATAGATATATAAAGTTAATAATTAATTAATAAGTTGCATTGTGTTAGTAATTGATGTTATCTGAAATGCGTGAACCGGTTTTAAAGTAAAGTTCACGTAGAAGGTAACGTCAATACCAAGGTCTTCAAATGTGTATTGGTTCTTGAGTTATAGCCATTAAAGTCAACACTGCATTCATTCCGAAACATGTATTTATATTCCCATACAAATTTCAACAAAATGTCCTCAATTTTGAACCCCTCCAAAACGGCTTGACTGATTTTTATGATATTTCGTATGTGTATTTGTTAGGTATGGGAATAGGTCGTAGAGTATATTTTATATCGCTAAAGGGCGCAAAAAATTGCAATAGGGCTAAAAGCTCCCACTCCCCAATCTTCTTAACTAATCAACAGTTTTTCTTAAAATTTGGCATGCAGACAATGTAACATCTGAAAGAGAATAAGGAATTGGGTGTGAAATGGGGTAAGAGGGCTTAAAGCTCCCCTCCCTATATCTTCGTAACTTATCAACCGATTTTTTGAAATTTTGCAGGCAAATAGTGTTACAGTTGGAAAGAACTAAAGCCTTTAGTTTTTATTATTTAGGGAGTGAAATAGCGAAAGAGGGGTAAAAGCTCCCCCTCTCTTTATCTTCTTTACTAACCAACCGGTTTTCTTAAAATTTGGCATGCATACGCTGTAACATCATAAAGAGGACAGGGCATTAAATAGGGCAAGAGGGGTAAAAGCTCCCCCTCCCTATATCTTCTTCTTAGCTAATCAATTAATGTTCTTGAAATTGGGCAGGCAAATAGTGTAACATCTGGAAAGAACTATGGCCTATAATTTTGTCTTAAAATTTGGGTAGCAGACACTGTTACATTTGAAAGAAATTAGTTATGTGGTAAAACAACGCTTGCCGGGCCAGCTAGTTTAATATAAATAAAAGAACACTAAAATATATTCGGTTTAAATAATGGGCATAAGAAACCGGTTTTTAAAAGGTTAATAAAACACTATAGAAAAAGACTCGCGTTCTGAATCAACTACATTAAGTTGCTACATGCATACACGATCTAGTTAATATTGATGGTACTCAGCTCAAATGATTTACAGAATGTTCTATTACAACACTTTTTATATGAATAAGTTGGGTATACATTTTTTTATTCATAAATGAACTCCGTTAGAATCTTAAATTGAAACTTTATCCCACCAATGCAGTAAGGACTAAAATGACCAAAAAAAAAAATGAAATTATAATTATCAAAGTAATTTTTTGGGAGTACAAAATTTTAATTTACAAGATTTTGTTTGTCGTGCTCAATTCCCAATTCTAACCGTATAATGTACTACAGGCCAAAATAACCCAAAATAGGCCTTGTAAATTTTGATTTAAAACATTCAAATAAGTAAACAGTGGTTTTCCCACAATACAAAAAACTTTAAAAGGTCAAAGGTCGTATAAGAATTCTTTCATAAATATTATCAAGTAAACTTTAATTGATTAAAGTTATGGTGTTTTCTTTTCTGACAATAATGTTCCATATATGCTACCATTCGTGCGGGTTTTTGTTTCATTCTAAAAATATATGCAAAAATGAGAGAAGTTGTCGTTTTCCTTTCTAAACATGTTGCAACAATAAATGGCAAATTTGTTCCATTTCTTACCCACAGTTATAACTTAGTGTGAGATAATACACTTTTTTGCATCTGCGTAAAGTACTTTTTTATGCAAGCAAGTATTTTTTTTCTTGTGTTTACGGACAATTTGCGTTATATTGTGATTTTTAGTTATATTGTGATGGATATAAAAACTTTTTGTTTTTCGTTTGTTTTACTTTTATTATATTTTTTTGTCGCAAAATTTTTAACAACAGCTGACATTAATTATTGAAAATCAGTGCTGTAAACGCTTATTGGAATTGTAAGAAAACTTAATGTTGAAAATTGCTACAAGCGTGGTGAATATCGCTTTTAGTACAAACTTTGCATTCAATATTAAGCACACTAAATACACATTAGTGTTGAGTGTAAAACGTAGCAATTATTATGTTCCATTGTAATTTAGAAAAATTTATAACTTTGTAAGGGTTCGTGTAACCTAATAAATATATTACACAACTATAATGCATCATTATTTTTTAGAATAATGATTATTAATCTAATAAAAATTAACACAGGCATAGAAATCAATACAAAGGAGGGTTAATAGCCCCAAACAGCGTTCTTAGTTTTGGGGATTTTTTTTTGTAATTGGGGATAACAATTTCGTGAAAACCCATAGGGGATTTTTTGGGAAAACCCACTTTTTTCAGACTGATTTGGTCAAGATGTGGGTACAAATTTTCAAGAGCTTGTTGGAATAGTTTTAAATATTCTTTTTGTACCAACAAGCGTTGCTTCTGCTGTAATAGAATTCAATATAAGTTATAGGAAGCTACTCTTAGAACAAATACATACTTTAAAATAAAGAAGCTTGCTGTAACAAATTTATTCAATTATCTAAAATGCACTTTTTAAACAAAATTGCATTGCCTGATGAATAAGAAGATTTTGATTCTCTTGTTTTTGAAATGATAAATATTAAAGCATAATTATTTTTCTGTTTCGTTTTTACGTTACCCTTGTTACATACTATACATGTGGACATAGATATGTAGAACTCAAAGATCTTATTAATCTTAATAATTTTACACAATGGATTTATTAAAATAAATCAATGTATGCATATTTTTTCATTGACATAATATTATGTATTTTATTTTTAAGAGTATGTGGGGATTTTTGGGGATAAGAAAGTAACTATTTTGGGGAATTTTGGGGATGAGAAATCGCAAATTGGGGACAAGGCTTAAAATAAAACTGGGAACCCAGGCCCCAAACTAAAAGAACTATATGATTTGAATATTAATAATAAAAGACTTAAAAATTTTTGCTATAGATTTTTTATGAATCTTTTCTTCTTACGCTAAATTTAAATAATTGTAATAAGTTTCAGTGAATTGTAATGCACCTTTAATGAAATGTTTTGCTTATAAGAATTGGACACTCTCAAATAAGTTTAAGGAATTTAAAAAATTTATATATTCAAACTTTGCATGTATTTGAAAAAAATTTAAACAATATAATTCAATAAAAAAAAAGTATAATTATTTCAGAGTGGCTTAATCATTACTATTTTTTATTAAAGAAAATACAGAAAAAAATAATTTATTTTGGCAAATTGTATTTTTCCTTAAAAAGAAATCAGTTAAACTAAATAAATAAAGTCATTTATTGTCACAAAAATAGTGGTACGCAAATATTTGTTTAGATTTTTTTTGTATTTGTTCTTTTAACCACTCAACTCTCTTCAATAATACAAATTATAATTGCTGAATATAGAACAATTTATTATAGATGGAAGACTGGACTGGACTGGACTGGACATACAAAAACGGTCTTACGCAACAATATTATTTTTTTTTTATTGTTGCATTTTTGAGGGCAACATTTGTGTTGACAGCAACTGACCAAACAACTGGTACCGGCAAAAATAAAACATATAAAAGCCAAAGGCGCGACTTTTATGCATAACCAATTCAACCATTCATACAAAAAACGTGTCCTAAAAGCAGCAAATGAAATAACCAAATAACCAATAACAGATAAACAGATATTTTAACATACACGAATTCGAATATAGTTTTTATACTTTTTACACATTTTCACAAACGAACAGATAAATGAATGAATAAATAAAGGAATTGTTTGAATAATGGGAATGAATAAATGAACGCTTAGTTTCGGCGGTCTGCAGTTCCAAACATGAAAAAAGGATCCTTTTGAAACACAAAAAAAATAAATGGAAATAAATCGAACAAACTATTAACGACCACACTATTGTATAAAAATGTTGGACAAAAACTACAAAAAGTGAATGATATGAATGAAAAAAGGTAGCAACAATAAAAACGGTCTACAACATACTTGTTTTATTACCCAAAACTGTAAAAAAATGAATGACAGACATCTGTACCTGTACCATAGTCGTCATATGTTTATAAATTGTACGTATATTCAACGTGAGTTTTGAAATCTTTCTTTTTTTTTTGCTAGAAAATGCAAAAACAAAAAACTGACAGAACGTTACAGTCAAAAGTTTACTAGAGAATTATAAAAATAACCAAAGGACATGTGTCCAGTGATATGCATAATGGCAAATGTTATCTAAACAAAAATATTGCTGTTGCAAGGACAGGTTTACCTTAAAGGCGGTCTAAAGCGACTAGAGGTAGAACTATGCACAAAATAAAAATAAAGGAAAAACAAACTATTTTTTTTATCAAACTTATTACGAGCTTTGTAAGCAGAATGTTTCTAAAAAGAGTTTATATACTTTTAAGCAAATTACAAAAAAAGAAAAGCTATCTCTCAAACAAATTTAATTCGTTATTGAAATTTTAATATTAAAAATTTCATATTTCTTACGAATTTAAAAAGATTTTAAACTATAAAATTACAAAATAAATTTAACATGGGGCTTTCATTTTGCACAATTATCAGCCATGTTCTGGAAATCGAATTCGAGTGAAATTGTAATAGAAGTTCTTAAAAATATTCCCTTTTATATAAGTCATACTCCAAGTATGAGTATAAGAATAACTCTAAAAATCATTAAAAAATGACGAAAATTTAAAAAAAAAAAAATTAAACTGAAAATTTTCTGCGATTTCAATTTTAATCGATGGCCAAATATTTATTGATTGTTACAATCATTGATAAAGTCAACAATATATATGATTGGCGAAAGAATATATATTATTGCTCGAACAAACAAAAAAATTACGAAAAATAATTTGTCATATTGAATACCATTTTCGTCCATACAATTAACTTGAAATTGAAAAAGGCACTAACAATCAAATTTGTACATATAAAAAATACTTTTGTTAATTTAAATTGTTCAACATCTTAATTTAAAAGATTTTGTTATTTGTTCTTAATTCCAAAATTTTATTCTTGATAAAGACACCGAAATGGCGGTATGAACTAAGTTCTCAATGAACTAACTCCCCAAACCCAAAATGAACTAAACCCCTAAATTTGGGGACGTCGTGCATTTATGGAAAAAAACCCTGAAAAAGCCAATATGAACTAAGCCCCCAAACAGGTCAACCAAGTCCTTAAACAGGAATGAACTAAGACACCAATTTCACCAAATTTCCACAAGAGTGAAAAAAGTCCTCTAATGAAAGTGAAGTCCCCAAATTAAAAAAATATAGAAATTGCTTTGTTGTTTTCTCTTTGGGTGTATATATTAAAAATATAACGAAAACCCTTTTGTGGTATAAAAGAACCGGCTTCGCTAGCTAATGCTTCTCTGTTTAGATGGCCTTCGGCCGGATGCAAGGATTTTCTCCTATATGGTATATGTTAGGTTAGGTTAGGTTAGGTTAGGTTAGGTTAGGTTAAGAAGGGTTATGCGCCTAAGGGCACACTTCCACTCATAGACCAATACGGTACATTGTGAATACCTTAAATTAAAAGAAACAAGAAGAGACAGTAAAGAAAAGAAGTATTAGATGGATAGAAACAAGAAAGATAGAAAGTTAGTATATGTCACGTAGAACAATTGCCCTCTCTACAGTCCCCTCAACAGAAACAGCCGCACTATTTCCCTGACAAACCCCAGAGCCGGATTACATCCAGCGATGCACCCCAGTTCGTAGTGAAACCTATCTCCTAGCCACTTCTGCCTGAAACCCTGCATCCTGGGACAATGGCACAGTACATGCTCGATCGTCTCGAGCTCCTCTGAATCATCGCACAATCTGCAGAAGTCCGGTATGGCGTTGTCCCATCTGCCCGCAATAGCCCTGACAGGACAATGACCCGTCAAGAACCCTATAAGTGTTCTAAGGCTACCCCTATCCAATTCCAGTAGAACCCTGGTTGCCCCCGCGTCCAATCTGGGCCATAGTGCCCTGGACACCCTGCAATCCGTTCTGTCCCTCCAGGATCGGTTAACGTTATCACGGAATTTCTCCCGTATCACCCCATAGTAGTAACATAGAGGGGTTTAACCCCCCCTGTCCCTAAGCGCTTAGTCCAGATTCGAACCCACTCTCGCGAGTTCGTCAGCCACCTAATTTCCATCAACCATGCAGTGTCCAGGTACCCAACACAGCCTTACATTGAATGCCTTCATGAGTCCATCAAGAGCATTGCTACACCAAGCGACCAGGCACGATCGCATCGTATAATTTGGCAATGCCCTAAGCGCCGCTTGACTATCGACGTAAATTGTCACCACAGATCCACCCACGATGTGTTCCAGTATCACCTCCGTCGCCCTCCAGATCGCTAGGATCTCAGCCTGGAAGACACTGCACTTATCGGGGAGTCTGAATTTTCTACTCTATGGTATAACAAACACCGGCTTCGCTAGCAAAAGCTTCTCTGCGTATTCGGCCTTTGTTCGGAAACAAGGCAGATTTTAGAAGCTTTACTTAGCGAAATCGGTACTTGTTATACCAAAAAGGAGAAAATTCTTGCGCCCGCCCAAAGGTCGGCTATACAGAAAAGCTTTAGTAAGCGAAGCTGGTGTCTGTTATACCATGGAGGAGAAAATCCTTGCGTCCTGCCGAAGGCCGGCTATGCTTTGTAAACATGTTGTGACGGGCCCGCCGCACGCCCGACGATTGCCCGCCGCGCTCCCGAATTTCACTCAATAGAAGTTGAGTACATACATAATAAAATTATTTCTTATTGCAAAATTTAAAAGAATTTAAGAAATGAACTAAGTACCCAAAAATGAATTTAGGGGTTTAGTTTATAACTACTTTGTGGGGACTTCGTTCATATGTACAAACTCCCCAAAAAATAAAATGAACGATGGCCCCATAAACGTGAACGAAGTCCCCAAATATCGTTGTTGTTTTTTCACATGCATTCGTTTGGGGACTTAGCTCATTTTGGGTTTGGGGAGTTAGTTCATTGGGGACCTAGTTCGTACCGCCCACCGAAATTTATTGTTGATGGGATAAGCTATTCCTATGCGTATTTCACTGACTGCTTACAAAAATTCAAAAAATATAAAATAACTTCCCAAAACAAAAAGAACTAAAACCCTCTTAGAGGAAAACTTATTTCACAATGATATAAGTCCCAAATTTATTTGTAAATCCTCAAAGTTATTGACGCCAAAGTAGTATTTGTATGGAAGCTATTGTCAAACGGGACCGATGCCAATAAACTTTAGTTAAATTATTTAGATTGCAAAAAAAAGAATTGTGAAAATTAATACATACACTGATAGAAAAGGCGTCATAACGCTTTTGACATCAGTACTATGACAAGTGTCTTCGTTTGTTTGTTTTCAAAGCAATTCAGTAGAAAAATCGCTAATGGATGAATATACTTTGGGGGTTAATATGTATTTCGAAAATACTTAATAATGTTAGCGGTATTTGTGTGCTAATCCTAAGCTCTTTAAAATTTCAACATTTCTTATCTAGTGACGAAAACTGCCGGGCACATAAGCAATGACTGTTAATGTCCTTTGTTTGAGTAAAATGCATATGTATATATGGGAAAGTAGTCATGTGTGGCACATTTTGCATGAGGTCAACTAAAAATATAGGAATTTTCATTGTTCTTAAGTGGTTAGAAGGTATGAAATTCTAAACGTTGTCCACATTATTTTAGTTTAATTGTAAAAAACGCGGTCACATGAAGTTATTTGATATATTTTAGAATAGAAAATGTGTTGTAGTTTAGATTTAATATAACATTTTATAAATTGTGTTTAATGCAGATCCTGCTAATAACGAAATGATAAAGTTTAGCAAATTTAAATAAAAAAATATAGTAATTAAAAAAAAAATTGAAAATTAAAATAATTATTAATGTGGTATTAGACAATAAAAATATCTGACTAACAAAATACTTAACATCTTTATGTTATTGTGGTTATGTCAAAGTAAAATTTTATAGTTTTTTTTATCAAACTTAATTAGATTTAACAAACACAAAACCAATAAATTAAGCAGTTAACTAATAAACTTCTAAAATGCATGTTACTCAAAACCGCAATGTTTATTATTATAACATAAAAGTAATAAACATATTTTTCCTTTCCATAAAAATAATAAACATATTTTTCCTATTCCTATGAAAAATTCCCATTAAAAAGGTTTAGTTGAATGTCCAGCTGTAAAAACATAAAAAAATTTTTTTAAAAATGACAGTTTAACAAAAATTTGAAATTGTTGTAACATTGTAAATAATTAGAAAATTGAACAATATTATTACAAAATTTTCAACACACACACGAATTGAGACGAACAAAAGCAATTTAATGTCAAATGACAAGAACATTCATGTAAAATATGTTGTGTCATTTTACACACACACATGCTGTCATAAAATTATGTACATTTTGAATAAATGAGTGAACGAACGAACGAATGAATGAATGATGGGAACATTATTAAAAATGAGTTGTTATTAAACAGCAATGAACAGGAATGACAGACATACAATTTTCAATTGTATGTAGACAATTTTATAGTGTGAACATAATACAATTAAACCAATCAATTGGAAAACATGCAGGTGTGCAGGACAAAAGTATATTTTTTACAAAAGCAGAAGGGTGTACGAAACTTTAGGTCAACATATTTGCTACTTGCAATACACAAACAAAATTCTAATTTCTAATCAAATTTCTATTTTGCAATTGACTTTTGCATTAATTGCAGAAAAAGTATTTTTCAAATCAACCCGGACATCTGACATAAGTATTCATTAGCCTCATGTTATTTTGCAAGTTATGTCTTCATTTCCATTATCGAAAATGAGAAATTTTTGCAGTTATTAATTTGTTTAATGAAAATATTGATTAAAATTCATTAAACAATTATGTTCAAATACATTTTCTAACAAAATATTTTCCTTTAGTTATTTGTGTTTGAACTGGTTTGTAGCTATTCGATAGTATTTTTCTAGATCTGACAAGCCTCAAAGTGCTGATTATTTAATAAAATTATTTTATTTTGTATTCTAATTGAAATGCAGGCAGCAACACAACATATTGTTTATAACTCGTATACAAATTGAAGTGTAATTATTAATCATTTTTGCACTTATTAAGAAAATTTCAACTATTCAATGTGGTCTAGTGATGTATTAAATTTTATAATTACATAAATTATTTAATAAATAAATAGTACAACATGGAAATTGTTTAATATAATTAAGAATGCATTTTTAAGAATTAGGCTAAAGGCAGAAATATTTTATGAAAATATTTAAGTTAAGATAAAGTTGAGAATTTATACAAGAAATTAAATAAATTAAGAAATAGTGGCATAATACATTATATATGTATATCTTCTACGAGCATTTCATTATTTGCTCGTCTTTCAGTGCTTTTAAATGAGAAATGCAACTATAAAAACTCGCTTTACCCATATATACAGGGCTTACAAGAAAAGCTCGCCTTATTTGATCAAAAACAACAAAAAATTCATTTACTTGTTTTAAATGTGCTTGTAAATAATTGAAATAAATTTTAGCAAGTTTAGAATTAGTGGAATAATTTTTGTGCAGTTTTATTGCCATTTTTGAAAACAATTTTCTAGAATTCAGTAAGCCCTTATCCTGTGCTTCAAAAATAAAACGCATATGAAATTAGTGGGTCAAATTTACCCAATACAAGAAATTGAAATATTTATTCAGTTTTTTTATTTTTTTACATTCATTACATACAATATTAGTCTCAGAATGCTTTTTACAAATAAATTTTTGACATTCGGAATAGTTAATTGCATATTTGGTGCTGTAAGAACGACTTGGACAAAAGTAACAACGTCCCAATTTTTAATATTGATTTTCTTAAGATTTTTGGCAAACAAAATTTTTACTAAGGTCGTATCACATGCATAAATTGATTTTGTTGCATTGGGCAATTTTGACCCAAAAGAACTAATTGCCTAAGTTTTTTCACATACGCTTTTTGAAACGATCTTCAAAAATTATATTTTAAATTTCAATAGTATTCACTAAAAAAATAAATGTACAAAAGTAAAAAAAAAAAATCCGCTAAGTATTTAAGGAATAAATGAGCAATAAAACCTGTTTGGGCCGTTTTTTTTTTTTTTTTTTTTTTTTTTTTATTTATTCAAACTTTATTCATATATACAACAAAATAATGAATTGCCTCAGCGTCACTTGGACATTATTGAGGCGAGCTGGCAAAATATTTACAGTCTTTAATTTTTTAACAATTAAATTAAATAAGTTAGTTTTAATAAAGAAAAAAGAAAAATTACAAAAATGTTAAAAAAAAAAAATTAAAAGGTTTTTTTTGTACACACTTTAATATAAAATTATTTAACTTTGCATTAATTATATGAGAAGTGTTTCTAAATTACGAAGCAAGTAGTTTTTCACTCTATTCTTAAATACAGAAATTCTTTCAATATTCCTTATATCTTGAGGGAGATTATTAAACTCAAAAGAACCCATATATTCAACGCGTTGCTTTGTAGATTCCAACCGACATCTCGCTATTCTAAGATTCATGTTATTTCTGGTGTTAAATCTTGTTTGGTTCCGTTGAAAAGAAATTGTGTGGTGACCAATGTTATGGATTGATTTAAAAACATACAGAAGTAACTGCAACTTATAAAGTCCGTTTACGGGTAAAATTGTTGTGGTAATATTCTTGTACAGGGACATTGTAGAAAACGTTAACGGCAAATTGTAAACCGCCTTTAAAGCTTTATTTTGAGTCCTTTGCAGCGATTTTAGTTCATTACTCTTCCTACTTGCATATACCATGGGCAGATAATTTAGGTGACTATGTATTAAAGATTGATAAAGTATTAGTTTCGTTTGCTTATCAAACCTATTTTTAAACTTGTAAATCAATCCCAGAGCACAAACTATTTTACTTTTAAGATTTTGAATATGCAGATTCCATGATAGATTATTTTGAAAATAACCCATTAATACCCATTAATACAGGATAAGGGTTAAATTGTAATGCATACAAGCGAATGCTTGTACTAGGGATGGGCAAATTGAAAAAATATATCGATATATATCGAATCGATATTTTTTAAGGGTATCGATATTTATTATTTCAAAAATATCGATGTATCGATATATCGAACGTAATGAAAAAATTTAATATACATATGTATATATGTATATATTGTTCCAAAACCGCATAAAATAAATCTTTTCAAGTTCGTTTGACTTTACTGTTTTAATTAGAAATCTGCAAGGTGAAAAACCCGCTTCTTTCTTAATTCTTCTTCTAATACATGCAGTCAACAACTGACATGAAATGCTTAATGTTAACACTAATATGATGTAAGTGTTACGATTCTCAGAAGTTTTGGCCACTAATACTTAAAAAAAATAGCTTACAGCACCTCCAGACCCTTCTTTACAAAATGAACACCTCCCGGCTAGTAGTCTACAAATGTAAGGAAATTCACATCAATCTTTTACTCAACTCGAATGTTTTTGAATGGGACATGTCGATTTTTTAGTATTTTTTTACTCTTTGCTTTCTTGCATACGTTTGCTTATGCGTACGTATGCTTGCATATTTGACTTTAATATATTTTATAAATATGCATTGAAGTATAACACTCTGCGTAAAAGTGTTTTTTTCATATGTGGACATAGTTTTCCATACAAATACATAATTGCTACAAATGAAGACTTTCGACCGCCAACGTAACTTTACAATCCCGAGCACATAAAGGTTAAATTGTAAGCCACATTGACAGTGGTATTCCTTCTATGTCGTTGTACGGTATAATACATCCATTAACCCTGGAAGGTTGCTCTTCATTTTAGTACATTAAGGTGACTCATCGTCGAATCGACGAACTTTTTAAAATATAAATTCTAGCGGAACGATTTTTAAAGGTAAAAATAAACAAGAATCTGTTTTAGATAAGTATTTTATTAAAAAATATAATATAAAAAATAATAATTATTTTTCCCTATAAATTTCGATACGAATTTGAACTTTTTTTTGTGTTTTAAATTAATTAACTTTTTAAAACAACAAACCTAAAAAGGTAAAAAAAAAAAAATTTTTTCTTAATCAGCCTTTAAAGATAAGCGTCAAATAATACAAAAGAAAAAAATATTTAGTTATTAGCCTTATTTTATGCATGAGACACAAAGTTCAACTTTATGTTTATTCCAGATGCTTTTCTTGCATATATTACATGTACTTTTCGTTGCTTTGCGTTTGCTATAGGGACAGAGGTGACAAATTTTATGCTCTTTTGGTCCTTTGCCAACATTTTTTACGGGTTCTTGTCGATTAGGTATTTTATTTTACAGCCTGTTCATCGATTTCGAACGTTAACGTTCGCATAGAAATTACATTTAAAACAAAAACAAATTTTCGAATTTTGTTTTTATTTTAACTGCCTGTTTTTAGAAAACGTAAGCAAGTGAGTGAGTGAGAAATTATATTGAAAACAAAAACAAATTTTCGTTTTTTATTGTTGTTTTCAATATAATTTCTCACTCACTCACTTGCTTATGTTTTCTAAAAACAGGCAGTAAGTATAATTTTGTATGCGAACGATGACGTTCGACATCGTTAAACAGGCAGTTAATTTTTTCCTTCATTAAAGTCTGCAAGGTAGGTGTCTCGAATCTGCCTCTTAAATAGGAAGCCACGAGAGGTTAATGAAGACTTTTCAGGTACTGTCGTCGGTTTTTGGATTTTCGTCCTTTATGTAACATATTGTGAGTATTATATAAAACGTAGTTGTTGACAAAGGCAATATTTAAATGTCCAAAAAATAGATACAAAAACTTACACTAAGGTTATTCTTCGTCGTTGTGACGAGTACACACCGCTGAATTTCAACTTTATAAAATGAGGCTTTTGGCATCAGCTAAAGTTGTTGACAAAAAGGGCGTTATTTGAACACTCATAAAAAAGTTATATGATAAAAAGTAAATGAGCTTCTTTGATTCGACGAAGAGCAACCGTGCAGGATTTATACTTTTGGATTCGAATAATAATTGACCCTATAAAGTCAACCCACGGAAATCACATTAATTCAAATAAATTTTATTAAAATATCGGATGTTCTTTAAAATAAGTCGAATATGCTTTTGTAAAATTTCATTGACATCGAGTTTCATATAATCTCGAAATCCAGCGAGTTTTCCAATTCTGTGCGCAGAGCAAAAATATATGTATCCTTTTTTTAACACAAAATTGTTTACAATATTTTCAGCCCCTCCAACAAAAAGTTGGGTGACAAATAAGTTTTTTGAAAACACTTCTTTCATTCTATTTGGTAACACAATAAAAAATAATAAACCAAAAAAGTTTATCAATTCTGAGTGCAAGTGAAAGACGATCTAACAATGTCCGTCCGTCCAACCCTATAAAAATGTGTTTTCGAAGTAGGAATTTTGGCAAGTCAATTGGTTCAAGTCAACGAAAAATTAAAGCAATTCAAATCAGTCGTTTATGATAATCACCCATAGTAGGAAAAGGAAAAAAATTTCTGGAAGTTCCAAAAAAATGTCCTGACATTTTTAGCGAAAAATTTCAGGAACTGTTTTCCAAAGTTAACGAGGTAAAAATAAGTTTTCTTATCGTAAGGTTCACAACATTTATGTCAGATAAAATTTGTGAAAATAAAAAGAAATTAACTAAATTACTGAAATGAAAAGATCATAATTTATTTTAAAACGCAACATTTCTATTGGGTGTATATTAAAACGAATTTATCTGCTATGAATCGGATCAAAACGTAACAATTCCAAACTTGTTTTCTAAATAAATATAAAACCAACTGGCTGAGAAACTATTAAACCACAACAAGGGCTTAAAAAATATGTTACCTAGGGTTATGACTCAATTTTTTTTACAAAAAATGTCTTTGTCACCACGTGATAGCCAATACTAAATTAGTGATAAAAATCGTGTTTGCTGGACATTTTGGCAAAAAACCCTTCCGCACCAAAAGCAATTTTTAAAAATTTACACAAAATTTTTTTACTAGGTTCGCGGAGTTCTGAAAGAGCAAATGCAAACAATCGTAGGTCTTCCGTTAAATATAACAACAAAATACAAAGAGTTTTCGTTAGATTTCTTAAAAGAGCTACGGTATACTTAAGCCGTTTAAAATTGCGACAATAGTAAATTTTATAGTTTAGTTTATTGTACACAGGTATCCCCTGATTTACGCGGCACTTCATGTACGCGATTTAGATATAACACGGATCAATAATAGTAACCTTTTTTTGAAATACGCGCTTTTTTTACGCGTTTTAATATAACACGCTCAAAAAATGATGGCATTTTTTTCAGCTACCAGTAAATTTTTACTGTTTACTGAAAAAATTACAGTACATATTCAGCAAACTTTTACAAGTTACTGAAATAATGCACTACTAAGCTAATTTCCCTTTTCTAAAACATATGCAAACAAATATATTTTACCTGAAAAAGTCTAAAAATTAATTGACAATGCTTACAATATAACTTTTTTTATTAAAATTCTTTTAAAAAGTGAATACTGATTTTTTTAGTAATCAGTAAAAATTTACTGAATATTGCCATTATTTCAGTAACCAGTAAAATTTCACTGGTTTTTAATTCGATTTGTCTTGGTTTAGTTTGTTTTTGACTATTTTACTATTTTACTATTTTCATCATTTTCTTATGTTTTTGATTTTAAATATTCAACTACATATCGAGCCCTTATAGCAAAAATGATGTAACCAACAAAAATAAAATTATACAGGAGAAGGTATTTTTTAAATATTTTTGCTTCAAGTCTAGGGTTTCTTTTGAAATTGCTTTTGCTCTTATTTTGTAACGGTACTTCTCAGAGATATGAGATTTTTAGAGATGATGCAAATGATCAAAAATTATCGATTTTCATCAAAAAACTAAAATCTAAAATGTTGTTGGTTACATAATTTTTGCTATTAGGGCTCGATATGTATGTTTCAATTATTTTTTTTATTCTTTTTTAATTCAATTATTTTATAAAGATATAACAACAAAGCTTTATACATATCGTTATAAAGAAATATCCTTTGATTTTTTGAAAGTAAAATATATACAGTTCTATGTTCTTGATTCAACACGGTTTTAGGGCCCCAAAATGAAATTTTGTATGTCTCTTATGTTTTGATTTACGCGATAAGATAAATTTCTGGTCCCATAAACGGAATTTGTACCAGTCCTGAACCTTGTTTTACGCGAATTTGATTTACACGTGCTTTCTTCGGTACCAACAGACCGCGTAAATCGAGGGTTACCTGTATATTGTTATTGTTTATACTTTATAGGCTATAAGATCAATATTGTAGAAATTCTAAACGGAATGGCAAACTAATGGTGTTTTCTTTTCTACAAAAAATGTAACATTTTATTCAAAAAAATGCGATTTGGTGTTCGTTTCTTAAAAATGCTTTGCTCTCTTTAAGGGCAGTGTTGATAATGCCCTGTTAAAAGATGGCTTCTGTTTATATTTAGGTTTACCAGTTGGGAAAAAATCGCCTCTAATCAGGACAATAAAAATTTTAAGTTTTAATAGTTATTTTTTCTATTATTTTATAGTAAAAAACAAAAGAAAGCATTACTTTGTTAATGTTAGGTTATCAGTGATATAAAATTTAAATGGACTCGGATAAAATTGTTTTTGAAAAAAAACGTCGAATCAAGAAATCGTAAAAACTTGGTGTTAATAAATCGGCAATCTGGCAAAGGTATTTTCTTGTTTACATATTTTATGAAAAGCAAACTTAAGAAATCGGAATTTGGTTATTCATTTTGTTCATTTATTTATTTATTTAATATCAATATATTAACAAATTTGGGTTTATCTATATATTTTTCTATATTTTTAAGAACACACTTTTTTTGTGTATATTGAAGAACAAACTTTTTGTCTGCTGTTAAAAACAGGGCGATCCGATTTTGTGTTTTGTTCTCATCAAATAAAAAATTGCAGTATTACATGTTTGGCAAGACATTTTATACATGCACCTTTTAAAATTTTGTATTTTTTAGAAAAGAAAGCACTATTATTTACAGGATAACATTTTAAATGAACATATTTTATATAAAACTTACCTTAATAACAATTTTTTTTGTTTAAGATAACTCGTAAATAATCGCGAAATCTATTGTGTTTATATTAAACAGTCAAGTGCTTAGTAGGGCATCATACCACATGAATTTTGCTCATTTCGGTATTACAGTTCTCTACAAAATAGGAACTGCTATCTGTTAAAAGTGTATTTCTGCTTTAAATTTTTGCCCTTTTCAATTTTCTACCAAAAACTAAAATGTTTCCATTATTGTATTTTAATAATTTTTTTATTAACCCACGTATAGATGAGTAATTTTTTATTTTTTTTTTATGTATAGAAGTTGTTATTTTTTTCTAAAGCCATTAACAAAAATTTTTTTTTTTGTTGTTAGCAGGAAACAGCCACATCGTTCCCAACAGATGGCCTAGTTTATTTTTAATTTTCATTATAAATTTGTTCTATAGTGGATTTTACTCACAAACACTTAAACACACACATACGTGAGTACATACTAGGGTTCCTAATATTCCGTGTTTTGTTTTATAAATACCCTGTAGAGCATAACATTTTTCTTCATTTCCGGAAATTTTCAGAAATTTTTGTAAAGAACAATTTTAATTTCTATAACAGATGTAATTTATTATTGACAACTGATGATATTTTATAAAATAAAACGTGTTAATGGAATAAAAAAAATTAAATTGTGTTAATATGTTTTAAAAATGCTTTTCATCGTCGCCATATCGCGTCACAAAATATTTAAGAAAACAAATCTTGATATGGGAACGTTTATTTTTAAAATTTTTTGAGGCAATCCTGTCTCATTTTGGTGACATTTTTAAAAGATTCTCTCAATTATTTCTCACCGAAAGAAATTTATATAGTTTCTAGCTTTTCGAAGTTTCCTTTCTTTACACTTTTGTAGATTGTTGATAAAATGCTTAAACTATAAATGATGATAAAAGTACATCCCGTATTGACAATCAAATATAACGCTGAGCTTCTCAAATTACTCTAAAGCCCGTCTCTCATTTTTTTTGCAAATCTAAAGACTTTTGCTCTCACAAAATCCATTGATTTTTGCGCTGACTGTTAAGAAATGTATTGAATTACGTTTTGTGTCGACACTATCACACATTTCAAATAAAAAACAATCTTTGCAGAATATAAAAAGCTGATCCGCATTTTAAGTGCGCTTTAAAGATTTGAGATGATTTAAGCTCTGTAAAAATAAATAAAAGTAGGTGGATTACAACATAAAATGTAATATTTTTTTAATATTAAATAATTTTTATTCTGATGCTGGAGACAGATTTTTCAACACGGGTTTTGATATTTCTTCGAGGGTGAAAAACTGATACTATCATACTTTTTTCAGACTTTTTTGTCTGTGTACAGTTTTTAGCTTTTACTTTTACACCAAATATGTGTAATTTATTAAAAAAAATTAAGAAAGCAATTTAAGTTTCATATTTATTTTTATAATTTGCCATTTTTTATTAGAAAAAAAAAAAAAATAAATTATAGTGAAAATACTTTAACTGTCCATACCTGCCAACGATTCTGATAAAGGAAAAATATTAAAGTTTGAAAAAATTAAAAAAATGAGAGCCTTATGTTTGTCAAATTCCTTTAAATTGTTTTCACAAAAGCTGTGTTCATTTACAGAAAATTATTACTTAGTTTCAATAAAAAATACTAGTAAGTGTTCTCGTACTCGAAAAACTTGCAACGAGAGAGTAAAAAAAAGAGTTTAAAACTTTGAGAGACAAAGAATTATTCAACCACTTGTTTCATGTTTTTCTTTACAAAACAAAAATAATTTTCTTACAGCTGAATAGTGTTGCTATGCCTAACTTGATCGTTTTTGCTCGTAAAGCATTCATTTACTCTTTTATTTTTTTGAGTAAATTTGGGAAACATTTTGTAAACTTACCCTACAAGAAATGAATGAGCGAGTAGTCACATTTTTCATTTTGGTGTTAAGACAATGATAGAAAGAAATGACCGCAATAAAGTCTTCGGTCACATTCGGCCATTTCTTTCTATCATTTTCTTAACATCAAAATGAAAAATGTGACTACTCGCTCAATCATTTCTTGTAGGGTTAGCTTTAGTCTCCCGTTCTAAGTTTTTGCTAGTATGTTATACATTTTGAATTTATTTAAGTTTTTGACATGTATTAATACTCAGTATTACAGTACAAGCCTTGAGATGTGATATCAAATGTTCCGGGTCAACAAAACTTTGTTTATTTTATTTCATTCGGTATTGATTAACTGGCAGTTACAATTTTAATTTCACTCGAAAATTTTGTAAGGAAACTTTAAAACTTTTCCGTATAAAACATGTAAAAAACTATATTCGGTAAATCCCGACGATATAGAACCCTACACAGCGGTATCTTAAAACCCTATTTGGAACTCATGTTCAACGATGTTCCCGCCAGAACAAAATTATGTAATGAAGTTAGGATACATGTAAAACTTCTTTGGGATGAAAATTATTTAGATATCTTGATTTTAATGACATTTGTTTGCCTTTAAGTGATTTTATGTAGGACCTTTGATTCCAGTACAAAATTTTGCTTTAACAGAGTAGCTATCGTTAAAGTTATTGTCGCCAATGTTTATGTCACCACAAACATTTATAAGAAAGTTATGGCGTTAAAAGATATTATCGGAAGTAATATTTGTACAAGATCTATGGTCAAATAAGGACCGATTCCAATAAAACTCGGCAAGAAAATAAATTTGGGTCAAATCTGATGTAAATAAAAACATAAAAAATGGTTTATGGGCACAAAGGCTCTATATCGGAAAGAAGTTTGTTTAGGGGCTATGTAAAATTATCGACCGATTGACACCATTTTCATTGGCTTGGTCTCTTTTTGGAACTTATGTATAAAATCTAATTATCTCCAAAAATGTGAACTCAACTTTGCGTAATGACTTTACATGTACAGTAGGGTATAACCAAAATAAGAACCTATCATTACGGTATGGGCAATATTATACTGATATTAAAAATCGATATCAGGGGTCATTTCGGTCCAAAAATCTTCGGCACCGAATGCAATTTCTAAAACATCAAACATTTTTTTTTTTTGTCGCATAAATTGTAATATAAATTTTTATGGTGGGTATCCTTCCCTTGTACCGTTTTTTGGTTTCTTTTTTTGGAATGCAAGGAATCGCCATTTCATAAAAAAAACACGAAATGCAAGAACCAGCATGGCTTGCGACGTTAGAATTATGAATTTCCTGTAAAACTGAAAAAAATTATAAGCTAAAACTTCATCGCGATCGGTGCCGAACCTTTTTGAAAGCTCGCGAAAAAAGGAAGGCACATTTCTTCATATTTTTTTAAGCACTATCTCACTATGATAGGTCCTTTTTGATATTTGCAAAAAAATGCAAATGGTTATGTCCCTAATGTACAGCTAACAAGCCTTCCGGAAGGACGGACATCTTTAGATCGATTCAAAAAGAGATATTAATAGCCAATTTCGCCAATTCTATGTAAATATCAATTCATATTCATGTCACATGAAAATAGAATTATGTGAAAAACTATTTATACGAAAAGAAAATTTTGCCCCGCCCACTTTTTTCGATTTTCCTAAAATCAAACAACGGCTCCATCGATTTGACTAATTTTTCTCTTAAATGTTCGTATTAATCGATTTTACGTTTTCATCGAAAGAAAAATGTACCACGCCTACTTTTACGCCCACTTTTTCTATTAAGCGCATAACTTGAGAACGGCTAGACCGATTTGGACGATTTTTTCTTTAAAATCATCGCCATGGTCCAACTTAGGTTTTTACGGAAAGAAAATTTTGCCTCGCCCACTTAAACGCCAACTTTTTTCGATTTACCTAAAATCAGAAAACGGCTCCATCGATTTGACTAATTTTTCTTTCAAATGTTCGTATCTTTTTAACGGATTTTAAAAATCGAACGCAAACATTTTTCCTAATTTGGACAGGACAACGTCTCTCGGGTCAGCTAGTTTAAATATAGTTTTTCATATAATTTCATTTTTATTTGTTCTGATAAACGAATTTTAAGCATAAATTGATATATAAATAAATTGGTGAAATCGGCCATAAGATGGGTGTAGGACCAATATTGTAAGGTGTTGCTAATATCAGCACGAAAAGCATAAAACCCTTTTCTCTATTGTGGTGTGGGTATAATTACCAGTATTCCAAAAATATTTATCCCGGATGTTCCGGCAAATATTTTCTCACCATATTGAAACTCTTATACATACCAAAAACACACATTAATATACATAAATATTTATAAATTTTGGGAAAATATGTATAAAATACTAGTGCTTGAGTATTTTATATCTATCTGGGTGTTAGCGTTTCTTTTTTGTTGTTGCAATGTGTTAATGTATGAGAGTAAGTTTTGTTATGTGTTGGCGTATTAAATGTATGTCCTTTAAACAACATAATTTATATACCTTAACAATGTATTTTCATTTTTGTAAATTTTTTTTTTTTTTTTTTTTGTTGTTATTTTATAAGTTTGTTTAAAATAAACTCTAGAGTATATGGCGTATAATGCGATAGAGTGTTTTTGTGTGTGTTTGAGTGTGTGGCCATACAAACTATGAGATATAAAACATGGTGGTCCTTTAGAGAATTTTATCATTTTAGCCGTTGCTTTGTTTTCTAGTCCCCTTAAAGCACATCCGCACGCACAAGGGTAAACAGATATATGTGTATTGTGTGTGTGTGTGTTATTTTATTATTCCTCTAGAGTGTTATATATGCAAATTAAGTCACTAGTTTGTTTTTGTGTTTATTCTATATATAATTTTTATTCTGTTAGATGATATTGTGCGAACGTTATTTTTCTTTTTTTTTTGTCCTTTATTTTTATATATTTTTTTTGAGTTTACTAACTGTTTACTTTTAGTTATGAGTGTACAGTGACTATTTATGCTCATATTTTTGTAATGAGTTTGGGTTTTCTTTATTATTTTTTTTAATATTTTTTAAGTATCCTTTTGTATAACACTTGTTGGTTTTGGTACATTTATTGTAGCAGTGAAAAAGACTGAAGGGTATATTCTATATGACATATGGTTTGTAACATATTTTTAGTGTTTTTTTCTTTTGGAGGTTACATTTCTCTAAAGGATTATTTTCTAAAAGACTATTTAAGTTAAGATAATAGATAAACGATTAATATAAATATTTATTAGACGATAAAAAGAAAATTGAAAAATGGGTGATACATTTAAAGAATAATTTTCTCAAAAAACCTATTTGGGGTTTGCTTTAATCAAAAATAAATTTGAAAAAAGCCATATTACACGATTTTGCGACAATTTCACTGATGAATTGCGAGCAATTAGCTCTACGGCTGCTGTTTTTATGGTCTTTATGTTACAGAAATATTATAAATTACCGTGAGTACCTGCCACTAAGGGTGATCATAGTTGGTGGCCAATTAGCGCATGATTGTCTGGACCATGTTTTTGTTTGTTTTTTTTTCTAATGAACTAGAGTAAGAGAATCTCTTATTAATCACAGCTGCTGTTGAATAGCAAAATCACAAAGCATTATTCTCAAGCAGATTAATCTCTATCCTTAATTGCGCGAAAACATCGACAACTAATGCAATATTTTTGTACCCTTCACCACAGGTTGATAGGATATCTATAATTATGCCATTACGTTCGCAATTTCTTCAATGTAAATGCAAAGTATATATATTCTGGGTTCTTAGTAAATCGAAATTGATTAAACAATGTCCATCTGTCTGATGAAAAGCGTTTGCCAAAGACCACAGAAATTATGGGTACTATATGGGTGCCCCGGTAGGCTAGCTAGTAGTGGGCTAGCCTATCAGCCCCGGTGTTGCGGGTTCGATTCCCGCCAGAGACTCTGGTTTCTTTCCTGCAGACAAGCATTAAGCTTCGCGGGAATTAGCATTGGGAACTTTACACACAAAGACGTTATAAATTTCTGTATTTTTGAAGTTCGCCATGAGGTAAAGTTTCGAAATCTTGGTTAAAGCCTGGTACCCTGTTCAACATTTCACGTGAAATTCTTTCAAAACGCATATGAAAAAAACTTCTGCGGAATATCTATGAAATAATGTTGATAGAGTTGTACTCTGTTTATTTTGAGAAAAAGTTTCGAAGGTTTCTGGCAAAATTTTTTTTCAACTGCGAAATAATGTAAGCTGCACTTATTTCACGTGGAATCTTAAGCAAAAGCAAAAAAGTATGAACTGATTATTAAATAACAAATTAAAATAACACAACCGGTAACAGCTTTTATCCATATTTATTTTCTTTTTTATTAAAAAAAAATAATTTTTAGTAAAATACATGTGGCGTTTACATTCGTAGAACAATGTCGCATACTTTGCAAGAATAAAAACGACAAATTGTACAAACTCGCATGATAGGTAACATTGATACAAGTCAAAATTTTCGTGTGAAATAATTAATGCTGCTCAACATTTTTAACAAATTTGAACAGAGTACTAGGCTTAACAGTAAACAATATCAGCGACATTTTTTGGAGGAAGTAAAAAGGACTTATGAGAAAAAAGAAAATGAGAAATGTTAAACTGGAAATGTGCTGATGGGACATCAACTTGTTTTGTTATATTACGCTTATACACAGCGTAAATATTGGTGAAATTCGTGCTCTGAAAAGGCTTAAATAAATCAGAAAAAATTCGGCTAACGCCTAGAAAGCTATAAGTGCACGAAAAACATTTTGGTACTGTTTTTTGGGTCTCTAAGATGTCATGGAACTCTAAAAGCAGCTGGTGCAAAAACAACACAAGTCGCACACTCTATTTACAAAAAAAAAAAAAAAAATACTAAAATAAGTTGAAATTAATGAAAATAAAAAGTTCAATTTAAGTTGCCAAACTTTTTAAGGGAAAACTTTAAGACTGTTTAAGAGTCAAAAGCAAATATATTTTAAGTTATAGATTTTAATATAATAAAGATTTAATCTATTAATCCTCTTAAATTATGTATTATTCCTTAGGAAAATATTACATAAAGTATCTTTATAAATTCGTCTTAAGCCAACATTACTGCCACTTTTTTGAATGCTCCTTTCTTTTTCTTTTTGCTTAAAATAGTTAATTTTTTTTCCTACATCTTTCTTGGGTCTTTAAACTTTCTATTAGGAATATTTTTTTTCTTCTTCTTCTGGCTGCTGTGACTTGTTTGTTTTCTAACAAGTATAAAAGTATAGTTAGTAAGTAGGTACTTGTTAGCCCAGGCATCCATACAAAATTGAGACTTTTCTAGGAGAAAAAATATAAAAACACATACACAGCAACATATTCACACACATACACATCATCCATGAAAGAAAAATTAAATGGTTTATTTTTCCGCATTGCTGCAACATTTTATATCAACAAAAGCCAAAGTGTTTGATTGTTTAAAAATGAAATGGGAAAGAGAAGAATGAATGAATGAAATAAAAAAAAAAAAAATTAAAAACATTTAAGAAAAGTCAAGTTGACTTTGTTACCTTACATTGTTATCACAAGTTTCTAACAATAACGCACACACACACGCACAGCCAAATACAATTGAAATAGAGTAAAGTATAAGGTGTGTGAGTGTGTAAACGAACATTTTAACTGGAGGCATTTTTTCATACAAACTATAAAATTCTGAACAAAAAACCATCATATTTTGGCTTTTTTGTTGGAACTTTTTATTGAGCCTTTCAAAAATGTTCATTTTGTTGCTTTATTTTTTGGTTAATAAGCGCTGCTGTTGGTCTCCCATGACGGTATAACAAACAAATTTGTGCCCAAGTTAAATAAATTTGTGAAAGTAAAAGAAAAGATGCTGTTAGATTTAAGGTTGACTAAATTTAGTTGATTTTAAAAGAATTGATTTTTTACAAATCCCTGGGTAAGATCCAGAAAATTAAAACCAAAGGGAAGCCTTTTATTAAAAAAAAAAAAAACTTAGTTAAAAGGGCTTTAGAGTTGGGAAATAAAGTGCGTATGTTTTTTTTTTTTTTTTTGTTTTTAGTAAAGAAGTAGAAAATTTGAGTTAAGTTTCCTAGAAAAAGTTTAAAGAAAATTCTTAAGGTATTAAAGGATCTATTTAAGATTTCAACTTTTATCCAGATGCCATAGCAGTTATTGAATTTCTTTAAGTTTGCTTTTCAATCAAAATACTTTAATGTTGAAAAATCGTATCCAATGCATTTTTAACCAGGTGAACTCGCCGCTCTCTCAATTTTTTATGTTGTCTGAAAATTCCAGATTGTCAAATTGTCGCTATATAAAATAAGGAAAATTGCATGCACACATGCCCATTTTTATTTTGGCTCATACAAGCAAAATAAAAACAACTTTTGAGAAATGCACTTACCTTATTAATGTACCTTGAGCGTATCTAAAAGGTATTTATTGAGCACAATATAATATACAAAAGGGTTTGCTGTCATACGAACTGTCACTCTGCGCACAGAAAAAAATAAAAATAGATTTCAATTAAAAAAATTTGTGATATTAATTAAATTTGCACCAGTAAACAAATTAATAGTATCAATTAAGCGTTTAATTTAATTGATTAAACGTTTAATACAATTGATTAAACTTTTAATTCACTTGATTACATTTTTAATCAAAACTGATTTTATTTTTGATTAATGCTTTAATTAGTGAAAAATTTTCGAGAATTTTTTCTATGCGCTCACTATTCTACATTTATGATCAGTATACTCTGGAAAATCATTACGAATTTGAAAATCGGATGTAAAGCAGTTGGAAATTGTTCCGATGTTTAATCGCAAAATTGTGCTCAGCGATAATTCTTACTTTGAGCCAAACGGGTTTTTTAATGGAAAAAATTTCCTCATATGAAGTGAGACGAATCCACAAAAGACCCTACAGATTTCACTACATGCGGACCTCATTTCTTCAATAAAGATCGTTACCGCATCAGGATCAACTATATTTTCTTGAAAATATGAATTATATTGATGATATGAATTATTGTGCTCAGCGATAATTCTTACTTTGAGCCTAACGGGTTTTTTAATGGAAAAAATTTTCTCATATGAAGTGAGACCAATCCACCAAAGACCCTGCAGATTTCACTACATGCGGACCTCATTTCTTCAATGAAGATCGTTACCGCATCAGGATCAACTATATTTTCTTGAAAATATGAATTATATTGATTCGGGTGAGATAGAGTTTTAACAGGATCGAGCTACGTGCCATACTGCCACCGCAACCATCGACTTATTAAAATGAGAATGTTAACCGGCAACAATTGAAGCCTTGGATGCCAATAATTTTCGTATTATTCGTGTACTCAAAAAAATGGCCCACAATTGCTGATAAACGAGCCACAATTGACGCCAAGGAGGGCATAATTGTCCGTATTAGTTGTGACATACGTCCAAAAATGCTCAAAGCAGTGGTTCAGATTTATATGGACGTTTACAATCAGTGAATCCAATCAGTCTATGCATTGATCATTGGAATAAAAAACTTTTGATTTAAATTTTGTGTTATTCCATTTACCGGATCTCGCAATGCAGAAAATATTTATTTAAGCTGCAAATTAAAAAACGATATCGTTGTTTAACAAATAAAATAAACTCTTAATACACGCATATGCTGTGTTTAAAAAAAGCATAATAAAATTTAACGACTTCTTTGAATAAAAAAAACGTAAGATTTTTTTCGCAAAACTTCCCTGGCATTAAATTTTTTTAAATGTAAAAGTAATACACGTATTCACATACGCATAAGTACCAAAGAGGATTTTGCAACATAAATTTCCCGTTTACATAATGACATTTTCATTGAGAAAATTACGCAAAAAATTGAAAGAAAATTGAATAAAATTGAAAAAGTAAGTAATAAAAAAAATAAATAAACTATACGACTATGTAAAGACGTAAAATGAGTAAATAATATTTATTTACATTTTTCAAGTTCTTCCTTTCAATTTCCAATCAACAAGCAATTACAAACACTTTCTGAACAATTTTCATTTTGTGTATTTTTTTTTTTTAATAAATAAAATTATGCGTTTAAGTTTCCGTTAGCAAAACATCAAAAAGATTTCCAAAGACAGAAAAAGGAAAAATAAAATAATCAAAATCCCCTTTTCTTGCTCAAAAGAAACATATGAACATTTTCTTTTTATTTGAGAAATTTTTATTAGAGCACCCCAATTTAAAAGTGAACTTTCCCCTCCCTTTTTGCAATTTATTTGTAATAACAAATCATTTGATATTGAATTTCAAAATATAAGAAATCACAAATTACAAACCAACTGGCAAAATAAATAGTCATATAGACAGACCAAAAACTTGATACACTTTATAGCAACCTCTCCCTTTTTTTTATTAAACCACCCAACCCACTAAGCTTTTTATGCCTAAATACTGATTCGTTTTTATATGAGTATTTAAAAGATTCAAAAAAAAAAAAAAATTGAAGAAGCGTTACATCAGAGCAACAGTAGAAATAGATTAGGAAAAAAGTATCTTACAAGCGATTTAACATTCACCAGTTAATATGACGCTGGGGGATACAAATGTGATTGTATTTGTACTTGTGTCTAACTCAATATATGAACATTAGGATATGCCCACGTAAAATACATTTCATATTCGTACAGACAAATAGACATACATATACAAATATTTTGATTTTCGTATCTTGATTTTTTGTATCCAAATCTATTATTTTTTTTCTGCTTAAGGAAGTTTTGTAGTTGTGTTTTTATTTATTTTTTGATTGTGTGCAAGTAAATAATGAAATAAGAAAAATCAAATCATTTATAAGAGTAGTTTTATTTTTGTTATATTTATTTATTTTTTTATTGATATTTTACGCCCCTCTTTATGTGACCAATCATTTAAACATAGAAATCAAGGCATATTAAGCAAATGATTTGATTTCTGATTGAGTCTTTTAAGTATGCAATTTTGTTCCTATTTCCTATTTCAAATGTAATACAATGATTAAAATTTTATGCAATAAATTAGTTTTGCTTTAGATTTATAAAATATTAAATCTAATCAACATGGGCCTGTTATGTTCCTTGAGTAGCCATTAAGAAAATAGCTGACTTGGGTCCTTCCGTTATCCCTTTGTGTGATACCCAGCTTCATTGCCCATTCTACAAAGCAGTTACTCAGACGTTACTGTAGCATTCAACCAGTTAGTCTCCCTAATGAAGAGAAAATGAAGCTAAGTTCTATCTTAAATATATCAAACAAATAGCTAAATACTGGTTTCCCCAGGTATCTGTCCCTAATGTCCCTAATGGCAGGGGAAATGAAAAACAGTTTCATCTTCCTCCTTGTGATAACAACTTATAAAGTAGTCATTGAATTCTAGACCCATTCTATTCGCACGAGTCCCAACCGGCCAGTGCTTAGTTATCACAGATATAACTGTTCTTATCTGTTCCATATCGAACTTAAGTAGAGAGCATGCTGCCGTTCATCATATCCAAGCAACAATGCCCTGGCTACGGAACAGGTGGGCCCACGAGTCAAACACAACCATGCAATTCATTAAGGTCCTAATTGTGTAAAACGCAACGCCAAAAATTACATTAATAAAGTAATAAGTAAATTAAAGCAAAAACAAAGTCAAAAATATTTTGTAGTTTTGTTGTTATTTATTTATTTAATAGATATTTATATTACATATTTACAATCTTAGAGATTAAATATTACTATATTATCTATATTTGGCATAACATGATAGTTGCCAGATTGGCATATATAAAGCTATGAGTTATTTCATTTATTTACGTTGTTTCCAAATTTATACAGAGTTTATTCAAATTAATTTAATATTAGTTTTCTGTATTTAAGACAAATTTCCAAATATTTATACAATGTAAAGTAATCAAATTCAAAACCATTTAATATATTCAGAACTTCATTCAAATCTAAGGTAGTTTTCCCAAAATATTTTAATCTGTACTCGTTGTATATTGGACATATTCCAATTAGGTGTAGAGTGTTTTCTGTAGCGTCTAGATTACAAAGTGAGCACAGGCCAACTTTGTTGTTGCTTTCTATAGAAATGTGTATTAAATTTTAAAATTTTAAATGATGCATAAATTGCGGCGCTAAAAATTTTAAAAGGCAGTATGAATTTCTCTAGAAAGCAACAACAAAGTTATGAAATATTTTTGACTTCGTTGGTGTTTTAAATGTAGTTTTAGACTCTCAACCCCCTTTTTTTAACTGCATGAGAACTAACGATATCGATATCTATGGTTTGACAGCTGAGAGTGTCAAATTGTGTTGACCAGCGTTTAGAAAACTGCAGTAAAAGTAGGGAAACTGTAATATCTATAAACAGTCGCTGTCAAACCAACTAAAAATGTGAAAAGTTGTACACAAATGTTCGTTTTTTGTTCGACAGCTTTTGGTTTCGACTGCAGTTTTTCAGAGCCAGGTGTCTAATCACCGCATTCGATACTATCGTATTGAATAAACTATCGAATTTTTTTGCATACGATAGACACTGACGTATCGAATGAAAACTCGTTAAATGTAATGTCGAGTTACTCGATATCGAATGCTATTATTTCAAATTCAATACATTTCATTCGATATCGAGTTTCGCGATACCAAATAAATAATTTCGATCAATTTTGCTCGATATCGTATGCATTGGTTAGACCCCTGGGGCCTAATTACCGCATTCGATATCGGGTAAGCTATCGTATCGAGTTAACTATCGTATTTTTCTGCATACGATAGACACTGACGTATCGAATGAAAACTCGAGAGATTAATGTCTTTTGTTACTCGATATCGAATGCTATCATCTCAAATTACGATACATTTCATTCGATATCGAGAGCCATGATACCAAAATAAAAAAAATTCGATAAATTTTGCTCGATATCAAATGCGGTAATAAGGCGTAGTAAGGTTTGGCAAGTCATCATAAATAATTTAACAATAGAACAATGCTTCAAAATTCTGAATATTTACTTTACAGAAAAAAAACCTGTTTTCGAAGTTCTTCGTATATTTTACGGTCTCGACTTAAAACGATCAACAAGACAAAGAAATGTGCGAATTCGTACTTAAAATAATCCGGAAACAGGATTGACTTAATTAAAAGTGAGATTAAATTAATTTCAAACTGTGATTCATTCAAGAATTTCTAGGACGGTTTAATCTCGATATTATATTTTTTCTAGCCAGAGAACGGAGAATGCTCGAATTAAACTCGCTCGCGAGCGAGTTCGAGTTTGTTATTGTTTTTATTGTGAGAGCCATGAAATAGACATTTTGCATGGTTTTGGGATATATAGAAACATAGTTGGAAAGGTCGATTGCGGTTTTCTTCTGAACTTAATAATATATTTGAGACAATAATAAGTACAAAAACATTATGTCTGAACATATATTGTACTAAGGGCATGTTTGACACAATCATAACCACAAACATTAATGATAGTTTGCGATTGTAAATGCATCAACCATGTTTTTTCTTTGCGTGTATGTTTGTTTCTTTTAAAAGTTCTAGAAGATTTGAAACATTAAAAATATGTATAAAGAACGTGAGAGCTTTAAAAGCATAAGCAAAAGTTTAAGGACTTATAAAGATATTAATATTAAATTTAATAAAATTTTGAGCAACAGGAATTACATTTATTTTTCTAACATCTTCTAATCAACTTCCTCAACTTTTTAAAAGCAGACATTTTCCCATTAAAAACAACAAAAATTAAGTTTTACTCCAGTATTCATAAACGATTATTAAATTTAACAAACGTTTACTAAGCCAAATTGGTTTTGTAAACATTTATTAAATTAAAAACATTTTCATGAATACAGCAGTAATTTTTTTCATATTTAACTCTATAATTAAAATTTTTAAAATTGCGTTATTATTTGCAAAATAATTTCCTAGTTACCTCTTATTAAAAACCATTTTATTATTTTTAAGCACTATTTTATTTATTTTGTTTTAATCAATCTTTAAATCTTTTTGCCGTAATGCTTTCATTCATGTAAGCAATCATGTGGAAATGTACAAACGAAATCATCTTTATCAAAAAAAAGAAACAAAAACTCGAATCGCTTTTAATATTTACAATATTGGATTGTCAGGCTTTTCAAGATGAATTTCAGTTAAAAGTACTTAACAGAAAACATACGTAGTAAACAGACTCCGGCCAGACATTGAGATGTTTGAAAGGGAATTTAAAAAATTTGGAAAAAAAAGTAAAAATAGAAAAAGTAAAAAGAAATTATTTTTTTTTTTTTTTGGTTTATAAGAATATTTTAAAAAAGCTTAATATTAGTAACTACATAGTTAAAACTTTTAAATTTAATTTAATATCAAATAACTGATTCGTATTGAAAGGCCCTTTAAACAAATTAATTTTACACAAGTATCTCTTAACACAAAGGAAAACTCTTAAAAAGTGCTTTTAAAAGAGTACAGTTTAAAAGAAAAAAGTACCTTTTTAATAAAAGAAGAAAACATCCTTTAAACTATTTTTGCTTTGTATCTAAAAAGCGTCTTCTTTATTAGTATCGCCAAAAAAAAAAAGGATCTTTAAAAGAGTACTGTTTAAAAAGTAGAGTTGAAGAAATGACGGTTGGGCCGTACATCGTAGCAACGTAGGACGAAACGCTGTAAGTTTCTTAAATTAAGCTCTATTTACCCACTATTCCGTTCAAAATCGTTCGAATAAAGATCTATTCGCGAATTAGTCTTCAATGGTGAAATATTGTGTATACACCGTAATTGTCTATAGTTTCAATGTATAACTAAGTTCCAAAATTGTTAATAAATATTATTTTAATTTTTGGTGTGTCATTTTACCTTAATAAATACACCAATACTCTGGTTCACGTTGCAATTTTGGAACGAAGAAACGCCACTCAACCGAAACGACATAAACCGAAGCATAATTTTCCATACAGTTGTATTGATTTTGATTTAATTGGTTCCTAGATTAAAAATTTTAGCTGAAAAAATTTTAATTTGACTTAATAGAGTTGATATCAGATAATTTTCTTTTAAATCTTTAAATAAATTTAAAGCTTTCTTTTAAATTACCATTTGACTTTAGGGCATTCTTTACTGATTTATATCTTCAATCTAAATGTTGTTCATTAAAAAACTTCTTATTTTTAAAAACTGTTTATGCTACAACAATGTTGCTGTTTCCAAAATTTTTTCTGATTACATCAGCATCTCTGGAACAACAAATAGATTTTATTGTAGAAGGATCTAGTCCAAGGTATTGACCAATATCAACAATAGGGTGGGCCGATTTGTAAGGACAATAATTTGTGCTATCCAAGGTAAAATTGTACGCATAAAACGATGGATGGCGATATACATAATTTTTCGAAAAATAATGTTTTTTTTGGGATTTTAAACGAATTTTTGTAAAAAAATTTTTTTCGATTTTTTTTACTCTTTTTTTATTTTTAAACAGTTTTCGAAAATAACCACTAAATATCGCTCTTTAGCGTTCGGTTCGGTAGATTTGTGGAAAACACAAACGCGAATATTGTTTGTGTAGTAAATCATAAAAAGAATAACGTTTCCCTGTTTCTCATCTTTCGAAAACACAAATAAAAATACTTTCTCATCCAACTCAACCAAAAAAAAATAAATGAGAAAATAACCACTCAATATCGCTCTTTAGTGTTCGGTTCGGTGGAGTTGTGGAAAACACAAACGCTAATAGTGTTTGTGTAGTAAATCATTAAAAAAAATAACGTTTCCCTGTTTCTCATCTTTCGAAAGTAAAAATAATAAAACTATTCTTATCCAGCTCAACAAAAATATGAGAACATTTAAATCGGTTTGTTTTTTTTAAACCACAAACTTCATTGCGTTCGGTTCAGCTCGTTATTGTTCGTTCGTTTCTGTCGTACTTTGCGCCCGTTTGGCTGGTAAAAAAACAAAGATTGTTTACAAAAACAACAGACATCAGCCTTAAAAGTAGTTGCGGTTTAGACCGATATTAAATTATCGACCGACAATCTTGAGTAAAATAACATGATTCGTAACAGTTTAAGGCGAACTTAAGAGATTTTCAGGATATGGACCGTATCTCACAAAATTGCATGACATGTTTTCTGGCCACATGAAGCTAAGCTGGAAGAAATTTTACCGTAATATCAATATCTGCTACGGTTTTAGGTGTATTTAATTAATTTCCCAGAGTGGGCTTTATATGGGCCCTATAGTAAATTATGGACCGATCATCACGAAATTTATAAGTGTGATTTCTAGTCATATAAAACTGTAAAGTATTATATTTTATTCTGATAGCATTATTAATTACGGTTTAAGGCGTAATAAACTGTTTTCCGGGAGCAGGGTTTATATGGGGCCAAGGTTAAATTATTCACCGATCTTCACGAAATTTTACAAGGTGATTTCTAGTCCTACAAAACTGTGAAGTATTAAATTTTATGCTGATAGCATTATTAATTACGGTTTTAGCCGTACTAAACTGTCTTCCGGGAGTAGGGCTTATATGCGCCCAGCGTAAATTATGAACCGATCTTCACGAAATTTCACAGTGCCATATCTAGTCCTATAAAAATGTGACGTGCCAAAATTTTTTTTGATAAAATTATTTATAACGGTTTTAGGCGTACTATACCGTTTTCCGGGAGTAGTTTTTATACGGGCCTAGGGTAGAGTATGGTCGGATCTTCACGAGATTTCACAGCATCATTTCCAGTCAAATAAAACAAATTTTTGCAAAATCTTAAATCATTCCGTGCATTGTCCCACCATTTATGTTAGTTTTTATAACAAAATTATCCATTTTTTTAGGTGGTGGTTCCACATTTTGATTCATAGCTCTGATCCTACTGAACAGATATTGTTGGATTTCAATCCGAAATTGCTAAAAACAAGCAATTTGATACCAAGTTTTCTCATTTCTGTTGAGTTTTTCGAAAGTGAGCATGTTTTCAACAGACGGACATGGCTAAATCAACTTAGAATTCACAAGGAGCCAGAATATACAAATATACTATTATGGGGTTTGAGATGAATAAAAGAAAGTTTCACACGGAATGACAAACTGAGTATATCCTTTCGCAACTAATTTCGGTGGAGGGTATAAAAATACAGACACAAACTGTTCGTGCTGCGGTCGTTGCTAAAACTTTTTGTTCGTTCATTTCTTTATTTATGTAAAAAGAGAAACATTATAGAACATTAAAATATAATGCTTGTCTACAGCATCACTACGATCGTGATATCAATTTTTCAAAAAAAAACTTATTTTTAATGAGTTTTGGTGGAAAAATTAAAAAAAAAAAAATTTATATCACCATATTTTTAAGCGTAAAATTTTACCTAACCCTACGTTTCCACATGCAAGTAATTACTTACGTATTATCAACAAAAATCGAGGAAACAGCCGATTGGTTGAAAGTACAAAAATTGTGTGAATGTTAGTGAAAAAAGTATGAGTGTATGGTTTTTTTTTACATACCTACTAAGCAAACCCTTTAAAATTAAAGTGTAAAAAAAATTTCCACAACCGCCAAAAAAACATTTTTTGGAAAAACTTCTATCGCCATCGTTTTAAGCGTACAATTTCACTTTGGAAGGGTAATATTTAAAAATAATGAAATCAGCCAATATTTTGTTTTATTACCTATTAAAAAAACCATAAAAATAAAAGTTTAGAAAAATTTAAAAAAGAAAAAAAATTAATTTGGCCGCCTCGAAAATGACTTTTAGGTATGTCATCGATGGCAAAATATCGATTGCTATGTCGACCCACTCCCCCGATATTGAGAACATCTCAAAATCTACACTTTTTGTTCCAAGCTTATTCGCCTCCTTTTTTGACTTATTGCTATATTTGGATTCAACTTCACTTCAGCAAATGTAGACAATTTGAAACTACTAACGACCTTCAACTAACCACCATTATACTCTTATTATACTTCATTTACAATATTTTTAATCAGGCTTAAGTTCATTAAATTTTAATTTTTCATTAAATTATTTTTATGAAGAAAGGAATTTTACAACATGAAAATTAATTAAATACAATTTGGTTTAAGGATTGATGTTTGACTATTGACGTCAGCAGTCATCGATGGCTGCGAGTGTAAAACGGCAAATCCCTCTGAAGAGATCAAGTGGTTATGATCGAAACATGTCAGGGTAACCAGCCGCCTGGGTTCGAATCTCATCCAGCCGCCTGTGTTCGAATCTCAGATCAGTCAAGAATGAAAAATTATCAATAGCAATTTTAATTTATTTTCATGTTGTAAAATTCCCTTCTTCATAAAAATAATTTAATGAAAAATAAAAATTTGATGAGCTTAAGCCTGATTAAAAATATTGAAAATTTGGATAAGAAAACCATAAGTAGTTCGACAAAAACAACCACAATACTAATTATACTTAATTTACTTAAACGGGAAATCTCCTTTTTCTGTATTGCTTTGTACGAACATTTTTACACTAACTGCGCAAATCTAAGCACTAACGACGGCATGCGACGCAAACTAAAAAAACGACGCAACTTCGAAGTCAGAGAAATTTGAATATGTCGCAACTTCGTGTCAACGCAAACCAGGGTATAAGTGTATAGCATTCTTACTTGTGCCATATCGATTAACTTTTACCTGTTCCCCTACTCCTGTTTTAATCGAATTAACAAATCCCATTTATAAAACTTAATTTATGCAATGTTTTGTAACAAGTTAAAATGGAAATAAGCTAAACATTAATTTCTATTATAACAAAGTGTTTCATTTACTTATTTAGTTACGCTTATAGCTTTCAAGTCGAGAAATATATTAATCTGACTTACAAATACCTAACAAGACATACAGTTCCTCTTCTACAGTACACTTTAAAAGAAGTATGTGTATTTTATTTTCTTAAATAATCTAATCTTTGCCAATATTGATGACACAATTAGGTATTTTTGTTATGAAGAAAATTTATCAGAATTTTTTTTATTTTAAATAAACAGAACAAAAATTTAAAAGATAAAGTAGTTAGTTAAAAAAATATAAAAAAATTGCAAAAAATATTAGTACTTATTTCAAACTACAGTACACGATCGGAAAATCGAACCACTTTGTTTTAGGGCGATTCGAATTTCTGGACGGTTTTTTTATACAAAAATTTGGGTAATTTTGACCATAAAGATATAAAAAACTATGATTTTTTTAATTTTAGTTTATTTAACATAAAAACTATAAAAATAACTTAACGAAATATAACAAAATAAAAACAATTCAGTTCATTTGACTTTATTAAATATAATATAAACACCAAAATACTGACTTTTACACTCTAACAACATCAACAAGATCTGTAAATCAGCTTTTGATAAGGGATTCCCCTTTTTACTTTGTATTTGGTTAAACTAAATTGTTAAAATTTTTGTGTTTAAAATAAAAAGAAAAAACCGCTCGCAAATTCAAATTTTGGATTCTCATTTAAAAGCGCCAAATGTAATGAAATATCTGATTCGAATTTCTGGAAATTCGAATTTCTAAGATTTCGAATTACTGAGCTTCTAGTGTATTTACAAAATCATGCAATTGCAGAATTGTTACTGTTTTTTAAATGACTTGCCTCCTAAAGTTTCCAATTCACACACATACCTGTAAAAAAATTCCGTGCCAGTTAAACAAATATTCAAACAAATACAAATAAATGTCATTATTCTTTAACCATTAAACACAATAAATCTCTTAAATTTACAACATAAATTTCGAAACCAAATTAGCTGTCTATAACTAAATATTCTGGTTTTAAATGAACTGTATAACAAAAGCAAAAACAGAAACAATTGTCTAAGCTTATTGTTTTTTTGTGATAAAAAAAATTCTATTCCTGCCTTCAATCGTGTTTAGTAAAAAATTTTTTGTTTCATAGTAAACAATTCCATCATCGCTACCCTGCAAATAATAATGGACTACTTGATCCATTTTAGATAAAATGGACTACTTACAACATGGTCCAATGTAATGCATGCATGGTTAAACCACATGTTTTCTTTTTTATACGAAGTTTAAACTTATCATCTGGAGTATACCATGGAGTAGTTTTAAGACTTATCCTTTGTAATGCAAAGCTGGGCTATATGGTCCTGCCCTAGGACATCGTAATGTTAAATAGACCATATTTTTTCCATACATTAGGGTTACCTTTGGACTAGTCCTAGTCCTTATGGGCTACATTTTACCTCCGTGTATGGACTAGTCGCATTATTTGCAGGGTAAAAAAACTATTGACACACATATACCATACACACGCAAATATAGTCAAAGTAGAAAAACTGGCATTTCTTCCACTTCTTCATATGTCATTGGCCAAAAAAAAAAAAACTGTTGCTTTTACTTCTAATTCATTAAATGTAAACAGTCGCTGTCAAACCATCTCAAAAAGTGTAAAATTGTACACAAATTTTCGTGTTTTTTGGTTTCGACTGCAGTTTTTTAAACCCTGATTAAGACCAACTAACGTACATAAATAATACTGTACAACACAGAAAAAATAACGGAGTTCTGACAATGGATTCTGGTGTGTCGACGTTTTGAAAAATCACTTCTGAATTTTATTTTAGGGGCGGGGGGCAGTTTAATGTTTCCCCCTTTTGATGTTACTACATTTTCTTCGCAAGGCTATAATCAAAAATTTGAGCAGTGTTTATATGACACAATATGGAAAGTATTCTGAAAAAAACTTAAAAATAAATATTTTGGAATTTTTTTATTTTTTGAGTTGTGGGATTGCTTTTGAAATTTCATAAGAAAACGACACAATCGATTGCTACAAAGGCAACCGTAATAAGTGAGTTGAAGGGTTCATGTGTTCCACGAAAATATTTGCCGTAACAACCTTATACATCAGATGAATCCCATCATGTCGGACGTGACCATCGTACACATTTGAATTGAAAAAAAAGTTAAAATAAAACGGATTTTTTTTTTGTCAAAAGATTTAAATTGAAGCTCTTAATTATTTCTATAATTAATGCTATTGTTCATTTCGATTATTTTTTTCATTTTCAAGACAAATGCAAACAAGCAAGGCATTCGCACGTGAAAAAACAGAAGTGGTCCCCAATTCTTCTATTGCTGATTTCAACGAAACCTGAGGCAATATTTTAATGCGACAACCTTTAGAATGTTAGGCACTAATATCTCTTAAAAGAAGTTTTTATTTTACCCATAAATGATTTATATATTTTTTAAGTTAGTTTTAATCACTGTCGCATGTGACATGACGCACGTGAATTCATTTGGCATCATTATATTTATGTTGTTTCTGTTCCTCTTTTAAGGAAATTATATACAAACGAGCTTCTTAAAAATTTTAATAAATCAACAGAAGTACTCAATGTACTTGGTTCGCCCGGTGGCGGAGTTTTAACGACTTGACAGATACAAAAATAAATCTTTATACCAACATACTATGTACGTATATATGAACCTATGTATATGTGATACTTTCTTAAAAAAAGACCACTAAATTTACGAAAAAATTGCAAACTGCTTTCCATATCCATATCATTTTATTCGTTACTTTTATTTCGCTATAAAATCATAATAAAATTTTAATTTATCAAAAATACTAAACACTTTTAAATTGTAAATCATAAGAAGTCACTCATGATGAAGTATCGGATAAAAAAAAATAATAATTAGTATTGTGGTTATTTTGTTGAACTATTTATGGTTTTTAATCCAAATTTTAATATTTTAATTAGACTAAAGTTCATCAAATTTAATTTTCATTAAATTATTTTTGTGAAGAAAGGAATTTTACAACATGAAATTAATTAAAATTAATTGATAATTTTTCATTCTTGACTGAATCTGGGCTCGATCCCAGGTGTTTTTACGGAAAGGTTACCCTCACATGTTTAGATTGCAACCGCTCAATCTCTTCAGAGGGGTTTGCCGTTTAACACTCAGAGCCATCGACGACTGCTGACGTCAATAGTCAAAAATCAATCCTTAAAAAAAAAATTAATTTATAAAATAACAGACCTCAAGCTTAATAAATTAGTATAAATAAAAAAAAATGACTTCAGATAAGGACTTCAGTGCAGCACCACAATATATTTCGAGAGAACCAAAAAATAATTTTCAAATTTTTAATTTTTACACTTACGATGTCGCACGTGACCAACTTAATAAAAGTATCAAGATCACAAATATTCATATATTTTTCAGAAACGTTTTTTATACTCCCCATCACAATTACTTGTGAAGAGGGTATACTAAGTTTGTCATTCCGTGTGAAATTTTTTCATTATTCCTCTCAGACCCCATAATGTATAAATATATTGGTTCTTGAGAAATTCTAAGTCGATTGAGCCATGCCCGCCTGTCTGTCCGTATGTTTGTCTGTTGAAAACACGCTCACTTTCGAAAAACTCAAAAGAAATGATCAGCGAAATCGGTTCAGTAGGATCAGAAATGTGAATAAAAATGTGGAACCACCACGCTAAAACATTGATAACTTTGTTACAAAAACTAACATAAATGGTGGAATAGTGCACGGAATGATATAAGATTTTGCAAAAATTCGTTTTATTCGACTGGAAATGAAATGTAAAATTTGGTGTAGATCGGTCCATAATTTACTACATGCTCCATATAAAGCTTACTCTGGCAAATTATATAAATACGCCCAAAACCGTAGCAGGTATACACAGAAAAAATTATTGCCGAATTATTTTCAAACAAACGCTTGTTTGAAAATTTATTTAATTTCTACAAATTTTTTTACTGATTCAATTAAAATTTTTGTTTGATTTTTATTTAACCAACAAAAATGTTGACAACCATTCAAAAATATAATACACGCGTTATTAGTTTCAAATTTTCATAATTTTGTATGAAATATTTAACGCTTTTTAATGTTGTCGTCTTTTTGCATTTTTTTATTTGATCGTAAGCAACACTTCCTAATGTGAAATAAGAACTACAACAAAAACACATACAGTCTATTTTTGGACACTTTACAAAAGTACAACAGTAAGAAAGATGCAGAGGTTTGAAGTAAAAAAAAAAAAACAAAAAAATAGCAGGTAAAAAAACGTTTCACTCTTTTTAAACAACAGAAACAACAACAACATTATAAGAAACAAAATAAATTTTTGATTGGTTTCAAAGTTGGTTAAAAAAAACCAAAATCCCGTATTCAATTTTTTCAAACTGTTTGCTTAAACACATCAAATACAAAAATATAATGATGACGAAAAACATATCGAGTCGGTCTGTCGCCGTTTTTGGGTTACATTTCTTCTTCATTAGCAAAGAAAAGGATACAGCAACAGTGAGTGATGACGAAAAACATTGTGTGTATAAAAAAAGACTACGTTCAAAAATTATTCCAACAAAAAAATGTGTCTCAAAGCCAGCCGGCCGCTCTGCTCTCTCTGCCATCATCTTCTAATAAAGTGCCTGCTTGTGTGCGCATCATTGCTTGTGCAAAAACCTTTTTTTTTTTTTTTGATTTTGAAATTTAGTATATGAATTTCAGTAAACTTTTTGTTTGATTCAGTTAAATTATTTGTTTGAAAAAATCAGTGTTTTTTTTCAATAAACAAAATGCAAATAAATTGTTTGAATATGCGAATATTTATAGGACCGATTTCAGACAAAAAAATGTTTGATTCTACAACTTTTTTGTTTGAATTGGAAAAATAATTTTTTCTGTGTAGATGTTACGGTAAAATTTGTTCCAACTCAGCTTCATATGGTCCATAATTTAAAATGGCTTCAATATAAATTCCCCTCCTGAAAATCATTTAAGTTCGGCTTAAACTGTACGAATCATGATATTTCACTCAAACTAGTTAAAATTGCTAAAAAAAAAGATCCCAATAAAAAATGTTATCATTTTGCGAAGCACTTATGGTACATTTTAAAAAAAAAGCGCACAATAATGCGCTACAGAATAAGAAATACAGAAATGCAGTAAAGTAAGTGAAAGAACTCTCAACAACTATTATTAAAAAAAAAAATGAAATTTCAAGTGTTGCGGCATTCCCTTACTTCGAAGCAGGTTTGTAAGGGAGTATATTAAAAAAAAACTGTACCAAAACATTCAGTGTGTAAGGCTGATCGCTGAATAATGCGCTTTATGTGTCAAAAATGTATTGCTTCAAAGTGGGACACGCCATATAATATTCATGCCTTCCTTAAGCGCAATGGTAAGCGAAACGTTTTGTTTCTCCATTACAAACCTGCTTCGTTGGAAGCTCAATTTTTTATTGGGATACAACTTTCTGATTGTCGGTTAATAATTTAATGTAGGTCTAAACCGCAACCAATTTTAATGCTGATCCCACTCCTTAAATATTCGAACTGTCGGTAGAGGGTATCAATAATTCGGCACAGCCGAATATAGTACTCTAACTTGTTTTACTTTAGTTTTATAAAATTTTTCTGTTTGTTCTGGTAATTTTACGAGCTTCTGCATTACTTTCGGCGCACTGATAGAAAATGTTATTTTTCAATGTCGCACATGATCAGGGCTTTCAGATACGTGGCGATTTTGAAACATGTTTGGCGATGGGATTTTCCATTGGGCGACTGGCGACATTTTGGCGATTTCTGATATAACTGGCGATTTACTTGGCTATTTTTACCATTTTTATTATTTTAGCGATTTTTTTAATTAAAAAAAACTGCCAACTTATTTTCACATGATTTTTGTTTTGTTATCATTTGAAGTGAATTTTATATTCAGTCGCTATTTAATTCTAATAGTATAAATGCAGTTGAAAACACCAGTAATGAAATTGATGAGTCTGAAGTATACAATCTTATAGACTTGTGTTCTTAATTTTAGTTTTTTTAACTAAATAATAAATGATCTTCATTTTATGATATTAAAAAAAAAAAAACAGAAACTAAACAAAATTTACTTTCGGCGACTTTTTGTGTATTTTTCTTAGTTTTTGGCGATTTTGGACTGAAATTTTTTATACTAGCTTTTTTATGCAAAACTAAATTTAACAAAAAAAAAAAAAAAATTTACGTTTGGCGATTTCTGACATCCGGTTTGCCGATGGAGCTCAAAAAAATCTGACAACCCTGCATATGATGTCGAAATATGAGATAATACAAAGAAAAAAATTACAGTTACTTCTATTCGCATTAGTGCTGGGAAACTATCGATATTATCGATAGTCTTAAAATATCGATAGGAAAAATATAAATATCAATATTTTTATTATTTAAAATACAGCTATGAAAACATCTAATCTAATAGCAGCTATACACACCAGTGATGGAACATTTTAAAATTTAGATCGTACTGACCACTAAACAAAAGAGTACTTTTTTCAACATTTTGGTACTTTTTCAAACATATTTTTTTTTATGGAAAATAAACTTAAAAATTAAAAACCAAAATACATATTGTTTTGCTCAAAGCTCAGCTATCTATGGACCAAGCTGGCTTAATTTCAACAGTGTTGTCATAACCGTTTGATAAGAATAAAGTTTGTGTAGGCAATGTTATCAACAGGGCTGTGGTGTCGAAGTTGTAGAGTTGGTGCTGAGGTTTTTGTATCGGAGTCGGAGTCGAAGTACTGAAATCCAAAATTTAAAAAATAGCGACTCCGACTCCAACATTTTTCAGCATGAAAATTTAAAAAAATATTCTAATAATTTCCGAAATAAAAAGACTTCGAAACTGGCAATGCAATAATTAAAATATTGATTCGAAATTTTTACTGAATCCCCTTCTTGCTATACTTAACCATTTAAAAGGTACTTCAGTAAAAAAAGAGTTTAAAGTCAAATAAGTACCAGTCTCATATACATTTGGCATTAAGGTTAGATTAGAAGACGGAGTTGAAATTTCAGCGGTTTTTAATGTTAAACAAAAATATCAACACTAAATTTCTAAACAAAGAAGCATAGCCAGAAAAGAGTACTAAAACGGACGTGGGATACCGTGGTATTTTTGAAACGAAAAAGTACTGAAAATAGTACCATAGTTCTGAATTTTTCATCACTAATACACACACAGTTTTTTGCCGCAACTTTTTACTTGCTATTGTTAATTCGCGCTGAATTACAGCAATGAATACAAACAACAAGAATGGCAGGTGGTATGGATTGCTTAGCAGTGCTTTTTACTGTTAATTAAAGGCCTTTAAGTCGGAATCTGTACATGTTTATAGAGAGACTGAAATGTCAAATATTTTTGTACTGTTGTACAAAAAATGCAAATCCAAATGCAATTGCAAGCATAGGAAAAAACAATGAACGACCATTAGAGGATAAGTCCGCTAGATTGATTACCTTTTTGTGTTTAGAATTTAGAAAAAATTTTAAGTCCCTGTTACTTCGGTTCCTTCAGAAAGGTACTTATCAATTTTTAAAAAAACTGCCATCTAAAATAACGTGCGTATATACAAACGTCTCATACATTCAATAAAGTGATAAAAACAACGGACTGTAGCCTTATAAAAAAATAATTAAAGTTTTCCTGCGCAAGTACAAACATTCAGTCGATTGTAATATCGATATATCGATAGTGAAATCTGAACTATCGATCAATATCGATAGTAGAAAATATCGATAGTATCCCAGCACTAATTCGCATAGTTTCTTATGCATTATTTTTTGGCTCTTTGTACCCTCGGAAAATGTTTGGTAGAAAAAGTCACTGTATTATGTCTATTTTTAAAAACTTTTATTAAAACAAAACTTTGAATAGAAATATCCAAATGAGAAAAGTTGCACTTGTTCGACTTTGCATTCAAAAATCTCGTAATTTATTTATAAATATAAATTTTTTTACATTAATTAAATTTGATTGTTTTCCTGTAAAACTATGATACAACAAAGCCTTTTCAAGAACTTATAATTTTTTTTTTCATATGTCCATATGCTACACAAGAGTGTTAAAAAAAAAATTAACTTGTGAATTTTGACCGTTCGCCCCCTAGGATTGTCCGATGTATTGTAGATATACTATGTGTTAAATATAAGAATAATAGGATAACGTTACTTTGCGCCTTTTTCAGTTTTTGAAAAAATTTTCAGGTATAAAAGACAAAATTGGTTTAAAAAAATTTGTTAAAAAAACAAGTTGTTAAAAAAACAAGTTGTTAAAAAAACAAGTTGTTAAAATTTATCCAGGCCATTAACTTGCCTCAGACCACTTGACGAAAATCAACTTATTGTAAAGAATATTCAAATAAGAGCTAATTTTTACTTAAAATTCACCCGTATTTATTTACATATGAGTTGTTGTCTTCATAGGATATTTCAGTGCAAAAACTTAAAACTTAGCCTTTTCCTATCAACAAAAAGTATTATGTGTTTAAACTGGTATAAAAATACTTTGAACAAAAGGTTTGTTTAAAATAACCCGTTAATGATTGAGTCATATGAAATCAATTAAAAATTTTAAAAAAATACTTCTAGAGCACTACTTGCAGACTAGGCGACGAATAATCTAAACGATGTCTTAAAGAAAACATTTAAAAATATTAAGTTTACAAATTTAAATACCGTAATCTAAATTGTTCTGTCACACTCCTATATTGATTAAGTTAGTAAGTATTTGTTCAGTTCATTATACGTGTATCTGTGTGTTTTAGAAATTGATGATTGTCATTAAATAAAGTTAATGTGTTTGAAGTTATTTACTCAATTCTAAAACACATTTATTTTATTTCTATCAGCACTTTCCGGTATTGAAATAAACATAAATACATACAGACATATTTTGATATATAATTTAATTATGCATATATTTTAAGACTACAGCCCGACATACATATATTAACAAAATCGTCTATCTAAGAAACCATGGTTTCTTAGTACTTCGACATAGAAACAATAGCTTGCCGGCAGGATTCACATACCAATACAACTACACTTCTATACGTTAATTCATGTATACACTGTCTGTTAAAAATGCTATTAAAAAACTTGAGACGTTTTACTTTGTTTTCACTGGGTGCTTGTATGCGGTTTTTGGCGTTGACGATACAGATGATGATTATAATAAAAGTTCATTCTTAAACACAATACAAATAAACAAGTTAATTTTTCGTTCCACAGTTTGCTGACTTGTTTTTGTTGCTGTATTCTATGAGAGTTATCAAAAGAAAGAATGTTTAGCTTTGTTTTAGATTATGAAAACTCTTAACAAGTTGTCTGTCTTACTGTTGTGTCTTAAATAAGAAGTCGTAACTGAACATGAATAAGTTCAGCGCGTAAGTGAAGAAAGAAGCATTATAAAGTAGTTCTATTTGGTGTATAAAATAAAAGTTAAGACTTAATGAAAGACTTATGGTGGAAGAGACGTTAGAAGTTAAGTACCAAAAAGTATGTTTATATATGTATATTAACTTTTCATATTTTTTTTTGCTTTTTAGTATAGGCACTCAAGCAAATAGATATTTAAGTCATTACTTAATGAGTTTTCATTATGTTTACCTAAAAGTATTAAAACGCTTAGAGTCAGATATATTTTTATTTCCGATAGTGTAATACAAGACCACATACATATAAATACTTTATATTTTATATCTCTTGCAGGAAAGACTTTGGTAAATGAATATTTTAAGTTAAACGAAAATATGTAGATGTATTTAAACCCTTTGAAAGCTAATTGAATCGTTTATTTTATAAATCCACCAACATATGTACAATTCAAGATTGATGTTATAAAAGATAACGAATGGCCTACCTTAGTTACACCGTCTTATGCAAGAAACCGCAAAGCTTTTTGTTTTGCTATTTCTGTTTAGAGCAGAAAAACCTTTACTAATAAAATGAGGATGTTTTTTTTTTTAGTTTTCCGATGATTTAAAATAGCGCACTTGACCACAATAATGGAAAGTTTTCTATGCGTTCGTGCTGATGTATGTAACAGCCTAAAATATTACTCCCAGACACACCTTTTATTATACCGATCGACTTAGAATCAAATTTTGGATCGATTTAATGATACACAGTGTGGTCAATCGCAAAAAAATGGTAAGTAATCTGAAACTCCTAAGCTACTGATCGTGTTGAAAAATTATGTATGAACGAATCGAAGAGGAGAAAATAAGCTTTAGGAAAATGTTGCTTAAGACCACCCGGTTACAACACAAAGTGAGATACAGGGTGTCAAAACTGACTATCTCGGGTTATGTAAACTTTATTAAGCTTGTAACTTGTGCAAATATTAACAGATTTCAATGTATTAAACTTTGGCTTGTAGTAAGATAAAGATTATTTTCAGTTTATTTTAATAGGTTATCTCTTGTTGCTTTAAAAATATCTAAGCTAAAATTTTTTTTTACCGTTTTTTACTTTGGTTTTTTTGGAAATATGTTCGGTAATAAAAGTCCAATTATTTTTCTAAAAACATCTTCTTATTTCCAAAAAAAAAAAACCAGAAATCACATGCAAATGGTTCTTTGTAATATCGTGAAGCATAATCAACGTAGGAATTTTGAAATGAGTTTGAAAAATGTCTTAATTTTTACAAAAATGGGGCATATTTATTTTTAATACAACTCAAATATTATTTAAAAAAATTAAAAATAATATAAATATAAATGGATAATCAATTATACAAAATGTCCATCCATTATTACCATTGGTTCAACGTGGTGCAAATGGTAGAACGGCAAAGAATTCTGGTGACGAGAATACCGAGCCCTTAAGCGGCACATACACTTGCAATAAAATTGTTCAAGTTTACGTATTGAACAATTATATCGCCAATGTATATGTGATATTCGAAGGTGACACAATATATTGGCAACAATCAAAAGACTTTTGATTTTTATTGTACAACGAAAAGAAAATGAAATGTGTTGGCAACATTGTACAATGCTATTTTTGATATTCCTATAGGTAATGTTCACCTTTTTATTGAATGAATGAAACCATTGTGCGACTTATTGCATAGTATAGGACAAAATGGGCCGCTTTATAGCAACAATGATGTAACCAACAAAAATAAAATTTTACAAGAGAAGGTTTTTTTTTAAATATTTTTGCTTGGTTGCTATGGTTGCGTTTGAAATTGCTTTTGCTCTTATTTCGTAACGGAACTTCCTAGAGATATGAGATTTTTAGAGATGATGCAAATGATCAACAATTATCGATTTTCATCAAAAAACAAAAATCTTAAATGGTGTTGGTTACATTATTTTTGCTATTAGAATCGATATACCTGAGCTCAATCCCGTGTTCAGTCAAGAATAAAATTATCAAACATTTTTAATTTTTTCATGTTGTAAATTCCTTCCTTCACTAAAAATAATTTAATAAAAATTAAATTTAATTCACTAAAGTCTAATTAAATGATCAAAAACTCCAATTAAAAACCAACAGTTCAATGGCAAATTACAATTGTTATAAATTTTAAAATATTTTACTAATTAATAAGAACTAGCTTCGAAAATGACGAAAATGCACACTACTTCAGGCAATGATAGAAAATATTGAGTTAAAAATTTAAATTTATTATTAAAAAAATGTCACATTAGTTCCCTATTTCTCAAAACTACAAGTTACAAATCAACAAGTAAAACAAATTAAAAAAAAGCAACAATTTTACAATTTTTGTTTCTGTTTCGAACTTGTAACTTGTAGTGTTGAGAAACAGGGCCCTTGTCTTGAATTTTTTTTTTAAATTATAATAAACATATCTATTTTAACTCTCTCTTTTAAAATCTATCCGCTCGCTAAAAAAACGTGGCCTGGTGGGAAGATTTTGTAAAAAAAATCCAATTTTCACTACCATTTCATTCAATTGCAAACAAATTATACTAAAAATTATACAGAAATTGCTATATTTCATTAAAAAAAAAATTATTAAAATAATAAAATAATTTTAGAGAACAAAAAATGTTTAATTATTTAAATTTTGTTTGTCGTGCTTAATTCGAAATTTTTATTCTTGATAAATACACTGAAATTCATTTTTGGCGAATAAGCTATTTTCTATGCGCTTTTCACTGGCTGCTTTACGCCAGATCATCAGGAAACATTCTCCCAAAAAAAAAATTTAGAAAAGCCAAATTAGCAAATAAAACTGCTGAGTGAATGAGAATTGCAAACACTCAAAAAGTCTTGCCAGAAGTATTTTAAGTGTCGGTTGGGGGTATCAAGTATTCGGCACAGCAGAGCATATCACTCTTGTTAGATTTAATTTTTTTTTGCAAATTTTTCATAGAATGTAAATGTTAATTTCATCTACCCAAATGTTTGTCTTCAAAACTACATCTCATGTTGGTTGGCTCATGAGGTTTTTGGTTAATAAATTCATACACAATTTGTTTGCGGTCGTTGAGTAATCTAAAGTCTGCTGATTAGTCTTACTTTCGTCTAAAGTTTTATCTTTTACTTGCTTCTTTTTAGTTTTATCCAACAAAACTAAACATCAAATTGTAATTTAGCTGAGCTTTAAGATACAATAGAACCCCCAAATAGAAATGTGTAATAAACAAAAAGACAATTAAGCCTACAAATATAAATTTAGATGGTTGACTATGAATATGTATATGTTTGTGCGTGTATTTATGCGTAACTATATGTGGTATGTGTTTAATTTTTAATCCTTGTTTCTTTATTTAGATTAAATCAAAAAGTTCTTATGAGTTGTGGTTTACCCAAATTATTGATGTGGAAAAAGCGTCAATCAAAAAAGAACATGGTATACAAGCCCAAAACCATGTGGCTTATTAAAGATATAAATACGAAACAAACTTTTATAACAATACTACACACTAAAGTTTAATAAATTTAAGATATTTTGACATATTTGTTAATAAAAAAGGAAACAAGAGGAGCCAGGAAAATACGTTGAACGTTTTATGTAGCTGGAAAATAAATGATCACAAACAACTTATACAAATGTACTTATGTGTTACGTACACCTATATATATATATGTGTGTGAGTCTTATATGTACTACAATAATATCATTATAGCAGCACATATGCTAACACTGTCAATGTAAACGTTAGTGTGCTGCCGAATGTTTGTGTATTCACTTGTATATCCGAACGGAAATTGAATTCTCTCATTGTGTGAGTATGTGCGTGAGTGTTTTTATTACATATGCTTTTAAAACTAGTAATATGAATATTAAAAATATGCATATTCGTTTACCTCTTGTTCATTTTTATTTTTCATTATTATTTCGCTTGCTGTTTTCAATTTCTCAAAAAATGTGCATAAATGTTCAATAACGGATATAATGAAATATTTCGTTTTTTGTTTGGAAGTGCAAACAAATGTCTGTTTATATGTGCGGAAAAATAATTTTAAAACTTTAGAAATGTTTATAAAATAATTTTGCAATAGCCCGTTTAAAGTCTACGGGTAAAATAAACAAAGAAATGGTTTTGCCCTTGGGATATTTCCAACCTTTTGAATTGTGCCGAATTACAACTGAAGAATCTTTCTTTGTATTTTCAATAAATCTTGATTATGAAAAATGTATTTCATTAAACATTCACAAGTGTTCTTATTTAGCGAGGCAATAATAGATATGCGTTACACAATAAGACTTACAGATATGCGGTAAGAAAAGTGATCAAATTCTTAAAAAAAAAATATATAAAAAATAGTATTAAAAGCACCATGGCAATCACTTACTATGAAGCAGTTGTGTAAGGGAATATATTAAAGAATAACTGTATCAATAAACATATAAGAACGTAAAGTCGGTGCAATCCGATCACTAGACAGCCTACGCCACAAAATCTAGAGACAAATTTTCGCGAGTGTACCTTATTTGAGGCCCACAAGCAAGAACAGAGTTATGTCATGAAGTTAAGATTTAAGTTAATCTTCATTGTGCCGAATATTATTTAGATATCTACTAGGGTGTAGGTTAATTCTTGTTCGATTAATTGAACAATTTTAGATGAATAATTGTTCGAATAATTTAAAATTGCTAATTTCGATTAAAGGATTAATCGAAGAATTTATACCGATTAATCGAATAATAATAATATAAAGTATTTCTGTTAAATGTTTTATTATACCCTCCACCACAATTAGTTGTGAAGAGGGTATATTATGTTTGTCATTCCGTGTGATACTTTTTTATTATTCATCTCAGACCCCATAACAGGCGCGGATCCAGCTTGAGCCTTAGGGGGGGGAAATTTTTTATGATACAAAAAAAAATTTGTTTTTAAAAGTTTATTAAAAGCAATTTGTGTATATTATATTAAAAACACTCAACAATAATAATATAATATTCAATATAAATTAAAATAAACTAATCTTTTTAAATAAGCAATTTATGATTTCCTTGTGAGGCAAATTTAGATAGTACAGTCTATGTTCAGTTTGTCATTGTTGATCTGAGCCATGTTTTTATTTGACGAAGGGTAGGAAATGACCTCTCGCTCGTAGCATTACTTACGAGCATTGAAACGAAAATTTGAAATATTTTTCTTAGATTTAGGTAGATATCTTCATCACAGTTTATTAAAGCATCTACAACGTTATCTGATAGATTTTCAGATAATTTCCATGTTTGTTGCCAATGCTACAGTTCAGGCTCAAGTTTAGATGTTAGTAGGTGTATATCTCGAGTTGTGGTTTTAAAAGTTTTATATCTGTATATGACTTGATTACACTTTGAGTAGAAGTTTTGGTATGTTCAATACATTAAAGACATTAAAGATATCTATTGGAAAGGTGTTTTGATATCTTTTAAAATAAATTCAATAAGAGAATGAAACCTACAGCTCGGTAGAAATCTTCAACATTTTGGATGTGATTATTTCGTTCAAATCTTGTTTTTTAGGTTGGCACCACGATTTGAACGCAAATAACTTTAACTTTTTTAAAAATCACTTTAAATTGTTCTTCGGCTTTATTTCTTTTTTCTTCAAGGCTCATGATTAAAGTTTTGATAAGGCTTGATCCTTTTTGAAGATCTATATCGTGCTTTTGTAAAATGATACTAAGCGGCTGTGTTACAATAAGTATCACACTTAATATGTTTATTCCGCAAATAAATTCAAAAGTTCAAGTGAGTTCCTTAATATAAGGCTCTTGATGAAGTATCTCCACCTTTCCACTCAGATATTTTTTCCAAAGCTTCCACTATATGATGTACACTTGTTGCAAAGTGTAAAGCTTAGTCGTGACGGTCCACCCATCTTGTCTCGCATAATGTAGAGAGTTTGGCTCCCAAATACTTTACTAAAAACGTGTTTTGCCTGATTTACGGGAAATAGCAAGGCGTTTGTTTCGCATTTGTCGCGGTTTCCAGAATTCTTTAACAGCTTCATTTTCTGCTGACATCAAACGACACCCATCAGTTCCAACTCCTATACAATTTTTTAGGTCAAGACTAAAATTTGTCAAAGTTTTAAGAACTGTTGATGATAGTGCCATCGCATCAATTGACACATCAGCGTCATTATCAATATCTTGTGAAGGCTGCTTTTACAACAAAGCCAAAACAATTCTTGCCTAACAACTTTTTGTTGTATGTTGAAATATTTAAAAGATAAGGAAATATGGCTTTTCCCCGACAAATCCGTGCGTTCGTCAAAAATTATCGAATAGGATTTTTTTCATATAACACATATATACATAAATATTGCAAATACTAAGGCTTTTTAATAATTCAACCGCACGCATTTTCAAGTCAAACGTTTACTCTTTGGTTAGAGATTCAATAAAAAAACAAAAAATACTCATTGAAAATTTCGTTAGAGATTCAATAAAAAAACAAAAAAAAAACCTTGCTAGGATTTCCAAAAATTTTGTACATTAAAAAAAGATAATATTAATGGGTATTCTTGTATTATCGAAATAAACAAAACATATTTTTATAATTTACGGGGGGGAAATTTCCTTATTTCACCCCCCTGAATCCGCGCCTGCCCCATAAAGTATATATATTCTGGGTCCTTGAGTAATTCTAAGTCGATTTAGCCATGTCCGTCTGTTGAAAACACGCTCACTTTCGAACAACTCAAAAGAAATGAACAAACTTGGTGCCAAATTGCTTGTAGTTATCCTAAGCAGTTTGGGATTGAAATCCAGCAAAATCGGAGCTATGAATCAAAATGTGGATCCACCACCTAAAAAAATTGATAATTTTGTTACAAAAAATAACATAAATGCTGGAACAAGGCACGGAATGAGATCAGATTTTGCAAAAATTTGTTCTATTTGACTGGAGATCGTGCTGTTAAATTTCGTAAAGATTCGTCCATAATTTACCCTAAGCCCCATATAAACACTACTCTCGGAAAACAGTTTAGTACGCCTACAATCGTAAAACACAACGCTAGCTTAACAAAATTTGTGAAATTTCGTGACGATCGGTCCATAATTTACCTTAGGCCACATATAAAACCTACTACCGGAAAACAGTTTAGTACGCCTAAGACCGTCAAAAATAATGCAATCATAACAAATATTGGCTCGTCACAGTTTTATAGGACTATAAATGATAATGTGCAATTTCGTGAAGATCCGTACATAATTTACCCTAGGCCCCATAGAAACCCTACTACCGGAAAACAGTTTAGTCGCCTAAAACCATAATTAATAACAAATAATCATAGTTTAAGATAATAAAAACATCATACAGATACTACTCCCTTAACATTCGAACTGTCGGTGGAGGGTATCAAAGATTCGGCACAGCCGAATATAGCGCTCTAACTTGTTTTTTTTTAAGTTTTAAGTCGAAAAAGCATATGTATGTCTCCGTTGGAATTAAGAAAAACAGTCATGAGTGAGTGAGCAATTTAGCTCATATTTTTGTTACATTTTTTCAACACAATTTAATAATTCATTTCACAAAAGAAAAACCGACAAAAGTATGTTAACTCAAAGACTTATATTAATTTATCGAAAATAAAGTAAAATTAAAATCTAACGATATTTTAAATTCAATTATTTGCAATATGTTCATTAGTAAAATTAAAATATAAAATTAGTACATGATACTTTTCAGCAAAAGTTAAAAGGTTAATTAAATTACACAAAAATGAAAAACACAGTCCAACAATTCTAAAAAATCTAAAATACATAAAAACATTTAAAAGTTACCTGAACATAAATACCTACAATGCTTATGTTTTAGGGACCTTCTTTACAGGACCCATTTATCTGATGGGACTGATGGTTATTAGAAAGCTTTCTGCCGCTTAGGAATCGCTTTAAAACAGTTATTAGGAAAACACAGAGGAGGGTGAATAGTTTAATTTTTGAAAATAACAACGCTAAAGGCCCAACCATAATATGCCGAGCCTTAATTAACCTTCTGTCAAAAAAATACACAAATAGTCTCTCAAATTTGTTTATATAAACAAAAAAAAAAAAAAAAATATGATTCCGTGTGCGATCAGTTTTGCACTTTGCTTACGCAAATGACAGTTTCATAAAATTTAGGAAAAAGTTTTCTGAAGTTCAATATGTGTGCCGCAAATGATTCGCACATTTGCTTAAGCCAACTTAAGCACATTATGGTTGTGCCTTAAGTGTATTTGGTCAGTCCTCAATAGACATGGAATTGATGATAAATAAGACAATTTGGATCACATTGATTTGGTCAAATTAATAACAACATATTCTATTGTTGTTAATATATCAGTTCCCAATAAAAAATTGTGCTTCAAATGAAGCAGGAGTTTCGGTTACCATATCGCTTACGGAAGACATGAATTGTATATGGTGAGCTCCCACTTTAAAGAAATAAGTTTTTAACAGAAAACCCGCTTTATTCAACGCATACAAACTGGTGAGTGTAGCTATCAGATTTCCACACTGAATGCTTTGTGACAGTTATTTTTTTTAGTATTCTCCCTTACAAACCTGCTTCGTAGTTATCAAATCTCGTGGCATTTTTTTATAAATCTTGTTGAGAGTTCGTTCTTACCTAACTGAATCTCTGTATGTCCTATTGCGTAGCACATAATTGTGCGTTTACTTTTTTAAATGTACCATTAGGGCTTCGCAAAATGATACAAAATTTTATTGGGTTTATAATTAAAGTGGATTTTCATTTCTTCCAGTTAAATTGTGTTTTCAGCTTTTTACCTTATCAAGTCAAATGCTTTTGGATTTGATTTTTAAATTATACATCGAGAAAACATCATATTGATAACATCAAACTTCCCTTTTTTTCTTGTGAGAATTGCGAAAATAGTTTCTATTCAACATTTTTCATTTTTCGAATTTATTCTATGAGCTAAATTTCAGTTATGTATTTTATAAAGCTTTTTTGTAATAGTTATATTCCTTAAATTTTTCAGAAATGACTTTATACACTACCAGACTATTATATTGTATTTTCTTGTTACATTTTACCTTAGCTTTCCTTTGGAAAGCAATGAGGTATATTTTATGTACAGAAAAATTTACAATTATTAGACACCAGCAGAATGTAATGCATTTTCTGGCCCGCTACGGCCAACAATTGGGTCTGGGGATTTACGGCCGATATTCAAATTGCCTTTCTACCGAAAATTGCAGAGCACCTCATGAAGATTCAACATTTTGATCTTAATACCTTTATACATGATTGTCAATCTTGATTTAGAACTAATAGAAGCACCACATCTCCACTGCCTAGCCTAAAAGACAATATTCCTTTTAATTTTCTTTAATTTTCACGTTACTAGGGCCATTGATAGAGGTTAAAAACCTGCAAAAATATAAAAAATTTTCCAGTTCATATCCTTTTGGTAGATGTAGACTTTTATGGTGTGGATATGAAAAATGTGTGTACAGTAGAGCGACTCAAGTTGTATGGAAGCAAAATTCGTGCCCGATGTACCCTCCTAAAAATGAACCTTGGACTTTTTTAAGATTACATTTTAAATGTTTCGGTTCCAGGGTTGACCTCTCGTGAGCTGGACCAGTTTGAAAAACGGTATATTTTTGCATGTTTTGTTACTTTAAGAATCTGTTTCCTTACCAACATATACAAGTTGGGTATCGCAAGAAAGGTTTTTTTAAGGCGTGTCCAACTGTATATACAATTTATACAAGGACGATCAGCCATATCCTTTTTTTAAGGATTTTCTGTAAAAAAAAACGGTTTTTGAATGTTTGGTTTGGGGTTGTTTGTAATAAAAGTGCCAAATTAACATATTTTAATCTTTAGTCGATTTAATTAAATACGTGTCTCAGCTTTTTTTGAAATTCGTGCTAGTTCGCGTTTTGACAAAAATGCAATGGGATGGTACCCCTTCGTTTTAAATAGGGCAATATGCGTATCAAATTTTATCTTTTGCCAAGTATATCATCCTTGTATGTAAGTTATTTAGGTTTGTGCAAATTAGATGCATTTTACACGGTGCTCTGGAATATATATAAATGCAATTTTGTTGAACTCTAATATGATAGCGGATTTAGTTTCTAGATCATGTATGGATGAAAATAGGACTAAAGAAAGAAAAAAAGAAATGATCCACGACATTTTGACGGCATATTTTTTCCGCAAATTAAAAAAAAATTCTGGTCGTGGATCATTTCTTTTTTTCTTTCTTTAGTCCTTTTTTCGTCCATATATGATCTAGAAACTAAGTCCGCTATCATATTAGAGTTACTACAAAATTGCATTTATATATATTCCAGAGCACCGTGTAAAATGCATCTAATTTGCACAAATCTAAATAATTTACATACAAAGATGATATACTTGGCAAAAGATAAAATTTGATACCCATATTGCCCTATTTAAAACGAAGGGTTACCACCCTTTAAATCGACTAAAGATAAAAAGATGTTAATATTGCGCTTTTATTACAAACAGCCCCAAACAAAAAATTCAAAAACCGTATTTTTTTTACCAATTTTATATACAGTTGGACGCGCCTAAAAACCCCTTTCTTACGATACCCAATTTGTATATGTTGGTAAGGAAACAGATTATTAAAGTTACAAAACATGCAAAAAAATATCCTTTTTCAAACTGGTCCAGCTCACGAGAGGTCAACCCTGGAGCCGAAATATTTAAAATGTAATCTTAAAAGTCCAAGGTTAATTTTTAGGAGGGTACATCGAGCACTTTTTTTGGTGAGTCGCTCTAGTGTACAGCTGATCGTCAAGTCATCAGTTTTTTTATGTGTTGAATAAAGCGCTTTTGGTGTGAAAATGTATTGCTTAAAAGTGGGAACCCGCAATATAAAATTCACATACATGGGCAAACTGCACTAAATAAATACAGGGGTCTAATCACCGCATTCGATACTGTCGTATCAAATAAACTATCGAATTTTTTTGCATCGAATAAAAACTCGATAAATATAATGTCGAGTTACTCATTATCGAATGCTATTATTTAAAATTAAATACATTTCATTCGATATCGAGTTTCATGATACCAAAATAAATTATTTCGATCAATTTTGCTCGATATCGTATGCGGTGATAAGACCCCAGCATTAAAAATTTAGTAGTTACTAACATTTTTTTTTTCAGCAAGCAGAAAAACTTTTCTGGTAACTGAATATTTTTTCTGTGAGCAGTAAAATGCTTTAATTTTTATTTTTTGAACTATTTGATTTTCCAATACATTAAATTTATAATATTTTTCAAATCTTTACAAATACAAAGTTAATTTTTAATTTGCAAAACAAAAAAAAAAAAAATTAAATTTCAATTATCAATTTTCCATCTTAATCGAAGTATCTGGGCAAGATTTTAAATAAATTATGGCATCACTTAACATCTCAATTGGAAGAAAAAACTAAGAATTAATACAAATTAAAACATGAAGAGGGATATAAAATACGAAGTGCTGTAGAAGGGATTGTTTATTATTCCTATTTTATGTAGTTTCTGTCGTTGTTGCTTGTATTCTTTTTATGGTATTGAAATGTAATCAAGTGTTACTTAATGTAACATGACTAGCTTTAACTGCTGCAACAATTTGAAATGTTTTTGCACAGAAGAGATTAATTTATTTTTTTTTCTTGTTGAAGTACAAATAGAAAGATCTTTATAAATTTCAACCAGAAAATGGCAAATCAAATGGTCAAGAATAAACAATTATTTACAAGTGTGTCTGTGACTACATAAATAAATAACATTTTATATTTAAAAATTGAAATTATTCAATATTTATAAATGCTTAAGTATTATAATTGCTAAAGTAATTTTATATGTGAACATATTTTGTAACGTGACGTTACAAATTAACCCTACATTTACATTTAATACTAGCATTATAAATTATAAGTAACATCATAAATTATAATAACCTTGAATACCCTTATTATTTTACTCACAACTATGAATACCCTTACTATTTACCTACATAACCTTTTTACCGTATAATTCTCATTTAGTTTATTTTATTTTTGAATAAATAGACAAGGTTTTGCTCAGAACAAACAGAGTAGATATTGCCATCAACCCCAGTATTTACTCTCGCTAGTTAGTAAGTAGATCGTAGTTAGTAGTTAGTCGAACATCACGGCTCCCGAATTCTCGTGGTGTCCGAAATATTTACGAAGTAGTTAGCCGAACGCCAGGGCTCCCGAATTCTCTTGGTGTCCGAAGTATTTAGCCGAAGTAGTTAGCCGAACGCCAAGGCTCCCGAATTCTCTTGGTGTCCGAAGTATTTACGAAGTAGTTAGCCGAACGCCAAGGCTCCCGAAATCTCTTGGTGTCCGAAGTATTTACGAAGTAGTTAGCCGAACGCCAAGGCTCCCGAAATCCCTTGGTGTCCGAAGTATTTACGAAGTAGTTAGCCGAACGCCAAGGCTCCCGAATTCTCTTGGTGTCCGAAGTATTCTACACGTATTCACCTAAACTGTATTTAACCGAACCTGATTAACCCGAACCGTATTTAGCCGACTAAATACAAATCCGTATTTAACGTATTATTAGTCATGTTCAGCCGACTGCCGGTGACTCCGAATTTTATTCGGCAGCCAACTGAATACAAACCAGTAGTCCACGTATTCTTACCAGTAGTGAATACGAACCAGCACTCAACCCGTAATTAGTCGTGTTCAGCCGACTGCCGGTGCCTCCGAATTTCATTCGGTAGCCGACTGAATACAAACCGTTTTTAACCGAACCTTATTTAGTAACCCGTATTTAACCGAACCTGATTAAGTAACCCGTATTTAACCGAACCTGATTACGTAACTTGTATTTAACCAAACCGTATTTAACCGAACCTGATGAACCAGAACCGTATTTAGTATGGTGCCCGAACTACTCTACCCGGTATTTAACCAAACCGTATTTAACCGAACCTGATTTAGTAACCCGTATTTAACCGAACCTGATTAAGTAACCCGTGTTTAACCGAACCTGATTAAGTAACTTGTATTTAACCGAATCCTATTTAGCCGAACGCCACGGTTTCCGAATTTTCGTGGTGTCCGAAGTATTTTTAAGTTATTTCTAGCATTTAAGACCGTAGTTTGTCACACCCGAGGTTGCGAGATCCTCCTGTGTTCGAAGCGCTCGGCCCAACTAGTCGAAGTAGTTAGTCGTGTGTACAGCCAACTACGGGGCGCACCGAATGCTCCGTACACGGCATAGTTTCGATCGTAGATGTAGATACTAACAACCTAAAACCGAAACCCGTTTATTATCTTCTCTGCCAGATCGAATCCTCAGTAACTTAACGCTGCCTTACGGAACGCCACCGTACGTGCCTACTGCCAGCAACATCTGGCCGTTTCCTAACGTCATCAGCCGTACGTGCACGGAATCACGCTGCCGCAGCACCCGTTCCCGTCTACAGCCACGCCGAATCAGCCGAAGGCCGTCCTAGTTCTAAGTATTTAGCGTAGATTAAGATTTCGTAAATAAAGCTTTGTTAAAATTATTGTAAGCGAACATACACGAAAACATCCCGTGTTTCATTTCAAAGGAAGCAGACCTTAGAATTGACCCTGGACAGACTGAGTCATACCTCAGCTGGGAAAGTATACTGCGTTACAATGGCGCCCGAGCAGGGACCCGACTTCAAGTACGCATCCTGTGGTAATACCTTACCAAGCCACCAACGGAACTGAATCGGATCAAGCACAAAGCAACGAAATCTTATGAGCTAAAATACGCTACCGACGCACCCACCGTGATATATCTATCCGCTACGGGAGGACCAACTAACAAAAGTATGTCGTCAGCAGGAAAACTTATTAACGAAGGGTTACTGTTGACCAGCTCCGTCGTCAGCGCAGCGAACTGACACATCTGAAACGGCAGAGGGCATTCTCGAATTTTTTTTTTGAATTTGGTAAATTTTTTTTATTTATATTGTTATTTTATATTTTTAATTAATTTCTTAAATTATTTTATTTAGTATATTTATTTTTTATATTCATACAAATAATTTTTTTTATTTTGTTTTTATTTGATATATTTAAGTAAGAAAAAACCCTGTAATGGATTTTTTTTTCCGAAGTAGGAGGGGACTGTAACGTGACGTTACAAATTAACCCTACATTTACATTTAATACTAGCATTATAAATTATAAGTAACATCATAAATTATAATAACCTTGAATACCCTTATTATTTTACTCACAACTATGAATACCCTTACTATTTACCTACATAACCTTTTTACCGTATAATTCTCATTTAGTTTATTTTATTTTTGAATAAATAGACAAGGTTTTGCTCAGAACAAACAGAGTAGATATTGCCATCAATCCCAGTATTTACTCTCGCTAGTTAGTAAGTAGATCGTAGTTAGTAGTTAGTCGAACATCACGGCTCCCGAATTCTCGTGGTGTCCGAAATATTTACGAAGTAGTTAGCCGAACGCCAGGGCTCCCGAATTCTCTTGGTGTCCGAAGTATTTAGCCGAAGTAGTTAGCCGAACGCCAAGGCTCCCGAATTCTCTTGGTGTCCGAAGTATTTACGAAGTAGTTAGCCGAACGCCAAGGCTCCCGAAATCTCTTGGTGTCCGAAGTATTTACGAAGTAGTTAGCCGAACGCCAAGGCTCCCGAAATCCCTTGGTGTCCGAAGTATTTACGAAGTAGTTAGCCGAACGCCAAGGCTCCCGAATTCTCTTGGTGTCCGAAGTATTCTACACGTATTCACCTAAACTGTATTTAACCGAACCTGATTAACCCGAACCGTATTTAGCCGACTAAATACAAATCCGTATTTAACGTATTATTAGTCATGTTCAGCCGACTGCCGGTGACTCCGAATTTTATTCGGCAGCCAACTGAATACAAACCAGTAGTCCACGTATTCTTACCAGTAGTGAATACGAACCAGCACTCAACCCGTAATTAGTCGTGTTCAGCCGACTGCCGGTGCCTCCGAATTTCATTCGGTAGCCGACTGAATACAAACCGTTTTTAACCGAACCTTATTTAGTAACCCGTATTTAACCGAACCTGATTAAGTAACCCGTATTTAACCGAACCTGATTACGTAACTTGTATTTAACCAAACCGTATTAACCGAACCTGATGAACCAGAACCGTATTTAGTATGGTGCCCGAACTACTCTACCCGGTATTTAACCAAACCGTATTTAACCGAACCTGATTTAGTAACCCGTATTTAACCGAACCTGATTAAGTAACCCGTGTTTAACCGAACCTGATTAAGTAACTTGTATTTAACCGAATCGTATTTAGCCGAACGCCACGGTTTCCGAATTTTCGTGGTGTCCGAAGTATTTTTAAGTTATTTCTAGCATTTAAGACCGTAGTTTGTCACACCCGAGGTTGCGAGATCCTCCTGTGTTCGAAGCGCTCGGCCCAACTAGTCGAAGTAGTTAGTCGTGTGTACAGCCAACTACGGGGCGCACCGAATGCTCCGTACACGGCATAGTTTCGATCGTAGATGTAGATACTAACAACCTAAAACCGAAACCCGTTTATTATCTTCTCTGCCAGATCGAATCCTCAGTAACTTAACGCTGCCTTACGGAACGCCACCGTACGTGCCTACTGCCAGCAACATCTGGCCGTTTCCTAACGTCATCAGCCGTACGTGCACGGAATCACGCTGCCGCAGCACCCGTTCCCGTCTACAGCCACGCCGAATCAGCCGAAGGCCGTCCTAGTTCTAAGTATTTAGCGTAGATTAAGATTTCGTAAATAAAGCTTTGTTAAAATTATTGTAAGCGAACATACACGAAAACATCCCGTGTTTCATTTCAAAGGAAGCAGACCTTAGAATTGACCCTGGACAGACTGAGTCATACCTCAGCTGGGAAAGTATACTGCGTTACAATTTTATAATTAATCCATATTTGGTAAACATTTTAAAGCAAATATTATTTATATTTCTATACTGCAAAGCAATTAATTAAGGAATTTCATTGTATTTATCTTAGTCAATATACATTTTAAACCAGGGCCGTGTTTCCAACCAACAAGTTTGAAACCGAAACAAATATTGTTACTTTTTTAACGTATTTTACTTGTAGATTTGTAACTTGAGTTTTGAGAAACAGCGCCCAGATATCGGTGCATTACAAAATGTTTAACCTTAAAAGATAGTATAAGGTTTTTTTTTATTTAAAACATTTATATTCAAAGGTTGTTTTTTTAAGCTGAACAAAACTTGCCAAAGGGATAGCTATCAAACGAACTGTCATAATGCGCTCAGTTTTTGAAAATTGTGAACAGTAACTCGTCCAAATCGTAATGAATAGAGTCACGCTTCAAACGCTACAAAACTATCCAAATTTAAATTAAATACCTGACTTCGATCGGTGCAATTTAAAGACGCAAAGTTGTGCTTAGCGACGAGGTTAAAATTTGTTAATAAGCTAAGTTGACGCATATGGAGTGAGAACAGTCTGTAAGAGATCCTAGAGACTCCATTACATCCAGAAATGCTCACGCTGGTGGCATCATCCGACCTTGTTTCCTTCAAAAAATTAAGCCGGATGAATGATTTCTAGTATGAAAATATGAACGATGTGGATTGTTAAGGACAGCGCTACGTGCCATATGGCGATCACAATCATAAATTTATTAAAACCAAATTTTGGCGTTTAGTTGATTTCGTGCAATGGATCTGGTATTCAAGATCGCATGATTTGGCACCTCAAAACTATTTTCTGTGTGCTATATTCGGCTGTGCCGAATCTTTGTTACCCTCCACCGACAGTTCGAATGTTTAAGGAGTAATATCTGTATGATGTTATTATTATCTTAAACTGTGACGATTTGTTATTAATTATGGTTTAAGGCGACTAAACTGTTTTCCGGTAGTAGGGTTTATATGGGGCCTAGGGTAAATTATGTACCGATTTTCACCAAATTTCACAGTATCATTTATAGTCCTATAAAACTGTGACGAGCCAAAATTTGTTATGATTGCATTATTTTTAACGGTTTTATATATATATATAAGTTCCCGTAGTTCCTATAAGGAGCATAGGGCCATTTTTAACGGTTTTAGGCGTACTAAACTGTTTTCCGGTAGTAGGGTTTATATGGGGCCTAGGGTAAATTATGGACCAATCGTCACGAAATTTCACAGTGTTATTTGCAGTCCTTTAAAACTGTGACGTACCAATTTCTGTTATGCTAGCATTATTAATTATGGTGTTAGGTGTACTAAAATGTTTTCCGGGAGTAGGGTTTCTATGGGCCCTAGGGTAAATTATGTACCGATCTTCACGAAATTTCCAGTATCATTTGCAGTCGTACAAAACTGTGCCGAGCCAAAATTTGTTATGATTGCATTATTTTTTACGGTTTTAGGCGTACTAAACTGTTTTCCGGGAGTAGGGATTCTATGGGGCCTAGGGTAAATTATGAACCGATCTTCACGAAATTTCACAGTGTCATTTGTAGTCCTATAAAACTGTGACGTACCAAATTTTGTTACGCTAGCGTTATTTTTTACGATTTTAGGCGTACTAAACTGTTTTCCGGGAGTATTGTTTATATGGGGCTTAGGGTAAATTATGGCGGGATCATCACTTAATTTAACAGCGTGATTTCCAGTCAAATTAAACAAATGTTTGCAAAATCTTATCTCATTCCGTGCCTTGTTCCAGCATTTATGTTATTTTTTGTAACAAAATTATCAATTTTTTTAGGTGGTGGATCCACATTTTGATTCATAGCTCTGGTCCCACTAAACAGATTTTGCTGGATTTCAATCCCAAACTGCTTAGGATAACTACAAGCAATTTGGCTCCAAGTTTCTTCATTTCTTTTGAGTTGTTCGACAGTGAGCGTGTTTTCAACAGACGGACAGACGGACATGGCTAAATCGACTTAGAATTACTCAAGGACCCAGAATATATAGACTGTATGGGGTCTGAGATGAATAATAAAAAAGTTTCACACGGAAAGACAAACTTAATATACCCTCTCACAACTAATTGTGGTGGAGGGTATAACAAAGAAATAAAAATTGTATACAACTATATACAAATACTTGCTGGCCGCCACGGCTTCGCTCGGTAACTGATTTCTAATGATGTATGGAGCCGTTTTCTGATTTTAGATAAATCTAAAAAAGTGGGAGTAAAAGTGGACAGTGGCGATCATTTTAAAGAAATCACACAACATTTTATTTTTATTACAAGTATATAGTTATGTTTATTTGGTCCTTCTTTGAAATTAGAACGTTAAAGTAATACAAAACGTACCTAGTCTTGGTACTTTTTTTACAAAATATTTTTCGCCATTTATTTACATAGATGTATTAAATTGTGAGCTCCCACTACAATATTGAAAATTTTGATACTTCAGTTGGGGAAAAGGGGGAAATGCGGAAAATTAAATTTTTTTCATGGTACTTTTCCGTTCAACATGTGGTTCTTTTTGAAGTTTCTATAATATTTAACTTAGAAACATCAAATTAAAGGTGCAAGAAATAAATAAAATAATAGTAGCAAAGTTTCGCAAAATTTCCTTTAAATCAAATTTTTGCAAAATTTCCTGTATTAAAATACATATCTATTATTTATTTTATAATCTTAAGATTTCACCCAAAACACTGATAGTCATATTATTTCAGTTTTGTGTGTTTGACCAATTTTTATATGTATTTGTAAACACAATTTTATGTTTCAGTGCCAGTAGTAATTGTGTACCATTAATTGTATGTTATTTCATGTTCTTGTAACATTTGTCCATTTTATGGGATCAATCATTGTTCGACATTTAAATAAGTTTCAAATAGTGTTCCACACTATAAATTTATAAATACAAAAACCAAACAAAAGATTTCATTTAAGAGAACATTAAAATCGATAATAATGTACATACGTGTGGCTGTCTGTTTGTATGTGGGATTACAATTCATTTGCTATTTATAGCTTTTTTCACATAAATATATCATCACGTACATTTGTTTCGTAAAAACTTGAATAAAGATTCTATGGATCATTTAATAGATTTTTTTTTCTGGAAAACAGGAAAATAAAATTACAATCTGAGTTAAAGTCTTCAACAAAAAAACCAAAAGTCATAAAAGGCAAATATATTATATGAGGTTGTTAAATTAATGGTTCGATTTTAGTTCTTGGCATTTAAAAAAAAAAAACTGTATAAAATAGTTTTAAATGTTAATACTTCAAATCAATATACGAATCACAGTTTCTTTTAACCTGTCAAAATTCAGTATTTTATAACAACGGTCAAATATTAGTTAAATAGATTTATGGGTCGATTACGCCAGACGACAGAACTGAAGATAAGTTGCCACCAAAGAAATCAGGCAAAGCCGCTCATGTTAAAATAAACAATAATAATAATAATAATAAAAGAAATTTCTGACTTTTACGAGAATCATGCAAAATTTAGTAAATAATTCTTTCCTTGTAATCGACCCATTAGTGAAAAATATATATAAAAAAGTTTCTTAATCCTCGGCGGCGATGACCCAAATTTTGTTGCACAGTGTAAGAGTAGCTATATTAGCTTTTTAACTCATTACTTTGCAATACATGGAGTAATTATAATTTAGTTAGTTTTATAGATTTCTCACTTTCTTGAACTTCGTTAGAAAGAGAAATATTAATAGATTAAAAACCCGAAACAAACATAAATACACAATTGTTAAAAGAACTTTATAACGCCGTGTGTTTTCAAACGCATTGCATCGAATAAATTTAAAAAATTCGATGAATTGTAAGTAGTCCTGTTGCATTCCTCTCACCTCAAACAAAAGTATTTTAAACTAAATTTTTTTTAGATATAATTATTGCTTCAACAGTACCATTTTCAGTGACAACCACATAATGACTTAACTATTCCTCCATGAAGAACCAACAACTGTTTTATGGGATGCCCTGAACAAGCATTGACTAAAATTAACAATAAAATTTTCTCCAATCATAACAGTACCGCTGTTTTTCAGCCATAGCATGTTGAAGAGGAAAATCTCATTGTTAATTAGCAACCATACAATTGTTAGTGGCATCCATATTATTGTCATTATTAACAATAACATGTTTAGAGGCAACCATCATATTGTGGTTGTGGCTTCTTGACGAGGGACTACTTTAACCACAATAAAGTTACAGTTAACAAGAATATGGTTAAATTAACAATAATATGTAAAATTTTCAATAATTTCTTATCACGGCAATTCCCGGTGTCACCCTATATGTGATGACGATTAGCGATTCTTTTTATCAGGATTATGAAACTATTTTAAACATACATTTATTACTTAAACAAAGGTAACACCCTTAATTGTTTGTCAGTATTTTTTTGAAAACTCTAGAATAATATAAGCTGTGAAATTTTTTTAGATTTTTTAAAACGAGTTTTTGTTTTCTACTTGCTGACTTGTGTTGTGATAAATAAATTGTTGTAAACATGTCAAAAGTGTAAGAACCGTAATAATATTTTTTGATTCATACTGTATGATATTCAAACTTATTCTATAAGTTTATTATCGTCAAAACACAAATTGCCTTTTAGTTAAAAATAAGGCAAGCTTGTCAAGTGTCACCTGCAGTGTGATCTGTGTCATCTGTACATATGGGCAGTTCCTTTTTGACGTGTCGTGATTATTGTACCACAAAATTTAAAAAACATTCAATGAAGAAGTCAAATTTGTAAAAAGGCGTTTTATATATGGGCATATCCGTCAAAAGGTCCACCGTGACCGAAAATTTAAAAGTTATTAAAAGCTGATTATTTTACGATATTATTATAGAGAAGTACTTTGATTTTACTCATTTTATAAATTTACCCATAAATTTGCCCACTTAGATGAACAATCAGACTGCAAAGTTGTGCAAACGTAATTTCTTATTTGTGAGTATTTTTTATTGTATGTTTTCTTTAATATTATCTTCCTGAAAAGAGGTGATATTTGATGAAAATTATTCCAAAAAAAAAAATGTCTTACATGGTCTGTAATCTAAAGAAGAGTTCAAAGAGCAATATGTTATTCGGATTAATGGTAAATTTTTATTTTGTTTTAATAATTTTTCAGTTAAATTATTATGGAAAAATTTCACGTTCGAAATGTCACGTATCGAACCAGATTTTGGCTTAAAAAAAAAAGAAAATACAGAAGATTTTGGAATCAAATCAATTGCATTTAAATGTTACATTACTACGTGAAATTGTGCCAGGTTTCGCTTAATTACGCCTTTTTATACATGGCCACAAAAACTACGTTTGAACCGCTACTTCTTTTGCCATTATCTTTGGCCTAGAATCGCGCCCTTCATAAACTTTAGCATAGATAGCAGTGAGGCGATTCTATTCTGACGAGTGCAACATTTAGACGCTTTAAACGTCATTTACTAATAGAAAGAAACACATTTGCAAATAAGTTATTTCTAGAGGGGGTAACATTTTTTTATATACTATTGTTATCTTTTTACGAGAATTTATATGAAACGATCAAATAGCCACGATAGAGCTTTAAAGTGCATGACGGGTGCAACCAAATCGTCCCACTTTCATAAGATCATACCACAAAAACACAAAACTCTGTTAATCAAACATCGTAGTGAAATATAATCCAATAATAAGAAATTTGTTCTTTAAGCCATGACGGGTGCAACATGCAATGAATTTTCTGTTCGCGCCAAATCTATGAATCTTAATGATTCGAAGTGCACAACAACTTTATATTTAAGCTTACGTATAAAAAAATTATATTATTATAAAATATAGATATATTACTTTAAATTGGCATCAAAACAGTGTCAAATGGTGTGATTTGAAAATTGATGTTAAAAGTTGTCTAGAATAGAACCGCCCAGTGCTTTCTTAGTGCTATTATTTAAGGGTTAAGAGAACGTAAAAATATTTGTTGTTTCAAATGTTATTGCATTTTTGATGTGTACGTCTGTCACGTTCAACACTTTGGATTTACCCATATACAAAGTTATGAAGCAATCGCTAAGGATTTGCAGATATAAGCAAAAAAATGCGCTGGCGTGTCGTTAAAAAAACGGAAGTGTATTTTGATTTGCATTACAAAACTGAATAAGACTGTGAATTGAGCAAGACGTTTTGTATAAAACCTTACTTAGTAAGATTTGGACTTATATAGATTTATTTTTCAAGCTACCAAATTTAAAAATCTTTGCTCGTTTAACCCTTAAATGCCCACTGTATCTTTAAAGATACAACCATCAAAAAAATTCCCACGGGCTCATTTTTAATAAAAATAAAAATTAAAAAACAAAAGTATGTTTAGAAATCTTTAGAAAATCATCTAAAATTTATTTTTATTAAAAAAAATTTAGATTTTTATGTTTAAATAGCCGTAAACTTAAAAAATTATATTTTTAAAAATCTGAATCAAAAGGTTTATTTGCAACGTTAAATCCCATATCCGAGCGGAAATTGAGGTCCAGAAAAAATATAAGGTGGTTCGAATATATGTCCAGACGCTATTAGCAATAATTAAAAAAAAGGTTCCGGGAACACGTCGTCAAGCTTTATCCAATGGTTGTATCTTTAAAGATACAATGTGCATTTACCAGCAAATAAAAAATTCGTTTTTGTTTACTTATGTGCTGCTGTTTGTTTAGTTTTATGTTGAAGCTTGCAGATAGAGAATTCGTTACGAGAGGCAGTTAGAGTAAAAACTGGGAGTCAGGAAGCATCTAATTGTTAATGATGTTTTCGATGCTTGCACTGACGATGAAATTGACCTTGATGCATTCGTACATAACTTTTTATCAACACGAAAAATGCAGATCAAGAACTTCCTCCTGATAGAGGTTATGGCCAGATTATGCAACATTTAACATTTCTTTTTCAGAAACTTCTGACACACATTGAAATTCATGATCTTCTATGTTAAGAGTGATAAAAGTAAATCCCAAATTTTCTGAGTTTGGTAGAGTTTTCTGAACCAAAGGTAATCTCCAAGATATAACAAATTTACTTAGAGGAACATATGGTTAGAGAATCCATTAAATATTCTAAAATAGATCAAATTAATTTAAGCGTAACGGACTTTCGTTAATGTATCGGAATTTTTTTCTATATGAGTTATTAAAAGCTTCCCAATTCTCGGGACTATTGGTTTGAAAAAAAATCATCGCTGCTGTACTATCATAAAAAGACAAATAAGCGGAAGAGGTTTTAATAAAATTCTTAAAGTAGTTCATTTTAATGATACAACTGAAAAGCCTTTTCAATATGATCCTAATACTGGCAGGCTTTATCTATCACGACCTCTTATTTAAACTCTCAATACAACTTTTGCCGCCGTTCCAAAGTTGAAAAGGCTATGTGTAGACGAACAATTTACTCCAGTAAAGTAGGAAGCTATTTGAAGCAGCACTTGCCGAATAAGCCAACAAAATGGGGCTTTAAACTTTTTATACTTAGCAATACAATGGGATATGATAACAAATTTGAAGTATATAATGGCTCAGCTGAAACTTGTGTATTGTGTCATTGTGTTCACAAAGTGTCCAGATTTAAAAACTATATCGTATGCTTCGACAATTTTTATAAAACAATACTCTTGTTAGTATATTCGCGTACACTGGGTCCGCTTATAATAAACCAGCGCCGCCGAAGAATAAAAAGGGAAGTTGAAAGCTACCAAATTGCTCTGAACAAACAAGAATGTTCTGTTCAAAGAATTTAAGGGTTCTACCGCGGAAAAAATTACGTGTGTAACACCTTAAAATATGGGTCCTGGCCCACCTTAAAGTATATCGATCGCTTCAGAATCACTTTCTGAGTCGATCTGATGATGTCTATCATGCTGGCTGGCTGTCCATGTAACCTTGTGCGCAAAGTACAGGTCTCAATTGCATAGGCTCGTATTGACACAAAGACCAAGCCTATTGAATAGCCAAATAGTAGGACCACGAAACAAGATAGGGTGCAGTTTCTGCTTCCCAGAAACTATCAAACCGATTTTAATGATATTAAAAACATAAATAGAAACATATTTATGTGGACACATAAGCTATGCAGTTTTTTAAAAATAGGACCACGAGGGGAGGAAGGTGGCAAATTCTGCCTCTCACAAGGTTTCAAACCGTTATTAATGAACCTTAAAACATATGTGCTTTCATGATTATATGGACATATAAGCATGATTCTTCATGGGTCCCGAATAGGGAGCAGTCTCGAAAATGTGTATTTAAATACTGTGGTGTAGGGTATCATATGGTCGGGCTTGACCGATTATACTTTCTTACTTGTTTTTTAATTAAAATAAAGTAATTTCAAAGATGCTAGCTCATGTTTTCTTTGGTTTATATTAGTACTTTCGTATGAATAATACTTACGGGGGAGTGCCCAGTGTATCTTCTAAGATACAACCACTATTTTCTAAATAACTTTTAAAAAAAAATTTTTTTCGACAAAATTGGTACGCAGTTGATTTTTGTCGACCATTTTACACATCATATATTTTTTATATCAAAATCGGTGTCCTTGGGCATTTAAGGGTTAAAGGTACATATGGGCATTTTCAGCGAAAAGTCTACTTTTTTTTAATGTAACGTCAGAATGCAAAAAGCTTGTATTTAAGAACCATGTTTTTCAAATGTTTTCCTTTTTGTTAGAAAATGTAGAGCTAGTTGCGCTTTATACCAAAATATAAAAAAGTAAACTATACATATAAAATTGTTTGAGAAACAATTCAAATTTCTTCTGGCGTTACGTGACAAAAAGTAGACTTTCGCTAGAACTGCCCATACATATGTATAAGCTAAGTTTATATTTTGCCAAATTTGAATTTATTGTGCTAACGATAAAATTAGAATGCAAAAATAGAAATAGCAGAGGCGACATCATGTTGTGACCTATTGTGGCAACAGTGGAAACTAATGGAGAGGCGGAGACGGAAATGAAGCTAATTTTGTGTAATAATTAATGCCCAGTGTCACCTATAAATAACAACACCTTTAAAATTGGAATTACCAATATTTTTCTTATTCGTTTTTGTTTTAATGTAAACTCGACGTTTTAATATTATTTTAAAAGAAAAATTGGTTTTGGTTTTTAACAGTTTTCATTAAAAATAAATTTGTTCGAGGTGATCACATTGTATCATAGTGTATTTTGATTTTAAAGTTTAGGTGATAATAACAGCAAATTTCGAACCACCAGTACTACTGGTTAAAGATTGATGTTTGACTGTTGGCTAACGGGCACCGTAGTGGTGCAGTGGGTAGAACACAAAGATCTTCTGACGATAGAAAGTGGTGTTTCTTGAAACATCTAAGATCAACCCGGGTTCAAATCCCAGCTAAGCCAAGAAAAATTATCAATAAAATTTTAATAAAAAATTCCAAGTTGTAAAATTCCTTCCCTCAGTGAAAATAATTTAATGAAAATTAAATTTGATGAACTCAAGCCTAATTAATAAATATCAAAAATTAAAAATTAACAGTTCAACTAAAAATCAAAAATTGTTCTTAGAAATAGCTATGGCACAAGCTCTAATGTTTACATTTGTACTTTAATTTGTACAAATAAAATGTCGACGAAAGTGGACAAAAAGAAACATAATAAACAAATGTGTTCAGGTTTTCAAGACAAAGTCTTGACAGAAAGAATACGAAAAAAACAGAAGAAAAAGGAGGCAACATGTAATTTGAAATTTAGGTGATAATAACAGCAAATTTCGAACCACCAGTACTACTGGTTAAAGATTGATGTTTGACTGTTAGCTAACGGGCACCGCAGTGGTGCAGTGGGTAGAACACAAAGATCTTCTGACGATAGAAAGTGGTGTTTCTTGAAACATGTAAAGATCAACCCGGGTTCAAATCCCAGCTAAGCCAAGAAAAACTATCAATAAAATTTTAATAAAAAAATCCAAGTTGTAAAATTCCTTCCCTCAGTGAAAATAATTTAATGAAAATTAAATTTGATGAACTCAAGCCTAATTAATGGATATCAAAAATTCAAAATTAACAGTTCAACTAAAAATCAAAAATTGTTTACTAAATTATTTTCTTAAATCCTTTTTTACACTCAATAGATCTTAAGATCATTTTTTAAATCAAATAAATAAACATAATATAGTTTAAACAACACTTAGACAATAAAGGATACTTCTAGTTGCTCCTTTTTTGGCTTCATACAATTCCAGTGTTGCCAGTGGATTTTTCGAAAAAATACCGACACATGCTAAAAAAAATTCAATTTTTCCTTACACGTTAAAAAAATTCCCCTACAAAAATTCCTACGCATTATTATCAATAAAATAGAAGAAAAAACATTCGTTATAAAAAATAAATTTCATTCGAATATGTATATTAAAATTTCTACAAAAAACAAGAACAAAACTTAAAAAAATAATGCATATCGCACTTGTTCAACAATACTGTATGAACTTAAAAATTTAAAATTTTCAGTAGAAGCAAAACAATTTTTAATTTAAAATGAAAAGTATGAAAAGTATTTTTAAACCAACCGCTTCTTTACCAAATGGTAGAAAAAATAGCTCGATATTTTTACATTGGGTAGATATGAATAATAGCTGTCGATTATTTGTATTAACTTTTAAAAATAAAATTAAGTGACATCTTAGAAAAAACATACACAACAACATATTAGTGCCGTCCACTTTTAAAACCATAATCAACTCTGAAAATATATTTTTAAGCGATTTTAGTGAAAAGAAAGATTTTTAACTGTTTTGGACAAGAAAATATCACTAATAAAACGTTTTTTCTGTAATTATTTTATAAATAATGCGATGTGACGAAAAATCCCTACAATTTAGTTATAATAAAAAATCTGTCCGATTTTCTCTACGCTTCTATTTAAGTATCTAATATAACTACATTTAGGGATTTTCCCCTACTTCTGGCAACACTGTTCAATTCACAATTTGTATCTTTCGTTTTCTTAATATTTTTGTTATTGTTGACATTCTTGCTGTTTCCTCCCATAAATATATATTTTTGGAGTTGTTGTTGTTTTATTTCTGTTATTATTATAAATAAACTTTTTTTAGAATAATAATAACAAGAAATTTTATTGCTATTTTTTTGCTTCACAGTATTAAAAGGTTACATCAATAAACATAAAATGTAATAAATGAGTTTTAAGGCATCGTATGTCTATGGAATACTTATACAAAACATTATATGAAATTGTGAAATAAATGAAGGTATATATTTTACAAATACACACAGCAGAAAGGAAAGTAGCTATTTTGTGTGCGTGTGTGTGAGTGTTTAAAAAACTATTATGTGAATAAGTGGGAATTTATGATACTTGTATAGTCCAAAAGTAATACAAGTATCAATTTAATCTAAAATATAAAGAAAATAATGTTTTAAAGTTAATAAAAGAAATCTTTCTAAGAAAAGCACTAACAAACTAATTCGATAAAAAAGGCTTCGTTAAAAAAAAATATTTATAAGGACTTAGTAGGAATAGAAGAAACTAAACGAAGTTGTTTATTAAAGTTATATTTTTACTTAAATTCAATATAATTTTCAAATTTTTTTCTGAGAATTTATTTTTCAACAAAATGGGTTAAAATAATAAATTTAAAGAGATATGTTTTCTTTAAACGAATTAATAATAATAATTTACAGTTTTTGAATCTGAGGCAGCGACATTTTTTTGAAAAGTCCTTACGCTGACAGAAAAAAATTGCTTTTTTCCTACAGGCTAATAACATTGTCTCTACAAAATTCCCTACAACTTTTAAATGATAATATATCAATACAACTAAATGAGTCTTCTCAGATCACTTTTGATAATAACTTAATTTATCACTTCAGCGATTGAGAAGGGATACATATATAAATCATTGTCGAAGAAATAAAAAGATTGTCTAAAAAAGGAGCCCCAAAGTTATCGTCAATTAATGAAAATAAATTCATAACGAATAGTTTCTGTTTTACTTTCCGAGAATGTGATAACTCTTGTTCAGTTCAAAATAAAATTTGTTTAAATAATCAAGAGCCACAATGCACACTGGGAAATTCCGGCCAAAAATTATTTTTTTTTTTTAATTTTAATAAAATGTTGATGACAGATTATAGCGAACACTTCAAAACATACAACTCATTTCTTATTTTGGCTCTTAGATCACTATTTTACTGTTAATAGTGGAGCAAAGTAGATAATTTTTTTCTTATTAATTTAAGGTTTTTAAAGTTGATTTTTGTGCTTTGAAATAAAAGTAAGTATGATTTTTTCTTTTAAGTATTCTTTGAAAATAAGCACATTAAGTTTAAACCGTATTAGTAATTAATCATTCCATGTAATAATTGTGATTTGTGAATTGGATAAGTGAAGTGATTGTGAGTTACTTTAAAAATAAATAAAACCTAAAGTAAGCCAAATTTTAAGAGACCATAACAAAAAAGGTGGGACTAGGGGAGGTTTAGTGATAATTAGATAGTTAGTACTATTAAGTATCAAAAGTAAGTACTATAAATTTCAGCTGCCACCACCTGCCACCCTAGTAGCCAGATCATTTTTAGTAATTTCCTTTATTTGTATAAGATTAGCGTGACTGGCTGGGTGATCATCGCCCAGCCCAAACAACTTAAGCCAGACACTAGAAATTTTGTATGTAGACTCCCCTCTCAATGTGTTAATAAAAAAAGTAGAGACTTTTGGAAATTAAATTCATAGGGGGTTAGAAATGGGTAAAAACGGGTAAAATCAGCAACATTATATCTCGTGATCTAGCAGAGGTAGACGTAAAATTCAAAAAATACCATTATTGAATCAAAAATTTAATTATCATGTGTTGGGTACTTTTTTGAAATTTTCACATTTTGGGTATAGAAAAGGGCAACAATAAAATGTTGGTACTTTTTTGGTAAACAATTCTTAAAGTAATAAAGATAAAAATAAAATTAAATTGTGTTCTCGTCTCTTAAAAATCTCTTATACACATTTTGGTACCTTTTGGAAATTCGAATATATTTATACCGCTGGTACTTTTTTCTGTTAAGCTGTTTGTATTTTTATACTGAATATGGGTAATTCCAAAGTGTTGAACGTGACAGTCGTACGCATCGAAAATGCAATAACATTTTAAGCAAAAAATATTTTTACGTCGTATTAACCCGTAAATTATAGCACTAAGGAAGCACTGTTATCTATACTAAAGTTTATGGAGGGCGCGATTCTAGGTCAAAGATAATGGCAAAAGAAGTAGCGGTTCGAACGTGAAAAAAACAGAAGTAGTTTTTGTGGCCATGTACAAAAAGGCATAATTCAGCGAAACCTGGCCCAATTTTTTAGTAAAACAACTTTGAGAATTTTACGTAGCAATGTAACATTAAAATGTCTTGGTTTGATTCCAAAATCTTCTGTATTTTCTTTTTTTTAAGCCAAAATCTGGGTCGATACGTGACATTTCGAACGTGAAATTTTTTCCATAATAATAAAACTGAATATTGATCAAAATAAAATAAAAATTTACCGTTAATCCGACTAACATATTTCTCTTTGAACTCTTCCTTAGATTACAGACCATGTAAGAAAATTTTTTTGGAATAATTTTTATCAAATATCACCTCTTTTAAGAAAGATAAATATTAAAGAAAACATACAATAAAACATTCTTACAAATAAGAAATTACGTTTGCACAACTTTGCAGTCTGATTGTTCATCTAAGTGAACAAATTTATGGGTGAATTTATAAAATTAATAAAATCTGAACATTTGTCTATAACAATATCGTAAAATAATCAGCTTTTAATAACTTTTAAATTTTCGGTCACGGTGGACCTTTTGACGGAAATGCCCATATATGCCCAATATTTGAATGCAAGATTTCAGCTATTTACTGAAAGAACAGATATTTGTTATATATATGTAGCTATGCAGTCGCGAGTACAGGGGAAGAAAAAAGAATTGGTACACATCCTTACCCATCTCAACCCCCACCAACATTAAACGGGGAAAAATATACCATTTCTATGATCTTTCCAAATGAAATTTTGCAAAATGGTATGTTTCAGTTGAAGGTTCCTTAACAATCCCACCGTCACCCATCCCACAGGAGCTCAAGTCGGATCCACGTCTGAGTTATATTAAAATATATATACATATGTTTATGTATTTACATAATCACATAGCTTCACATATTATATTATAACCATATATGATCATATCTACTTTTATTTGCTCAGGTAGGCAAAAAGATGGGGACCAGAGATGAGCATATATAGATATTCCACAAACTACTAATATAATCGCTACAAATTATCATGTTTTATTACACCTCCAAAGCCTTTTTTTATTTTGTGCGATACTTTTGGGTCGTCAGTGATCTGGCCAACCCCTGTATGTACGTGTCTAAAATTTTACCTAGGGATCAAACATACTATTCTTAGGTTGGATACAAAAAATTAAAATCATGACAATAAAAAAATAATTTAAAACAATACAAAATCTTGTTAATTAAAGATTTTGAATTCCCAAAATACTCTGATACTAAACTGGCAAGTGCACTGCCTAAACAACTGAACTGGCAACTTACTTTATTTTTTGATTTTCTTGCGAAAATAATAAAGCAAGTTGTTTTTGTTTTTATTTTCTTTTTTCTTAGCCTACTAACAGCAACAATTAATGTTGGGAGAACTTTAACCAACTGTAGTGGGGAATGTAAGAAAAGATAAACTCACTGTTTATTGTTGTTGTTTTTGTTTAAGCTTTGTTATTGTAACAAGTAAAACCGGTGTTTATAATTCTTATTCGCTTAACAGTTTTATTTGAATTATATCTTTAGTTTATCTAAAATCTTTATGGATGAAGTTTCCTGATGATCTGGCATAAGCAACCAGTGAAAAGCGCAAAATAAAAGCTTATCCCATTAACAATAAATTGCAGTGTTTTTATCAGGAGTTAAAATTGGGAATTAAGCACGACAAACAAAATCTTGTTTATTTATAATCAAAAAGTATATTAATTGCGATTAAAAAATTAGACGAAAAATACTCAGCAATAATTTAAAAAACTATCATTAAATATATCAAAAATAGGTTTTAAAATTCTTTTACAAATTATTCTTTGAGGAATTCAACGGTAGTGTCCATTTTTTCACAACAATAGTATCATTTCTGATCGAAAAATGAGCTCATATGCGTTTTTTACGTTCCCTACTATTTCGACTTCACTCCAAAAGTTTTTGATGCATATCTTTTCAAATTATCTATTTATTGCTCTGTAAAATAAGGTTCAAAAGATTTTCATTCTGGTTAAAGAGATTATCACAAAATTACTTTAAAATCAAAGCTAAAATGAGGCCAAGCGATGACTCAAAGAAATTTAAAAATTATAATATTGCCGTACTAACAATTTTATAACTATGAAACACAAATCAAAAAAAATTCGCCAAATGTTTACAGTTTTCCCACGTTACTGACAAGTTCCTACATCTGAATGGTTCTTAGAAAAAAAATGAGTCTTTTTTTCATATGGCCATTTTGTTTGAAGAAAATCCCTACGAATAAGGATTTTTGTTCAGAATAACATCACTGATATGAGGACAGTTTAAATTAAAAGAAAGTCAGTTGTTTTCCACACACCTTCATAGCTGGTGACATTTGTGATCAATATCCCTAGTTCGGTTCACATCATAACTCTAGTTAAGTTAAAATTTTGCAGTTTTGTTTTATTAAAAACCCTGTGTAAGTGCGGTAAACAAGAACATTAAGCATTTACAACTGCTCACTAGCAGTTTCAGCTGTTGAAAATCGTAATAGGAGTGAAAAAATATTGGTCCTAAATCCACCTTTAAGTCTACTGATCGACTTAGACTTCTCTTTTTTAAACCAACTCACGATATCCGTATTGTTAGCTGGCTCTATGCCCATATAAATCTTGTTGCAATTTTATGAAATTTGTTATGTACCCTCAAAATGACAAACGGACAAAGCTTTTTTAAAATGACGAGAACCTATAATTTCCTATAACTTCACTTAGATCCTTTACAAGCATCTTCCGAATTTGAGCCTTTGTGCCCATAAACTATCTTTTTAAGTTGGTATTTAGAGCAATTTTGATCCAAACATATTTAATTGCAATCTTAATCATCTGACGGTTTTTTATTGGAATTGGGATATATCCGATGATAGCTCGCATACAAACTTCACTTCGAAAAATATCATTAATGTCCAAAACTTTCCTACAGATAAAATGTTGTACTGATAGGTCCAGAATTAACCATATACCCCCTCTCTAAAGACTTTTATAGACAAATGATCTCATAAAGGTTTTGGGATTTCGACAATATTTGAAACTAAGGACTCTTATATGAATTTAATCCTTATAGCATTAATTTTGGCGGGTCCACTCTGCAAACACTATAGTGTAGGGCATCATATGGTTCTACTTGACCCACTTTTTTTCTCTTAATATTAATAATTGTTTTAACTTTTAATACATTTTCCTGCTTTACTTGTTTACTTTATAAATCTTATTTCAAGAAATGATATTATCCATTGTTTCAAAAATGTGTTAAAAGCAAATATTATTATTAACAAATAAACTTATGGCAATTTTTTTTATAACTTAAAAACTCATTAACAGTTTTTTTTACAAATACTTACGAACAAGAAAGAAGCAAATAAACAAAAGCAAACTTTTTAAATGTCCTTAAAAGTCCTTAAAATTTATAAGCTTTCATATATCACATGTTTTTTTCATTTTTTATGTTTTTGTATTTTATTTTATATACGAAAAAAAAAAAAAAGTATAAAATAAATGATGGGGTCTTTGTAGATGAGTGTATAAAGTTATTAAAATGATACTATAAAAGGATGAAATCTTTTAAACCGATTTCTGTTTTTGACAGCTGTCAAAGACATAAGTGTTAAAGTAATACTGGAAAAAAAATTAAACATAAACAAATAAAAAGAAAAGGGGAAAATATATTAAATGCTTAAAATAATATTAAGTAAAAAATTTTAAAGCAAAAATGGAAACAATATTTTGCTGAAGGTGAAAACAAAGTACATATTATTAAAATGTTGTATTGTTATAAGTAGTCTAGTGCAAGCTTTTGAAAGCACCCTACACCATAATGTAGATACGTAGTCTTATGTCGAAATTTTAGACAAAATCTAACAGACTTATTTAAAGTTTTAAATATTAAAAAAAAAAAAAAAAATACAACGTATTAGAAAAAACCAGCGAGAATCAATATTCTATCATGCCGAGCCTTATGTATTTACATTTATATATGTATGTATATATCGATACCTTCCCATAAGAATGTATTAAGCGACTTTTTTAAAATTGTGTAGGAAACGCAAAAAAAAACGTCTCATTTAGTTATTTATTTGTGTATTTTATTGAAAGGAGCATATTTGGAAAGCGATTTTCAGAATACAAAACTTGACATCATTGCAAAACCAAAATTTTAATCAGATCAAAAGTTTTTATCGCTTAGTACATTTTCGTGATCAAGACATTGGCGCTTGATACAATGGTAAATGGCGCTTAAACCATTGACATGGAAACAAAAAATAAAGGTTTGAAATAAAAAGTGTCGTTTAATTCATTTTTTATTTTTTCTGTTAAACAATAAAATAAATAAAAATCTATATAAAAAGTAACAACACATTTATTTCAAAACCATAATTCAAAAATTACACTTAGAGATCAAAACGGAAATTTTAAGATTATTAATATTCATTTTGATTGTCAGAAAAAAAAAAATCTTCTTCGTCTGTCTCTGCCAATTCGTCTTCTTTCTCACCAAATGTATTTTTTATAATATCCTCGTATTCTTGTATGTATCGTTCAGGATAAACTCTCTTTTGAGCAGACTCTCTAGATCCTTTCGTTTCGGTATATTGATATTGGCAATTTTGAAGAATAGAAAAATTATTTAAACTCAAAGACAATCATAATCTGGAGTGTTATAAGCGACAAAAATGGATCAAGTTCTAGTTGGATGAGTGTGCTAAGCGACAATTTCGGTTAAACTAAGCGACATCTAGCCAAATATTTGTGTGGACCTTTTATTGCTTACGACAATTACATTTTTAAAAATGTGGCTTAGCATAATTTCTTTGGCGGATAATACAAATTTCAGGGAGTAACATTATTCCAGTGAGAAAACTTGACGGTTGATACAATTTTATTTTCTCTCTAGTTTCCTTTGCATCCATGATAGGGCAGCGAAACCCTGGCCAAAATGTGGCGCTTAACTTCTAGTATAGTTCCACCTCAAAAAGTCATTTTCGAAAAAAGTGTCGCTTAATACATTCTTATGGGAAGGTATCGATATATATTAAATATATTTGAATGTTTGTTTGTAACCTATAGACTCTTTCACAAGTAAAATTCCAAGTGGGGGCCGCTCTTCCCATACAAACTTAATATGAATTACCTAACAGAAATCTGGAAAACCGCTAAAGTAAAAGTTTCTTAATTTGAAATAAATAACTTCGTTACTAATACACGCCATCTAAAAAAATGTAAGCTTTATTGGAAAGTGAACGTGGCACCTCCGATACAGAGACAATATGAGACAGCGCATAGAGAAAGGGACCAGTAAGGTAAAGGGAACAGTAAAAACCAACTACACAAAACAAGAGGTAGGGACGACCCTACGCGCGTTTTTCAGGTTGACCAACAAGGTTGAGATGTGTCGCTTTCAAATGTGACCAATACCAACACGCTCAGTGATGGTACACCAAAGATACACGTATAAAATGGCTCTCCTGAACAAAACCCTTAGGTCCCCTTCTATTTTGCGCGTCACATATACATTTCTGTAAAAAAAGTGAGCTAGATTGGATAGAGCTTGTACAACTGGAGTACGGTAGCTGAAAGTATTCAAAATTGTATTAATAAATTCGGTTTTTAATGCACAAAATCTGTCAAAAAGAAGGCCTAACAGGAAAAGAGGACATGGCACAAAGACATTATAAAATTGTATATAAATGGTTAGAGTAAAAGTTCTTAAATGTTGAACAAATAGTTTTGAGCACAATATGGTCTTTTTTATATCTAAAGAACAGTAAAGGTAAGAGTATCTAAATTTGGTACAAAATGCTTCATTATCAATACATGAGATCTGTTTTAAAAAATGTTTACTTATTTTATTTCAATGGTGGCATCGATGCGCACCGGCTTAAGATATTAATATATAATTAAAATGAAAGAGAAATTTAGGACTTTTTTTTAAATCGATAACCAATAATAAGGTTAAATATGGCAAATAATGTATGAAAATTAGATAAACATACATATTTGATTAACTCAAAACACCAAATGACCTTTGCATATGGGCAAATCCCAGAAAGAGTCCAAGAACCAAAAATTTTTCAAATGAATTTTTTTTAACGGAATATAAGACTAGATGTTTAATTTCATTTTTATATTAAAAAATATGTATTGCAATGATCATCAATGCAATAATTTTTACCAAATCATACCCCACTGCTGATTTTTTAATAAAATACGTGAATTTAGCATTATTTTAGGTGATTTTTGTGCTTAAAATAGCACTTAGAGCAAACTTATCAAAATATAAATTTCGTTAAAATAAAAGTTGATATTCATTAGTTAACTAATTAGTTTAAGAAATGCAATTCATAAAAATATAATTTGTTTTGTTAAAATAAATAATATATAATAATAAAATACTACTGGAAAAACTGTAGCGTGCGTTACGTAGCGTGCGTCACAAAGGGTTCACGGCTTTTGTCAAAAAAATCACAACATTTTTTGGCTGCAAATAAGTGCGTTAAGAATTCTCGTATACTCATCTTTCATTTAGGAATCAGATTTTGTATACCTTATCATGCAAAATTCGCTAAAAATTAGGAAAACGCACTTCAACCTTTGAAGTTACTTCCACTTTTTGTAGCGTGCGTCACAAAACTTTGTGATCAATTATTTCGCAACAAATACTTGCTAAGAAATTATGATATATGCCATTCGTAAGTACATATTAATGTCAGTAAATACTATATATAAGTTGACGCTATCTCTTTTGAAAGACCAAAAACTGTGTATATTTCAATCAGAAAACACGTGCGAATGTAGCGTTCGTCACGCAGGATTTGCCCATATACACATTTTTGTACCAAAGTTTCTCAAAATAGTTCGTTCAGTGTGACTGCAATCGGTTTTAATTAAAAGAATTGTATTGATCATTAAATGAAATTCTAATATTCGAAAAACATATCGATACCTTCCCATAAGAATGTATTAAGCGACACTTTTTTCGAAAATGACTTTTTGATGTGGAACTATACTAGAAGTTAAGCGCCACATTTTGTGCTGGGTTTCGCTGTCCTATCATGGATGCAAAGGAAACTAGAGAGAAAATAAAATTGTATCAACCGTCAAGTTTTCTCACTGGACGTCAACGTTAAGACATGCTCCTCTTTACTAGCAGCCATTAAATCTTTGAAATCTCCAGGTTAAAACTGATTTCCCAACTTGAGCGTATAATATTTGTTCCCAATTTTTAACAACACTAAGGGTTTGCAAGTCAATTCTAAAAATATTTGTTGTCTAGTCTGAAACTTTGAAATTATCGGCATCAACATACAGCAGATTAGTTGTTGCACCATTTTAATAGAAAATTTTTTCAAAGTTTAAAAAGTTTGGGGTCATTTTGACCATAAGTGCATTAATCTCCATTTTTTGCACTGTTTTAACATGACTTTAGGATATACATATTCAGTTTCATAAAAATCGGCACAAAAATATACAATAGTTTGCTATCTTTCCTTTAAACATTCCAAACATGTCAAAATTTAAACCTTGACCTTTAGGATTTTAGGGTTAAAGTATTTATATTTAAGTAAATCGTTCCGAATATATATGAAATTATGTGAAATATAATATTCTGAATAAATTTTACTTAAAATTTCTAACAGTAAGGAAATTTTGCTCATTCGCCAAAATATGGCCAAAAAAAATTGGTTTTTCCGAAAATCGCAAAATTAAAATGGCAAGCCCAGAAAAACTGTGAGATATATTGACATAGTTTTTTTAATAGTTTTATTCCCTATTATATCCTCAATAAATCCGATTGCGACAATCAAAATAATCTGAAATTAAACAAAATTTTTTAAAATATGAAAATGGAGTTTCGAAACTGCCGTTAAATTATTTTTTTTTTTTTTTTTTTGTTATACCTGCAAATAGGTTAACGGTTTTCGACGAAGAAAAAAACTCACATACAATTAAATACGGGTTTATATTTTAATTAAAAATTAGCTGTGAGTTAAATATTTCTCAAAATATGTTAATTGTGTTCCTACATTTCTTGTTTAAGTGGTGAGGCACGTTAATGGCCTGGAGAAATTTTAATAACTTTAACATTTTTTAACCAAGTTTTGCCATTTATATCGCATTAGAACAATTTTTTTTTTACAAAAACTGAAACAAATTTATTTTTTGCCTTGTAAATGCACCTTCAAACTTACGCGTCGTGTCAGCGCTAGTTAACGTTATCCTAATATTTTACCCAATGTGTATCTTCAAAACAATTCAAAATAGAACAATTCTAATGGGGAGTGGGGGATGTCAAAATTCACAAGTTAGTTTTTTGGACTTTAACGTACAAGAGTCACAAAAATGGAATTTTGAAGAAAAAAAGGGCATTTCAAAGTAAAAACGGGCCAGGTTTTTAAAAAGCGGTATTTCCAAACAAAAGTGTCGCAAAAATGCACTCTTAAAAAAAAAAACATTTTTTTAATACAAAAAAAAAATCAATTTTAGGCACAAAAAACTTAACGTTATTTATTTATTAATATTTAATTAATTGATAAATAAAAAATATATATAATTAGTTTTTTTCTATCTCGAGGCCAATTATTTGTAAAAAAATATATATAATATTTATTAAATTAATTGTTCCAATATTTCGATATCCATCGGATATCATTATCAAGGCTGTAACAATATATGAAAAACAACAATATACGAAAAATATTAACAAAGACTGTGCCTTAATAAAAATAAAATACAAAGTAACAACAAAAATGGAAGAAGAAAAAACAAAACACTTACAATGAGTTACAAGTATATTCGTAAGAGACGTATTACTATCTCCACTTTCATATATATACCTATTAAAGTACTGCACAATTCAACATTTTATGTAAAAATATCGTTCTCCATATTTTCATGCATTGACATGCTATGTTAACTCAGACAAGGTGTTATGTCGTGTTATGGCTACATTAACATACTGTCTTTGCATGTCTTTGCAATTTAGTTAAGCTGTTGTGGGCTGTTATTTCAATAACAAGAATTTTTAAATGTTTAACCTGCATCATGTTTTTAGTACTGTTTGAACCTGCCTGTCTTGTATTAAAAACATTAATTAATTCTTAAATAAAGATTCTAAATAAAAAATCGACCAACAATTGTTCCAATAGAAAAAAACTTTTATTTTTAATATAAAATAAAATAAAATTGTCTGGCTCTCATATCTCAAGATTTCATTGTGCACTTGGTCATCGTATTCGGGTGGAAAAACAGCCTGCACAAAATCATTAAAAAGATCATGTTCAGAATCTACTGATTCCGTTGTAGTGTCTGCGACATTCGATGTGTTTTTGTTTCTAACATTTTTATGCATTGTTTATAAAAAGAGTAAAATTTTATGAAAATCCTTAATGTTAGCATCAATCACAGATTTTATATAAAGCGAAATTTTTTCCTTCAATGTTTTAATAGTTTGTGAATCATTTTGTTCGTTAACTATAACTCCTCTTTTAAGTTTTCTTATTTGAGGATAAACGTAATGAATTGTAGGATATTTGTCTCTTTCCAAAAGCTTCGAGACTTTCTCAAAAGGTTTAAGAATCTCAATTATATCATTTATATTAGATATATTAAGATTTGTCAATCTAGAAGTCTCATACTTTTCTTAAATTATCTGGGTTATATGGACCCAGTTAAACTGTATTGATTTTAATAAATCGAAAACAGTGTTTCATCGTGTTGGAGTATAAGTTTTTAATGTGGTGTTTAAATAACTATTCAACCCTGACTTCTTTTAATATTTTACAAGCTTGGTGCAAGATCCTACAGTTGTGTTCACTTCAGCTGTATCAGATATTGCTTTTTAAAGAACATTATTTATAAGATGGTTAATGCTTAACACTTTTTCGTTAAAATTAAACGCTGCTTTCATATTTGATCCTCTGTCAGTTACTATTGCGATCCTTTCTACATAAAAAGGTCTATTGTAATCAGGTATGTGATGGGAAACGATTTTGAAAACAATACGATTTGAAAACGATAATATCGTTTTCAGTATCTTTAAAAATTGATTTCTAATACATTTGCCTCTGTCCTCCTGTACCTATATATTCTTTTAAATTCTTTATTATATATGTAGAGTGAACTGTATTTTTAACAAACAATTAAGACTTTACTGTAGAAATGGATTTTAAAATCGGTCAAAATTCATCATACCTGCTAAAGACGATAATTTTGAAAACGATCGTTTTTCATCACAGACCTGGAAATTTTGTTTCTAAAATCTTCAAGCAAAATCCTTAAAATTAATAATAATCATAATTAATAAGTTTTCATATTTTATTTTTAGTTATATTTTATATAATTAGCCATTCAAATGATGCATTGTAATCATTAACAACGTATGCTGCATATGTCGCATGTGTCGCAAGTTAAAATTAATGTTGACATGTTAATTTCCCATGTTGATGTCTGTAAAGTCATTGTTAAAACTATGCATTGTTTTGTTTTCATTTAATTCGACAGTGTCTTATTATGTTATTGTCAAACATGTATGAGCGGCATAACATGAATTGACAATAACATTAAATGGCCATGATAACATGATTTATAGTTCAACATTTGCAGGTCTTTAATACCTATACCTATACCGATCGCAGGTCTATAGCTATTGGCGCAGTTCTCCGTGTCCGTTTTATTTTTTATTCTCCTCTCCTTTGGTATGTTTATTATATGAAGCATCTCTAAAGTATACCGTTTATTATATTTCTCCTCTCTTTGTAATATCTCCACATTTTCTAACAAAATATAAGTGCTTTTTCTAAAAAGGTTAAAAAATTGGCACGAAATAGTTAAAAATTATACAAAAGGTAGAAAGTATCAAGACCGTCGAAGAAGTGCCAAATTTACACTTTAACCCTTTTAGGGTTAAAAATAATTTGTGACGAGACAAAAATCTAAAAATTTGTAGTAAATTTAATGTGATGGCACTGAAGCCGGGAAAAATAGTAGTTTTCGTCTCAAGCACCTCCCCTGGTTTTAAGGGAATGTCGAATATATTCGACATTGACCTTCAACGATACCTATTGTTATGTATATATGCTTCTCTTTTGTACGGAAATAAAAGACAAAAATAGATTTTTAGATTTATCCGTTAAATATTTATTGAAATAAGATTTTTTGTTTTGCAATTTCACACTGCTGTTGTTTTTTGACAGTGGTACACAATGAATACCTCCGTGGTTTTCGGGTATTCGGACTGTTCAATAACTTATATTGCTTCTTAGACTCAATAAAAGTGAAAACTTCGGAGGTCAGTGGACGTATTGACTTGGAATATATATATCATCAATATTTTCTTCTGACATAAAGTTCTGCTCGCCAGGCACAATATCCTTTGATTACGCTTGTGGGATTTCAAATATGACGTCGTCATCATCATTTTCAATTACGTGCTCAACATCCGAATAAGCTTCTAACATGGCAACTACATGATCATTATTTAATTTTTCCATTGTCTATGGAAATCCGTAGAAAAAATGATATGATTTCTGAATAAAAACACTATTTTGTAATAAAAAAAAAATACAACCTCTTAAGGTAAATGTCGATTATATTCGAAAACCGAAAAAGGTCCACAAAAGAACCTTCAATTTATTTTTGCAATATTTTTTGCTAGTAAACACTTATTTACCTTTGTATCACTTCTAACAATTTTTTTTTTTATATCGCCTGATCACCGAAATTATAATTTTTTGATTCCTAAATATAACCTTTTTAAAAATTTTCTGACTAGTGTACGACAATGCGCTCAAAGAAAGTCAATGCCTACTATAATAACAAATTAAAATAGCTAAAGTGTCTCTGTTTCAGATAAAACAAAAAATATATAATTAACTGTTCATTTTTATGCATTAAAAGGGTGTAGAAACAGAGTACAATGTAATGTCGAATATATTCGACAGAAACACTAAAAGGGTTAATGCAACAGCGCTAACGCTAATGGTATGCATTACATTAATATTATTAGTCATACGCCCCCGATGCTTAATAAATGAAATATTGCACATTCCTCAATTTTACTACTAAAACTGCCCTTCGCACTGAAAAACTTTTAAACAACACTTAATTAAAACCACAAATAAAACCAAAACTATTAAGCAAAAAATAGCTTATCTGTTTTTTAAATCAAATTTATATATAAAAATTCTAATCTAAACCACTAAGTTTATTTGTTCATTTTGGCATAAGCAAATTTATTTACTTTTTATATTTATTTTGTTTTTTAACTTAACCTTTTGTTTTATTTTTGTTTACGTTTTATAGTTTTACCACACTTTTTATGTGATACAAAATCTTTTTTTATGAAGATAAAAAAAAAATACCAAAAATCTTAAATAAAAAAACTACAACACTGTTCATTTCAATGCTAATTTCTGGTAATATGCGTGTAAATTGCAGCCCACTTACTTTTATAAACTCCCAACATAAAACAAAAAAGAAAAATGAATATAAAATATAAAAACAAAAACTTTGAAGCAAAATTTCTGGTAATTTGAATATATTTAAAAAACATACGACTACTAAACTAAACTATACTTATACATGCACACTTAAAATTTACATAGATACTACACACACTTATACGTATATTAAATCTCTTTTACGTTTAAAGAGTATCACACACACACACTAACAAATACATAAATAAAATTACTTTGTAGCAAACTCTCAGAGACAATTTCATAAATATTTAAATTCATAATGTTTTGATGTAGTAAAAGAGTTGAGATTTTATTATGGATGACAACTTTATTCTGAATGTGTGTGTAAAGTTGATGTTTTAGTTGTTTTTGCTGGTTTTATTAACACAGTTGGTTTTGTTACTACGCAGTTGAAAAGTTGCTGTTGTTATTATTTTTGTTTTTGATGTCTTTTAAGTTAAAACCTTAAAATTGTGTAAATTTAATACACATACACACTTGTATATAACTCCTTATATATGAATAATTAGTGACACATACTTTTAGGAGTTTAGTATTAAAAGGTGTTTTAAACAACAAAATCTGTAGGAAAAATATAAAACTGTATGTACTTAGATTGTCATTCTGGAAATATACTAATTTTTTACAAGTGTTGAACTGTGCACTGGATGGATGAAAGAAAATAATTAACTCTTTTTTAAAAGCGTTATCGCTGTCGATGTCAAATTTAGGTTGTTGTAACATCACTTCGACGATAAATTGGTCAAATTGTCCATAAGTGTTCAAAAAAATTGAGTCTGTAATTTTAACCTAAAATCTTAAAACCTAAATCCCTCGCACTTCTTTTGTTTTTGATTTTTCTTTGTTTACAAAATGTATGATATTTAATAAAAGTATGGCAGCATTGTAAAGAGAAAAATACCCAATTTTCAGGATATTTTTTAAATCATTGATGTCCATTATAAAATTGTAGTTGTATTTGTGAGTAAACAAATTTAAATTACCCAACTACCTATTCCTTAAGCGAGATATAACTGAACTGGAGAATGAGCTTGTTAAAACAAAATTATTTTTGTATTTAATTACACGTGTGCTCATGGGCTTAAATTGTCTTTTTAAGGTCGGGGGTGGAAGCGACCGCTCGTTATCTTGAAAATATGGATGCGAGTAGTTTTCTTTAATTATCTCGAAAATCATAAGGAACACGAAAGTTTTATTAAAAGCTTTTTTATAGATAATTTTTTGTTCTTAATTGTAAAATTTTAAAGTTATAGAAAAAAAAATATTTAAAATTTAGTTATGTTTTCTTTTAAACTCTTTTATTAAACTTATAGACAAAAAGATATTGAAAATTAAATGATTTTTCTCTTTATCGTAAAAAAAAAAATATTTTTCGCATATTATTTTTCTTTTGGTGGTTATGGCTTGTTGGGTAGTACAATAAAAAACAAACAATACAACAAAGAATATGTGTGATTTTTTGGCTGGCACAATTTTTTTTGGAATTGAATAAATTTGATGTCAATGATTTAAATCTATATTATGTTAATTTTCATATAAACTTTATTAATTTTTAAATACAGATTTATTTTTTTTTTTAAGTCTTTTTTTAAAGTCTTATTTAATTAAGATAAAAGTATGGTAGCTCTACTAAATACAAAAGTGTATTTATTTACAAGGTGGTCTCAAAATCAGTTGTCTGTTATTGCTTTGCCTGCTGTTTTTGTTTTGTTTTGAAATTGGGGCTAATTTGCTAAGTTATTAAAATTGAAACTTAAGTTAAATTTAAATGTAGCAGCTTTGTGAATTAAGGTTCAATTGAGTGCTAAGTGAAGAATAGAATTTTGTATTTTAAACCATTTGAAACATAAATGTTATATAATCAAACCTAAAAATTGGCCTTAAGTGTCTATGTGTTAGATTTAATTTTACAAAGGCTTTCTGAGACAAATTTGTATGCCAATTGTATTAAAATTATGGTCTCGACAAAGTTCTGTTTGAACGCTTAGGCCAAAATTAACAGTCATTAGTTAATTATTTTTAAACTAAAATGATAGCTTTTGGTTAACTAATATTTTATATTTACATTTTTTTGGTTAACTAAAATTTTTTTATTAACAAGATTTTGTTTGTCGTACCTAATTTCCATTTTTTATTCTTGATAAAAATACTGAAATTTATTGTTGATGGGATAAGCTATTCCTATGCGCATTTCATTGGTTGCTTATGCTAGATCATCAGGAAACTTCATCTAAAGATTTTAGAAAAACTAAAGATATTAACAAATTTCAAAAGATTTTGTTATTCGTGCTTAATTCCCAGTTTTTAGTCTTGATAAAAACACTTGAAATTTATTGTTGGTGGGAGAAGCTATTCCTATGCGCATTTCACTGGTTGCTGAGGCCAGATCATCAGGAAACTTCATCCATAAATATTTTAGAAAAACTAAAGATATTAAGCCAAATAAAACTGTCAAACGTATAAGACTTATAGCAACAGTTCTACTTGTAACAATATCAAAGTTTAAACAAAACACATCAACAATAAACAGTGGGTTTATCTCATCTTACATTCCCCATATTATACAAATAAAATGGTTTGTATGTCCAAAATTTACTTTGATAAAAAACTGTCAAGTGCACGGCCTAAAAAAACTAAACTGGCAACATGCTTTATTTTTTACGAAAACAATAAAGCAAGTTGTTTTTGTTTTCATTTTGTTTTTTCTTAACCTACTTACAACTACAATTAATGATGGAAGAATTCCAACCAATTGTAGTGGGGAATGTGAGAAAACATAAACTTACTGTTTATTGTTGTTTTTTTTTGCTTAAGCTTTGATATTGTTACAAGTAAAACTGTTGCTTATAATTCTTATTCGCTTAACAGTTTAATTTGTATATTATCTTTAGTTTTTCTAAAATCTTTGGATAAAGTTACCTGATGATCTGGCCTAAGCAACCAGTAAAATGCGCATAGGAATAGCTTATCCGATTAACAATAAATTGCAGTGTTTTTATCAAGAATAAAAAATGGGAGTTAGGCACGACAAACAAAATCTTGTTAATTAAAATTTTTTATTCCCACAAAAATTACTTTGATAAAAAAATTTTGTTAAGGTGTTATGATACTTGCTATTTTTTGTATTGGATTTTTTCAGGATTGACTGAATGAAACAACAAATGCGAGAAAGAACAAGAAATACAATTTGATCAAATGTAAACAAAACAAACAATACTGCCCACCTTTTTTCCCCACAAAAAACCGTCATAAAAGCTAAAAATCGCAAAAAAAAGTTAAAAACCGTTTCTTTCGATCAAAAACTAAAAAAATTGGCAACAGTGCTAACAATTAATCTGGAAATGTCAATTTTAAGTTAAAAAATGTTATATTTTTTTTGACAATCTTAGATTATTTATCGATAACACATGTGTATTTGTTTGACATTTCAAGATTTTTTATGATATAATCATACTCTTTACACTTAGTCAGTTTTCCTATGCAAATATATTTGCACTGTTCTCCAATATAGAAAAAATACAAAAAATAGCAAGTATCATAACAGCTTTAGCAACACTGAAATTTGGTATTTTGATAAGTTACCATTATTTAACTTATCAAAATATCAAATTTCAGTGTTGGTAGCAGTGTTCTCTATATATTTTTTTTATTTCAATAGATGAAAAAAATACCGAAATGCTTTATAAAACAAAAAAGTGACAGTGTTACTGCTTATTAAAAAAAATATGCATGGCAGCGTCTGCGTACAATTTATAGAAGTCATTTCCCACAAAAAAAAACTAATTTTAATCGGAACAGCTAAAGTCTTACTAGTAGTTAACCAATAACATTTCATTGTTTAGCTCAAGGCAAACAAAAAGCTGGAAATAATATTTTATTGGTTAAACCATGGCTAATTGCCAACTAATGACTTTTTATATTTAAATGAAATGCGCATAGAAGCTAGTTTTCCCTCAACAATAAATCTCGGTGTATTTATCAAATATGAAAAATAGGGAACATAGCACGTCATACAGAAATCTTGTTAATGAAAATAAGTAAAACTGACGAGTTTGTTTTTTGAAAAACTCAAGCCACAGGTGCTTGGTGGGTGGACAAATGCTGAAATGTTAAGGCTTCGTATCTGTTGGCATATTCTAGTCGTTTTTTTTTTATCAATTCTTTCTGAGTGAAAATCGATTGCGTCTGCACATTAATTTATAAACTGATAAAATCTGTGATCGTTTGGCTTTCAGCAGCTCATAGCTCGAGCCTTTCTCGTCCCAGCATATACAAACCATTACACTGGCTTCATGCGTATTCGGCTGACCTATTCGCCTTTACATACAATTTGTTGAGCTTTTGGTTGCCGTACTGTATCCAATATTTTAAGCGCCAATTATAATAAAATCAAAAAATTACTTTTTTATCGACTCCAAGCACCATTTTCGACACGAAAAATCATATACATATAGACTACTATAACTCTTTTGAAATAGTTTTTTAAGTTCTGACTTAGTAGCTCCGACTTATTTTGCAGTCTTTTCTGGAGTGCCATAGCAATTTTATGCTTAAAACGATTTTCTGTATTAAATTACGGCTTCTGTAGCGCACAAGCCATCTATCCATCGCCATGTGTAAAAGATACTCCATCGTTTGTATATCGCATACTTTCAACTAATACACCAAATTTTAAGTAAAATCTATTTAATTGTATGCTGACAAAGAATTTAGTAAACTTCTCACTCCAGCCTCGTTTTCAGCATTTTAAATAGCATACACGTATTAGTATATTAGATTTAAATATATACAAACATTCATATATCTACATATATGCCAAGTTAAAATATAAAAAAGAGTATAAAAACTTAAATGTGCATATAAATAACTGAAATAACATTGCAAACAAAACAAACAAGAAAACCCTGCAGTTCTAGATTAGAGTTGCTTGTGTCAATGTTTGAATATATTTACATGCGTATGTTGTATGTTTGTATATGTTAATTTGCTGTAGTTGTCTTGTAAATTTAACGTTGTTTTTTTAGGGTAATATCTTTTTTTTATTTTTGCTATTACATATATACATATATATGTGTGTATGTATGTATGTATGTATGTATGTATGTATGTATGTGTGTGGATAGATGTGAAGAGTTAAGAATTTTTTTATTTACAAAAATAAAACCACAAGCAACCAAGAGCAACAACTTTTACTGTGACAGCACCAACAACAAAGACTAGCTAAAAATATGGTTTAGTCTAAAAGACTAACGAACTCACATACATAGACAAATATATATATTTACTGCTAACTCGTAAATGTAGTAAGATATATAAATGTGTATGTGTTTAAAATGGCTATGATTTAGATTTAAACTAGTTTTTTCTCCTACTTTATAGCTGTAGTTAAAAATTTTAGAGTCATATTATAGTTAGTTCGGGTAATGGAGAAAGTTATTTCGTAAATTAAAGTTTTTATTCTAAAGAAGGACATCATTGGATTATAAAAGATTAACATAATACAATAATTTAACAATATAAAAACTGGTCTCTCTTTAGAATGCATTTAAGTGGATTCCATGCCGATTCTGTTTTGAAAAAAAGTATTAAAAATCCTATTTTCAATATTTAATTGCAAAAATCTATCTGTGCCTATATAAAAAAGTAGCTTGTGCCGAACAATATAGTTTCAAGATATCCTCAGCTTATTGAAGTTTTTTTTTTAATGAGTTTCTTGCTGAAACTTAGTAAAACTTCAATAGAGGCTAAAGTATCGGGTGATTTTTTAGCTATTATCTTTTTGGCAACACTGGTTTAAACAGCTGACGCACGTTTCTTGTTTTGTTTCACTGTCAAACATCTTTAGTTTTGTCAATAATTTAACAATGAATCGTCTTACAAACGAACAACGCTTGCAAATTATTGAATTTTATTATCAAAATGTGTGCTCTGCTAGGAAAGTTCATCGCGCGCTTGTTGTGTTCAGCGACGAAGCTCATTTTTGGCTCAATGGGTACGTTAATAAGCAGAATTCTCGATTTTGGAGTGAAGATCAGCCAGAAGCATTGCAAGAGCTACCAATTCATCCAGAAAAAGTCACAGTTTGGTGCGGTTTATGGGCTGGTGGCATCATTGGACCGTATTTCTTCAAAGATGATGCGAATCGTAACGTAACTGTGAATGGTGAGCGCTACCGTGAGATGATATCCAACTTTTTGTTATCCAAAATGCTTGACTTGCATGACATGTGGTTTCAACAAGACGGTGCCACATGCCACACAGCACGCTTAACAATGGACTTATTGAAAGGCGAGTTCGGTGAACATTTTATTTCACGTTCGGGACCGGTCAATTGGCCGCCAAGATCGTGCGATTTAATGTTTTTAGACAAATTTTTGTGGGGCTATGTTAAAGCTCATGTCTATACACACATGCTCGCTTCAATTGACGCATTGGAAGACAACATTAAAGCATTTATTCATTAGATACCGGCCGAAATGTTGGAAAGAGTATGCCAAAATTGGACTAAGCTGATGGACCATTTGAGGCGCAGTCACGATCAACATTTGCATGAAATAATCTTCAAACATTAAATTATATGAACCGTACTATCGATTCAAATAAAGATTTCTTGCATTTTTCTGAATTTTATGTGTTTTTTTTTAACTTTCCTATAGCCTTAAAAAAATCACCCTATAGAAAGGAAGGTTAGTTGAGAAAGTCCAAGAGTAAATGTTTTATAAATTTATTAGTTAGGCCGTTACTCCAAGAGTAGTGTTAATAAGTAGTCTGGGGTTAAACCACTTCTGCGCTGATAGCCTCATATGAACTTAAGATGTTTTGATCAATGCATAGTTTTTTCGAAATATTATGGTCTGGAACAAAATAAAGTAGTTGTATTAGTAGCTGAAACTGACGAATGCTCTGTAGCGCAACAAACTTCAAACTTTCGAATTTTGAGCTTCAACTACAACGACCAATATAACTATGTATTCTGTCGCAACTACTTTGAAACTGTCGGTTTAAACTTTTTACAGCTTGCAGAGCTATTCGTAACGTTGTAATACAGCGACTTAAGCTAAAACGTATATACCCACAACTCTGTTACGAAAGAAGGTTTATCAAAAGGGATATAAAGCATTTAAACGCAGTGACTTCTGTAATGCTCCCAATATTATTTTGTTTTATATCAACTTAAGCTACTTTTGCAGAGGATCATATATATTTTTATCGTAACTACTTTTTCTCCAATCCAATTTCACTCGTCCCTTTTTGACCAACATATTTAACATTCAAAACAACAAAAAAACTGTAGAATTTTTCTGCTGTCTCGTATATTTTTGTCAAGCATTTTATACAGTTTTTTTTCGTAAAATATTTATTTAGGTACTTATTCGTACTTCTATTGTTAACCAAAATAAAAGTAAAAAATACAAATAAAAAAAAAAATTTAGCTTATTATTATACGCCCTCTTAGCTAAACAATTGTTAGTCATGCTGTCTAAAATACAAACAATTGTATACTGTTTTCTTAGCGTTACTATTTTCTACGCATAATAAGAAAGAAAAAAATAAATGCGAAAATCTATTGTTGAAAAGCAGGAAAATGTTGAAAGGCTTAAAAGGTACACGCTACAAAAGGTACAAATTGTAGGAGTTAATAAATTATTTTTAAAAATAGGACAGCTTATTTATAAAAAAAATTGTCATATTTATGTTATGTTGTCATACGAACTTAAATGTTTTCGTATATGTGTGTTTTGTTTATAAAAATATTGTAAAACTAACGAAATTTTAGCACAGAAATAAAATTTTAATATTAATAATATTATTTAGTGAATACACTACATTGTCTTGTTTTACAAAAAGCGTTGTCATAGTTTGGAAAACTTTGTCATATAAACAACAAATTATTCACACTTATGTTTGTATTTTCATATGTATGAAAATATTGTCATATTGATGAAAATTTGGGCCCACACCCAGAGAAAAACATTTGTCAATATTTTCACCTCAAACAAAGCTATTTAAAAAAAAAACCTGTAAGAAAGTATAGTCGGTCAAGCCCGACCATATGATACCCAACACCACTCTATTAAAAAACACATGATGCTTATATGTCCATATAAATATGGATTTATCTTTGTTTATGTTTCAAAATTTGTGAGAGGCAGAAATTGCCCCCTACCTCCCCTTGTTGTCCTTTTTTGTAAAATTTGTAAAGCTTATCTGTCCATATAGATATGGATTTATCTAGGTTTTTAATTTTATTAAAAGCGGTGTAAGAGAGAGAGAAATTGCCCCTATATCCCCTCGTGGTCCTATTTTTTTAAAAATCCATCCCTTTTCTGGTCATAAAGATATGGCTCTACCTATGCTTTAAATTTCATTAAAATCTGTTCGATAGTTTCTGAGAGGAAGAAATTTCTCCCTATCTTCCCTCGCGGTCCTACGATTTGGCCCACTTTCAATAAGCTTGATGCTCGTGCCAATAAGAACCTATGTCCCAAATTTTATCAAATTATCTTCCAAAATAGCGACCTGTACTTTGCGCACAATGTTACATGGACAGCCAGCCAGCCAGCCAGCCAGCCTGCCAGCCGGACGGACATCGTTAGTTCGACTCAGAAAATGATTCTGACTCGATCGGTGGGTCTTGGACCAATATTTTACACATGAATGCAACCATTTTTTGTTTTGGTTTTCTGTGAAATTAATAAAGCTAATTGTTTATTTTGGACTGTTGTATATGTGTATATTCTTTTAAAAAAGTAAAAATGTTTGTCTTGGATTCATTTACTGAAACCATTATTTTATTCAAAGAATCCTGGGAATAAGATTAGTTTTGTTTCGTTTCGCTGGAATAGAAAAAGTCCGGAAAATTAGAAACCCTAATTTATGCCCACAATAATAGAACAATTGTATTCTGAAAAAAGTATCACTTTTCAGTGGTACGCACAATTTTTGAACTTCGTTCATTACAATTTCTGTAAATTAGCTTATTTCATTTTAGCCCTTTTTTATTTACCTGAAACAAAAAAAAAAAATACTTTAAGGCCATTTTTGTTAAAAAAAAACTCTCGTTGATAAGTTTCTAATTGGTTACAATCTATTCTTTAAACTTTATATTTTTGCTAAAAATATATTCGTATACATATCTCTAATAAAACACTGAACTATTGAACTTGTTTGTTTAGTGTACGTCCGGCATTAGCGAAAAGTTTTTGCAGTAGTTACCCTAACGACAAAAACAGCTAAATTGCTATTATGTTAATAAAAGATTTTACAAAAATTTACCTTTTACAAAAATTTTTGGTAACCAAAGAATTTTGACTACATAACGGCGAATTATTGTCATTAAGACAATATTTTTTTTTTTAAACAACAAAAAAAATATGGACTTTCTAGACGACTACTTTTATTGCTACCATTGCAATTTCCCTCCTTTTAACTTGAATTATTTTCTTTTTATGCTTTATCTTCGTCAAATTGAAGAATTCCTTAACGACATTCTAGGGTTAAAAATTTTCTCTTTACAAGTTACATTTAAGATTTCTTCCCAACCTTGACTCACTTTATTTAACTTAAAATGCTTTTTTTGGAAAGATTTGAGAAATGCTCTTGCATTATAATCTTACATCTTTTGTTTTTACATTTTAAAATTAATTAGTTTTTCAGTCAAATTTCTAACACACATTTTACACGCGTGTATTTATGAGTTAATTTTAAAACTTAAATGCCAAAAAAAGCTTGTGACAAACGGAATAAGAGGAAGAAAGTGAAGGTATAAGGTTGTCATTTCTTTCACAAACAATTCAAAAGTAACAATTTTTTTTTTTTTTTTTTTGTATATTAAAAAAGATAAAAAGGATTCAGCAAATGTGAAGACATTTGAGACATTTAAGTTAGACACTTGAACAATACATTTTACTATTTTTCTAAGCGAGTAGCAGAAGCAAAACTGAGTGACTGACAATGAAAACAAGATGATGGTCGTAGGAAATGCAGAGTGGCGGGGGGGATGGAAAAATTTTATGACATAGAAAGAAGAACTAATAGCAAAAAAGAATACAAGAAAACAAATGCAAACATTAATGAAAAATACAGGTAAAAAATAATAATTGCAAAACAAAGAGAAAACGAGAGCCATTCTTAGATTTAAAAAACAGATATACAGGGTTTACCATAAGTAACTAAACATCCGTAAGTAGTTCGGTAAAGTTTTCACAAAATCTTAAGAGAGTCTTGCGTCAAAATGTAATTTCCTTATTTGTATCTTGCATGGAAACAGCAATAAAATTTATTTCACTACTCTCCGCAGTGAAAATCTGGAATTTTAAAGCTGAGTGTTTACAAGTCGATGTTTCATTGCTCTCATTAATGTTCTCGCGAACTTTTGCGATATTATCTTGGCTTAGTGCTTCAAGCGGTCTTTCACTCCAAGAAAAGCCATTAACAGCTCCCGATGATAAAAAAAAACAAGCGACTAGGTTGCCTACTTATTCTCATGATGCAAAAAGCATTTCTGGTGTTAAAAAACATTTTTCAAAATTTTCTTTGGGCTTGAATTATTGAATTTTGACTAGCAAAAAAAACTCAACAATTTTTGGTTGCTCCTCAATCGTATATGGGCATTTCCCCAGAATGGTCTACCAGGACGAAAAAATACAATGTTGATTATCATCGTCTTTTATTGTTTCTTATTAGAAAAAAGGCTATGTTCTTATAAAAGAATGGTTTCCTAGCATATCTTAGCTGTTTTACTTGAGGAAATTGGTCTGGAAACTGGAAAATTTTATAATTTCCTGTATTTTCTACTTCTGAAGACATTTTTATATACTTATTTTACATGCAAAAAATATGTTATGTTTACACTCTTTCTTCATAATCTCTCCATTACAGTCAATTGCAAAAGGAGTATTAAGTTTTTTTGTTAAAGAAATTAGAAGACATTTATGGTAAAATGCATGGTGATAATAATAAAAAAAACACATGGAAAAATCGTACGTTCGCGATCCGTACGTTCGCGACCGGTACATAAGCCAATTAAACAAAAACCAAGAGAGATATTTTATTTTGTAAATACTGGATGGAGATCTACATTAATACACTTTTAAAATAAATTAATCACTTTTGAAAAATTCCGCTTCATTGCGCAGATTTTTACATTTCACTACTGTCAGCCGAAGTTGACTTCTATTTTGCGTACGTTCGTGACCACACGTTTATAACTCTTATTATGAAAACTTAAACACGATGAAATCCAACTTTTGTACTAAACATAGAGCTACCCAAACGCTATCGAATCGCAAAAAAAATGCTAGGAAAAGTTTTGTTTTTCTATATTATTTGTTCATCAAGAGCGTACGAACGTACGTTCGTGACCCCAGGAAATGCCCATATACATATCGCTCATTTTCTGCAAGACCGGCATAACTCAAAAAATGAAATTTTGGAGTTCGAGATGCAGAATTGTTAGCTTTGTTTTTCTATATTTTGTGTATTAAATTCTTTATATATTTTAGCCTTTCCTAATGGTGTTTTCTTTTCTACAAAAAAATGTGACATTTTATTTAAAAAAAATACAATTTGGTGTCTGTTTCTTAAAAATTTTGCTTTAGAATAAAATAAGCCACCCTTTTCGGCAGCAAAATTTTTAAGAAACAGACACCAAATTGCATTTTTTTTTAATAAAATGTCACTTTTTTTGTAGAAAAGAAAACACCATAAGTAGTTAGAACAAATCAAAAACTTTAAATGCGTTAATATCGAAATGGATTTTTTTGAGTTATGCCGGTCTTGCAGCAAATGAGCGATATGTCCCTAAGGATGTTTCTAATACTGAAATAAAGGCTGATTTTTTAAGAAACACATTTAAAAAACACATAAAATTCAGAAAAATTCATAAAATCTTTATTTGAATCGATAGTACGGTCCATATAATTTAATGTTTGAAGATTATTTCATGCAAATGTGGACCGTGACTGCGCCTCAAATGGTCCATCCGCTTAGTCCAATTTTGGCATTCTCTTTCCAACATTTCGGCCGGTATCTCATGAATAAATGCTTTAACATAGCCACACAAAAAATAGCCTAAAGGCGTTAAATCGCACGATCTAGGCGGCCAATTGACCGGCCCCGAACGTGAAATAAAATGTTCACCAAACTCGCCTCTCAATAAGTTCATTGTGAAGCGTGCTGTGTGGCATGTGGCACCGTCTTGTTGAAACCACATGTTTGCATTATGGCCACAAAAAAGTTGGATATTATCTCACGGTAGCGTTCACCATTCACAGTTACGTTACGATTCGCATCATCTTTGAAGAAGTACGGTGCAGTGATGCCACCAGCCCATAAACCGCACCAAACTGTGACTTTTTCTGGATGCATTGGTAGCTCTTGCAATGCTTCTGGCTGATCTTAATTCCAAAATCGACAATTCTGCTTATTAACGTACACATTGAGCAAAAAATGAGCTTCGTCGCTGAACACAAGAAGCGCTCGATGAACTTTCTTAACTGAGCACGCATTTTGATAATAAAATTCAATAATTTGCAAGCGTTGTTCGTTTGTAAGACGATTCATGGTTAAATTATAGACCAAACTGAAGATGTTTGACAGTGAAACAAAACACGAAACGTGCGTCAGCTGTTTAAACCAGTGTTGCCAAAAGGATAATAGCTAAAAAATCACCCGATATAAAAAAAAAATATCAAAAATACAAAGCTCAGTGAGTTATGCCCACTCTGTATTAACTATGTACATATGTTAAAACTAAAAAAGTTGAAAAAACCTCCTTTAAAATGTTATACAAAAAGAAAATTTCCTTAATTTTTACAGTTAACCTCGTTCGTTATAAAAAAAAAACTCTACGTGTTACTTCGAATTTTGTTGAAAATAAAAAATAGAACAATATTGCAAATTTATTTTTGATAAAAAGGAATCTAAAGAAATTTACAGAAACAAACATTTACGATAAAACAACACTTGTGTGTCAAAAGCATTTAACCTGAAAGGATATTTGGCAATTTTCTGCTGTCAAAGTGTCAATTGTTTTAAGCCCTTATTTCTGTTGTGTTCTTACACTTTCAACTTAAGTTAGAGCGTTTTTGAATAGAAACATTTTACTTTAGTGAATAGAAGTAGTATGAGTAGTTCACTAAATTGGTTATTAAAAGCAAAATTCTAAAAAAAATAAACTTAAAACAGCAACTAGAATTAAAAAAAAAAAAAAAATTTACGGAAATTTCTTCATTATTTCGTTTTCTTGTTTCTTATTTTCAGAAAACAATTTCATTTGTGATTGTCGCCTGCAATGGCTGTATGAATTGAAAAATCGTACACGTCATCCTCAGTTGCGTGACTCTTTAGAGAAATTCGTCTGCAATTTACAGGAGCCACATTTGCACAATTTTATCGAACCAGTGCCTAACCATGTGCTGCAGTTATTAAATGTGGGTGGCATAAATGCAGCCTTAACCAGCAGTGACCAGTATACGATAAGTGGAGCCAACAATAAAAAACATCACACCAAACTACGCCAGGGTGCTCAAAGACGTAACAGCAAATTTGAGGGTCAAATTCAATTAACAGACGATGGACATGAACATGAGCAGGTATTAGAAAATTCAGCTTCGTTGAAAAAGAAACGTGCTCTATCACAATATCAGGGCATGGGCACTTTGGAAGCCAGTAGTAGTACTAAAGACGCCAGTCATACGCCCGTAGAAAGTCATTATATATTTGGGGGGCCCGATAGCAAGAGTGGCATACACAATGACTATTTTGATGCCAACTCTGAGGTTCTTTTGACACCAGCCGTCAAAATGGAAGATGAATTGGAATTGATGAAACAAAATGCTTTATACTCACAAAATAATGATGTCCTAGCATCACAGCAAAGTCACAATCATTTGGATGGTGGAGATTTGATGCCAGTACAAGCCTTGGCCATACCAGTGCGTCTGTTTTTACTGAAACCCGAACGTCTGCCCTGTCATGAGGAGCTGAGTGATCCCACTGAATTGCCGCTGTCCAGAGATCTTATGGATGCCCGCAGCAGTAATGTGCAAGTGCTATCTGCCTCCACAAATGGCTCAATAAGCAAGCAGGTGTTTAATATTTTATGGCTGATATTGGCCATTGTTTATGGCACTCAAGTTGGCTAAGAAGGTTTAAATTGCCTTAAAACTCAAAATCACTCTCATCAAATATTTTTTTTTTTTTTTTTTTACTTACATAAGAAAAAAAAGGGTATGAATTGCTAGGAAAAACACAAAATAAATAAAAAAAAAAAGATAACGAAGGGTTTTTTGCAAAACAAATAATTTATTTCATTTTTGGGTCATAAACAATTTTTCACTAAAACATAAGAAAAAACTAAAACAAAAAATATTAAATAAGCTAAATAAGTAATAATTTCAAAATTCACCTTGTGTTCTTATTCCTAAAAACAAAAATTAATTCATTAAGTCCTTTTTAATTTGTGTTGTGCTTTTTTGTATAAATAAATATAAAATTACTTGAAACATTTACCAAAAAAAAACAAGTACTCTAATTCAGGTTTTAATTATAATTTAATTTATTTTTCTATTACTTTTAATTAAGATCTCTTTAAGATTATTAACAGTAATTAAAGATACTAAAATAAACTATAATTTATTTTATTAAGAATACATTTTTTGCTTAATTGCTTGCAAAATAGAATTTAGCCTTTAATTTTTTTTTTTTTTAATTATTAAAAAAAAAATGCCAAAGCAGTCCAATAATTTATTTTATAAGTCATAATTTAATTGTAAATACACTGATCATGAGAAAAAAACAAAAATTATTTAATAAAAAATCAAATACACTAAAAATAAAAACAAAAATTTTTCAAAATTTTTTAATTTTTTTTTAAATAAATAAATAAAACTTCGTAAAGGTAAACAATATTGATGAAAAAAGATTTTTGTATTTAATTAGATAAAAAAATCAATTCGTGCTTATTAATGTGATTTAAATATTGAATTAATTTCCTCACCGAACTTTTTCCGCGAGATCTTATTATAAAACTTCCTAATCTTGTCAAACTTTAAGGTAGCAGTACATAACACGCGTTAATTCGTCGACGTTTGTCGTGCGTTTAAAAACTTAAGCGCATGAAAATTTGCAAGTAACACAACGCGCGTAACAAAAGCCATTCCTGCCAGCTGTTTTTAATTTGTTTGCTTATTTGTGGATTGAAAACCGATTCGAAAGTATATCAAGATTTTATTATTTTATTGAATTTATTCTTTTTGTATAAATATTGTATGTTTGTAAAGCTCTTCAATAAGTTTTTCTTGCAGGATTCACAAATTTGTGAAATTATTCTTTTTATTGTCAGCTGACTTGTCAAAAATGTACAACGCGTTTAAAAGTCACAAGTTTATCAACTTTCTGGCGCAAACGCGTCAAAATATTTTGCATGTAGCTTGTTCTATTAATATACACTAGTTTAACTTTTTTTTTGACAGAAGTCTACACAGCGCGCGCGCGCACTAACGCGTGTTATGTACTTCTACCTTTAGAATTTATCAATATATTTTTTTCGCCAAGTTTTGATGATCAAATTTTCTTTTGCTTAATAATTCTTTTGATCAATCGATAAAAAAAGATGATTTTCAATTGGTAGGCGAATTTACATATGAACTTTAAAACTATTATATCACCTGAGATTTTTTATTTATGCCTAAGTTAATTATTTGAAAAAAATAAAGTAGACCTTCAGCCTATAAAAGTGAAACAGGCCAGAATCTCTGGTGGAAACTGAACCCGCAATCTTCGTACAGATAGACTAGCTCACTACCAATAAGTCTACTGGGGCACCCTACTTATTTAATAATTTGTTGCATTTCGAAAAAAAATCGATTGTAAAAGTACTTGTTATATGGTTCGATTACTTTATAATAAGCAGAACTTTACCTCTTGTAGAAATGAATGTGTGTGCCCAATATTTTTTTTGTTTATTATGCTCATTTGCCGAGTTATGGGGTTCTACAGCCTGTTATTAGAAAACGTAAACAAGTGAGTGAGTGACAAATAATATTGAAAACAACAATAAAAAACGAAAATTTGTTTTTGTTTTCAATATAATTTCTCACTCACTCACTTGTTTACGTTTTCTAAAAACAGGCAGCTAAAGTGCTTTCGTTTTTGAAAAGTTGCTTTTTTTAAATTTCTGTTTCGAACTCAAAACAAATAAAACAAAAATGATTAAGAGTGCTATATTCGGTTATGCAAAATCTTACATACTCTTCCCCATTGTGCGATAGTAACAGACAGTTTTATAAATTCCGTTCTTAACCCTGCTGTAAGGTTTGGACCATTTTGGGCATTTTTTGTTTTCCTTTCGCTTTATCTACGGAACTCTTGAATATTTCAACCTAAAACGTTAGCTAATGTGGTGTTTTTATATTTTATTACTTCTGAAAAATTTTTAATTTTGAATGATGTTAAGGAAATTAGAAAAATTAAAAATTACGAATCTTAGGTTTAGGACCATTTTGGTCCAATCTGTTTATCAATTATTGTTAGGAAAAACTTCAAATTTTCTCAGTATATGATGAGCAAATACTCTTCCGTTGCAACTTGAATATAAATTTGTTGCTATATGATAATAAATCATGCAGATCTTTATTTTTTCGCGGTAAACTCCTGCAAGAATTATTACAGAAATATATGCATGGAAATAGAAGTTTCTAGATTCTTCCATTCCTTGTCGAATTTTACATTGTAATACTTGTTTGTATTTCAGTTATAATTTTATCTAATGTTGAGGGCAAAAATAATTAAAAACGAACACAATATATCATTGCATCTGGAAACGGAAAATCGTGTTTGCCCCGACTGTGTGGATATGATATTTTAAGCTGAAGTTCTTATACCACTTTGCAATGGAGACGAACTTTATAGCATTCCATTTTTGCGACATTCAATTCTTCTACGTCACTGATAGCTGCGGCATTCTCTTCATTTTCTGAATGAGAAGTATTTCTTCCGGTGATTTCATATTCAATTTCCTCGTCCATATTTAGAATGTGAACAATAACACTGCAGCTTAATCGTCGATTTTCCATTATTTCAGCAAAGAACTCAGTCAAATACTGAATATAAACTGAAGTAAGACTAGAAGATATGAAAATTAACTATATTTGTTTTCAGACTATTAAAAAAAAGTTTAAAAAAATTGTGCACTTATTAAAAAAACCATAATGGACCAAAATGGTCCTATACCCAAGATTGGTAAGTTTTTCTTAACCCAGCAGCAGGGTTAAGATATAAATAAATCAACTTTGTTCCACTTCCACTTGTCCAATCCACCAACTTTTTGTCGGATGTTGTGTATTGATAACCAACATGCTTGTACCTTATTTGGAAACTTTGGCTCTTGCCCTTCTTCAGTTATACAAAACAATTAAATAAAAAACAACAATAGCAAGGGACTTTTGGGTTAAATTAGAGGCAGTCGTGGTTTTGGGCTCATAACTCAGCCATTTGGGTACCGGTCAAGGAAACCATTCCGGACTGTTTGTGGCATAAATATATACATTCAAAACCACACCATATCTGGGGTCTTCGGAAAACCCATTTTAACGGATATTATTTATTCAACTTCGCTCCTTATAAGGACCCAGAATATAAATAATTTTTAGGGTCTAAGATCAATAATGTAGAATATACAAATGAAATGACAAACTTATGTATAACCTTTAACCTTCGGTGAAGGGTACAATTACACAGATAAGGGATTCTTAAAAAAAAATTAAACTGCAAAACCGGAAATTTTGAGAATCGTATTTAAATAAGCTTCAAAGTTGTGAAAATTTTTTTACACGCGTACCGCACTTCAAAACAAAGCCATCGAGGCACCTGCAGTATGTGCTTTGGCTCCATCTTTGCTGAAACCACTAGTTTGGAAGGTTTTCCACAGCTGGCCTCACAAAATTTTCCAACATTCCAACACCACTTTCATTTAATAAAAATATTTTTTTTTTTTTTTTTTTTGTCATTATTTTTTTATTGAATCTTCATATATTAAATATGAACTAACAATAATTAATCAAATCTTAACCTAATACGTTATTTTATCTCCTGCCAGTGCCAGACAAAATTTTCTTCATCACGGGTTATGTTCACTTTTATAGGTGTTTATCGCTCATCTAATTGGGTAAGTGCTGCAGTGTCTCTTCTTCTTAAGCGAGTGTGGCCGCCATGATTTAAAATATTTCGAGCTAGTGGATTTGGGTGTTGTTCAAGCCTTTTTAAATATTTTATTGCATATTTTGTAATCATAGATTTCACTAATGGCACATTGAGATCCTTATGAATGTTTGAGTTTTTAACATACCAGGGAGCGGCTGTGATTATTCGAAGAAGTTTATTTTGGCGCCTTTGAATTTTGTCGATATTAGAGGCCGAGGCAGTGCCCCATAGTTGAATACCGTAGCACCAGATAGGCTTTAAGATAGAGTTGTAAAGTAGAAGCTTGCAATCGAGACTAAGGACAGAATTTCTTCCAATAAGCCAATGAATTTGGATGGCTTTTAGTTTCATTTGAGTTAATTTTGCCTCTATATGGCATTTCCACGTTAATCGCCGATCCAGATGTATACCGAGATATTTAACATGCGAATGTTGAGGAATTATTTGATTATTGATTGTAATAGGGGGGCAAGATTCCCGGCGCAAAGTGAATGTTATATGTACACATTTTTGCTCATTGACCATTATCCTCCATTGTCTTAACCATATTTCTAGTTGAAATATATGATGCTGTAAGTAACGCGATGCTTCATAACGATTTTCGTGGACGCTTAGAAAAGCTGTATCGTCTGCAAATGTTGAAGTTTGTGTGTAGTTGCTTGTTGGCATGTCCGAAGTATAAATTAAGTATAATAGGGGGCCCAGGATGCTGCCTTGTGGGACTCCAGCGGCAATGGGCTGAGGTGAACTTAAGAAATTTCCTTCTTTAATAATAAATTGACGACCGACTAAGTAGCTTTCTAGCAGCTTGTGTGTGTTTGCTGGTAAATTTTGCTTCAATTTGTGTAATAAGCCTTCATGCCAGACTTTGTCAAAAGCTTGCGAAACATCGATGAAGAGTGCTGAGCAATATTTCTTTTCTTCAAATGCTTTTCTTATGACATTTACTATTCGATGAGTCTGCTCGATTGTGCTGTGTTTTCTTCTAAATCCGAACTGATGGTTTGGAATACATCTATTTTCACTTAAAATTGGTGTTAATTTTGAAACTAATAATTTCTCAAACAGCTTTGACATATTTGAGAATAAGCTAATAGGTCTATAAGACTCAACTTTTGTATGATCTTTACCTGGCTTTGGTATCATGGTAACTAAGGAAACCTTCCATTTTTCAGGATAGTATTCAAGGCGTAAAATAGCATTAAAAATAAAAAGAATAATTTTCTTTGCTATGCGAGGTAGCTCCAAAAGCATTTTATTACTGATTTTATCAATACCAGGTGCCTTCTTAGTGTTTAAGTCACAAATAGCCTTTTCGATTTCTCGTATCTCAAATCTGAGGGGAATAGCTGCTCTAGCATCAACAGGTGGTAACTCGACCGCAATATTGTGAGATATATTTGGTGTAAATACGTTTTTCAAATGATTTACAAACAGGTTTCCTTTTTCATTATCATTTCTTGCCCAACTACCATTCAAGTTTCTTAATGGTGGCTTAGATATAACTGGCCTTTTTAGATTTCTAGCTGCACGCCATAATGAGTAGTCAGATTGTGGAGTTGCATCAAGTTCCTTAAGATATTTTTCTAGAGAAGCCGTTTTCTGATTCTGTAGCAACTTTCTTAGCCTTTTTGTGCATTCTTTTAATAAAATCTTAAGTTGCGGGGATCTGTAAAGTTGCCACTCTCTTCGAACTCTCCTTTTTTCAGTCAAGAGCCGCTCGACATCTGAAGAACATATTTTATTATTTTTAATTTTTTTGAGGGTAACGCTGGAGTGTTGAACAGCTAGTTTAAGATAACTGTTAAAGTTAACAAGATAGAGATCCACATTCTCCGGTGTACTAAGCGGAATATTTTCTGTGCAATGGGCACTGAGAAATTTTTTATATTTTAACCAATTTATTTGTGTGGCTGGCGTCGCTAAGTAACCTGACGGAAATACAATTCTATTTGGGTTCGATATAGTAACAATTGTAGGTGTGTGGTCGGATGATAATTCTAGGGAAGCTTCAACATGAATCGTTTCTGTGGGGATGTTTTTAACCACGCCAAAGTCGATAACATCTGGAATTTTTTGCTGATCAGTAGGCCAATATGTTGGTTGCCCGCTCGCGACCACATTTAAACCCATTTTAGAGATTGTGTTAAACAAAACACGACCTTTTGGTGTTATAAGTCGTGACCCCCAGAAGGTATGTTTAGCGTTATAATCGCCAGCGGCCAGAAAACAGGGTCCTAATGATTTATAATATTTATAATATTGGCCTTCTGATATGGAAAATCTAGGTGGAGAGTATAAAGAAGAAATTACTATGTTTCGATTTAGCTCCTCAACACAAATAGTCGTTGCTTGCAGATAGTCTTCACGGTGATCACACATAATGTAGTGTTTGACTCGAGTTTTTATTAAGATGGCAGAACCTCCACAAGCTCTATCTCGAGGGTCCTTGGTATCATATAGTATATAACCATTGATTTTAAACGTATTTCTTGAGGTCAAATGAGTTTCAGAAATCATCATGACATCAATTTGTTTATTTTTAAGAAAGTATTCTAATTCATTTTTATGTTGGCGGATGCCGTTTGCGTTCCAAAAACAAATTTTTAAACAGTTCATGGTTTGTTAAGTACAGCTTGCAATAACATCGATTGCATTCTAAGCATTTCCTGCATCATATTACCCATTGTGTTCGTAAAATTATTTACTGTTTGCACTAATGTTTCCATGGTTTTTTCTAAACGACTTAAATTAGAAACCGGAGTTTCATCATTACTTGGCGAGGCACCTTGCATTGGCTGATGGTTTGATTTTAGGACGTTAGCGTAAGAGGTTCTGTTATTACTAGGCTGGGGGGCTTGAATTGCATTTGTGTTTACCTGATTTGCAACCTGCATTTGAGGGGTATTTGTTTTCGGTCCAACCGTCTGCTTGACAATATTATATACTGGGCATCCTCTATAATTGGCAGTGTGATTACCGCCACAGTTGCTACATTTTTTTACGTTGGGGTCGGTTTTAGACTTATCGCAAGAAACTGTACCGTGTAGTTCACCACATACTACGCAGACAGGGGGTAAGTAGCAGTATGCCTTGGTATGGCCAAATTCTTGGCAGTTTAAGCACTGAACAGGTCCATTTTTTTTTGTGCGGCTCTTCTATAGTTATTCTTCTGTAGAGAATATATTTTAAATTGTAAATAGGATGTGTTTCGTTTTTTTTAAGTTTTACGTCGCCGGGTTCAAACTCCACTCGAAAAAGTGGTTGGGGAATTTTTTCTCTATTTTTAATATTTACTACATGTTTTACCTTGAAGCCTTTTTCTTCTAGGAATGTTTTAACCTCTTCTGGGTCCACACATGAGTCAATACCCTTAATCACTACATGTAGACCTTTACTGCTTTTCAGTTGGTAGGTATAAAAGTTTTTTTTAAGCGTTTCAAAGTTGTTTACTATTTTGCGAAAATCATTCTCATTATTGACTTGTATTTTTGTCTCGTTTATACTTCCACGCTTTATAGCCGCTACGTAAAACGAATTTTCACCTATCACCGATATCAAACTCTTTATGAGCTCATTTGAATTTTGCTCCCTTAGATATATCGGGGGAGGCTTGGATGGTTTAATGACGTTTGGTGCTTCAGAGGATTCATCCTCCAGAATTGCAAAACGATTTTGAGTATTTATTTTATCAAAAGATGGTACTTTTGAGGCCGAAGCAACTGCTGCAGAGGTAGGGCTGCGTCCCCGTTTAAGCACTGTTATGTACCTGTCCATACCAACTTGTACTGTAGGCTTTTGACAACTTTTTACAGGGGGGTTTTCCATTGCATTTGAGTTCATGGTATCATATCCCACTAAATTTGTTTTTGACGTCACGGCAATACTTGCTGGCCTGGCAACACTTGTCACCAAATCTTGTTGTAGTTTTTTTAATGAGTCACTATCCACCGTTTGTGTAAATACCGAGGGTGAGAGGGAACGTGTTCGAGTAATTGGCTTAGCCGTTAGGTAGTTTATATTGTTTTGTTTTGTTTTATTTATTTCTGCATTATTTTCATTTGCATTAACTAAAACGTAAACGTTTCTTTCATTTTGTCTTAGTGTTGTTTCACTGTTTGTACTCATGCAAAGAGTTGTTTTTGTTTTTCACCGTTTTGCTTTGCTTTAATATTTTTATTATTTATTGTATTTTACAACAACAAAAGAAAAAACCAGAATTTAAATGTTTTGTTCAGAATATGTTTACACATGTATGAACATTCATACGTACATACATATATATTTTTACTGTTTTATTTAATTTAATTTTAACGTTTTAAATTGTTCACTATTATGTTAAGTAATTTAAATAACAAAATATATTATTTTTTTTTTAAGCGTCCATTCGCTGCTTATATTTATGTATGTATTACAAAATCAAATGTGATTAATTAATAGTTCAAATCGTATGCGGGGCTAAAAATACACGTCTGTATCACAATAAAAATATGGGCCAATTATCCTTTCGAAGGATACACGGCTCTTGGATTTTCCGTACCACAAATCCTGCAGTTTTCCTTGTTGACATACCCATTTAATAGGAAATGGGCTTCATCGCTCATTACCAAATTTTGAATAAAGTCTGGACTTTCCTCAGCTTTTTCTCGGAAAAGAATGGCATATTCAAGCCGTTGCTGGTAGTATGTCGTCTTCAATTCTTGCACAAGTTAAACTTTATATGGGAGCAAGTCTAATGTACTCAAAATTCTCTACAGCGATAGTTCAAGTTGTGTCGAAAGCCTCCTTGTTGATGTTGATGGACTATGCTGCACGCTTTTCCGTACACGTTCAATATTTTGACCAGGGTGCACGGTAGGTATTCTTCCAGCACCAGGAAGGGTTCTTACATGACGAAAATTTCCAATCAAATGGTTTATTGCTGACGCTGTGGGTGCAATGCGCACATGAAAATGATGACGATATGCACGCTATGTCAACACAATAGACTGTTGGCTTGAAAAATAAAATTCAATTATTTTTGGACGTTGTTCGATCGTATAATGATTCATAATTAATTCCCCAAGTCTCCTTCACAAAATGCTGAAAAAAAGAAAGAATAATAATTAAAAAAGTTATAAAGAATTCAAACCATAAAGCTCATTCTGCGCCACCCTGTACATTTATTAAGCGGAATTGGTCCATCTTTTTCAGAAATTTTTACAACCATGTAAAGAGCGTTGAAAATCGAGAAATAAAATCAAAATAAAAAAAAAATTGACATTCGTGGTTACCCATGAAATCCACAAATTTAAGATTTTCTTTTACAGCCAGGCCCACGATATCACACGTTAACGTCCGCATAGAAAATTACATTTCAAACAAAAACAAATTTTAGAAATAGTTTTTGTTTTAAGTGTAATTTTCTATGCGAACGTTAACGTGTGACATCGTGGGACTGGCTGTTAATTTTGCGCATATTTACAATTTTTTGAGCAAATTTAATTCTAAATACGGGAAAATTTATATTTTCTTTGAAAATTTGTTAAATTTCCGAAATGTAATAAGAAACTTAAATTTTCGTGCATATTGTCCAAAAACATTTACACTCAAATTCAAAAAAGATTTCTAAACTTGATCCTGGTTAAATTCGTTTGGAATCAAACTTATCTAATGTGGGTAAGTATTTTCCTCAACCATTTTCGTAATTGGCATTTTTATTTCAAAATTGGTTTCTTAATTATTACTACTTCAAATTTTTTAAATAAAATCCCACTTAAAGCATTTCGCGCAGTAAATCATAAAAAAATGTATAACTTAAAATTCACAAATATTCAGCAGAGGCAAAAAAACTATTTTTAAAAACATGATTTTAATTTTTATTATCAAATTCTCAGTAAAGAAAATTTTCTTAGAAGAAAGTTAACCAAATTTTTTTTTAAATTTTGTACTGTAGTTTTAGGTACAAGAGGTAATTTGAAATGTGACTCTTTAGCCACAGTTCTAAATGGTGCACTACAAAACTTAACACTTTTTTCATTTAAAGCGTCCCAACTCGTAATAATACTATAAAGAAGTCGAATTGGAAAAGTTGAAAACAATTTTGTTAATCATACGAATTTTCATTCAAAAACATTGTTGTTTACGTTTTTAAAATTTTGTTTATAAACGAAATTTTTCTTTGATTTTGGTTTATTTTATAATTTGATACAACTGATTTTTTTCTCACCGAGTTTTTTCATAAAAACTTTTCTGCTATCTTATCTCGGCTTAAGATGTTTTGTCAAAATGCCACACAAATTTAAATATCAATTTATGTTTACAATTCGTTTTTCTTGTCAAATGAAAATAAAATTGTGTATATGAAAAACTTTTTTTAAATTTTAAATAGAATTGGTGTGATTGGCCATTTGTGTGCGATTTTCACATGTTTTATTGATAAATTTAAGGAATCTTGAATGCTTAATCATAATTATTTTTCCTACAGTAATATTTATATTATAAAAAAGATTTTAATATGATACAAAGCATATACATTCATACACATATTTTTGTTTTTTCCGTAATAAAAAATGTCACCGTAGTTTTTACAAGCTAAGGGCTATGGTACCTTTTATGAATTGAATTTGATTTTCTACAGCAGTCGAAGTAGCTGATGGACGGATTTTCATTTGTTATTATGGCGCCCATTCGATAACAAAGTACTTTTGTGAATTTCACTTATTTGGTGTATTCGCAGAAGTTCATTTCTATCAGCTGTATCAAAAAAAAAAAAAAAAAAAAATCACATATTTTAAAAATTAAACAAAAATTTGTTCACAAATTTATAAAAAAAATAAATTAAAATTTACCATGAACACGACGAACTTATTGTTCGATGATTTGCCTAATGAAAATAGACACTAAAGTCGGGAACAAAATAGTCGCTGTAGTACAACGTTACTAATAGCGCTGCAAGCTGTCAAAAGTTAAAACGGCAGTTTCAAAATTATGTCAACAGAGTACGTAGTTGTAGTAGTCGTTGCTCTTAAAGTTGAAGCTCAAAATTCGAAATTTTTAACTTTGTTGCGCTGCAGAGCAATTTTCATCTTCAGCTGCTACCACCACTTCTTAATTCCGTTCCAGGCCTTACTTAAACTAGGCAAAAGCAAATCAAGTTTGAGAGATACTTCCAATATATTGGAAAATGACACCATTTCGTAAAGAAATACTGAGCATATTCAAATCGGCAACATTATTCTAATCCTTCCAAGGAGTAAATTTGCTTCTACTCGATTTTGGGAATTATTTATTTTTCATAAACTATTTTAATTATATTAACCATTGTTTCGAATCTGCTTTAATGAGTTGACTTTGAATTTATAAAGATTTTAACAAGATTTTATTAAGATTTTAACAAGTATCATTCCCTCAATAATTCACATATTTTTTGCTAAGGCCAACCTTTGGTTACCATTTAGGCTTTTGCACTAAGTACATTTAAATTCAAAAACATTTGCTTTTTTAAAAATTCTCAGACTAAAGGCTTAGTTAGGCGAACGTTGCTGTACCGTATCTTTACTGTATAAATCAGCTGTTCGCTTTTTGTTATATGAAAACCAATACAAAAGCTTACCGAAATGCAATGTACCGTAGTTGCAACGTACCAATCTGTATAAAATAGAATTTTATGCCGTTGTTACGTGACATTTGTAAGACAGTGATGGGCGGCTTGTATGTTACATTGAATGCGGGTAATTTTGCTCTTTTTTTTGGTACTTTTTTAGTATATCTATGGAATTGCGACAAAACAACTTACAATACAACATATTTCCAAATATACAAATATACATATGTTTAGATGTTTAAAATAAACAAATGCATATACACATACAATGGAAATTTGAAACTTATACAAGACTTTAAATGGTATCAAAACCTTGTTTGGTGTATGCACATTTACAATATATGTATGCTAAAAATTTATACGTGCTAAAATACAACTTTATTTATTGTAAATCTATAATAAAAATATTAAATTATTAAAATTTTTTACATACCCAAAATACTGTTTAAATACCATTTAAATCACGTGGTACCTTTTCTGCACAACGGTCACCATTTGAGCATTTTTGATTCCTATCACTGTGTGTTTTGTTTTATGCCCAACAAACTCGGAGGCTTGATTTCAAATTGAAAATGATTTGAAATCAAACGTTTTCTCAAACGACAAACGTTTGATAATGATTTGAAAATCATTTGAAAACCATAGCGTTCTCAACAAAAAGGGGAAATTATTTTCAAATTGAAAAATGCCTTTATTTTCAACTTGCTTTCAAACGTAATTCTCAAATGTTTTTCAAATGTGCATTATAATACAATGTGGAATATAAATAAAAATATTTTGTTTTTTTTTATTTAAATTTATTATTTATTTAAATAAACTGTGAGATAAACATTCGGCACCATAGCTAAAAGATGAAATAATGATATTTCCGTCCTCTAATTCTTGGAAAGACAAACTACTTGGCTCCCTTTTATTTAGAGGATTGTAGCACCGCGTTCGTCCAAGAAACTTTCTTCACTTTCCCGTTTTATTTTCCTTTTTTTCGTGTTTTTAATCATTGTAATTACTCACAAATAATTTTTATTTTTCACAAGAAAAAATGCTGTTCACTTTTGAATAAAATTTATTTTTAATAGTAAAACATATGTAACCACAAATTAAAAAATGTAACTTTAATCGCCATTTTTACTGATTACATTTATTTTTCGCTTCAGTATTGCCAAGTTTATTTTTGATTTGATTTAACATTCAACAAACATTTGACATCAAATTGATAAAACATTTGATATCAAGTGTTTATTTTCAAATCATTATCAATTTAAATTTAAATGTTAAATCAAACAATTGAAAAACGTTTGAGAATTGTGTTTGATGTCAAATGATAAAGTCATTCCATATCAAAGGTTTGACTTCGTGTTTGTTGGGTGTATACTATTGCTTTTTGTTTATGTATGGGAGAACATATGATACGTTTTTAAACGTTCTATAAGTGCGCCAACGTACTTACAGTACGGTGCGGTACATTACGGGTACAGCAACGTTCGCCTAACTGAGCCTTAAAGCTAAGTACAAAAGGGAATCAAAGCAAATAAATTAATAACATACAAACACAAAGAAAAAAATTATTCTCTTTATACGCTCAGAGTTCTTGTATTTACTTATTCTTACTCACTATAAATAAGTCAAAGTAAACATTTTTTTTGCTAATGTTCTGTAAGTATTTTGCAAGATTCTTATTTTACCATGTGGGTGTTATAAGCAATAAATGCAAGCAATGGTTATTGCTTTTTAATTTGTCTTATTTTCAGATTAATACTAATTATTTAAATAAAAACTATAACTTTGTTTAACCGCTATTTATATTTTGTCTCTTTTGGTGAATTTTATAATTTTAACACAGTATTTTTATATATTTTACAGAAATTCTGTTGGTTTTTATTTTTAGCATTAATTTTGCAGTTCATTTTATGGAATATATGTACATACCTAACTAGGTATATATAACTATTGATGTGTTGATAATTTGATCATAACATCAAAGTAAACAAAAGCGAAATTTCATACAAACAAAATAAAACTTACAAAAATACTCAAGTATTTTAGTAAATGGTTTAAGAACTTCTTTTCTTAAGTCCAAACATGAGCATGTGCTGGTTTTTATTTTGCTAACTTCTTGCTTAAAACTTGCTTTATGTATTTCGTACAGAAACAATATTTATTGTGTTTGTGGCTTAAAATAGAGAACATCAATTTGCTTTACAAAAAAAGAGAAGGTATACACGAAAAAAAGAGAATGTGTTTAAGTATTTGTTTCTTGTACTTTTGCAAAAGCCTAATTACCATTGAAGCTACAGATATGTATTTACTCTTAGGAATGACTCTATACACTACCAAAAAATCTTGTATCTTATTGATACATGTTACATGTCGCACTGGCTAGTGATACTTTATAAATTTCATATATAACTCAACAATTTTAACAAATAATATGGGGGAATTATTTCATTTTCATAAATTATTTTAATTATATCAAACATTTGTTCAAATGTGCCTGAATGACAAAAAGTTTAATAAAATTAACAAGAATTTGTTTGTCGTGCTTAATTCCCAATTTTTATTCTTGTTAATAACACTGAAATTTATTGTTTATGGGATAAGCTATTCCTATGGGCATTTCACTGGTTGCTTAGGCCAAATTATCAGGAAACGTCATCCAATGATTTTAGAAAAACTAAAGATATTAAACCAAATAAAACTGTTTAGCGTATAAGAATTATAAGCAACAGTTCTACTTGTATTAATATCAAAGTTTAAACAAAAATAACAACAATAAACAGTAAGTTTACCTTTTCTTACATTCTTAAAATTAAATATAAAAAAATAATTAAGATGAAATGTTTAACATGTTTTCAAATTTATGTGCAACGTCGAAAACAAATTCTATGCACAACGAAATTTTTGACAGTACTATCAACATATAATACAAATTTTTCATTCGATTGTCGATATTTGATAGCCACCGAAAGAGATTAATTGTAAAGTACATTTGCTTAAAGGGATTGCAGGACATTTTAAAGAACTGGCGCTTTGTGTATAGTAGGGTATCACATTGGGTAAATGTTTGTTTAAATGATAACAAAATTTTTTCAATTTCTTGGTAGTGAACTATATCGCTCATTTAATTTCATTATTATAAAATATTATAAAATTATTATTTTTCAGTAGAGCCGCCTTAAGTTTTTAATTGAAATTAAAAAAAAGGTCAAATATATCGTTATAACACAAAATATATCGTTTAATCTAAAAACAAATTACGATCTTAACCTAATGACGACCATTTTAAATTGAGATGTGGCATTGTTATAAAACTGTTGGAATAACAGGAATAACTACAGCACTTTGAATTACAAGAGGGGTTTTTCAAAGATTTAGAAAGATTTTTTACACAACATCACATCAAGCAAAATATATTACACATTACTGCTTACTGAGCTAAAAGCTCCTGTTTTGGACTTGTACTTTTATTCAAGTAAATGCGCTATTTGTGAAAAATCCCATCTTTTCGAGAACCATTTTTTTTTTTTTTTTTTTATTTCTTAAAAGTCTTTTTTATTAAAAATCCTTTATTAGCCATTTTGCTAGTTCTGGCAGATGACCAGCCAATTTATTTGGTTTCAAGTATTTTTAAAAATTTTAATGGCCAAAAAAGGAAAAAACAATTTAAGTTCGACGTAAATTTGCCAACTGTTTTAAAATCATTTAATTTTATTTGTAGAATTCCTTTTTTCAAACAATTACTTTTTCCCCAATATTTCTCCCTCAACCAGATCATTGAAACAAATACAAAAAAAAGGAAAATATTTCTTGTATTCAGCTTTTAAATAAAATGCATTTATAAATATTTAAAGAAATAAATAAACAAAATTTTAAGATACAACAATAAATAAATTAAACATTACAATACATTCATAAATAAATTAGTTTAAGTAAGTAGGGGAAAAAACTTATGTTTAATGTCCTTTTTCTTTTCCTTATATTTACCATTTAAAAGTATTTTTCTTGTTTAATGTTTTATTATTTTTACTAGTGTTCTGTAGATTGTTTTAATGTAAAAAGTTCCAGTAAGAACTAACTAACTAACACACACACACACACACACACATACATAAACATACATACAAAGAAAATAACATTTACTTATCCTAGTTTCAGGATAGAATTGTACACAACTACATTTCTATTTATATAAATATTATTTAAAATTTACTGTTTTATATACACATTTCTTCATTTTTATACTTTTTAGGTCAAATACACTGTAAATACATGTGTATGTATTTTACTGCTCTCTACATTACATTTAAGATAAACTAAAGATAGTTTAAGTTTGCAAAGATATAAAAAAAAATTTCAACATCCTCAAAGAAAAAATTTAAATAAAAACTGAGACAAAACTGAAAACAAAAAAATTACAAAAGATTGAAATACAAAGTAAGATCTTTTTTTATAAAGACAAGTGGATAAAAATTGTATAAAAATAAAGTAAAACAAACCCCCCTAAACCATAGTCGGCCAAAGACCGACAATAAATAAAATTCTACTACACTTCTTAATACACTAATGAGCGGGTCATGTAAGCTGCTGCTGGTTTTTATCTTCAAAGAAACAAATAAGATACAACGTACATACAATTATTTATTGCTTTCAATTTCAATTCAATACTAGAAAAAAAAAATATTTTTACCTTTAACTGCAAAGGATTTAAAGACAAATGTTGTAAGTTAAAAGTTTGTGTAAAAATTAACACTGCACAGGGTTATCGTAGTAGCTTACATTTTTTTTTTAATATCTTTTAAATGTTACAATGTACTAAAACCCATTTGTCCAATACAATGGCTCTCTCGTATGGCTTTTCTCTTAGAAAAAAAAATACGATTTTAGTTTATGCACTTGTGAACAGACAAGTTTCTTGTTTCGTTACTTTACCGTATTTCTTAAGTCTGTTACTTTACACCATCACGCAACACTTACGTATTTCGAGAAAAATACAACCCTGTCATGATTAAATGTTACCGTTTTTGAAAATTTAAGAAAAGCCTAAATCAAGGAAGCATTTTCGTCAAAATACTTAAGGCTTGTGTAAAACGGCTTAAAATATCAAAAATTAAAAATGTCAACAAAAAATTTAATCAAGTCAAAAATGTCAACAAAAAATTTAATCGTGTCATACTTAACATATCTCACTTAAACATACAAAGGGTATTAACTCAAATTCATATCTAACCTATTTGGCAATGAAACGGTTGCTTTAAATATCATATGTTCTTAATATTAAACCGCTAAGTGGGACCGAAAAAATTCGAAGCAAACCGAAACGACGCAAACTCAAGCAGGATTTTCCTTCCATTTGTATTGATTTTCGTTTAATTGGTGCCGAGATTCAATAAAGTTAAAGCTTTCTTTTGAATAATCTTTGTTTTAAGGACATTGATCGCTGAGTTTGATCTTCAATCCAAATAGTAAGAAGAGGCTCCAATTTTTTCTCATTTTTGGTACCTGTTTATGTTGTAACGATGTTCTTGTTTCAACAAATTTCTTAATTTTATAAGCGCCCCGTAGAAGGGGCTAGTTCAGGGTTTCTTTCAATGTCAACAGCCTTCTCCGCTGATTTGGAACGCGTCAAAATGCCCAGTTTTTGTTCTTAGCTTATTTGCTTTTTTTGACTCGTTGCTGCAAAATATTTAAACTTAACTTTACTTCAGCAAATGTTATTTGGAACCAGTTGCAATCTGCAGACATCCTTCACATACATATTTGCATTAGACTTCAACGGGAAATCCCCTTTTTCTGTTTAAGCTTTGTACAGACATTTTTATATTAACGACGCAAATCGAAGCACCAGCGAAGCTACTTCGAAGCCATGCGACGCAAAGTGAAACAAAAACGACAAAGCTTCGAAGCCATGCGACGCTAAGTGAAACAAAAACAACGCATCTTCGAAATCACAGAAATATTAAAAAGACGCAACTTCCAAAACGACGCAAACCGGGGTATTGGTGTATATTATAAATTGCTTTGTTTGTACTGAACAGTTTGAAATTTTGAGTTAATACCCTTTTCCTGATTAAGTGAATTTCACTTTAAAATTTTACCACATTGAAGGTATTTTCTTACAGTTTAAAATTTTTTTTTTTTTTTTTTTGTATTAAAATTTAAGTTCTAATTTTTTCTTCACTCTTGGCTTTTATTTATTTCAAAAGCAAAAAATTGTTCCTTACGGAACCTACGTGTTCTACAAATTTTTTTTTGCAAATATTTATTTTTATAACAATTGTGATTTTTCATTGAACTATTGGTTTTTAATTGAAGTTTTTTATATTTTAACAAGGCTTTAGTTCATAAAATTTTATTTTCGTTAAATTATTTTTAGTCAAGGAAGTAATTTACAGCATGAAATTAATAAAAAAATATTTTGAAAATTTTATTTTTGACTGAACATGGGATTGAACTCGGGTCGAATTTACTAGTTTCGAGAACAAACAAATTCTCATCATAAGAATTCTTTGCCGATCTACCGTTTGAACCACTGCGGCGGCTGACGGTCTATAGTCAAACATCAATCTTTAACCGAAGGTAATGATGGATCGAAATTTCCTGTAAATATTGATGTTTGACTATAGACTGGCAGGCGTCGCAGTGGTGCAAACGGTAGAACGGCAAAGAATTCTGGAAAAGCTGGGATTTTAACATATTGTACCAAATATGTCATTGTTGTACCATTGTTCTTTTAAAACTCGATTGTACAAACAGTGGTAAAATTTTACTAACTTTGGCAACTCTGCCATGAAATTAAACCAGGTATGGGAGTTTTAGTTTATGTGAAAATGGTGAATATATATTGATAAGCAATTTTTATTAAAATAGTTTAAAATATCATTTGAAATGTATTAAACATGTCGCACCTGTTCATCAAAAGTAACACAACTCAAAATTTACAAATTTTCAGTAGAGGCAAAAAACTAATTCCGCCAATATAATGGAATTATTGTTATAAACAAATATACCGTTGTAAATGAAACTCAATAATATTTCAATAAAATCACAAAATGTATTTCTCTTCTTCCTTTTTCCGAAATTATTACGGATTTTTGATTTAATGCAGTTTTCATGAAATTTTTTGATCTACATGTCAATATTATTTCAAGTTATGCTTCTTTAACTGAAATTTAAAGTATCACAATCCAAATACAACAGCTATTAATAAACAGATTTTTAACATGAAAACAATCACAACTCGAATTAATAAACTTTCGCTGATTCATTGGAGTACCGTAACCCTTGAACACTTCAACGCTACTAAAATTACAACTCTTTAATTGAATCAAAACAAACAATATGAGTTCGCAAAGAAAGACATAACGGCATTTCTCTCATGAAATATTACAAATAGAATACCAACAATTTTACAGTGGTTAGATATGGTAATCATACACTGTTTCCTTCAAAAAAGTGGAAAATAGAATTTATTGAGTTGTGTTACTTTTGATGAACAGGTGCGATGTATTAACATGCAGAAAACGTATATGGTTCTTAAAGTAACATACTATGGTTGGATTTTAACCCCGGATGGTTACTGTTTGTCATACAACTTTTTTATGTACAATTTAAATTACACTTTTTTTCATTAACGTTAGCTGATGACGAAGGCTTTAAATAAATAATTAATTTAAAAACACAAAAAAGTGCTAAAATTCGTATCAAACTTTAAGATAGATGAAGAAGATTTTATTTTTTATGTTTTATTTTAATTTATTTTTTAATAAAATGCTTAATTAAAAAAGGTTTTGTTAATTTTTTACTTTAAAAATCGATCCGCAAGAAATTTTTTTTAAAGTTCTTCGATTCGACCAAGAGTACCCTTAATGTTCCAAATGGATGAGTAACCTTTCAGAGTAAACAATGTTTATGTTTGCAGGTAACCAAATTATGGTTAAATATGGTTATGCCTGCGATTAACCATAATATGGTCAAAATTAAAAATAATTTAGTCACATTAAACCATATCTTGTTCAATATTAACCATAATAATGGTTAAAACTAACCATATTATGAACAAAATTAACCACAATATGGCCAAAATATACCACAATTTTGTCAAAAGTAACCATATTATGGTGAGAATCAACAACAATATGGTCAATGTTAAGCATTTTATTATTTATTTTAGCCATTTTTCCAATTTTTTTATTTCATTAAGTCAAGTCGTAATAAATATAAATGAATATGAAACGGAAAAAGTTTATTTTCTAAAGTAAACAGTTTCGTTTCTTAATGCAAGTAAATCCAAAAATTATTGCTTGCTTTTAACTCGTTTTGTTCGGATTTCGTAAAATTTCAAAAATTTCTTAAAACAAGAAATAAAAAAGTTTGCCAGTTTTTATTAAAAATAAGAAAGATATTTCTTAAATCAAGAAGCATTTATTTAATATAAGTCTGGTTTTCTTAATTTTTAAATGAAATCGCAGTTTTTGTATCAATAAACAAATGCCAGGGATTTCTATAAATTTTTCAGAAAATGCTCAAGAAAACTTTGTTTAATTCAATTAATTTTTCTTTAAGCAAATCAATAAAAAGTTTCTTATTATACCCACACAACAATAGTGGAGAGGGTATTATGCATTTGTTCTGATGTGTGTAACGCCTTTAAATATTGGTCCTAGATCCACCTTAAAGTATACCGATCGACTACGAATCACTTTCTGAGTCGAACTAACGATCTCCGTCCGGCTGGCTGGCTGTCCATGTAACCTTGTGCGCAAAGTACAAGTCGCAATTTTGGAGATCATTTTATAAAATTTGGGACAAAGGTTCTTATTGGCAGAAGGACCAATTGAAACTGGGGCGAATCGTAGGACCGCGAGAGGTGATAGGGGGAAATTTCTGCCTCTCAGAAACTATTAAACTGATTTTAATGAAATTTGAATCATAGATAGAAATATATTTATATGGACACATAAGCTATGTAGATTTTAAAAATAGGACCACAAAGGGAGGTAGGGGGCAATTTCTTCTCTCACAAACTTTCAAACCGATTTTAATGAAGTTTATAGACTAGATAAATCCATATTAATATGGACACATAAGCATGAAGTGTTTTTAAATACTGTGGGGTAGGGTATCATATGGTCGGGCTTGACCGACTACACTTTCTTACTTGTTTTTATATTTAGTGTTCCTAAACTAACTAATGCTACACTTTTTTGTTTAAACCAAGCCAATTGGTGCTTTAAATTTTAGCTTTCGACTATAATTCGAGTTATAAATTCGAAACTGTTGCCCGATCATCTAGTTATTCCACCACCACCATAAGTTAAGAGGCTATCATGTGTTTGTTCAGATGTCTAAAACTTATTTAAATGTGGGTTCACCTTCTACTGATCGCTTTCGAAGCACTTTTTGAATCGATCTCACGATGTCTGTCCGTCCGTCCGGCTGGCTGTCTATGTTAATTTTGTATCGAAATTTAAGAGATCATTTTCTGAAATTCTGCACATATGTTTAAATTGGTACAAGGGCGAAATCTAATGAAAATTGTTTGAAGCGTATAGAACCTTTGCGCCAATAAAACATCTTACTATGTTTATATTTAGATTTTATTTAGTCCTAATATATTTTATTGCAACTTAAATCATTTTGGCAAGTTTTCTCGGAATCTGTATATGTTTGAGCATAGCTTCTAAATACAGACCACTTTTTAGAAAGCTTTTAATGCCATAATATCCTTACAAATCTGGGCACTGATATAAAAACTGACGGCAATAACAATTATAACAGACATTGTCATCTCAATTATGTGCTGGTAGGTCCACAATTGACCATATGCCCCGTACCCGTTTTTAGTTAAATGCAGTGTAGAACTTTATTTATACAAACACAGAAGTAAAATATAAACTCTATTAATAAAATTAAAACCTCCGATATACTGGTGTTTCAACATTTTTAAATTTCATTACAAAAATAAAGAACAAAATAGATCAGCTTTTTCTACAACTATAATTTAATCAAACTTAAGTGTATGTCCATGCATATTTAATAAAAATAATTTTTTTTTGCATACAATAAAAATTTTATTGAAAATAAAATGCTTGTAAAAAATAAAAGCTGCTAGTAATGAAGTTTAAAACTCGTAGGGTTAGTGTTTTAAATTTAAGAAAACCAAATTAAAATAAGAAAACAAAAATTACAAAAAAAAAAAATTAAATATGTAAATAAAAAAAAGCCGAAATAAATTGGAATTTAAATTAAAAACACAAGAAAATAAATGTAAATATCAAAAAAAAAAATCTTAATAAATTGGAATGTAAATAAATTAAATTAAATATTTAAGATTTGTATGTTTTTTTTAATAACTAAAAAATAATTTATTTTGTAATTAAACATTTATTGGAGTATCTCTGAGAGCTTTGTAAGTAATTAATGACATAAAAAGACAATTGAATATTTCAAATGAAAAAAAATCTATTTTTTTTCTATTTTTTTTTAATAGAAGAAAGAAAAGCAACAAAATATAAAAATTGTAGAATTATATAAAAAAAATAAAACACCGAATTTAAATTTAATTGAATATAAAAAAAAAATTATATTTAAAGAAAATATTAAAAAGCAAAAAATTAAAAAAACAACTCTTCTCATTACAAAAAAAAAATTAGCGTTAAATAAATTTATTTATAAAAAATAAATAAAATAATTTTTAGCTTAAGACTGAAAGTGAACATTTTTGAACAAAATTGATTATTGACACAAAACAAAAATAAAAGAAAAGAAAAGGAAACCAACAACAACGTAATAAATAATATTAAATATATACAAGAGAAATAAAACAAAAAAAAAAAAAAAAAAAACATTTAACAAGGGGAAAGATAAAATGCCATTATTATAATTGAATATGATGAACTAGATTGTAAGTGCTTAAAGAAAATGATGTGAAAACAAAATATTATAATAGGATTTTTCACAAAATATTTCACATTAAAAAATAAGTGAGAAAAGAAAAAGGCAAAAACCAAAAAAAAAAAAAAAAAAACAAAATAACATTTATAAATATTTTAGGATGACTATCTTTATTATTTTTGTATAAATAATTTTTTTACTGTTTAAAAAAAGACATGTTTTGGAAAGAAACACTGATAAGAACATTTCGTTTGAAAGTTATGGTTTTGCTCCTTTTTTTTCTTTTAATATAAAGTAAATTCAAGTTATAAAAACGGTTATAAATTTTTCAAATTTGACAATTATAAATTAATGGGTTTGGTGTAGGCTTTAAGAAGAAAAAAAACCTTGAGAGTCATCAAAAATAGAAAAAAGCTAAATTTGTAAATCCTCCACCACTAGTGATGAATGAGGGTATACAAAGGCCCAACCTTAATGTGCATGAGCTGGCTTCAGAAAATGTGCGAATGCATATAAATCATACGTGTCAAACCATATTGAACTTAAGGAACTTTTTGTTTAGTTTAACGAAACTGTCATTTACGTACGGAATCAGATGGGTTTTTGATTTTGTTTTTTGTTTTATGTATGTACACTGATAGAAAAGGCGTCATAACGCTGATGTATTATGGCATCAGTACTATGACAGGCGGCATGAAATAACCCTCCAAAATATAACCCCCCAAAAAATTAATAAAATAACCCACCAAAACCGTGGGGCCTTATTTCATATGCAATAAAGCCCCATTTTTTAAAATGAAATTAGCCCCCAACGAAATGAAATAACGTCCCAAACATAAATGAAATAATTCCCTAATTTTTGGGGGCTTATTTTATATGAAATAAAACCCCAATTTCTGAAATGAAATAAAGGCACAATATATGTAATACAATTAGTTATACAGTTTTGTTTTAAAGAATCACGCAATATATATAATGGTATGATATAACAAACACAAGCTTCGTCAACTAAGGCTTTTCCGCATAGCCGGCCTTCGGCCGGGCGCAATGACTTTTTCCTCTATGGTATAACAAACACCGGCTTCGCTAGCTAGCTCTTCTCTGCATAGCGCCAGGATTTTCTCCTCTATAGTATAGAAATACCGACTAGGCCCGGCTACGAAGAGAAGCTTTAGATAGCGAAGCCGGTGTTTGGTATACCATATAGAAGAAAATCATTGCGCCCGGCCGAAGGCCGTCTATACAGGGCAGCTTTTTTTATCGAAACCGGTGTTCTGTATACCAAAGTGGATAAATCCTTGCTCCCAAAAACGTTTTCATTATAAATTTAAAAATAAAATAATCACCCAAAAAATATATTGGGGCTTTATTTCATAATGACTTTTTGGGGTATAATTTCATATGAAATAATACCCCAATTAAAAAAATGAAATAACACCCCAAACAAAATGAAATTACCCCCCAAAAATCGTTTTTGTTGTTCTCTGTACAAATTTTTGGGGTGTTATTTCATTATTTTTTTGGGGGGTTATATTTTGGGGGGTTATTTCATGCCGCCACTATGACAAGTGTCTTCGTTTTTGACCCCATGACAATTTTCACACCGGTGATGTCAACCTTAACATCACTTGGCCAAAGTGTTATCAGTTATCAAGTGAAGTTATGTCAGCAATGGGATGATACATCGGCATCACAGAAATGACGAACATGTTCTCGGTGCGAGGAAGCAGTAACACCGAAGAAAGGATAGATTAGCATCAATTTAATGACAGTTTGTCATTAAGTCAAAGTCATTGGAATTGACTTAAGTCAAAGTGAGAGAATGTAATTGTTTACTTACCCATTACATATGTTTGTTTCACGTTTGTTGAATTACGACCTTTGTTTACAGCAGAACTCTCAATAACAAGACACCAGCACCATGCCCCATATGGTTTGCGTAATTATTCTGCTTTAAAAATTTGATGTATTTAACTAAATAATTTAAAAAAATAGAATATAGGAATTTTTGCTTCTTAGAATACATTGTAATCATGTAAATAATATACAAAATGTGGCATCGAATTTATGTCACTATAGTCATAAAATAGATGACACGTAAAAAAATGACAGAATTGGACGAAGACGTTAGTCATTGGATTGATGTTACTTTTTGCATCATTGATGCCTTACCGAGTAACATTGATGTCATAATTCTGATGTTAGGGCATCATCAGTATGAAGATGCATTATTCTATCAGTGTATTTTTACAGGTTTTTCATTTATTTTTGACAGTAGCTCATGCTAGTTCATGCATGCATACTGTGTAAAAATGTTTAATCATTGATCTAAGATCCCATTAAGTATATATATTGTGGGTCCATGAGTAATACTATTTCGATTTAGCCATGTCCGTCTGCTGAAATCACACTTACTTTCTCCTACGTTCGTACGCCCTACTAAAGCTGCATGTTCGGGACATGATTTTTACATCTTTGTAAGGGAGAATAGTAAAAAATAACTGTCAAAACTAGTGTATTCATTTAATCGGGGTTTTGCTTTGATCGGTTAATCGCTCGATTAATTATCGATGTTTTGGTTTAATCGTTTAATAACACTGTGCATGAAATTGACACTTTTTTTCGTGACAAGCCGGGCACATGGCGGTTTAACATAATTCGGGCACGCTGAATCCAGTGGTGCCCGCGGTTTTTTCAGATTGGCTCTGGTTTTCGAGATATACCGTTATTTCGAAAATGGAGGAGGTTGCACAACATATATTCGCGTAACTCAAAAACGGTTTAGTTTATTGAAATTACTAAAATAATCGAAATTCCGGAATAAAATTTCATTTCAGAAAAGTAAAACTCTTTTTGTAATATGAGTAGTCGTTATTGAAACATAATTTTTTTTTTTTGAAAAAAAAATTAATTTTTTTTATCAAAATTTCGAAATTTTTGTTTTTTAAAAATTCATAAAAAATTAAAAAATGCAGCTAGGCTTCTAATTTTTTGCAGACTTATAAAAAACGAAGCTACAAACAAAACAAGCCATAAATGATTAAAATCTGTTTGCAACTTTTGATTTTATTCACAAAAGTCGACAAATTTTCATTAATTTAAGAATTTCATAAAACGCAATATTTGTATGGGAGCCCCCTAAGGGATGGTGATAAAGGGAAAGTATAATTTGAGAAAATGTTAAGAACAAAAAACTAATGGACGTCAGTCATACATTTTATCATCCTAGGGGCAACTCCTGGGCATTTATGGGACTGTTTCTTCAATGTATTTCTAGTCTGCATTGAACATTTTGTATAGAAGCCCCCTTAAGGAATGGAGATAGCGGGTGGGTATGCTAGAAATAAATGATTGAGATGAAAAATAAAGTGGGGTTGGTCATACATTTGACCCATCTAGGGGCATCCTAGGCGCTGCAGGGGCCAAATTTAAGGCTAGGGTTCTACGCATATAAAAATCAAAGTTCCAAATAAAATAAGCTATAAGTGATTAAAGTCTGTCTACAACTTTTAATTTTTTCATAATAGATGAAATTTTTTTTATATTCTAAATTTTTAATATTTTTAATTAGGCTTAAGTTCATTAAATTTAATTTTCATTAAATTATTTTTATGAAGAAAGGAATTTTACAACATGAAAATTCATTAAAATTTATTGATAATTTTTCATTCTTGACTCAATCTGGGCATGTTTCAAGTTGTGCTGAAAAGGTCAACAAGAAAAAGAAAGACAAAAAAATGAAAAAACAAAAATATGTACTTTGAACTTCAAGAAGAATTCTTGACAAAAGTACGAAAAAACAGAAGTAAAGGAATAACATGTTAAAATAAATTAAAATAGATAATCATTCAAAGCAAATTTCGATCTACCAAAGGTTGAATACAATTTGGTTTAAGGATTGATGTTTGACTAATGACGTCAGCAGTCGTCGATGGCTGCGAGTGTTAAACGGCAAGCCCTCTGAGGAGATTGAGTGGTTGCAATCGAAACATGTCAGGGTAACCTGTCCGTAAACACCTGGGTTCGAGCCCAGATTGAGTCAAGAATGAAAAATTATCAATAAATTTTAATGAATTTTCATGTTGTAAAATTCCTTTCGTCATAAAAATAATTTAATGAAAATTAAATTTAATGAACTTAAGCCTAATTAAAAATATTAAAAATTTGGATTAAAAACCATAAATAGTTCAATAAAATAACCACAATACTAATTATTTTTTTATTTTTTAAATTAACCAAACTTAAAAATTTTAAAACATTTGATTTTTATATGCGTAGAACCCTAGCCTTAAATTTGGCCCCTGCAGCGCCTAGGATGCCCCTAGATGGGTCAAATGTATGACCAACCCAAAAGTTGCAAACAGATTTTAGTTTTGTTTGTAGCTTCGTTTTTTATAAGTCTGCAAAAAATTAGAAGCCTAGCTGCATTTTTTAATTTTTTATGAATTTTTAAAAAACAAAAATTTCGAAATTTTGATAAAAAAAATTAATTTTTTTTTCAAAAAAAAAAAAAATTATGTTTCAATAACGACTACTCATATTACAAAAAGAGTTTTACTTTTCTGAAATGAAATTTTATTGCGGAATTTCGATTTTTTTTAGTAATTTCAATAAACTAAACCGTTTTTGAGTTACGTGAATATATGTTGTGCAACCTCCTCCATTTTCGAAATAACGGTATATCTCGAAAACCAGAGCCAATCTGAAAAAAACCGCGGGCACCACTGGATTCAGCGTCCCCGAATTATGTTAAAACGCCATGTGCCCGGCTTGTCTGGTTTTTTCAACTAGCATAGTGTAATCGGTTAAATTAGTTATTGATCGGTTAACCGATTAATAAAATTTTTGTTATAAATTAAGTAGTTTCAATAAAGAAGAATGCAAAAATTATTTTTATTTGGCGTTTTTTAGTAAAAAGAAACATTTACATAACAAACAAAACAGTTCTTGAACTAAAACGAACAAACAAAAAAATAATTCATAAATATGTAATATATATTTTTAATTAAAACATATTACAGTGAACTTGCGATAACGTGAACTAATTTTTAACATGGCGTTTCACGTTTTCGAGATTGTTCACGTTATCGAATGCCAAAAATTTAAAAAATAATACCCCTATTTAAAAATAAATAGATAAAGAAGTACATATGTATATTTTATTCATTTTTAATAACAAAAAATATATGTATGTGCAATAATTCAGTTGATACATTAAAAAAATATATTTCTTATGAATATCATAAAAAAATACACATAAAAGTAACAAAAACGAAAATAAATATTTTTTTGTTTGAAGAATGTTTATAAGGGGAAAAAATACACAGGAAAAAAAGGTCATCTTTTTTTATAAGTTTTTTGTTTGATCATCTTTAACGAAGCTTTTTCTTTAAGTTTTCTTAACACACTGATTTCAATTTGGTCGGCCATCTCATTTTTAGCCAATATTAAAGCCTTACAAGAGCTTCTATTTCCTATTTTTGCCTCTAAATGGAACAAACTGTTGATTTAGCAACACCATATTTTCTAACCAAGCCACTGACACTATAAACCTTTTGCAATAATTCAAGATGATTTACTTTATCTTTCAAAGATAACACTTTCGGGGTTTTTAATGACATTTTTCACTTTCACGAATAACGAATATCGTAGCGATGTTAAAAAAGAGCTAACATGTCAGCGTATTATATACATGGATGCAATTAAGAAAAAAGAACGCTGTAACATCAACCAATAAGTGAACTCAATTCGGGGATTTCCCAATTCAAAAAAACATTTTAAAAAGTAAACACGTTCACGTTTTAGAGCTTCCAGATTTTGTTCACGTTTTAGAATAGCCTGTGTAAAAATAAATTGGTTCACGTTTCTGAGACGTTCACCCTTTTGAGTGTTCATGTTTTCGCGAGTTCACTGTATGTAATATTTACTAAACCATAAACTGTGTGATCTTTTTATTAATTATTTCAATTGATAAGATCTCCTTATAAAATAATCTAAACATATACTGCCGTATTCATAAAAGATTAGAATGGATTTGAAATACATTTTAAGAAAAATTTGTTTGAAAATTTTGCTTTAAAACACATTTCAAACTTATTTTATTTTTTATGAATACGGCAGATAAAATAGCGGCCTGTTTTAAATTTTAAAATTTTTAACACTTCTAATTGTTTCGGTAAATTCTGTTAACAGATTGTTTGTATTACTATCGAGAGTTTTCTCAGTTTTCAGCTCATCATCTGACTCATCCTGGCAAAGCTCAGCATCAAAGATTCTTTAAAAAAGTTTATTTCCGAACTCCTTACTTTCTGTTTTTGTACTGTATTTAAAAAATTGCTAGCTAGAAGGAAATATTTTGTAAAAAAATATTTTCTAAGCACATAACTTTTGTATATGAGACGAAGCAAGTTATTAAAAACCAAAAAAAAATTTTGTTATAATACAACAAAAAATGGAAAATTTTGTTAGATCGGTTAATCGACTGAAATTAACCGGTTTAATCGTTATTCGGAAATAGCCAATTTTTAATTAACCGATCAGTTAATCAGGTAGTAATTAATCGGTTAACCGATTAACGATTAATAGTATACCCTAGTAATAACCATTCAGAGTGTTAAGCTGAGAGCTACGTTCACCAGGGTTTATATGCGTTGGATAAAGCGCTGTGAGTACTAAACGCTCTGGTATAAGAAATTAAAATTCGAATTTGCGACCTTTTTCTTCCATATATGTTTAAAAATCAAAATATGTGAAGTATTATTTTATGATAAGTGATGTATTGACACATGTTCTTAATACATACTTCAGACGATAGTGAAGGAAACGACGCGAAAGTCTGGCCAAATGTTTATATTTTTCCAAATACTGATGCTTTAATAAATGCGGCAAATTTGTTACCACTAAGCAAATGGCAAGTCTCTTAGCGCTACGTAAAGATATCGCTTTATAAGAATTAAGATAACCAAAAAAAAAAAAAAAAAAAATAAAAAACAACTGCTGATAACATTAAACAAATTTTGAGTGAGAAGAAATGGACCGAATTTAGAATAATTTGACCCAATTTTTAACTTTTATTCTCAGTTATTTTAATTGTCTCAGAAAAATTTTTATACATAAGTATTTGAAGTAAATAAACTCTGAAGTATTATACAAAAAACGTGAATCTAATTCATTTCATACTCAGATTCACTTCTATTTTTATAATAAAAAAAAACTAAAAATGAGAAATATTCGGAATTGCTAATTGCCATGAAAACAAAGCCTTTCTAATTTGCGCGCGTCTACTGTACAAGGTGCAATTTCTCTTGTAAATGCCGTTTTTATTGCTTTAAATAAATTTCAATTTATATTGAAAGCCTCTTTATAAATCAGTATTTAAAAAAAAAAAACAACCTGTAAATATTTAAACAATTTTGCTATTTGAAAGTTAAACTAATGTATGTTTATTTAGTAAAAATTTAAAGAAAATACCACTTAAATAAATTAAGCAATTAATTTTTAAGTAGTAGTTAAACAAAAATGTTATGTAAAATTATTAAAACTTTGTTTAATACATCATCTATATTTCATGACATTGATTGCAGAGGTAAAATACATAAAAAAGGCAAAAAAGGATAAAACCAAAAACTAAAAAGCTAGCAATGGAAAAAATTTTATATTAAAAATTTACACTGTCAAGCAAAATTGTATACAAACTAATTCATTCAGGTATGTGATGAAAAACGATTTAGAAAAACATACGATTTGAAAACGATAATATTGTTTTCAGTATCTTTAAAAATTGATTTATAATACATTTTTCTCTGTTTTCCTGTATAAATTCTTTTAAATTTCGTTTTTTATGTGTTAATTAAACTGCATTTGGAACAACAAATTACAACTTTTCTTCAGAAATAGATTTTAAATTCGGTCGAAATTCATCACAATTGCTAAAAACGATAATTTTGAAAACGATCGTTTTTCATCACATACCTGATTATATAGTTTTGAGTAAAATTTATTAAATTTTTTTTTTAATCCCGCACTGTCCAAATGACGACGCGCTATTTTATTTTTGAATTAAAGCCTCTTTAGGCTCAGGACGTGTTTTATAGGTTCTTTAAATAGATCGTAGTCAAAATAACGAAAATAACGTTAGTAGATAACAAATAAAGATGATGTCCAAGGGTTAAACAATAAATATGAACTTTAATATCTACAGAAATATAATTGTATTCAGAAGCAGACGCAAGAGCCACAGCCTCAGAAGTCACAGAGGATTTTACGAATTCTGAACAGTGTTCATTGAAAACTTTTTTAAATTTTGGTAAAAGATTTATGAAAAAAGTTTATGGATTATTAAAAAGAACTTTTAAAGAATAGACTATTTGCACTGTTCTATTAAGGCCCTAATCACTTATTAAGCTACCCCAACGAGCCTAAGCTACTCCAACGAGCCTCTAGGTTATTTTATAACTTCTCAGTAGTTGTTTAACAATAGTTTACGATTTCCGATTGTATTTAGTTCAAACATTAACATTCTAAAAACTGCTGTTTTTTTGTCATTTAAGCATTTTAAGAAAAATTTTTTACGCTCAATAAAAACTTGATTATGAAAATTGAAAAATGAGTTTTTAAACTGATTTGAGCGAAGGGCAGGTTTCAATGTCCATTTCTTGCCAGATGATAATCAAAATTTTCTTATTTTAGGAAGCACATATGGTACTAATTGCCCGTCGAATTTTCGAAAAAAAGAAAAAACAAAACTGCCAGCAAAGCTTTTCAAATAATAAGCTTTTAAATTATATTTAAAATTGGTTTGTGAATTTAGGAGTTAGGTGATAATCAATCCTTTGTGGGGGGGTTGGTGAATTACGGGACCTAACTGAAATTTGACAAAAAAAAAAAATTTGCCTTTTAAACGAACGTTGCACATCCCCAGGCAGAAATTACCACTCTTCTAAACCATCACAACACTGTAGATACAAAATCACAACCTTAGTTTTTTAATACCGTTTTTAAATAAGATTCAACATCGGTACAACACCCTAAATAGAAATATATGACTTTGGTTTTTTAAGTCGTATTTACCATAAATCTATACCGCTACAACACTGTTTATACAAGAATTAAACCTTTATTTCCTAATACCGTGTTTATAATAATTCTATACCGCTACAACGCTGTATATACAAAAATTAAGTGTTATTAATTTAATAGTGTCGTATTAAAATGAAAACACAAAAAATATTTAATGTTAGAAAATATACAAATTTTTGCTTGTTTATTTAGCGAATTTATATTTGTAACAATAATTAGTATTGTGGTTATTTTGTTGAACTATTTATGGTTTTTAATCCAAATTTTTCAATATTTTTTAATTAGGCTTAAGTTCATCAAATTTAATTTTCATTAAATTATTTTTATGAAGAAAGGAATTTTACAACATGAAAATTAATTAAAATTGTTATTGATAATCTTTCATTCTTGACGTGACTAGGGGTTGAACCGGCAGGTTACTATGACATGTTTCGATCGGAACCACTCGATCTCCTCAGATAGTTTTGCCGTCTTACACTCGCAGCTATCGAAGGCTGCTGACGTCAGTAGTCAAATATCAATCCTTAAACCAAATTTTGTATTTTTAACACTTTCTTTTGGTAGATCGAAATTTGCTTTTTTTACTGAATGATTATCCATTTTAATTGACTTTACATGTTTTTTCCTTACTTCTGTTTTTTCGTACTTTGTCAAGAATTTTTCTTGAAGTCCAAGTACATTTTTTTGTTTGTTTTTTTCATTCTATCTTTCTCTTTTCTGTTGACCTTTTTCAGCACAACTTGAAGGACAAATGTAAACATAGAGCTCGTGCCTTAGCTTTAACAATAATTAGTATTGTGGTTATTTTGTTGAACTATTTATGGTTTTTAATCCAAATTTTTCAATATTTTTTAATTAGGCTTAAGTTCATCAAATTTAATTTTCATTAAATTATTTTTATGAAGAAAGGAATTTTACAACATGAAAATTAATTAAAATTGTTATTGATAATCTTTCATTCTTGACGTGACTTTGTAACAATATTGAAAATAAGAGTCGGAGGACGGTTGTGACTACGTTGTAGATTCGTGAATCCAACATTGTAAATTAAAATTTACAGTACTGTGACAACACTAAAAAGAAGAGTCGGAAGACGCACATTTGGCGTTATCATTTTAATATTGCAACAACATTGGAAATTTTGTTATCAGTACATTGTATTGATGTTGGTAATACCTCCTGCAACGTCGGCATAACGTCGTGGTGATTGTCTTTTTCTGCCTGGGTCTGTATAGAAAAAACATTTTTTGGAAATCTCTTGATTTTATAATTTTGCACATAAATCTGAGATTAGGCCAGAAACATTTTTTTAAGGTTGACAAATTGGGTTGAAATGAAAATTTTTAGTTTTCAGATGTTTTCCATGTAAAATGTGAATCATCCCATCAACAATAAATTTCAGTTTAGCAATAGTATGAAATGGGAATTTAGTACATTTAAACGAAACCTTGTTAAAAACTTTTTCTGTTTAACGGTCAAAACATTCATTACTTTATTCACAAAAAAAAAAAAAAAAAAAATTCCCGAACATGATTTGTTTGCAAAATTGTTGAGCTTATTTAAATGTTATCCAAGTAAAATGTGAAACAAAAAATTTTAAGTTTTTTGTTATAGCAATTTTTTTTTTTTTTTTTTATTTAACGGTTACAACACATAACTTAATTTACAACGAAAGAAATTTTCGAATACGATTTGTCAAAACTGTTAAGCTAAAAAGAACAAATTTTCAAAGTAGAATAAAAATGAAATCCATATATTGAGAGTTTTCTGTAGCCAAGGAAAGGAAATACAGCAAAAGTGAGTGAACAAAACAGAAAGAAGAAAATAGACGTGATGGAATAAATACATCTCTTAAGTTAGAAATTATTTTAAAATACAAATACATATGGGAGTGGTATCCTGAAGCTCACTCCTCCTCTTAGTTTTCACTTCAGCTAAGTGCGGTCGTTGCCGCGCTTTGGTTGCTAATACAGTAGACGCTGAAAAATTCGAACTCTAAGATATTCGAATTTCCAGAAATTTCCAGAAATTCGAATCAGTAATTTTATAACATTTGGCGTTCTAAAATTAGAATCCAAAATTCGAACTTCCGAGCGGTTTTTCTTTTTATTGTAAACACTAAAATTTTGACAATTTAGTTTAACCAAATACAAAGTAAAAAGGGAAATCCCATTTTAAAAGATGATTTACAGATCTTGTTGATGTTGTTAGAGTTTAAAAGTCAGTTTTTTTGGTGTTTGTATTACACATACTAACTAAAGTCAAATAATCTGCATTATTATTTTTTGTTAAGTTTTTTTTTAAGTTTTTATGTTAAATTAACTAAAATTAAAAAAAGCATAATTTTTTATACCGTCCAGAAATTCGAATAATTCGAGAATTCGAATCGCCCTTAAAACAAAGTTGTTCGAATTTCCGAGCGAGTACTGTAATGCTAAAAGTATGAAAAAATATGAATAAAAAGGTTTTCGTTTTTTTTTTATTAATATTATTTAAACATTTATTTATAGATTCAACGATAATTTTATTAGAAATTGACATCAAAATTAAATTAACATCATGCTTGTTTCTGTTAACATTTTTGTTTAAAAATGTGAAGAAGTTTTGAAAAACTGTTTTGTTTAATGGCCTAATAGTTTTTACAAATCCTTGTGTTTAAACTTACAACTCTTGTAAAAAGTCCTTTTTAAATCACAATTTGTGTTTGATTCCCTGAATTACTTTACTAAATCTGAAATTTATTTATTTTTTTTAAGAAAATAAAACCTCCACAACCACTGATATTTTTGGTATTTCTATGTTGGCTCTCTTAAAGAGAGATATTTTTAAAATTCGACTCCCCTGTAGTGAAGCTGGGCCTTAAAATTCGATTATACCATCAGTGCTTCGTAGAGGAGAACAAGGATTCAGTAAACTTAAACCTGGCTCATTACACAGAAAGAACTCGCCAAAATTGTTTACTAATTACAGCATTAATCAACACTAAAATCAGTTTTAATTAAAAATTAAATCAATTGAATTAACCATTTAATCAAGTAAATTAAACGTTTATTCATATGAATTAAACGTTTAATCAAGTAAATAAAACGTTTAATCATGTCAATAAAACGTTTAATTGATACATTTAATGCGTTTACTGGTTTAAAGTTAATTAATTTTTTAACTGATATCACAAATTTTTTTTATTGAAATCAATTTTTTTTGTGTATGATTACGCAAATTTAAAAGTACCAAATATATACATCACACATTTCAAGAAAATGAATTTACTTTTTTTTTTTGTTTTTTAATATATGTAATTTCAATCTATTTCTTATTACTGGGGTCTAATCACCGCATTCGATACTATCGTATCGAATAATCTATCGAAGTTTTTTGCATACGATATGCACTAACGTATCGAATGGCAACTCGATAAATGTAATGTTGAGTTACTCGATATCGAATGATATTATTTCAAATTCACTACATTTCATTCGATATCGAGTTTCATGATACCAAAATAAATAAATTCGATCAATTTTGCTCGATAGCGTATGCGGTGATTAGACCCCATGATTTGTTGTAATCACTTTTGCTACTTAGTGTATGTGAAGGACATTCACAAAAAACTTATTTTTTTTTTTTTGTATATGTAAACAAAAATCATAAAAAGTTAAATTTTTATTATTTTTTTACAACATGGATGTTTTTAAATAAGCATATATATATATATATATATGTATGTATGTTTTTTTTATAAATAGCTATGAATAAAATTATATAAATTAATTATAGTATAAAAAAAAGTAAATATACGTTTATTTTTACGACTCTTATAACTAAGTTTCAATATTAAGTGTAAAATATATATAAATATAAAGAACAAAAAAAAAAAAAATATATATATATATACAAACAAAAAAAAAACATACCTTAGGACTTGGAAAACAGTTTCTTCTTCTTTATTTTATAAAACTTAAAAAATGCAAAAATAATAAACACGAAAATGTAAGAAAATAAATGAGCATAGAAAATAAAAGCTTAAATGCCCAGGAGTAACCAGAAATAAAAAGTCATTTAATTTGTTTAAAAACTTAAGTTTCAGATCATAAAACAACATTTAAAAAAAAAAAATAAGGAAAATATACAAATAAGAACATACAATTCAAAAATTTATATATTGCAAACAATAATAAATTTCAGACAGACATGAAATAAAATTAAATGAAATAAATAAAAACCACAAACCAATAGTATAAAAATATTGAAATAAAAATGAATTGTAATGTAATTTATACATTCAGTCAGATACGAGTATAAAAATACAAATATGAAAACAAACTCTAAAAATTTTACTCAATAAAAAAATATCCTTTCCTTTTTCCTCCTCCCTCTCCCCCTTGACAAATAAGCAAACAAAGAAACCAAAAAAGAAAAACTACACCTAAATATATATTTAATGTAAAAAATAAATACCATAAAATGTTTTTAATTTCAATGGGATTTTTAATAAAAGAATTTCAAGCAAGTATTTAGAATAAGAAAATTGTTTAATAAAACATGGCCAATTAGACACAAAAATATTGACAATTGACAAGTTTTGTAATTGTATAAATTATTAGGATAAAAGAAAAATATTCTCCCTTCTCATGGAAGTCTTAACCACTGGGCGAAATACACTCAAAAGAAAAATCAATCCATCCGTACTAAAATTAATCCGAAGCGGTATTAATAGTACGGTGAACACGGATTTTCCAATCGATTTTTCGACCAGTACCTTTATTAGCGTTTATTTTTAAAGTTAACTATAATTTTTTTTGATCTGTTTTCACAAAAATAAATCTGAGATGTTTTTTAATATCTTAGTAATAAATTGATTTTTTAAAGACTTTATAAAAGATTTTGGTAAAATGATTAAAAAAAGCCCATTTTTGACACATTTTTCCTTTTAAAAAATATATGTATTAAAAAATATATAAAACTAGCTTAACCCGGTGCGCTTCGCTACACTGCTTTAACTACTTCTTCAGTTGAGAGATATTTAATATATGCATGCTATGGAAGTTTTTCCCCCCTGCGCGTTCCCGCTATATTTTTATTTTCAAAAGTGTAGTATACCATAAGAGTGACTTCTGCAAATTTTGAACATGCTCACTATAACAGTTCCCCCGCTGCTATTTTGTTTCAATTTTGAGGCTCAGAAGATCCTACTACCAAAAGTTCAACAAAATGCGTGCGCCCACCCGCAGGGGGGAAATACCTCTCATAGGATGCATATATTATATACCGCTCAACTGAAGAACTAGTCTTCAAACGTGGTTAAAGCTACTATTATGGTAAACTATAAATTTCAATATAGAAATGGGCGGGGTAGCCAGAGGAGGAGCAGTACCCCTCATAGGTAGCAATATTAATAAGAGCCGCTGCAAGCAATTTGTTAAACCTTTGGTAGTAGGATCTTCTGAGCCTCAAAATTAAAACAAAATATCAGCGGGGGAAGTGTTACCCTCCATAGGACGCCAATGTTAAATATCGGATATCTTAAAAACTGTTATAGTGGGAATGTTCAAACTTTGTAGAAGTCACACTTATGGTATACTACACTTTCGAAAATGAAAATAAAGCGGGTAGGCGTAGGGGGGAAATACCTTCCATAGGATGCATGTATTAAATATCGCTCAACTGAAGAACTATTAAAGGGATAGTCTTCAAACGTGGTTAAAGCTACTATTATGGTAAACTACAAATTTCAATATAGAAATGGGCGGGCGAGCCAGAGGAGGAGCAATACCCCTCATAGGTAGCAATATTAATAAGAGCCGCTGCAAGCAATTTGTTGAACTTTTGGTAGTAGGATCTTCTGAGCCCCAAAATTTAAACAAAATAGCAGCGGGGGAAGTGTAACCCCCCATAGGACGCCACTATTTAATATCGGATATCTTAAAAACTGTTATAGTAAGAATGTTCAAACTTAGTAGAAGTCATTCCTATGGTAAACTACACTTTTGAAAATAGAAATAAATCTCAACTCTCAAATATCTCTCAACTGAAGAAGTGGTTTTAGCAGTGCAGCGAAGCGCACCGGGTTAAGCTAGTATGTCTATATAACCCAAATCCTTAACATAAACATGAATACAAGTTCGTTATTAGCACCTGCAATTTTATTTCCATCGGACTAACATAATCCAGAGTTATTTCCATTTATTTTCCAAAGTCTCCCACTGTGTGTGTCGCTTACATAAGATAAATTGGTATAACTAAAAATTATGAACAGGACTTACGATCAAATTGAAGAACGCCTTATTTAACGTTATTAACTATTTTGACATTTAACATTTTATTGAAAAGAAAATATAAATTTGTCCATAAAATTTTTATTTCAATCATATTTTTTTTTTTTTTAATTTATTAATTCATGGATTAGAATTAAATAATATTTTCATTTTGGATAAATATTTATTTTTTTATATTTGTTTTAAATAAGCTGGTTTAAATTCAAAATAGCACACTTAATTAAAAACAGTCGTATTTTTTCATATTATTATTTTAAGACATATGACTTTGTCACCTTGTGAATGCCCCAAGTATGTATAGATATGGGATGAAAGGGGAGAAATACATCTTTGTAACAGTGTAAAATGTATTAAAAAATCATATAACAAGATTTTTGGGAATTGCCTTATAAATTGCCAATAAACTGGTTTTTCGCGAATATCTCGAAAACGCTTCTTAACAAAACTAAACGAAAGCCATATTCATATTCTGTTTTTGCTTAAAAAACCTCTCATTTTTTTCATTACAATTATTAATCGAATCTTAACCTAATACTTTATTTTATGTCCTGCCAGCGCCAGACAAAAATGTTCTTCATCACGGAGTCTATTCACTTATATAGGTGTTTATTAGAGTTGTCAATTATTCGCCTTTCAACTTTTTTCGAATAATTAAAATAATTGTTTTTGTTCGTTCGATCAAACGATTAAATCTAAAAAATTATACGATTAATCGATGAGAATAACGATTTAAAAAACTTTTTTACAAACAAATTACTATGGGAAATCTTGCATTCCATCCGCAATGACTTCTTCTTTTTTTGATGCAAAAAATTTTTCATATTATCTCAATATCGTAGTATTACTTAAAGGCATCGCAAAACCCTTAATTCCTAATTAATCCGATATTACTCTGGATTTTCAAAATGCGTTGGCAGACCTTCCATCTTCAGCAAAACTTCTGTCTACAATTTCTTCTATAGAACAGCCGCTGTCTCTCTTAGGCCCGTTTTCACAACTTTCCGATAGCTAAAAGTAGGATTTAATCGGCCGTATAAAAAGTGTTCCATTATTTCAACCTTACCTTAACCTACCAGGTAAGATTAACCTTAATTTGCTTTATCGTTCACTTTAGGACAAAGTAGAGTTTTAAGAACGGAACACTTTTTGTAAGGCCGGTTAAAATCTACTTTTAGCTATCTGTAAGTTGTGAAAACGGGCCTTAATGTATTTTTCCAACTTGATGCCGTTGGATTATCTTCCACTACATCGTTTTTAATGGTAATATTGTAACACTTACAACAACATTTTCTACATTCAAGATATGATTTATATAAATCAATTCTTTAATTTTAAGCTTTTTGTTTATTTCCTAATTCTTCACCCGATATTGAAAAATCCCATTTCTTGATAATTGAGCAGATACAGTTGCAAAACTCGTTTGTTAAAAATTTAAAAATACAAGATGGCAAATGATTCTTACATTTTTCTTGACGCTTTTTTAGACGAAAAATTCTGATTGCATCTATGCATGTTCGTGCTAAAATCATGGAATCATCTTGTATTTTAAATGTTGTAATGAACGAGTTTTGCAACAAACCTACTCAATTGTTTGTTAAGATTTTTTAGTAAGAACATATAATACATTTTTGAAATACAATGAGTACTCAACACGGTGGCTTACTCAACATTGAGATTAATTACAACCAGGGATATGGCAACAATATTTTTTAACTTTCCTGCATTTTGTATAAAATCACTAAAAATGTTTGAGAATAAATTCGAATCGAATCGAATTCTAAGCTTTTATTTAATTTATTTTTTAATAAAAAAAAATTGTTCGATTAATCGACATTAATTAATCGATTAATTTGTTATTCGAAAATCGTCATATTGAAATTATTCGAACACGAGTTTGGTTTTGTTTGATCGATTAATCGAATTATTCTTAATCGGTTGACAACTCTAGTTTTTATCGCTCATCTAATTGGACAAGTGCTGCAGTGTCTCTTCTTCTTAAGCGAGTGTGGCCGCTATCATTTGAAATATTTCGAGCTAGTGGGTTCGGATGCAATTTGAGCCTTTTTAAGTATTTTACTGCATATTTTGTAATCATAGTTTTAACTAATGGAACATTGAGATCCTTGTGAATATTTGAGTTTTTAACATACCAAGAGGCAGCTGTGATTATTCGAAGAAGTAAATTTTGGCGCCATTGAATTTTTTGATATTAGAGGCCGAGGCAATGCCCCATAACTGAATACCAAAGCACCAGATTGGCTTTAACCCATTAGTGCATGAAGTTCCCCAAGTACTTTTTAACAAAATTCTTTTTTAACACGTAATTAAAACAACTTTTAAAATAATTTTTAGAAGTTTTATTTGAATAAAATTTTTTTTAAAGATTTTAGAAGGAGTCCCTTGTAAGGGACATTATGCAATATCGTCACATGAAATGTGAAATGTTTTGAAACAATCTTTTGGGTGAAGGCCCTTGTTGCACATAAAATTAGACTTGTTACCGCATTTGTATCCGATTTGGAGTAGTCTATTATGTGATTTCTACCGTCATATCGATTGACAGCACTGAAAATCGATAGTGTATAACCTTTTACAGAGGGCACACCGTACGCTTCTAGGTAAGAAGTGGCTATATATCTACGGAATTGTAACAAGTTTGAGAAACCTAGATCATTTCGATGCAGCCTTCTCATTAGTAGCCACCAACCATTAAAAACGGAAGCATCCAACAGATATGCGAAAATTGGTCACCGCCACTTAAGTTGTCATATACGTGACTAATAAACAGCAATGAACTGGTTCATTTTGTCTACACCATCAATGCCTTGATTGTAATGTTGAAATACTTTTGGTTGGGTATCTGCATGGCGCCTTCTCCTCTTGTATAAAGCTTTCACGTTCCAATTTCATTTTTGTCAAAATTAGTTCCTAACGTTACTACGTTATTGTCTTCCCATCGCAAGACGAGTATATTGTCATTATCAGAAAAACGATAGTCCGTAGATCCTCTTTTATCTTTTTTCATTTCCGAAACCGGACGGAGTGGGCATTTTTCGGTTCGACTATCGCTTATTGTACCAAATGAGCATATTCCAGAAGCTGCCAAATGCCGAAGAAGCTTCACGGAATTGAAATAATTATCAATAAAAACCTTTGTGTAAGAAAAATTAAAATTTTCAATTAAAAATAAATTGAAAATAACTCATTAATCATTTCCATCCAAAGGAGGTATTGCAAATATAAAAGTTATCTTGCAAGTTGTCGTCTATGTACTGCAATTGTAATCTGTATAAGAATAGCGATGACTATTACCATAGAGCGTAATGTCCCTTAAAAGGGGCATGAATACAAAACGCCAATTGCTAATATTTTTAAAATCATTTATATTTTAAAACTTTAACAATTCAGTTACTTAATCTCATTTTAATAAACACACATTAAAAAATATAAATAAAGCAACAAACTGTTAATTTTTTTTCATTCTTACATACCCTTCACGTGGGGTGGGAATTTTTTTATTCCCGTAATACATTTTTTGCATAATATTACGCACTCGATAGAATAAAATTAAATAAAAGCACTTGTTGTTTTGAGGAAGACACACAAGAGAATGAGATGCTTAATGAAAGTTTAATTTCTAATTTTTCGTGTTGCTGTAAAGTGGCAAAAAAAGAGCGTCCCTTAAAAGGCACCATATGCACTAATGGGATAAGATGGAGTTGTAAAGTAGAAGGTTGCAGTCGAGACTAAGGACAGAGTTTCTTCCAATAAGCCAATGAATTTGAATGGCTTTTAGTTTCATTGAGTTAATTTTGCCTCCATATGGCTTTTCCACGTCTCATTTTTTTAAGGTTAATTTTTTTGTGGCAAAGTGTAATCAATATAAACATATAAATAACACTTATTTATATTTTTTTTTAAGTACAAATTTTATTATTATTTGCAAATTTGAATAATAATAACAATTCTCGTATATTTTTATGTGACTACAGGAGTTTCTACTTTGAATGTTGAAATAACAAACAAATAAAATAAATTGTCATGAAAATAAATGTATGTACGTTCGTATTGATGACAGAAAAATATTTGAGTTAAAAGGTTTTAATTTTGAAACCACTACAATATTTTTTCGACATGTGTCAATCAATTGCAGACATATTTTATTTTATTATATTTAAAAATATCGATTCAAAATATTCAGAAGGTTAAGTAACTGCTGATATATTAATACTTGGCTTTTTCTGCTTTTATTAGTTACAAAGTTTTTTTTTTCTGTTTTCTTTTAAATAATAATTTGACCTAATTTTGTAGAGTTTACGTCACTTCATTTTTTGTTGTTGTTGTGATTGCCTTAGTGACGTAAAGGTGTTAATGTTAACGAAGCAATTTTAATCAATTTCACAGTGTACACCGGAAAATTGCAGGGAAAAAGCATTCTGAAAAAGCAACCGATCCCTTTCGCCAAATCATCGCTTTTAAAGTAGTTCTTTCCTGGCTATTTTCCATTTTTCAAAAGCAAGCCTCAAATAAATTTTATTTTGTTTGTTTACCACACATCAGAGTCCTAAGCCGATCTTAGCTGACGCCGCAAGTGTTTTGTTGCAAAAGTTTCTAGCTGCAGGTTAAATTCGGATGTTAGCCGTATAAAACTATGCCATCAATAGCAACGGCTACAAAATCATAGCCGCTCGGCTCAGCCGCTCAGCGCAGGTCTCTTCTGATTAATTACGACAGCACAATATACAGACACTTTTTGTTTACAAAGCAACAACAATATTTTAAGCTATTGTAAAATGTTAGAACATTATGATAATACAACATGATAGCACACCTTGTGAATACCCCAACTGTGTTTAGCGGATAAAAAATCACTGAGTTACAGTTGAAAAATTGATTTTTTCGACGTTTTTGAAAAATAACCATTTTAAGTCGCTTCAATAAGACCAAAAAATATTCTAAACGTACTAAGCATAAAATCTTTATCATCGGACAAAAAATTAAAAAGTAATGCCGTATTAAGTAAAAACATCCGAATTTAAATTTTCTAAAAAAAAATTTAATCAATGCTACTACTTGTAGGTACCTTATTGCGGTTTTAGGTAGTATACTTTCACTTATCGGTCAAAAGACTGGATGACCTCATAAATACAGTGCTGTGCAAGACACCACTGAAAGCAAATGCGTTGACAAAGCTTCACAACTAAAAACATTGCACAAATTTCTTAACCGTTATGCAGTGAATACGGTTAACTTGCAATAATGAACTCAAGGAATTGTTTATAGAAAAGTTGTGGATTATATAAAATATATGCGTTTATGGAGTCACCCACTATCTTGTTATTCTTAATGCTTAATAAAATACTTAATTTTGTTAATACTTAATTATTTGCATATTCACTTTTGGTTTGTTTGTGGTAGACACCTTAATCAGAAAAAGTGTACGAAGAAAGTTGACCATAAACTTATTGGAATCTTAAAAATTTTATTTGGGTACTTCGCCAGATTTATCAATATGCCATGGACTCCAAACGTATTTAATGCAACGTGTTTTGTAAATTTAACTCAATTTAGTAAGGGCACGCTGAAGTATTTCTTATTCAGTAACTCAGTTGAATGAAGGGATCCCATTGATAGTATGAATTGCTTGCTATTTCTGCATGACGATAACAATGGCTAAGTATGTATCCCGATATAAAATCACTTAGCCTTACATACTGCAAAGAAACAGTGGCCTTATTCTGACAGTCGTGATCGAGTACTTTCTCGATTGGCAAGCAATTTTATTTTTAGTTTTTACAGTTGATACTGAAGGAATCGAAATTATTTTTTTAGAATTTTGAAACCCAAATTAATGCTTTACAACACTGAAAAAATAATTCCGAATCGTTCAGTATTAACAGAAATAATAAGATAATAAATTGCTTTCGAATCGAGAAAGTACTTGATCACGACTGCCAGAATCAGGCCCCAGGTCTTGAAAATGCTTATTAAGACAAATAAACGAATGACATAACAATCGTGTTCAGCAGCCCCAATTTAGCTTAGAAAACACTTAATTTTTGAGGTTATGGTAAAGAGTTGAAAATTTGTGAATCAGTTCTATTACACTTTTAATATTATTTTTAAAATTTTAAATTGTTCTGATATAATTTTTATGAAAACCGAAACTTTTTAAACATTTCAAGACTAATACAATAGATTAAAATTAGCACAATCAAACAATTTGGCTGAGGAAGTTGATTGACTTTTTCCAAATGTTATTTATTTCAGCTATTTTTTTTTATGTGTTTATTGTGGGCACATGTAGTTTTGCTTCGTTTTTTTTACCACTCCCAGCCAGCATTTACATATAAAAATAAGCGTTTTGTAAGCGTTAAAATGTTAGCAAAGCAAAAGACATCAAAGCAAGGGGTTTATAACCGAAAAGCACCCAACTTTATAAGCGTTAAAAAGACGATTGCAAAACATGTTTTTTAAGTAACGTAATTACACGTTTTCTAAATGCTTAAAAAACACGTATTTTTAATGAAATTAGTAAGCGTTTTAAACATTTACTTTGTTTTGGATATGTTTTTTTTTTATTGATACTTTTAAAAAATCATTTTTAATATACAATTTTTTTATTAATAATTAATAGGAACTTCATTGTTGTTTCATTTAAAAAATCATTAATAATTAGTATTTTAGTTTACTTTTTTGGTTGTTTTATTTTAATACGATTTTTTGCGTACTGGAAATATAACTTAGAGGCAAACACAAAGTCCTCTTCTTTGACTCCATTTTCAGCAAAAGTTTCTGCAATGGAATTTAAATATGGATATTAACATGTTACTAGAAACTTATTAAACGTATTTCACTTACGACGAATGGCAGTGGCGACAGTGAAGGCCCTAATGCACTTCTTATCTGCAGTTCTTCGCTAGGAAAAGCTCTCAGCAACGTTGTCAGTCATGATCTTCTGCCACGCTTTCGTAACAAATTTTCTCGAATTGGATGTTGACAATCTTTTTAGATCTGCCTTCTGAAAATAGAAATAAAATTGCCATCAGTATACAGCCACCGGACATTTCAAATTCACTCTGGGTACTTATAGAACTTGCAGCCGCACCGTTCCAAAGATGCTCAAAAATTGCGGTGCTGCTGCGCAAAACACTTTTTTTTTTGCTGTAGACATTAAATACACGCAGGAAAAAAATATGGTTGGGCATGGTTACGGCAACAACACTATGTTTATTGTAACAATATATTGTTGTCGTACACAAATAATTGTTATTTTTATTTAATATCAACAATATTATAGTTACTGTAAACATATTAATGTTTATCGCAATTATAAATTTGAGTATTGTTGATCGAAAAATAATTATTTTTCTAACAACTAAATTATAATAACTTTCAAAACATATTATATTGCTCGCAATCATATCATGATATCTATTAGCCATAACATGACTACTTTCAATACATTTATCATATTATGTTTAAGATGCAATCAAACTATTTTTACTCTAATAATATTATGCTAGCGCCATTTGTAAAATTATTTTGAATCAGTTGTGTCGTTTGTTTTATATGTGAGCGGTTAAACAAGATAAATTACCTTAAAAAATAATAAATAATTAAAATATTAGCGGAGTTCGTAAAAATATGATTTTTCGCATAAAGATTTCCTACATATCAAAGAAGTTTTGTGCCAAAAATTAGACTAATCCTCCTACAGGATCACCTACTTTTCATTACCCTGTTATGAAAAATACTCAAAATCTTGAAATTTTTTTCCAATTCGATTTAACTTTTGGATCCAATTCATCTTGATTTTTTCGAAAAGAATAAAAAAGTGAAGCAAAATAAAAAAAATCATGACGAGTAAGCACTAAAAGTATTTGAATTAGTTTAATTTTCCCTTTTAATCTTTTGTAGACTGGCAAATAAAATAAAAGTTTTGATATTTTAAATAAAAATATTTAGATTTTACAGAGCGCTTAAGCTTAGTCCTTTTTCAGCCATATATATTTTTGTGGGCATGACGAATATAGTCCCCGAAATAAGGCAATTATTATTGAACTGCTGGTTTTTAATTGAAATTTTAGTTGTTTTAAAATTAGGCTTTAATTTAATTTTCATTAAACTAATTTTAATGAAGGAAGGACTTTTTCATTTGGTAATTAATTTAATGGGTGAATTGATACAAAATATTTTTAGTTTTTAATAATTTTACTCTTGGCTGAACACCGGCTCGATCATCGACATCTGTGTTTGTGAAGACTCTGACATGAACGGTATTACTGCAACGAATTATGATGATGGGAATGTGGTTCATACCGAAACAATTAAATTTGGCTTGAGTTGGAGCCGGTGTTCAGTCAAGAATAAAATTAACAAAATAAAAAGTAATCATGTTGTAAAATTCCGTTCGTGATAAATATAATTTAATAAAAATTTAATTTGCTGAACTTATGTCTAATTTTCCAAAATAAATATCAATCAAGCTAACACATTTCATCATAACTTGAGAACGATTTGTCTGATAAGAATAAAATTACCAGAAAATGATTTGGAATGAATTCCCCATAATTGCCAAGAACTATCGTTTTTTTTACATTTTCAACAGTTTCGGAGATATTCAAAAATTTCTGGCGGTAAATATTATATAATGCAAAGTTTTTCTTTTCAAAATTTAACAAACAAAAAGGGTACTACATTATTTTAATTAGTTTTTAAAAAAAATTTAATTTTTATAAAATTCCTATTGTTTAAAATACAATTTTTTTAAACGCAAATTAAATTTAGATTTGAGTTGTTATTTAAAATATTTGGAACGTTACATAAGTATGTTACCCACTGAACATATTAACATAATTTTAATTGAATTGTATTATGACGTAACGATTAAAAATTACTGTGCATTATAACACTAACTTTTCAATATTTGCTTTTTTATACTCTTAAATATGAAGTACTTAATTTTTGTAAAAAAGAAAAATAGTCACTTGTCTGACAACCAGCCAACAGTGAGCATCTTTAATAAAGTTATTCACTTTTATTCCAGAACAGTTTGAAAAATAAAAACAGTTATTTGTACGACCAGGGCTGCCAGATACATTTGTGAGGAATTCGTCAATTTCCTGAGAAAAAATAGAAAAATCGTCTTTCACGTTTCGAAAAATCGTCAAACAAATCGGACAAATCAAAATTTAGTTTTATTTTATACAATTGTTGTTTGATTTTGATAAAACAAAAAACATAATAACTTCATTCCCAGCTAGAATTTTCAATCGTGTAAGAGACACTGGGAGTCTTTGATCGTCTGTGACCGCATTTTTTAATGGTAGGGAAAAACTGTTACACGACTGAGATTCTTCCATAGCACAGCGAAAGACGCTGTTGGAATAGTTTTAAGAAGTGGGTAAAGATTATCTAACTAGTCTTTCATGTCAAGAATCGTATGAGACTCATGTATAATTGTTAAAAAAAAAATGACTTGACCCAAACAGAGAGACGTAAAAGGTTGATTCGGTGATGGTTTGACGAAATTCAAACAAAAAGTAAGTTTGTTGTTTTTGTACTCTGAAAATAAACGTTTAAAGATTCTTAAGACCTGCATTTTACAGCCGTACCTAAACAGCGGCCTCTAAGCTTTGCAATTGGAAAACCCGACTTTCACAGCTTATTTAATAGTGAATTTTGCCGCTATTATTAATAAATAATGAAAACTTAGCTATTTTTTGGTCAATGTAGCGTTTTTATCTCTATTTTGATTTATATTTTTCTTATTAAAGAAGTAAGCTTTCACCACTATTCGTGACACAACGTTAACGCTCTTGCTAAACTATGGCATATCAGCGTAAAAGCTAAGCGAAAGAAAACATTCTGCCTTATCCTCTTGTTATGGTACGGCTGCTAAACATTTCAAGATTAAAAAACGAACTTGTCAGAAAGTTTTATGTTTTATTCAGACACTGGAGACTGAACAAATCTGCAAATCGGCATTTTGCTAATTTCTGAACAAAAAATCGTCAAAATGACGATAAATCGTCAAATCTGGCAGCCCTGTGTAAGACTTAAAGATATTGTATTCCTAATCATTTGTAAGCATTCTGATCAAAATTGGTCAATTCATTCTGAAGTTATGATGAAATGTAAAAGCCTTACCGCCTTATCTCGAGCAAAATACTTGTGAAGCCAAAGGATGGTATGCAATCAACATTTTGGAAAAATTTTGTTTGCGTTAGTTTTTTTTTTTAAAGTAAGATCGCAATCTCATACAGTTATCAAAAGTTGGACCTCAGATGATAACAGAAAAAAGTTTTTGTTTTAGATTGTAACAAATTCTGTAATAATTAATCTATCAATAGTTTAAATTTGTCTTCAATTGTATCCTTTAATAGCTAAAATTTTCTTCATTCCAATATGTATATGCAAAACTCATGTTGAGTTCTAGCCCTAGGGAATAGATAATCAACATCTAACTTGTCACGTGACAGTTCAAAAGTGTTAGGAACCGGTTCTTGTTTTAGCACTTTATGTGAAGGGGACTTGCCACTTTAACATCCCAGCAAAAACTTGGTAATGACTTGCCATTACTGAACAACTTACTTTTCAATGACTACTTCATACCATCTGCATTACATAGAAGTAGTTTGGTAATGGCTGATATATAATCTGATACCTAAGTACTTGTGTATGAGTTGATTAACGAAATTTATAATTTATTCGTAATAAAATGCATCTACGGTTGAAGTTTTTTCAAATCTAATACAAATTGATTTAAAATATTTGTTCTTACAATTTGTTTTTTTTTTTTATTATAAATAAAAAACAATTTGTAATAAATTTGAATATGAAAAATTATGCTGTACTGAAATTTTATAGTCATGACATGTTAGTTGTAATTTTGGTGACATCGGAGTAATAAGTTATTTAAGTCCCTATTTGTAAGCGAATATGGTAATGACTTATTTAACTCCCTATTTGTAAGCGAATGTAGTAATGACTTATTTAACTCCCTATTTGTAAGCGAATGTGGTAATGACTTACTTAACTCCCTATTTGTAAGCGAGGGTGGTAAGTAGTTGCCTCCAATAATTTAATCTCATATTTACGCTCTTAATTGAGTAAAAAACATCGTTTTTTTATACAAAAACTACACTGCCCCGGTAGACTAGCTGGTAGTGAGCTAGTTTATCAGCACCGAGGTTGCGCGATCGAATCCCGCCAGAGACAGAAAAAAAAAATAAAAAATAAAACAAAGTAAAATAAAATAAGAAAAAATAGAAAAAAAAACATAAAGTAAAGTAAAATAAAATAAGAAAAAATAGAAAAAAAATAATAAAAAAACATTTTTTTAAAGTCATGACATGTTAGTTGTAATGTTGGTGACATCGGAGTAATAACTTATTTAAGTCCCTATTTGTAAGCGAATGTGGTAATGACTTATTTAACTCCCTATTTGTAAGCGAGGGTGGTAAGTACTTGCCTCCAATGACATCACCGTGTTAAAATAATGAGTTAAAATGCCAATATATAAGTAGTGAAGAGTCGTTATATTATCTTTTTAACTCATTATTTTGCAATGTAAGTTTTTGCTGGGATGGTGATGTCCTTGGCGACTTTTTGACACTTTAACAGGTCACTGAAATAACTTTAACGGATATACTCAATTTCAGTTAAAATAACATCTATCGCAGATATTGTCCCGAGTGAGCAACTGTAATGTGATAGGTCTATTTTACCTCTCCTATGGAGTAACTACACTTTATAACTAGCTAAGTTATGTCTTGTTTTCACTTATTTCAATTCGTTCCTTTTTATTAAAATTGTGTGTTCACTGGTCACGCTTTAAGAATAGTTGACAAAAATTTCGCACAGGAAAAACATAATTATTAATTTAAGAAAATGTCTTTAATTTAAAATATTAATACTATAAAAAATTTTTTTAATTGATGTTAAAAATTTGAATTTATTTTGACGAAAATAAATTGGTTTTCTTTTGTGTATTTTACACATCAATAATTTGATCTTTATAAGTCTAAAATATTATGTTCCAAATAAAATAAGTAAGCAAATAACATAATTGATTAGTTTGTTTTAAAACACGTATGTGTTTCTTATTATTTGTTAAAGTTTATATTTGGGGTTTTGGCTACATAAATTGGAAAATCGAGCACTGTGTTGCGGCGACCTTTATTAACATTTTTTCAATTTTTCAGGTTTGTGTTGCTTCGTAAATATTATGTATTTAAATAAAAAATTAAATTAATTAAAAGTAAAAACCATTATTAAAAAATAAGCTTTTATTTGAATGCGCTAAAAAGAAAAAAAATAATTTTTGCTTTAAAACTTTTACTATCAACTTATAACGTCATTCACAATTTATATAATAAAAAAGTCCACCATAATGTGCGTGGTCGCCATACTGGATTTAGAATGAAGTCACGCAGTTTACCATGCATTGTCATTCAAACTGAATGTGTATTTCAGCTCAATGGGTTGACAATAACTGCTTCAAAATTGAGTTGCAAGATTTCACCCGAACAAACATACATATTACAATGTAATATGTATTATTACATACACGCAAAGAAAAAACATGGTTGCGGTAATCATATTCTAAGAGCAACATATTATGATAAGAACTATGATTGTAGTTACCATATTAAGATTATTATTGAATCATATTATGACTAAATATACTCGTACTATTACATCATAATATTTTTCCCTTAATCATATTATTACTCTGTTAATCATACTAAGTTAAGAAGTAATCAAATTATTGTCATGTTAATCATAATAAGATAAGAAATTAATCATATTATTGTCATGTTAACCATAATAAGCTAAGAAGTAATCATATTATCATCATGTCAATCATAGTAAATTTAGAAGCAATCATATTATGATACAGCACCTTTCATAGCTGTCATAAAAATACAAAATAAATTTAAATATTTTTGAATCGATTTTTTATTTTGTGGCTTTTTACAATTTTTCTTAATGTTAATCATATAGCGGACGGAGTTCAATATAAGGCTTGCAAAAGAGCAAATGAAAAATCTGTGGTTTTCATGGGCAACCGCGTGTGTCCATTTTTTCGATTTAAGATGTTGATGCCATATTGCCTAATTTTGAACGCTCTTTACATTTTTTTGAAAAAAGATGGATCAATTCCGATTTTTTAACGTAATGACAAAGTTTAAAAAGCGCAATCCTGAAAAATTTGTTTTGAGACACACGCGGTTGCCCATGAAAACCACAGAAACATCGTAGCACTTTTATAAAATACTAGCAAACCCGGCGAACTCCGTTTCGCCACCAGATGACTTCGTTTTATGTAACATTTCGTTTGGTGACTAAAAGATGAAGACAATTTTTTTTTTGTTTTGTATTTGAAAAGGAAAAATTTTATCTTATTTCACAACAGTAATGAATTCATTTCGATTACAAAAATGAAGTGTTATTTAGTTGAACTTCTCTAAGTAAATGGCGTTAAAATTGAATGCCATGTCGGTTGGAATCATTGGGATCCGAGGTATCAAAACATTTTCTCCCTTGTACTTTCCTTTAAGCATTGTTGCTTCGATGACGTTATTCATCAGTTTTTTTTATCGTAAGTCGGGTGCCATTACAAAGACGTGGTTGGTTTATATTTCGTAACATTATGATTACCGATCCAACTTTTAGTTCGGGAGTTCGATTGGATAGTTGACGACATCGTTCTGTGAAGTAATGGAATCTACCGATTTGTACGTCTCCAATTTGCCAGCGATTTCACTTTGAATCTTAAAATTCAGTACGTCGACATCAACGTAGCTAATATATGTAGTTTGCCAAAAATCACCTGCCAACAAATCATAGTACCTCCAAATCGGCTTTGATTGTTTCATAGTAGGCGTAAAAGTAGGCGTGGTAAATTTTTCTTTCGATGAAAACTTAAAATGGAATAACACGAACATTTGAAAGAAAAATTAGTCAAATCGATGGAGCCGTTTTCTGATTTAAGGTAAATCGAAAAAAGTGGGCGTAAAAGTAGGCAGGGAACAGTTTTCTTTCCGTATAAACCTAAGTTGGACCATGGCGATCACTTTAAAGAAGAAATCGTCCAAATCGGTCAAGCCATCCTCAAGTTATGTGCTTAATAGAAAAAGTGGGCGTAAAAGTAGGCGTGGTAAATTTTTCTTTCGATGGAAACTTAAAATGCATTGATACGAACATTTAAAAGAAAAATTAGTCAAATCGATGGAGCCGTTTTCTGATTTAAGGCAAATCGAAAAAAGTGGGCGTAAAAGCGGGCGGGGAACAATTTTCTTTCCGTATAAACCTAAGTTGGACCATGGCGATCACTTTAAAGAAGAAATCGTCCAAATCGGTCAAGCCATCCTCAAGTTATGTGCTAAATAGAAAAAGTGGGCGTAAAAGTAGGCGTGGTAAATTTTTCTTTCGATGGAAACTTAAAATGCATTGATACGAACATTTGAAAGAAAAATTAGTCAAATCGATGGAGCCGTTTTCTGATTTTAGGTAAATCGAAAAAAGTGGGCGGGGATCAATTTTCTTTCCGTATAAACCTAAGTTGGACCATGGCGATCACTTTAAAGAAAAAATTGTCCAAATCGGTCAAGCCGTCCTCAAGTTATGTGCTTTATAGAAAAAGTGGGCGGGGAACAATTTTATATGCTATAAACCTCACGGAGCCCGAGACATTTCCAAAGAATGCAAAACCGTGGAAATCGGTTCGTACGTTCTGGAGTAATAGCGTCAGGAAGGAAAACCCGACTTATTTTTATATAATAGATAACGAAATCTCTGTGTGTTTTGTTGTTGGATTTTACAAAAAAACTGTGATATTTTGCATTTGCACTATTACATCGCTAATACTTGAATGAACTCCGCTAATATTTTAATTTTTTAATTTCTTTAAACTTATTTTTTTTATGGAATTTTATCTTTTAATTGTTAATCCGCTCACAAATAAAAAAAACGACACAACTTCTTCAAAATTATTTTACAAATGGCGCTAACATAATATGATAAGAGTAAAAATAGTTTGATTGCACCTTTAACATAATATGATAAAAGTATAGAAAGCTATCATGTTATGGCTATTAAATATCATGATATGGTTGTGAGAAATATAATATGTTTAGAAAGTTATCATAATTAAGTTGTTAGAAAAATAATTATTTTTCCGTCAACAATACTCAAATTCATAATTGCGATAAACATTGATATGTTAACAGTAACTATAATATTGTTGATATTAAATAAAAATAACAATTATTTGTGTACGACAACAATATATTGTTACATTAAACATAGTGTTGTTGCCGTAACCATGCCCAACCATATTTTTTCTCTGCGTGTACATACATTGTAAGTTAAATAAAAGCTTTTTAAAAAAAAGGTTTTTGTAGATTTTAAGAAAACCAATCATTAGCATTAGAGCATTCAACAAATGAAGACAACAAAATTACATTTATTTGGTTACTTATAAATATAATATACTTAAAAACTATAATGCATATTGTTGAAGCTAAAATTCTTGATAGCCCAATATTATCCTTGCCAACCATATTAGAATTTTCTAGAGAGGCAAATATTTTGTGATTATCTACAAATAGCATTTTGTTACCCGTGCTTTATAGTGTTTAAATAATGTTTAAAACAGCAATAGTTATGGCGGCCATTCGGGGAAACATAATATAGTTTTTTTAACCATGTTTTTTTTCTGCTTGTAAGAAGTATGTTACTCAACAAAGGCTTTTTACAATAATAAAGACGTTGTTAGAATTATTTGCCTTTAGTCATGATTTGATTAGATGTTGTAAATAATTGATTAAATTTAATTAAACTTGTTGCTGTTTAGTTAAGTCATTATTATTGTTAACAATAAAGCCTACTAATTTACTAAAGTTTTCTACACACATTGTTTACTGCTTCGTTTTTTTTTTGGTATTTTTCTTATTTTTTGCATACATTTACAACTTAATTATTTTAACACGCCTGTATGAATGGATATGAAAAGTCTAAACCAAAAGTACGAAAGTACTTACATCCTTATCCGCACTCAAACAATCACAGATACAGACACACATACACTCATAAGTGTACTGTTGGGGTTAATGAATGAGAATCAACAGCTAAAAACGGTTCAAAAAACAAAGCACACATACACACCCTGGAAGTTAAAAATAAAGGGAATATAATAAAAAGGAACCTACAAATAAATCCTTTATGAAAAATGTACTTGTCTGTTTTTACACAATTATACATTGTTTTTATGGGTGAACTAAACGAAAGAGTAGAAGCAGAAAATAAAAAAAAGACTTTGTAATTTTCCGTACAAGTAAGATTGTAAATGGCTGTAAAGATATGTATGTATGTATGTGTAAATGTAAAAATCTAATCCCAGAAGATTAACGTGACTGTGTTAAACAAACATGTTAAAATATGGCATATAATCCAATTACTGAGTCACATACAAAGTGCATAGAGTATGTATACATACATATTTTTTCTTTATACATTTTTAGTAAGAAAGAAAGGTATTTTATACACACATATTCATCTTTATATAGTAGATATATTAAAAATATACAGTTAGTGACAGGAAAATAAATGTAAAATAATTAATATTATAATTATTTTAAAATTCATATTTTATTAAATATTAAATAATTTTTTTTTTTTTTTTTTTTGTCATTAGTTTTTATTGAATCTTCATATACTAAATATGAACTAACCATAATTAATTAAATCTTAACCTAATACGTTATTTTATGTCCTGCCAGTGCCAGACAAAATTTTCTTCATCACGGGTTCTGTTCACTAATATATTTCGCTCATAAATAAACTTATGTTTATCGCTCATCTAATTGGGTAAGTGCTGCCATGATTTAAAATATTTCGAGCCAGTGGATTTGGGTGTTGTTCAAGCCTTTTTAAATATTTTATTGTATATTTTGTAATCATAGTTTTAACTAATGGCGCATTGAGATCCTTATGAATGTTTGAGGTTTTAACATACCAGGGAGCTGCTGTGATTATTCGAAGAAGTTTATTTTGGCGCCTTTGAATTTTGTCGATATTAGAGGCCGAGGCAGTGCCCCATAGCTGAATACCGTAGCACCAGATAGGCTTTAAGATAGAGTTGTAAAGTAGAAGTTTGCAATCGAGACTAAGGACAGAATTTCTTCCAATAAGCCAATGAATTTGAATGGCTTTTAGTTTCATTTAAGTTAATTTTGCCTCTATATGGCATTTCCACGTTAATCGCCGATCCAGATGTATACCGAGATATTTTACATGCGAATGTTGAGGAATTATTTAATTATTGATTGTAATAGGGGGGCAAGATTCCCGGCGCAAAGTGAATGTTATATGTACGCATTTTTGCTCATTGACCATTATCCTCCATTGTCTTAACCATATTTCTAGTTGAAATATATGATGCTGTTAGTAACGCGATGCTTCATAACGATTTTCGTGGACGCTTAGAAAAGCTGTATCGTCTGCAAATGTTGAAGTTTGTGTGTAGTTGCTTTTTGGCATGTCCAAAGTATAAATTAAGTATAATAGGGGGCCCAGGATGCTGCCTTGTGGGACTCCAGCGGCAATGGGCTGAGGTGAACTTAAGAAATTTCCTTCTTTAATAATAAATTGACGACCGACTATGTAGCTTTCTAGCAGCTTGTGTGTGTTTGCTGGTAAATTTTGCTTCAATTTATGTAATAAGTCTTCATGCCAGACTTTATCAAAAGCTTGCGAAACATCGATGAAGAGTGCTGAGCAATATTTTTTTTCTTCAAATGCTTTTCTTATGACATTTACTATTCGATGAGTCTGTTCAATTGTGCTGTGTTTTCTTCTTAATCCGAACTGATGGTTTGGTATACATCTATTTACACTTAAAATCGGTGTTAATTTTGAAACTAATAACTTCTCAAACAACTTTGACATATTTGATAATAAGCTAATAGGCCTATAAGACTCAACTTTTGTATGATCTTTACCTGGCTTTGGTATCATGGTAACTAAGGAAACCTTCCATTTTTGAGGATAGTATTCAAGGCGTAAAATAGCATTAAAAATAAAAAGAATAATTTTCTTTGCTATGCGAGGTAGCTCCAAAAGCATTTTATTACTGATTTTATCAATACCAGGTGCCTTCTTAGTGTTTAAGTCACAAATAGCCTTTTCGATTTCTCTAACTCAAATCTGAGGGGAATAGCTGCTCTAGCAGCAACAGGTGGTAACTCGACCGTAATATTGTGAAATATATTTGGTGTAAATACGTTTTTCAAGTGACTAACAAACAGATTTCCTTTTTCAATATCGTTTCTTGCCCAATTACCATTCAAGTTTCTTAATGGTGGCTTAGATGGCCTTTTTAGATTTCTAGCTGCACGCCATAATGAGTAGTCAGATTGTGGAGTTGCATCAAGTTCCTTAAGATATTTTTCTAGAGAAGCCGTTTTCTGATTCTGCAGTAACTTTCTTAGCTTTTTTGTGCACTCTTTTAATAAAATCTTAAGTTACGGGGATCTGTAAAGTTGCCACTCTCTTCGAACTCTCCTCTTTTCAGTCAAGAGCCGCTCGACATCTGAAGAATATATTTTAGTATTTTTAATTTTTTTGGGGGTATCGCTGGAATGTTGAACAGCTAGTTTCAGAAAACTGTCAAAATTGTCAATAGAGCGATCTACATAATCCGGTGTACTGAGCGGAATATTTTCTGTGCAATGGGTACTGAGATATTTTTTATATTTTAACTAATTAATTTGCGTAGCTGTCGTCGCTATGTAACCAGTCGGAGGTACAATTCTATTGGGGTTCATTATAGTAACAATTGTAGGTGTGTGGTCGGAAGATAATTCTAGGGAAGCTTCAACATGAATCGTTTCTATGGGAATGTTTTTAACCACGCCGAAATCGATGACATCTGGTATTTTTTGATGATCAGTGGGCCAATATGTTGGTTGTCCGCTCGCTACCACATTTAAATCCATTTTAGAAATTAGCGTTACAATCGCCAGCGGCTAGGAAACACGGTCCTAATGATTTACAATAGAGTACAACGATGAAATTACTAGGTTTCTATTTAATTCCTCAACGCAAATGTTCGTTGCTTGGAGATAATCTTCACGATGATCACACATTTGGTAGTATTTGACTCGGGTTTTTATTAAAATGGCAGAACCTCCACAAGCTCTATCTCGTGGGTCCTTGGTATCATATAGTATATAGCCATTTATTTTAAACGTATTTCTTGAGGTCAAATGAGTTTCAGAAATCATCATGACATCAATTTGTTTATTTTTTAGAAAGTATTCTAATTAATTTTTATGTTGGCGGATACCGTTTGCGTTCCAAAAACAAATTTTTAATTAGTTCATGGTTTGTTAAGTACAGCTTGCAATAACATCGATTGCATTCTAAGCATTTCCTGCATCATATTAACCATTGTGTTCGTAAAATTATTTACTGTTTGCACTAATGTTTCCATGGTTTTTTCTAAACGACTTAAATTAGAAACCGGAGTTTCATCATTACTTGGCGAGGCACCTTGCATTGGCTGATGGTTTGATTTTAGGACGTTAGCGTAAGAGGTTCTGCTATTACTAGGCTGGGGGGCTTGAATTGCATTTGTGTTTACTTGATTTGCAACCTGCATTTGAGGGGTATTTGTTTTCGGTCCAACCGTCTGCTTGACGATATTATATACAGGGCATCCTCTATAATTCGCAGTGTGATTACCGCCACAGTTGCTACATTTTTTTACGTTGGGGTCGGTTTTAGACTTATCGCAAGAAACTGTACCGTGTAGTTCACCACATACTACGCAGACAGGGGGTAAGTAGCAGTAGGCCTTGGTATGGCCAAATTCTTGGCAGTTTAAGCACTGAACAGGTCCATTTTTTTTGTGCGGCTCTTCTATAGTTATTCTTCTGTAGAGAATATATTTTAAATTGTAAATAGGATGTGTTTCGTTTTTTTTAAGTTTTACGTCGCCGGGTTCAAACTCCACTCGAAAAAGTGGTTGGGGAATTTTTTCTCTATTTTTAATATTTACTACATGTTTTACCTTGAAGCCTTTTTCTTCTAGGAATGTTTTAACCTCTTCTGGGTCCACACAAGAGTCAATACCCTTAATCACTACCTGTAGACCTTAACTGCTTTTCAGTTGGTAGGTATAAAAGTTTTTTTTAAGCGTTTCAAAGTTGTTTACTATTTTGCGAAAATCATTCTCATTATTGACTTGTATTTTTGTCTCGTTTATACTTCCACGCTTTATAGCCGCTACGTAAAACGAATTTTCACCTATCACCGATATCAAACTCTTTATGAGCTCATTTGAATTTTGCTCCCTTAGATATATCGGGGGAGGCTTGGATGGTTTAATGACGTTTGGTGCTTCAGAGGATTCATCCTCCAGAATTGCAAAACGATTTTGAGTATTTATTTTATCAAAAGATGGTACTTTTGAGGCCGAAGCAACTGCTGCAGAGGTAGGGCTGGGTCCCCGTTTAAGCACTGTTATGTACCTGTCCATACCAACTTGTACTGTAGGCTTTTGACAACTTTTTACAGGGGGGTTTTCCATTGCATTTGTGTTTGAGTTCATGGTATCATTTCCCACTATATTTGTTTTTGACGTCACGGCAATACTTGCTGGGCTGGCAACACTTGTCACCAAATCTAGTTGTAGTTTTTTTAATGAGTCACTATCCACTGTTTTTGTAAACACCGAGGGTGATAGGGAACGTGTTCGAGTAATTGGCTTATCCGTTAAATAGTTTATATTGTTTTGTTTTGTTTTATTTATTTCTGCATTATTTTCATTTTCATTAAGTAAAACGTAAACGTTTCTTTCATTTTGTCTTAGTGTTGTTTCACTGTTCGTACTCATGCAAAGAGTTGTTTTTGTTTTTCACCGTTTTGCTTTGCTCTTAATATTTTTATTATTTATTGTATTTTACAACAACAAAAAAAAAATAAGAAATTTAAACTTAAATGTTTTTGTTCAAAATATGTATACACATGTATGAACATTCATACGTACATATATATTTTTACTATTTTGTTTTATTTAATTTTATCGTTTTAATTGTTCACTATAATGTTAAATAACAAAATATATTATTTATTTTTAAGCGTCCATTCGCTGATTATATTAAAAAGTCAAATGTGATTAATTAATAGTTCAAATCGTATACGGGTTTAAAAATACACGTCTGTATCACAACAAAGCACAAACCATAAATATAAATAATAAATAAATGGAAAAAATTAAAGTTACAACTTTAAAACAATTTGAAAGCCTTTTTGCTGAACTTGAAAATAAGCCGAGATTGGCAAAAGGATATCATCGATGTTCAACTCCTAACAATTTCAAAAAAGAATAGGAGGAAATAACAACAAAATTAAATTGAATGTGACCACCAATTAGAGACAGCGAGGTTTGGCTAGAAAATTTTTTAAAAATATAAATTTTTAAATTTCGACCATTTCCAATGGTTGCCAATTTGATTGTGTTGGAGATTGATGCTGAGCGAGTTATACTTCTGATTGACGGCTCAATTTTTTTTCAAAACAAACTTAAATGCCTGGGGTCTAATCACCGCATACCATATGGAGCAAAATTGATCGAAATTATTTATTTTTATTTGGTATCAAGAAATTCGATATCGAATGAAAGTTATGGAATTTGAAATAATAGCATTCGTTTTCGAGTAACCCAACATTACATTTATCGAGTTTTCATTCGATACGTCAGTGTCTGTCGTATGCAAAAATGTTTGATAGTTTATTCTATACGATAGCATCGAATGCGGTGATTAGACCCCTGTTTGTTTAACCGAAAATACTCAATGAATCTATATAAAGAAACAAATTTACAAATTGCTCGTAGGAATTTTCACAAATACAAACCAAATTGTTTTATTACTCACGTGTTGTCCGGCAAATTGAAAATGGATGATCTTTGCCTTATAACTCTCCTCTGAAGTTTTAGAATTTCTTTATTTTCTTCATCACTACTTTCAGAGTCAACTAAAATAACATTTTACACGAAAATTTAAAAAATAAATTAAATGACTGTCAACATACATAGAGATGAGCAATATTTTTCTTTAAATATCGATAACATGTCGACATCAATATATACATGCAAATTAATACCGATTTAATGTCGAGTTGACGTCGGCGTCGACTAAATGTGACTTGAGCTAATAGAGAGGATAATCTCATGTTTTTAGTAGAAACAAAAAAACAATACAAATACAAGAACAAATACAGCAAGAGATTTTTTGAATTTTTAAACACGAGTAAAGCAAAACACAACAGAGATTATGATGTAAATACCCTGCAAATAAAATTGTACCACCTGATCCATTTTGATAAAATGGACTACTCCATGGACTGGTAATGTAATGCAAGCATGGACCATGGCGTTGTTAAAAAGTGTTTGTAGCGAGACGACAAACTTCGTTTTTTAACGACGTGCTTTCGTTTTTAAACGACTTCAAAACTAATCATGGAGTAGTTTTAAAACTACTCCTTAGTGGTCCAAAGGTGGGTTATATGGTCCTCTCCTAGGACATCGTAATGTTAAATAGACCAGGTTTTTTCCATACGTTTGGGTAACTTTTGCACTAGTCCTGGTCCCTTATGGACTACTCTTTACACGCTTGTTTGGACTGGTCCTATTACTTGCAGGGTAGCAAGCGAATATTTGGAAGTATGTGTGAATGCAAGACGAACAAAAGATTTCTTTTAAGTTAAAAAAAACAAATCTCACATGTACAAATAAAAAAATAGAAAAATCTCTATTATTTTCTCATGTGTTTTGTAAAAACAAAAAACAATGAAAATACTTTTATACAATAACTAATATAGCAAAAGTTTTTTTGTGTTTTTAAACACGAATAAAAAAACACACAACAGTGTATGAAATTTTTTACTCGTGACCATGAGTGAATAGTGAATGAATATTCCGAACACTGCTCTTCAGTATTAAGTTCTTAAGAGACAATTCTTTTAAGTTTCGAATTTTTTTATTTTTTCAAAATAATTCTTCTAAAATGCGATCTTAAAATTTTGAACTAATAAGTTCTGGTCTGAAAGCGTTTTAACCCTCAAAAATAACTACAAGTATTTGGCAAAGTTTATTAAAAAGTAAAAGTAAAACAAAACATAAATTGAAAGAATAATAAATAAATGAAGTGTTTGCAATTCTCGTTCAGTCTGCAGTTTTGTTTGCTTATATCTTTGGCTTTTCTAAAAATTGTTGGTAGAATGTTTCCTGGTGATCTGGCCTATGCAACCAGTGAAGTGCGCTGGGTTTTTTGCTCATATCTGAGCCATTTGTCTGAATTTCCATAGCAAATTTTTGCAGACTATATGTGATGTAAATATGTATAAAGCAACTTATCTGGGGCATTTTAAAAACACGTTTGCTATTACCTGGTTTTGAGTCCTTTAAGCAGTACGCCAAAGAGTCAATCGTTGGTTAGATGGTGGCTTATTAATAGGCCCAGATCAATAGCTTCCACTCATAGAGAAAGCGAGCCTGATGCTTAAGTAACCTATAGGAAAACAGGCGTAATACGTATAATTGTTATTAATATCTTATTTCTTACTTGACTCTGTGGCATTAAAGAACACAACAGGACCTGTAATCTCAACTCTTAATTTTTCCGACCGCTAAGCACCGTAGTTAAAATACAAAAATGTTTTTCAATAAAACAGCTTTATGCTCATGTTCATGTTAACAGTGTTGGCAATACTACAACAATAAAAAAAACAACATTTTGCTAATTTTGCTATTTTTTGAACCAAGTATGAGAGTTTGAAAAAAAAAATCAAATTACCCAAATCCTTACATATTGAAGGTTTGTCTGAAATTATTGTCTGGATATGGGCCATAATTATGAGCAAAAAAATAAACCAAATTGTTGGTTATTGGTTTGCAGAAATTTGTTAGTTTTTAGAAAGTTCCATTGCTGTAGAGGGGTTTTTTGTTTCGATCTAAAATCCTTAAGGGTACTTTATTAGAGCAATTGAATGATAAATGTAGGATTGTGACTCGACTTAACCAAGGAATCTGGTTTATTTCACTACAGCGGGCAGGGTGTTACTGCTGTATGTACATCGAATTTTTAAAATCAAATAAATTTTATAATTGTACATTAAGAAAAAATCTTTTTTACACTTCTATTGCTAACTGTATATTTTTAACATTTGTATGAGTTAAAACAAAAACAAATATATAAAAGTATATCATATTAAAGAATTTTTGTGGGTAGACATACTAAAAGCTTTGTACGTACATAACCCAGCCAAACATACATATTTATATGCATGGCAGGCACATGCACTTTTATTACGAAATGATGAAACCTCTTACTTCAGCAAAGAAAAATCTGTTTAAATATTAAAATAAACACGCAGACTTTTATAGATCTAAACATTCAAAGATTAAGAATTAATACTTATGTATAAGAACTTAAGTAGACACATTGATACTATGTTTGTTTGTATACGGGAGATAAAGCTGCAAAAGAAGAACATTTTGTATATACCCACATAAAAGATATTACTCTTTAGGGTTACAAACTAAATACAAGGTGGTCTTTTATATGATGTATGTACTTTCATTTGCTATATACATTAGCGTGGCCGTTAGTTGTATGGAGAACTTTTTTTTTTTGATTTCTTATATTCTCCCCCCCAAATCGGTTCAGTTTTATGTAAAAAAAAATACAAAAAATTTTCGTAGCGATAAGTTGTGTTTTAGGGGGGGCGTCGGCCCCTCAAAGTTTGCCATCAAGCCATTTATTCAAATGTAATTTGTTTGCATATGACTATCTCTTAAAAACAACATTTTACAAGAACATGGTATATGGCAATATTTTAGCTCTTCTAGTCAACAACATTAGCCTCGAAGAAAGTTTTTTGCTAAAATTAATATTTAAGAAAATAATTAAGAAAATAACAACAAAATTCCAAACATTTTATATACGTTTTATATATATAAAAGAGGGATTTAATGTCAAGTGAACTAATTTTGAAATCGAAATCTTTCGATTTGGATGAAATTTGCACCACCATTAGTCCCATTGAATAGTAGTTCAGACACAAATTTTCAACAAGATCGGTCAAAAAGTTTCTGAGTTTGGGGGGGTCAAAGTTTGAAATGTTGGCCATATAGGTGTTCTTTCACATCCATGTAACTTATTACCTATTGGGGTTAGCAAAATTTGTCCCAAGCAGCTTAGATAGCTATTTGATCAATCTTTAAAAAAAAATTTTTTTTGTTTTTTTTTGAATTTTTTAAAATTTTTTTTTAAATTTACAACTTGGCAAAAAAAAAAAAAAAAAAAGTTTTAAATATAAAAAAAATATGTTAAAAAATTTTTAAAAAAACCAAAAAATTTTTTTTAAAAAGATTGATAAAATAGCTATCTAAGCTGCTTGAGACAAATTTTGCTAACCCCAATAGGTAATAAGTTACATGGATGTGAAAGAACACCTATATGGCCAACATTTCAAACTTTGACCCCCCCAAACTCAGAAACTTTTTGACCGATCTTGTTGAAAATTTGTGTCTGAACTACTATTCAATGGGACTAACGGTGGTGCAAATTTCATCCAAATCGAAAGATTTCGATTTCAAAATTAGTTCACTTGACATTAAATCCCTCTTTTATATATCGTCGTGCCGAAGTTATCTTGCCGTATATCACAAAAATTTTTTTTTGGGAAATCGAATCTTAAGGTTCAAATTTTTATACGCAAAAATGTACGTGAAAAAAGTCGTCCAATATTTTTGTCAGATATTGTGTTTGAAGTTCTTTATCGATTTATGTAAAAATATCCAAAATCATGGAAATAAATTTTCAAGTTATAGCGATTGTCACGTCCGAAAAAAATTTTAAATTTTGTCGTATACGCCACTTTTTGCGAAATATTTTTTAGTTTGTATGATATAAGTCAAAATAAGGTATTAAAAACCTACATTCACGTGTTTTACCAATATTGAAAATTAAGTTATAATAATTTTCGAAACGAAAATTTATGCAAGTGACAAATGTATTTACGTATAGTTATAGTTTTTATATTCACCCCTATCGTGAATAATTTTTCCCTCGTGATTTTTCCCCTTTGCGATCATGAACAACTCCCATCAAAAAATGTAATTCAAAGGAGAATAATAACGTGAAAAAATGTTCACGGGAAAAAATTCCCCTTATCGTGAGAAATGTTTTCCCTAGTAATTTGTTCACATTTCCCTTAGATTTTCTCACTTTATTTTTGCTAGGGAACAGAACACGTATGTAAGTGACTCCTCCTATAAATCGATTATTAAGGGTTAATAAAGTTAATAAGGCACAAACCCATATATTGCTCAACAAAATGCAAAACAACAGGTCGATTGCCTGCGGATTTGTGAAGCTTTCGCTTGACTTGGTGGCAGAATTTTGGAAAATATTTTACTACATTAAATTTAAAAAGTGCAAAAAACTAACGTTGTAATCATACTATCCCTCCAGTACAAAATATTTTGCTTTATTATTTTAACTTTTCTTTAAAATATATACTTGTATATTTTGAGCAAAAATTTCATTGATTTTTTAATTTTCTTAATCTTTCTTCTTTTTTTACATTCACTGGAACTGATAGAGTGGAAAATTTTTCACATGAAATTCACGATTGCTTTTTTCCCTTCGAGGGGAATGAACATTTTATGGGAACAAAAATTCCACTTGTTATTCACGATAGGGGTGATTATCGAATTTCCTTATGTATGAATAATTTTAAGGTTTATTATTACTTAAATGTGGTCTTTCCACAATGCACGAGGTTAACTGTGAGACACACCGTAACGTCAAATTTTTGTCCAACTTAATTTGACATTTCTTGGTATCAGTGCCAAATTCATGCATGGAGAGGTGCAGCATTGAGCAGCGAGCTAAGATTGCTGAAGCCTTTTACAAAAATGGGCGGTCAAATAAAAAAAACATTTTGTGCACATCTTGATTTTTTTGGGCAGCATAATCGATCAAATGTGTCCACAATCGGGATAATTTTGCACCAATTTTAGCAAACCAACTCTGTAGGAAATGTGAAAACGCCTGTGCATGCATGCTTGGTGCGGTTTATGGCCAGGCGGCATCATCGGACCTTATTTTTCGAAAATGAGGTATGGTGTTCGCTATCGCGAGCTGATAACGGATTTCTTTTTGCCAGAAATGGAGGATATGTACCTGGACGATAAGAAGTTCTAAAAGAATGGCCATGTTAATTGGACGTCACGATCATATGATTTGAAACCGTTGGCCTTCTTTCTTTGGTAATATTAAAAATAAAAAGTGTACGTCAATAAGCCAAGAACAATTCAATAATGATTCGATAATTTGACACATTAACTACATTGAACCTCAATAATGTCTCAGAGCCATTGAAAATATGGACCATAGGACAGAGGTATATAACCGAAGCCAAGACGAGCATATGGTTGATATTTTGTCTCACACATATTTGTCATAGATCCTTCTATAATAATAAAAAATATTTAGAGAATTCTCTAAAAACTTTTTGTTTTATTTACAATTAACAATGTGCATTATGGTTGGACCACCCTGAATATTTAAACTTTAATTGCTTAACAATAAAATGAATTTAAGCATTACAGCAATAATTCCATCAATATAAATAGCCGTTGTGTACTACGTCCGAAAAATATCTTTACATATAAAACGAAAAATGTTAAAATAACAGCAATATTAATAAAATAGTCTCTTTTTGTAATATGCCTAATATACTTTGTTCACATACAACAAGATAACGCAAGATTTTTGTAATTGAAAGTTTTCATACGATTTTTGTCGTATATCCACAATTATGCTACATACGGTATTATAACGCATTAATTTTTTCGCAAAAGTGGATATACAACAAAATGGGTTCGTAATATCTCATTAACCATAAGAGATAGAGACGTGAGGATTGCGCAGATCGATAGATCTGTAAAATTTACCGCAGGAAACGGTCTTATCTCATTTTTTTCGATTTTGTGATATACGACAAGATAACTCCGGAACGACGATATATAAAACGTATATAAAATGTTTGGAATTTTGTTGTTATTTTCTTAATTATTTTCTTAAATATTAATTTTAGCAAAAAACTTTCTTCGAGGCTAATGTTTTTGACTAGAAGAGCTAAAATATTGCCATATATCATGTTCTTGTAAAATGTTGTTTTTAAGAGATAGTCATATGCAAACAAATTACATTTGAATAAATGGCTTGATGGCAAACTTTGAGGGGCGGACGCCCCCCCTAAAACACAACTTATCGCTACGAAATTTTTTTGTATTTTTTTTTTACATAAAACTGAACCGATTTGGGGGGGGGAGAATATAAGAAATCAAAAAAAAGAAAATAACGGCCACCCTAATATACATACTTACATTTACAATAAACACTAACTACAAAGAGACAAATTTACATGTTTGAATATATAAATGAAGGCAGACAGATTTAAAATTAATTAAAAAAAATTATAGATATTACTGTTTCAAAAAAACAGGCTTTTCAAGAAAGAACTCCATTTTAAAGAAGTTGGTTAAACATTTAAAAATCTTGATATTTTTAATTAGGCTAAAGTTAATCAAATTTAATTTTCATTAAATTATTTTTATGAAGATTGGAATTGTACAACATGAAATTAATTAAAATTTATTGATAAGTTTTCATTTTTCACAAAAAAAAAAACAAGGAAAACAAAATTTACTTTGGACTTCGAGAAGAATTCTTGACAAGTAGTACGAAAAAACAGAAGTAAGAAAGAACATGTAAATCAATAAAAATGGATAATCATTCAACGCAAATTTCGATCTACCAAAGGTTAAATACAATTTGGTTTAAAGCTGCGTTCACAAAAAAAAAACATTTTCACTTGGTGTTAATAATAGAGCTACAACAATATTATTTATTATTATTTTTTACAATATTATGTTAAAATTTTCAATCAAAACTAAATAAAATTAATTTAAACGTCGGAAACAATTTCATACAAATTGTTGCTGAAGTTAAAGTAGACTCAACTTTAGTTACATTTTTAAAAAAATTTTAGTTAAATTTTTGTTCTAAAAATTAAAGGAAAAAACATATATGAAATACTTTGGAAAGAAAAAAAACAGAAGAAAAAACGAAATTGTTACTCTGATTGTGAAGAAAGCTTAAAGATTGATGTTGACTGAACCCAGAGAAAAAACATGTTTAAATATGGTCACCTGCAACAAATCTAATTTTAAAGAAAATTTTTAATATATTTTTTTTAATTTAACCATATTATTGTCACCGACAACCATATTATGGTTAAATGAGTACTCCATCAAAGAGCCAAAAC